>JAPDOI010000105.1:0-640515 GCA_029168955.1 Aplectana chamaeleonis | reverse complement strand
TGCTTCTGGAATCGTACAAGACCCTCTGCGAATGGAGTTGTGGTCCCTCAAAAATTGAGCTAGGGAAAATGGTGGACGAGTTGTCCGAGGCTTGTAACTTCCGTCTTTTGCAGCCAATGTATGCGAGCTGACCTGAGTAAAGAGAAAAGTTGAGAATGAAGGGAAGAACGGGGCTTTCGATCGGAAACCATCGCTCAACTCACGATTTCGAGTGTTCCTTTGTCCACGTCGAGAGGCGGGAAGAGGCGGGACTTGCCCACAGCGGCGGGGTTTGCCCACTTTTCCAAGCCGTTTTGCGGCTCCTGGGTAGCTTTTCGTCCCGTTTTTTCGACGCTGTACTGCTTCTGAGAGCCACTAGAAGCGTTTGTCATAGAAAATTCGAGGATGAAGTTTATCGCGAACAGTGCCTTTAAGATATGTGACTTGCGCTACTTGATAGGGTCTTTTGTGTTGGATAAGCTCACTTACACAGTGTATTTGACTAGATAGACGTTCTTGTTAACATTATGTTCTTCTCGGCGCACGCCGTCACCTGCGAAATTCGGAAAAGCTGATTTAGCGCAGAAAAAAAATGCGATCCCAAGAATGAACGAAAGAGTAAAGGCACTAAACACCCAGAGAAATGCTTTTCTGATTTTAAATGTACCTATCTTGAAGAGGGTCACGGCTTGATTAAAACGGTTTTGCAGAAATCGTCCAACCCACCTACTAACGAAGTTATGGCTCCTTGAAAAATGCCTTCTCTCCAGAGCGAGCATTTGGTGGACGAGCTGTCTCAGACCCGCATTTTTCCTCATTTGTAGTCGCAGTTTGAGAGCGAACCACGGTGAAAAGATAAACCGGTGAAGAGCGAAAATTCATCCATCCATCTAGCCGCCATCGAGTTCGAAGAAAGAGGTGTGGCCTATGGTGGTGATCGAAGAGTGTCGGACCCGTGGTGGTCGGTCATATCTCGCTTATTTGGAGCAACCAGCTAAAATCTCGCTTTTGGCAAATGTTATACAGAAGGGGTCTACTACGCAATTATCATAAATCTCTGGTTGGGGGGGGGAGTGGGGGGGGGGGGGGGCCGCGCCTCTGCTATGATAGCTTTATCTTAAAAGTCGAACTGTTGTTCTTGAGAAAACACAATGGTAGAATCGGAGAAGCCACAGCTCCGCTTTTGAGAGAGCGTGATAATAGCTGCGACGCGGCTCCATAGAGATAAGAGACAACCCATACATGAAGGTGCAAACCCCAAAGAATTCATGTCTGAGAGTAACTACGGAAATAGAATGATATGGCTCAGGTTACAACGCCTACACATTTTGAAATGTCAAAAACGACCCACACTGACGCTACACGAGTAAGAAATTGGCCCCGCTCCTGTATCTGCCCGCCCCTGTATTTGCATCCTCCTTCTAAATGGGGTCGCTGGGCCATTCCCACTGTCGTCAATTAGGTGGTTTACCTGTTGTACTTGTTCTACCACCCACAAACGTAGCCGACGGGGGGAATCGCCCAGCACCCCTGTTTCGGAGGACGGCAAACACAGGGGCGGAGAAATACAGGTCGGGGCCAACTTCTTGCTTGTGTATCGTCATTGTGGGTCGTTTATGACGCTTCAAAATGATTAAACGTTGTGTTTTGAGCCATACCATTCTATTTCCGTAGTTATCTCAATCACGTTTACGCGAATGTATGCTGCCTCCAAAGGCATCGTCCACGCCGAAAACCATCTTTTATTTTATGATGTTTTCGTATAGCTTGGCCTCTGTAGGGAACGAAAATGTTGAAAGAACCTCTGGAAGACCTTGATTCGCGAAGGAGAACCAGTTTGAATATATTGTTGAATTAAATTCGAATTTTGCGCCAAATCGTTTCTGAAGTTTTTCTGCGTTCAGAGACCTGGTCCCTGTCATTTTTGACGTTTTCCTGCACGAGGAGTTAGTACCATAAATGTTTTCCATGTTGTTGGACGGTCGCACCAACATTCAATGAAAAAAGGCTAGATGACCCAGAAACGCTAGATGATACACCCCAGAGCAGCTTTCAGGTAGTCATAACTTTTAAGGTGGGCATTTTCAGAGCAATAAGTTTCGTGGGTGATGTCAGCTAGCCCGAATTGTTTGATTGTACACAAAAAACTTTAAATGATTTCCAGCGCGCACAATGCCTTAAAGGCACAGTCCAAGCTCAGAGGCGAAATGTGAGATTTCCACATAATTGTGAAGTAGACCCACCCCGTATATCACTTGCCAAGTGCGAGCTCTCCTCCGAATAAGCGAGATATAGGAGGAAGCCACCCTGGGGCGCCCACCTCGGGAGGCCACTTTGGCACGCCCCTTTGGCGATCTTCAGTGCTCAACAGTGGCGAGATGAGCGATGATTTCCGATGAAAAGCTCCGTTCTTCCCTTCATTCTCAGCCTCTCTCTTCATTCTGGTCAGCTCGCATACAGCGGTTTCAAATGACGGAAGTTACAAGCCTCGGACAACTCGTCCACCATGCTTCTCTAGCTCTATTTTTGAGGGACCATAACTCCGTTCCTAGGGGGTCCTGAACGATTCCAGAGACATCATTGGAATCAGCTTGGGACCGTTTTCAAGATAGACAAAAAAACAGAGAACCGATTACGAGGTTGGACTGTGCCTTTAAAGCATCGCATTCGCGAAAAAGCATGTTTCATTTCCACGTTTTTGCAAAGGCAATCCCTTGATGTACAAGATAATATGTAGTGGAGAGGTCCCAGAAAACCCTCAATACCTCTCACAGCGTTCAGTTTCCATGGCCTCCGTCAATTTCGGTGAGCCAGGTGTACCCATCAATTTTTTTCTCAAACGACGGAAGTATTTTTCGACTATCAACGTGTGAGGTAGGTGAATTTCTTTTGCCATTCTCTGAACAAAACTTGATAAAAATTAAGAAGTACCCATTGCGCAAGTTTGGATGTTAGGATTTCCCCAGATAAAATTATTTCAATACTGGACAGTCTGCGTCTGTTGGCGCTTGTGTTTCTCATGCAACATAGATTGTGCTAGATGACTGGCGGAGGGCCGGTCTCCTTCGACGAGATTTTGTACATTCGACCACCTACATCTTCACAATAAAACAATGATGTCCCATCAAGCTCGCCCTGCGGTCTCAGGCGGACTCAACCAATTTCACAAACCAAAAACGGTCAGTGGTATTCGGCCGGGGGCTAGCACAACGATATGTACTAGGTTGATGCAAATTTTTCCGGACTTTTCACGACTTTGAATAGAAACATTTATATGAAAAACAAACAAGGCTCACCCAACAAAATAATTTCCATCACATTCAAGAATTCTTCGTCACCGATTGGGCAGATCATGAATTCCCGACGCATAGAACTCTGGCTGTTTCGAGTCGAAGTATTCTTCTAGAGCCATTTTGACTTCGTCATTGTTAGTGAACTGTTTTCCATCCAAGAAGTGCTGTGGAACAGATGGTAGTCGGACGGGGCAAGATCTGGGCAATATGAAAGGTGAGGAAGAACCTGCCAGCTCAGGTCCAGCAGTTTCTGTCGGGTCATCCGAGATACGTGATGCCGAGCATTGTCGTGAAGAAGGCGAACAGTATTCATCCCAGGGCGACTGGACCTGGGCTGGGAAGTTTTCCCTTACCCTCCATATAGCTCAGACCTTGCCCCTTTCAACTATCATCTGTTCCGCTCGATGCAGCACTTGCCGGATGGAAAATGGCATAAGAAGAATACTTCGACTCGAAACAGTCAAAATTCTACGCGTCGGGAATTCATGATCTGCCCAATCGGTGGCGAAATATCCTTGAATGTGATGGAAATTATTTTGTTGGGTGAGCCTTGTTTGTTTTTGAAATAAATGTTTCTTATTCAAAGTCGTGAAAAGTCCGGAAACTGCATCAACTCAATATCTTTACAGAAATCCACGAATCAATGGAGGTTTGACAGCTGATTGTGGTTGACTCCCTCACTGTACAGAGTTCCCAGAAAACTCGGCACAGTGAAAGCGACCTGGTAGAAATAGAAATTTTCCAGTTCTTGGGTAACCGTCTCGAATAACACACCGTGCTCCTTTCACGGTCATTGTTTGGCTTCGAGTAAATGCGTTTGTTCTGACGGTTTTGTTCCACGTTGACCACGCTGAAAGCGCAAACATAGCCTTCACAATAGGCAGGAAGAAGTGCAGAAAGAAGACAAGTGGTCAGGATCTTCCACTTCCCCTTGTATGAATAAAATCAAAGAACAGTCTACATGTTGAAAGATCTAGCGAGCTCTGTGGAAATCCGATTCACTGGCTTGATTGAGGTGACCCTCTAAAGGCACAGTCCAACCTCAGAATCGCTTTTCTGTTTTTCTGCCTATCTTGAAAACAGTTACACGCTGATTCCAATGATGTCTCTAAAATCGAACAGGACCCCCTAGAAACGGAGTTATGGCTCCTCAAATAGTGGGCTGTGGAAGCATGGTGGACGAGTTGTCCGTGGCTTCTAACTTCCGTCATTTGCAACCGATGCATGCGAACCGACCTGAATAGAGACAGAAGCTGAGAATGAAGGGAAGAACGGGGCCATTTCTCGGAAAACATCGCTCAGCTCGCCGCTGTTGAGCTCGAAAGATCGTAAAAGGGGCGTGCCTAAGTGGCTTCCCGATGTGGGCGCCCCAGGGTGGCTTCCTCCTGTATCTAGCTTAATCGGAGGAGTTGAGAGTTCGCACTTGGCAGGTGTTATATAGGGTGGGTCTACTTCCCAACTATGTGGAAATCTCGGATTTTGTCCTTGAGCTTAGACTGTGCCTTTAAAGGCAGGGTTCACGATAAAAACCGTTGAAGTGTTATCCTCATGAGAAGGTATCCAGTCCTCACAAAAATGAAAATAAATGAAAAGTTGAAGAAAAAACGCTCGAGAGTAAGTTGCATATTGCTTGGTGTCCGCCCGCCCCCCAATTATCGAAATTTCTATAAATACCTATTTCGCCATCTTTGTTTTGCTTCTGGAGTAATTTCTGAGCACATTTAGAGACTAAACACTACTTTAAGAGCAAAATAGGAAACGGATAAACAAGCAATCATGAAAATCTCGTTAATTGGGGGGGGGGCTGGCCTACACCTGTAATCAGCCTTTCTAGCTTGTTTTTGTGTTTTTCCAGCGAATTTTAATTTTCTCACTTACTTCCACTTTTGTGATGACCAAATCTACGCCTATCGCGAGCCCATCGTGCGGCAATCTGTCCAGAGCACTACTTCTGATAGGACTTGTCCCCCCTATGTAGTTTAGGGCGTTGGTATACTTCATCGACAGCCTGTCGCCGGCGACGAACACGGCGACGTAGTTGTCGCCGCTGCATAAATTTCCACGCGCGTTTGCGTACCTAAATTTCCGCACACGCGCATCTGCAAACCAACTACATAATGCATACCAATTTTGATCCACATTTTCTTTTCTTGAATGAAATTGTATGAGGAACACATTTTTTATGGAAAAAAGTCACTATGAAGTGTATGAATCGCAAATTTGCAAAAGATGTTCATTCCAGAATACTAGAAAAAGTTGCTCTGACCTTATTCGTCATTCCACCTATGTCAAAATGAGTTAGGCCAGACGGAAAAGTGCTCATGTGAAAAAAGTAACATCGGTATGGATCCTGAAAAGACTTCGCGTTCCCCATAGGAGGTTGGCGCAATTTCGGTGCACCTACGTTATAGTGTACTTAGTATACTTTCCTGTCGCTGCAGCGACAAGGAAGTCCACTAGTGCCCTCAGACGAAAAAATTTTGTTTTTTGGTATCCCACCAACTTTAAAAGGCAGTGGTCACGCAGAAAAACGTTATCGAAAAAAACTACAAAAATCAGCTTAGATCGAAAACAGCTGAAAAACTATGAAGGTAGCGCGGTGAAAAACGGGCTAGAATTAGAGTTTCAAGGGCCCAAAGAAGCCAGTTCGTGCACACGTGCACAGTGCCGCCCAAAAAGATCGCAGTCTCATGCAGTCATAAATCATCGACATTCAGAGGAAGAAATAAATGCAAATTTACCTAATAAAAACAGTTGAACAATGAAAGCAAGCGCTTCAGTCAATTTTTTTGACTAGATGAGTAATGTTTATGGGTTAAAATTCAATTTCAAACTAGCTGATGTTCTTTATATAAGAGATCATCGATGCCGATGAAATGGAGTGGGCTCTCCCACCATCAAAAGGCAAGAAAGTTCAGGCTTCAAATTTGGCCCAAAACAGCGGTTTTTTCGCAATTTTTTCTTATAGGTCCTACTACTCTAAACACAGAAAAGGTTTTAGAGAGGAAAATAAGATAAGCACATTTGATCGCGACCACTGCCTTTAAGTTCTACGAAAATTCAGAAGCAATTGCACATGTGAATGCCGCCATCATGAGTGCTAACTCGCATCTCACAGCTTTCTGAGCTTCCTCCCGGAATATCTACAGTCGACGGTCCCACAAAAGGCGCGGCCGGCTCACTAAGAATACGGTTGTTGGCGGTTTACCAAAATCAGGTGTCGTTTGCTGGCGGTAAGCTGTTATGTTCCTTGTTTTCCTGGTTGTCGTTGCTTTGTCCATGTAATATTGCTAATGTTAATACTAGAGAGGATGTGTGTGTCGTACATAAATGAAGAGTATTGGTTTCGCCCACCCTTTGAGGACATTTCACCTCAAAGTTTGTTGAAAAATTTGAGAACCAATAAACGAAGCCACTTCGTTTTACCATTTTTGGTTGAAGGCACAGTACACTATACTTTTACATTTTCATAATTTTTTCGAATATTCGACTTTTCGAATAATTCGGGTTTTTGAACATTTCGAATATTCGATTTTTCGAATAATTCGGGATTTTGAAGTTTTCGAATATTCGACCTTTCGAATAATTCGAGATTTTGAACTTTTCGAATATTCGATTTTTCGAATAATTCGGGATTTTGAACTTTTCGAATATTAGACTTTTTGAATAGTTCGGGATTTTGAACATTTCGAATAATCGACTTCTCGAATAATTCGGGAATTCGCCTTTTTCGAATATTCGACTTTTCGAATAACTCGAAGTCGACTTTTTCAGTGGAACGACTTTTCGAATCATTCGATTCGGTCAAAGTATACAGTACACCCTCAGACAAGACTGTTGATTTCCATTTGATTGTGTAGCAGACCCCTCCTTTATAACACGTGCTAAGTGCGAGATCTCGGTTCCTTCAAGTAAGCGAGAAATAAGCGACCACCACAGGCCCGCCCTCCTTGGCTCACCACCGCAGGCCCGATCCTCTACCAGATTCACGAACTCGATAGCGGCCAAATGGATGGATGAATTCTCAATGTCTCGTGTTAATCAGTCCATTGCCGAACTGTCTCCCTAACCTGTTTTGCTCTAGTGCAGCGATTGCGAATGAAGAGAAATACAGGCCTGAGACAACTCGTCCACCAAATTTTCGCTCCAAGGAGCTATATCTCCATTCGTAGGGGGTCTTGGACTTTTTCAGTGATATCATCGTGATCAGAAAGTGGCTCTCTCAAAGATAAGCATGAACTCTGAAAAAATATTTTTTGGGTGTCCTGTGCCTTTAAAGGCTGTGTTTACGATGAATATCATGTTCGAGTTCGACTCAAAAATGGGGTTGTTTGGTCGTGAGTAAACGAATAGGGAAGAAACAGCGATAAAAAGCGCTCAGGATAAGCTAAAATAGCGGTTTCTAACGTAGGTACTGTGCTTATCTGGGCCGAATTCCGGTCCGCAATTGCGTCTCGACATGCTTTGCGGCCGCACGCTCCCGAGCCGGAAGAGCTTCCAGCGCCGCAGCCGCTGATCTGTTGACTCTAGGTAGGTTTTGAAAACTGGAAACTAAGAGCAATTGGAGAAAATTTTATAGAAAAGCCACATCGAGTCGGCTTAGGCGCTGGAAACCCGATTGAGTCGAGCGCTTGCGGCCGCAAAGCGTGTCGAGACGCATTTGCGGACCGGAATTTGGCCCAGAGAAGCACAGTACAGGTTCAGAAGGCGGACGAGTCTCCGCAAGCGTGCGCTAATGACGAAATGCGCGCGAATCGATCAGGCTGGACGTGGCGGAGCTGCTTGGCAATTTGCCATCGAAAACATCCGCGGCGTCACAAGCTCGTCAGAACGAGGGCGGGACGGGCTCAGCAGGCGTACTGGGCTAAAGAAATCTTAACTTCGCGGCGGTTTTTATCAATTTCTCGCCCTTTTTTGCTCTTTTCTTCCACCTTATCCCTTCCAGCATCTGCCAGCGTAGTGTTTCGCACTAAAAACTGAAGAACGAGATTTATCGTAAACACTGCCTTTAAATGGACTGCGCCTAATGTCTGTCCAAATGAGACTGTCAGCCCACGCGTCGACGGGCGCGTTTACCGGCCGACCCGAAGGCATTTTTTGGACGTGTGAGCTGATTAGCAGGAATATTAGACGAATAGCGAACAGTATCCCAGTCAGCTGTATCTCAGTTGTGAGTAGGCTCGTCCGAAAATTGCCTCCGTGACGGCTGCTCGGCACGCCCGCTGACCGCGTGGGCGAATAGTCTCATTCGGACAGACTTTATGCATACTTATTGTCAAAGGTCCTGAAAATAATGAGGAGAGCATTTCGCGAAAATACTAGCTGGTTCAGTCGTTTAATGACGATTCTTGGCATGGAGCAGACGAATCTAGGTACCGTGTGCATAGTGTGTTTGCATCGACCGCGCTACCCGCTTCTGCGTGGCAGCGGACGGCACAGTCATTATCAGAACGAGATTTTGGTCCGTATGTGCAGACGATCTTTGCTACAGCACACAGCCAGAAGTTTTTCGGGCTCGGACCACGTGTACATTATCGTGCTGGGACCAGGAACAATTCCTTCATACTGCGCGCTGCAAGAGCGCATGTTCGCAACTGCGGACCGGAAATTCGTTCCGATAAGGACTGTACTATTCCTCAATATTTTGGGCGAGAAACTCTGCATCTGATATCCTATTCGTCAGGAGTGGAAATTGAACGCTTCTCCCAAGTCTTGTAAACAATTCCTGTTTTTTACGAAGTCAATCAGGTAGACTCCTACTCTAGGAAACAAGTGTGGAAGACTGCCGACAGGAAACAAAAACAGTTTTAGCCCTCCGCTACCTGTTCCATGTCGGCTCGCTTTCGGAAAAGCCGAAATGAAAACAACGTGAGAGAGTCCTTTGTTCAGATTCCCGCTGTTGCAGGCATTTCTACTTCAAGCATTCTAACTCGAAGAAGAACACATGAGCATCAACGATACAAAAAGCAAAAGGGGCATCACTACGACGCATTTTTTGACAAAAACAAAATCAAAGAATTGTGAAAGCTCACCCGTCGATCGAGTAGAGATGAGACGGGTCGTCGTCATCCCGCTTCGACATCACCTCTCCTCAAGAGGTCGGGACCGCTTCTAGACCTGAAAAAGTCCGAGTACAAAATTCTCTCCTGGGAAAGCTTAGGTAGTAGCCGGCCATGGGGAGACATTGGGTGCGCATTGGGAGGGCGTTGCATACTTCTGACCACCACTCGCCACGCGCCCTTACTGGGTACTGCTTTGAACGCCCCGTGGCGATTTGGAAAACCATGTTGTCGCAGCTGTAGGCCTGTCGCAGTACATTGACCCGTGCTTGAAAATCGCTAAATGGCTGCGGGGATTCAAAAAGTGGCATTTTCATTGTTTCACAAAAAGGTAAAGGTACACATACCCATTAGGGAATTTTCGGGGTGTTCAGAAAAAAATTCCGATTCGGCTCAAAACTTTCAATTAGGGGTTATTTAGGGTGCTGAGCCCGATTATCAAGTCTATTTTTCGCCAGACTTAGGGTCACTGTAAGTTACGGTAGGCTTAACGCCTTTTAACTTACCTTAAAATTTTGAAAATTGAAAAACGGACCTCAAGCTCGTGTTCGGCGTTCCAAATAACACGCACAGAGAAATTTTGAGTCAAATCTGAGGCTTTGACCGAGCTATCGTTACCTACCGTAATTTAAAAAAACCGACCACAGATTAGTGTTAGGCAGCCCGAATAACTCCAATGTAGAAGTTTTAAGGCAATTTCATCGTAGCATTCTCGAAATCGTCAAAAGTCACGTTTGGCCAGCAAATTTCCCACAATCTGAAGCTCCGGACCAAATCAGACGGAATTTTTCGACTATTGAAAAATGGGCAGATTCGCAATCATTACTCAAAACCAGTCCTTTAAATTTTTCAAGCTCCACCCGACGTAATGTTTTAAACTCCTAAAAATTGCCATGAGTGTACCCCTTTTCTCTTCGCGAAGCTAGGAAAATGCCCACTTTTGAAAATCACCTGTAATACTCAGAGGCATTTAGGAGATTCGGAAAACGGACTATCAATGCTGGGTGACATACCTACAACTAGCAAAGCATGGTTTTATGGAAGCCATCGGCAATGGTAAGGTAAGCCCTAGTTAGCGCCGCACATGGCTGAGTGAAGCCGAGACTGCACGAGGGAGTGGACGATAGAGTCAACTGTTAGCTCCACATATAGAAAAGGGCTTTTTCATGCACAGCAGTTAGCATACGTACAAATCTTATTGCTGATGTAAGATGAATTGTCACAAGTGTCATATTCTTTGTGGAGTAAAATTGGCGGAATTTTATGCACACGAAATCTTCCAAATGCTCGGCTGGCCGACATTATCATCTCTTTGCACAGTGCAGAGAAGCTCACCAAGAAGCTGAACAAAGTGCGTGGACGTTCCAGTTTTTTTCTCGTTTTCTCGCTCAACATCATGAGTCACATTAAGCTTTCAAACAAATTCCAGGTAAATTGCATGTTTCAAAGACTACTTGGGACTGGATATTTCTCAGCACGAAGTCCCGTTCAACATGCACGAGTTCTTAACCAGGGAATGTTAAATATAATTTGAATAAGCGCTTCAGCACCTGTCTTGAACACAGCTCTCGAAGTGATCGCTCTGCATGGGTTTGACTCAAATACTGGTGAACAATTGTGGTGCGCGCGAAGCGCGCACCAGATTTGGTTTTGAATTGGCCACGCGCGCAACCCCTTTTTCGAAATCTCAGTTCAGAGTGAACGTAGGAATTAGAGCTAAATTGCATAAAAAGAGCGCAAAAAGCTGGTATATATGCCCGAAAATAGTTTAGAACAGTTCACTGGTTTTCGAGTAAAAATTGAAAGACCGCGCGTTCTTGTTGTTAATCTCCTTTTTTTTCAGACGGCGTTCAAGATCTTGCGGGTAAACTTAAAATTGAGCTAGAGAGCTCATTTTTGGACAGGAGGCTGGAAATGGATGCAGGTCGCTCCTATTCCAATTTGAACTTGATACCTTAACTTTGAAGGGTACCTCAAAATCGTGGGTTTACATACTAAATTAGCCGTGGAGCACGAAAACTGCTTTTTTCTGCTACTGCTGTGGAGACCGGAGTGTGTGGGTGAATCTGCAGCCAATCAACACAGGTCGTCGGAGATAAGTACTGAACTTGTCCGAATCCGTACTCATGACACGTCATCGATCGATAATCAATATTACCGATTTTCGCCCTTTTTGCCCAAAATGCGGCTAGGAGTGGTGATTGCTGATGGGATTGGTTTTCTTGGTTATAGCATTTCGCTCATCAGTCATTATCGATAAATACCAATCAATAATATTGATTTTTTCGCCTGTTGCACAAAATGCCGCAATGATTTTTGATTGTTGATGGCTCTAGGTCACTTGTTCGGAAAATTCTTCTCATCATGCAAGATCAAATATTAAACTAGATTTTCTTCAATTATCTATAATATTGAGTTCTCACATAATGCACAAAATGCGGCAGTGAGTGGTATTTCTCACTGTTTTGGGTCATAAGTTTTAAAGTTGTACTCATACGACAATATCGTCTTTTAGATGTTTCGTCATTCCAAAATGGAAATCGTTGAGCGAAATTGAAGTTAGAAAGGGAACCTTCGGGAAAAATATGTGAAATTTCTGAAAATTTAGTTTCCTGGCAAAAGTAACGATTTGGTAATGGTGAAAAAAGCGTCAAAAATATCTTGAAATATCTTAAAAAATGATTTGGTGTAAAATGGCCTGGAAATATAAAAAAGCTAGGAAATGAAGTGAAATAACCAAAAATGCGATTTGGTGGTCGATCATTTCACTAGCTTCTCCGTTAAACTTATCAAAACGAAATCAGGCGCGCAACGGTAACATTAAGCCATTTTTGAGAGCTGTAATAAGGGAATCAGCAAGGTCAAGCTAGGCGAACTCCATTCCATATCGTGCTTGATTTCGTTTTGATAAGTTTAACGGAGAAGCTAGTGAAATGATCGACCACCAAATCGCATTTTTGGTTAATTCACTTCATCTCCTAGCTTTTTCATATTTCCAGGCCATTTTACACCAAATCATTTTTTAAGATATTTCAAGATATTTTTGAAGCTTTTTTCACCATTACCAAATCGTTACTTTTGCCAGGAAACTAAATTTTCAGAAATCAACTACTGACTAGGGAACCTCGCAGGGCCGTCCCCACCATTTAAAGGCAGTGTTCACGATAATCTTCGATTTTGAGATTAATCGCTAAATCGATTGTTTGGCCCCCGAGTAGAACTGACATGACGAAGAAACCGAGAAAAACGCACCAGAAGGGCACGAAATCCTCAAGTATCAGCCCGCCTCTCAAGTATCAATGGAACTGTTCGTTGTGACAATGAAATCTTTTGTGGACCCGTCTTTTGCAATTTTCCATTCTGTGTTGCTCCGTTCTTTCCTTCGGGCCCTAACTAATACTGTTTTGCCCAAAATATTCTTCCATTTTCGATTAGTCCCATTTTTGACCGGTGACAACCACCGTGAACATGTTCATCCAACCAGACAACTAGTCCAGGCCATAGAATAATGTCACTGAAATAAGACGAATTAGAGCGTTTCTCGCCGTTTCTTCGTGATATTGGTGACACTTGGTAGCCAACGCATTGTTTTGAGTGGAAAACTTGGAAACGAGAATCATCGTGAACACTGCCTTTAAAAGATGATGAATGCTTTCCGGTCAATTCTGGCTCACTGTCTGCGAATCTGACATCGGTTTTAGCTAAGGACAGCGCTGAACGGAAATATAAGCGTTTTTGAAGCTTTGCAAAATAGTATTTCATTAGCCAATTTTCAGGGTGTTTGAAAAAAATTCGGATTCGGCCCAAAACTTTCAACTGGGGGTTATTCATGGCGCTGAACGCAAATCTGGGATCTGTTTGTCGCTAGACTTAGGGTTACTGTAGATTACGGCAGGCATAATGCCCTTTAACTGGCTTTACCTACCTTAGTATTTCGAAAATCGAAAAAATGGACCTCAAATTCATATTCGGCGTCCCCAATAACACCAACAGAGAAATTTTGAGCTAAATCTAAGACTTTGATCAAGCTAACGTATACCCACCGTAACCTATCGTAATCTGAAGAAAATCGATGAACGGGTTGCAGATTCGTGCTCAGCACTCCCGAATACCCATACAGAGAAGTTTTAGGTCTTACCTATCGACCCATTCTGAAAATCGTCAAAAGTCGCGGTTTGCCGCCAAATTTTCCCCCTGATGGGAAGCTTTGAACGATTCATGTCGAAAACTTCGAAAAATCCAGAAATAAACCCTAGATTCGTGTTCAGCGCTCCAAATAACTCACTTGGAAGAATTCTGAATGGAATCTGGAACATTTTCTTGAAACGCTTTCAGAGCCCTCTAATTGGTATAAATAAACGCCCAACCAGAAGTGCGCACAAGTCCGAATCGATATCAGTCTGTGCAAAGTTTGGAAAATGTGCCTTCACCCAAAATTTGCTCTGTGGGGAGTTTTGGGTGCTGAACACAATTATTAGGTCCGTTTCTGGATTTTCCGAAGACCAAAGCGCGTTTTTGATAGAAAAAAGGCTCCTCAAAAAGAATTAGAGGCTTCCAGTCTTCTAGGAAATCTATAACTCATGGATCCCCAGGCTATTCTTTTGAAAACTAAGAAACAGACTCAAAATTCAAGCTCAATACGTCAAATAACTCTTCATCGAACTTTTAGCGAAATTCATCCGAGAACTACAAACGTCACGTTCAGCTCAGCCGCAAGAAATGCGAAATTTGACAGGGTATAACTTTTTTCGCAGATGTCCGTAGCGAAATCTGAGTTCAGATTCAAAGAGAGCGTGCCAGAGTTGACAAGAAAACATTCATCAGCTTCCTGATCCTGGGGAACACAGTGCGAGGTTCCCTAGTGAGTTCTAAGGCATCTTTCATAGTCCTCACCGCATGCGTGGCACGCGCGTGAAGCGCGGGAGGGGCGGTGGACTATGAAAGGTCTTACCGCGCGGGACGCGCGGTAAGAACTTTCATAGTTCATCAGCACCGCCATAGCGGCGCCGCCCAAACCGCCGTGGCGCTTTTACCGTTTCAATCAATGATTGCTTCTCGATTTGAGTCCACTCCAACATAAATAATTCTGGGACTATCCTGCGCCACCGCATACTCAAATGCAAGCCAGGAATTTCTTTACGAGTCCCAGTTGAGGCCCGACCTTTGCCCGCACCGCCATGGCGGTGCCGCTGGAGATTTCATAGTGGCTTCCCGCTCATCCCGCGCGTGCCGCGCGGTGAAAAGTTTCATAGTCCACCGCTCGTCCCGCGCGTGCCGCGCTTGCGGTAAGGACTATGAAAGATGCCTAAAGTGTCAAAAGCACCATCCGTGTTAAAAACTACTTTCCATTCTTCAGGCTCGATTCCATGGAAGGGGCCTTTTAGACCACACAGGTGAAGTTTGTTCATGAAAAATGTATCATTCCGAAATTAGAGAGGCTAAAGCTGACGAAAATTTGTGGGCCTCCACAAACATTTTCCAGTCTCCTTGTGCTACGCTACCAACTCCCCAATATGCACTTACAGATACGAAATATATCACAAAAATGTTGTCTTCTTTCAACTCAACCAAAAAAAAACTCCTCACAAGAGAAGTATAAATAGTGTAGGTCCGACTGAGGAAAGTTGAATACCGTGTGAGAATGGCGATACCTTGAATGGTTGAATAGCATAAGCATCGAACCGCGAACCCTTGATCCCAACGAGTTATGCATATGCTTAAAACTATAGGATACAGTTCGTGTAACGCCATTCAGCTAAGTCTTTGACCCACCGAATCACGGTGCAAGCAAGTACCAGCGAAAGTTTTTGCAAGGATCCTTGAGCTTTTGGTGCAGATATCGCAAAACCAATAAGGTCACCTAGCGATAATCTTCCCAGAGAAAGTTTCTAGCTTCAATGCAATTACTAGCGATCGCATACATTTCTTGCAGAAGCTGTTTTTTCCTTCCTGCACGAATTGCCGCACCGCCATACCTGCCTTCAGAAATACGTAGTAAATTTTTGAGAATATTTTCGGATTCCTCTCAGCCAGACTGAATTAATATGTGCATGCGGATTCAGTCAGAAGGCACGCGAAGACGCAGTTTCGTGTATTTTTTGCCTTTTTTGAATAACTCGCTCCTGACTCAACTTTGAGCGAAAGTAAAGAGAAATTCACGAGCCTGGTGTTGAGAGCTACCCAACGGTTTAGCCTTTGTTGTGGTTTCATTGAGAACTGAAGAAGATTAGCAATCAGCTAGCTCTCTATATACTGTGGACACAGTGAAACGCAGACAGCTACGGACGAAAAACACGCGGGACCGCGTCCTCGCTTCCTTCTGACCAAACCCTACGAAAGGTTTTGTATGTACATATCCTCTGTTTCGGAGACAAGTTTGGTTTGGTCCTTCGCGTGCTTGGGCGGAGCGAGGAGAAAGAGCGAGAAAGTGTGGGGAAGAAGGAGACGCAGCCTACGCGCGCACACGTACGCGATCAACAGCAAGTAAAGTTCACTCCCGAATAAGGAATGGTTTGTGAAGGCAAGCCCAGCTATCGATCAAGGATGTAGGCATCACAATTTTCCACTCAAATGATCAGCTCACGATTAGGGATGTTGAGATGGAAGTATAGTTGTACAACTTTGAAAAAAATGCCGAACCAATGAAAACCGAAACATTTTCGGTCGAAATATTTTCGAACGAACGAAAAATGAATAAAATTCGAACAAATTTCGAACGAACAAATCTCGAAACTAATCGAAATTTTGATTCGAAATTTGTTCGAAATTCTGGATTTTTTTTATTATTTCAAAAATTCGAATTTTTTCGGAATTCGTTTGAAATTATGGATTCTTTTCGAAGTTTGCTAGAAAAAAAAATTGAACGAACGAAGTTTGAAAAATTTTGGAAGCTTCGGAGGTTGAACGAATGAATTTGGAAACTTTCAAAATTTCGATTTTTTTTTCGAAAGCCGTTCGAAAAAAATCAAAATTTTGATTAGTTTCGAAATTCGTTCGTGTTTGACCGATTTGTAGTTTCAGATTTTTTTCGACATTGCTTCAAATTTTGATTTTTTTAAAACTGGACTAGACGCTTCATTTCCAACGTCCAGTTCAGAGAATGATTTTCCCACACGTGTTCGATTTCGACTGATGTCACGAGCATTCGAGTCGAAGAAATTTATAGCCTTTCTCCCTCATTTCAAGCCGGTCGAAGTTATGCTTATCGGGATTATCGTGACAAAGTCCCCTAATCAGTAATATTTTTGTTGCGACCAATCGCTCCGCTGCTTGCTCCGCCCGGACTCATATGGGCGATAAAGCTTTATATTTTCCGGTACCAAGCGTAACTAATTCGAGCATGCGAGTGGTCAGGTCCACGACAACTCGGCCCAGCGAATAGCGAAGCAGGGTAACCTGGGGTTCGATAAGCGTCTTGAAAATCGAACGAATTTTCGGAGAAGAAATTCGAAAAATCAGATCTCGAACTAACGAAAATCGAAAGCTTTTTATTTGACGGAAATTCGAACGAACGAAAAGACTCGAAAAATCTCTCGAAAATTTCGTTCGTGTACCACTATGGGTGGAAGTACGCAGTTTTCAAAAAACCGCAAGAGGTCCCTTGTATTCCATTGTGTCGGTCTCGTTGAGGGGGATTTGAAATATCCTCGAAAACACGATTCGGCATTTGTTAGACAGTCAGGCTGATGCAACGCGTTGTTCCCGGAAGATGCGCACGATACGCCGCCTCCGCAAAATTTATGCGCGGTACTGTAATGGATTGGGGGCGGGGGCGCGGGAGAGCGAATACAAGCAAGGCGATACAATTGAAGCATGAAGGGCGTTACTATTTACTAGCGAGACCTAGCGAAGTTTTCGCTCGAAAACAATTTTCACGTCCGCTAGCTTCCTGAGGCAGATTATTCTGACAAAACGGTGTTGACTGCCTTCCCTATATCCGAAAGTTGCTGTCCGTATGGACTCTCCTGAGCAGAACTGGCTGCCGGACATTTATAGCAGGGCGTAGGGTATAAAAACGTGGCATAAAAAAAGCAAAACATAAGAAGCCAGCGGTAGATCGTCGGTTGTTACCGGCATCTTATTTACCACCCCTTCCGTCTGTGTAATGTACCCAAGCTGTTATTCTCGCTTTACCATCCCTGTCATGTTGAGAAAAAAGCACTCGCATTTTAAATGTGGTTTCCCTTGTTGACCAACGCCATGCCTTTGTTCTCAATAAATGAAATATGTCCGTTGATGTTTATGTTTTTGTGAAGCAGATTAAGATAAGCTCAGACTTCCAACATATATAAAACTGGTTTATCGAAGTTAATGAATCAAAATGACTGAGCGGTTGTAATGTGTGACGAACAGAGAAGATGCGGAAGTGGAGCTGCTGCTTCTTTTGTTAGAATGGCGAGGAAGTGTCTCCAGAGTTTCGCGTACTCCTCAAAACGCGCTGCACGCTTCTCAAGATACATGATTTCATATCTGTTATCTTCGCTACACAAAGGCTAAGATTTCGCATAAAAATGTGACAAAAACTCGCTGTTTCAATTCTCCTCTCTTGATGACGTCCTGCACACTTCCACTGGGCCCTGAACACATTCCCATCTGGGCCCTGAGCACATTTTGCGACGTCCTGTACAACCCTACTGTAGTATTGCACTCATTCCATGACGTCCTGTTCATTCTTTTTGGGGACCTGCGCACTTTCTATGATGTCCTGCACACTTCGGATACGTCCTGCACACTCCCACTGGGGTCTTGCACACTTCCTCCGACGTTCTGCACACTCCCACTGGGGTCCTGTACACTCCCATTTAGGTCCTGCACACTCCAAATGGGTTCCGGCACACTTTCTACGACGTCCTGCACACTCCCACTATGGTAATGCACACTCCCACTGGGGTCCTGCACACTCCCATTTGGGTCCTGCACACTCCCAGTGGGGTCCTGCACATTTTCTATGACGTCCTGCTCACTCTCACTGGGGTCCTGCACACTTTCTATGACGTCCTGCTCACTCCCACTGGGGTACTGCACACTTTCTATGACGTCCTGCTCACTCCCACTGGGGTCCTGCACACTCCCATTTGGGTCCTGCTCACTCCCACTGGGGTCCTGCACACTTTCTGTGACGTCCTGCTCACTCCCACTGGGGTCCTGCGCACTTTCTACGACGTCCTGCACACTCCCTCTGGGGTCTTGCACACTTTCTATGACGTCCTGCTCACTCTCACTGGGGTCTTGCACACTTTCTATGACATCCTGCTCACTCCCACTGGGGTCCTGCACACCTTCTATGAAATCCTTCTCACTCCCACTGGGGTCCTGCACACTTTCTATGACGTCCTGCTCACTCTCACTGGGGTCCTGCACACATTCTATGACGTCCTGCTCACTCCCACTGGGGTCCTGCACACTTTCTGTGACGTCCTGCTCACTCCCACTGGGGTCCTGCACACCTTCTATGACATCCTGCTCCCTCCCACTGGGGTCCTGCACACTTTCTATGACGTCCTGCTCACTCTCACTGGAGTCTTGCACACTTTTTATGACGTCCTGCTCACTCCCACTGGGGTCCTGCACACCTTCTATGACATCCTGCTCCCTTCCACTGGGGTCCTGCACACCTTCTATGACATCCTGCTCCCTTCCACTGGGGTCCTGCACACTTTCTATGACGTCCTGCTCACTCTCACTGGGGTCTTGCACACTTTTTATGACGTCCTGCTCACTCTCACTGGGGTCTTGCACACTTTCTATGACGTCCTGCTCACTCCCACTGGGGTCCTGCGCACTTTCTACGACGTCCTGCACACTCCCTCTGGGATCCTGCACACTTTCTATGACGTCCTGCAAACTCCAACTGGGGTCCTGCGCATTCCCACTGAGGTCTTGCACACTATCGATAACGTCCTGCACACTCCTCAAACCCTGGCGGTTGTGAACGGCGTCTCATTCACCACTATTAACTCCGTCTCGCCTTGATTAGAGCTTAGCCTTTCTAGCGCTAGACGACTCATAGAAGTTTTCATGACCCAAGGCTAAAAGTGCGCCCCACGGACAAACTCGGTTGCCCCGAGGCGTGCAAGATGTGGTTCAGGCTGATTTTTTGGTAATCGATGAGTGTCCCACCCACGCAAATGTTGGTACCATTTCATCCCTGTTTTGATCGGCCATTCCGGAGATCCACGGGCAAACACAATTACACACACACACACATACACACACACCCACACACACACACACACACACACACACACACACACACACACACACACACACACACACACACACACACACACACACACACACACACACACACACACACACACACACACACACACACACACACACACACACATACAGACATACAAACATCGGGACATAACTGCTTTACGTATAAGGATACACGCTATTCCGCCTTTTTATCTCAGCTATCCTTCGCCTTAAAAAAACAAAGAAATCCCTTCCTTTCAATTGAAAAGCTTTTAGAGAGACCACGGAGTTCAATCGAATAATCGCAAATGTTTCGCGCGATCCGTCCGAGTGACCGCCCTGGTCTGACACCTCTCTCTCGGCTACATTAACTATTCTCGCTCTCCCTCTATTTGCAGAACGTGAAAGAAGCCGAAGCTTTTAAGCTGGCTACTTACACAAATATGCAAACCGCCGACAGGACTTAAACGGTCGAAAACCCCTCGTTCAGAGTATCATTAACTGGAGGGGAAAACTGCGCGGTTTCGGGAATAGTTCTTGTCGGAAACGTAATTGAATTGTATTTCTCTACTCCCGCAGTTTAGCGAAAACGTAACTCGCCCCAACCGCTTACAGATGATGAACTGAAATGTTCGTAAATCATACTAGTTGTACTAGTCGCTTCAAATGCAGAACGCAGGGTAGAGTTTGGACTTCAAGCTTTTTCAACATATCAATGCGTGAACCTCTAGCCAAAATGAATATACAAAAACCGCAAGAATCAAAAACAAGTCTTCGCTAAGCTATTAACTATTTTTCCCTTCTAGGGAAGCAGTATTGGGCGACCCAGCCGTCATTAACGAAGGCGGGTTACGGGAGGGTTTTCTCATTTAACTAAGGTCATTCATTTACTACGGATCAGCCGGGAAAAAATGTGGAGGGAGTAAAAAATTATTCGGATTTGGCTCTAAGTTTCTTTTTGGGGGTTCTTTAGGGGTCGCAAAAACGACTCTGAGGCCACTTGTCGATTTTCGAAAAACTTCAGCAAGTTTTTATCAAAGTCTCCCACCCGGGTGAATTTTCTGGGAGAAATGCGACTTTTACCGATTTCCTAAGCGCTGCAACAGATTCTCCTCGAAACTGCTCTGTAGAGGTAATTCGTGTTGCTGAACACGAATCTAAAGTCTGCTTAAAGATTTTTGATAGGTTACGGTAGGTTGCAGTGGGTATACGGTAGTCAGATCGAAGTCTCAAGTTGAGCCGAAAACTTCTCCGTAGGGGTCATTTGGGGCGCAAATATGTTTTTCCGTAGAGTTTCGAAATACTGGGGTGGGGATGCCCACTAAATGGCATTATGTATCCCGTAACCTACAATAATCCTCAGAATACCGAGAAATTTACCCCATAGTAGTATAGTGGATACCGAATCACCCCCACAAAAGTGTTCTCTAGCCAAATCGAAAAAAATCCTGATCAGTACATATAAAAATTGCCTCATGTTTGTGGCTGCCACGGAAATCTATGATTCGTTGGACAAAAAGGTACCCTTGCCTTTTCGCCCAACGGTTCGGATATCCCCATAGCAGATGTAAACTTGAATTTGGAAATACTTTCAGAACTACACCTAACGAGAATATATTTCGCTGCAAACGAATGGGCGACATAAGAAGTATCCCTGATTAAATGTGATTTTACTCTTGAGACCTGGAAAAATCAATCATCATCTTCATTTCTAAGCTGCTCAGGTAGTTCTGAATTGCAAATTTCCATAAATTTTTCGCAGACGGACAGTCAAACATTGTAGACCTCAAAACCACTCCTGCCCTACATACATGTATGCCAAGGGTGAACAAAACATTCCAAAATCTTCAAGAAATTATGTACGAACGAAGTGAAAATAATGGGATTAGGCAGAGAAGCATGACCATCTCGCAAAAGGTGTTTGACGAGGATAGAAGTCGAGACGGGATTTCTGACTTTCTGTCAACGAGATGAGGTGACTTGCGGCGCGATATTTGTCCTTTCAAGCCGTCCAGCCATCCCGAGACACTCAACTGCGGTTCACGTGGAACTTTGGAGATAAAATTAACTTGCTTGATACATACCCCGGTAAATACCAAAATTTAATTAAAGTGTTGTTGGGAGATATCGCTTGCACGTCGTGCCATGAAACATTTGGGGGGGGGACTTTTCGAAATTCATCTGCAAAGATCAAAAATTTGACACAAAATCCGTAAAGAACCGTCAGAGCCGCGCGATTTCGAGAGTCAAATAAAACATTTCGCTGTTTTCCTGCGTTACCTATGGTGAGTCAGCTAGGTCTTGTCCTGAAGGTGTCCATGCATTGGAGAGCACTGTTTATTTAGAGTAAGTTCCGAAGCTTGTCATCGTTAATCACCTGGGCGCTAAAGATTTTTCTGTGATGATGATATCTACATATAACTGAGACGGCATGATAGAAGGAGGAAAAAGCAGGTTGAAAACAGTGCCGCAGCGAGTCGATTGACATAAACGGATAGTTCAGTGGCTCTCGAAAACCTGAAGTCGGTCTCATTGTATCCACGCCGGCGTTCTGTACATTAGCCCGCTATTTACACATGGTCAATGCGGTTACAAAGAGGCATGTTTGTCGCGAAAAACGTCCACAAAGCCATGTCGCTATCGATCCTCTACTTGCCACTCGAAGCGACGAAGTGAAAACATCTCCAATTGTTTTAAAATCTGAATACAGCACCGCTCTCGAAGGTAAGATTCAAAATAAAATTCACAAGCGTGCACACCCACGGCATACTTGTGGGCGTGCGACCTATTTCCGTGCTGCTAGCACATGTTGCTTCCACACAACAAATTTTAAAAGCAGGGTCCCGCATTTCCCGCTGGATTGGAGCGTATACCACAAGTAGTCCCAAGGAATGTGCGAAAACTGCCCGGAAAACGGTCTTCTTCATGTTATCGCGGCCATTTCCTCAGACAATCGTCACATTCAATGCGTTTACTATCCGCATTCAACTTGAAGACAAGGCGATTGCGAGCACAGCCGTGCTGCTAGGGGAGCACGTGCTCCTATTATGCATCAAATTACAGCACGCGCCCTAGCAACTAAAATGTTCAATGCTTGCATCATACACATTCAACTCGATGACAAAACGTTTGAAAAAAGGAAATCATACGGTACACTTTTGAGGCCGGACTCAGATTTTGGCAGCATCGCCGGTTCAATTATTAATGTTTGCAGTACCTGGCCTTGCCCAGCAGCTGAAGGGCTCGTACAATTGCTGGCGGTCTCAGACGAGTTGGCCGAGTTACGTGTCGGTGTGGTGCTACGATAGCACTGGACTACCTTGTGGCATGTGCTCCTGCCACTAAATTTTGGAGCACGTGTTCCTGCGATGGAATTGCGCAGCACCTGCTGCTGTTTGGGGCACCTGCCTCTGCGATAGTCTTTCAATGTGTGTGGTCACTCCAGTTGAATGCATATCCGACACGCATTGAATGCGACGATTTTCTAAGTCAGTGAATTACCGGGAGAAATAATACATAATGGGGATTCGAAGGGGGTTTACGCACAAATGTGATAATTTCGCCCACCCCGAGGATTTTGACAAATCTGTGCGTAAGTGAGAAACGCTCCCCAGTTTTCTCCAGAAGCTGGAACCCCTGGGTGGGCGAAATCCTGACGTCGGTAAAAAAATTCCTTAACCACTCCCCCATTATGTATAATCGAACCGAAAAAAATTAGGTCCGCACTTCAAAGCGACTACGGTGCATCTTTTGAGCATGATCATAACGACCTGGAATTATCCTGCGAAAAACTAAACATTACAATATTTTGCAAGGTGGAAATTTAACAAAGTCTTATAGTGCCAGACGATTCCCCATGGCTGGTCTCGCACTTAGCCCTCTAAGGCCAGAGCTGCTCCTCAAAGACTGAGCTTTCCTGTAATTCGATACCAGAGGTCATGAATTTTTCCCCTACTAGGACAACTGGGGAGTCCGATTCGGCCACGATAGGCCTTCTAATTGGAAACCTCGTCGAATCAAATGGCTCCCAAGCTGCAGCAAGTCCTGCTCTGAGGAGCACGTGATCTATTTAAAGAGACTACGTGACGCAGATAGACGAATTTCTTGCCACCCCGGTTTCTCACACAGTACATAGCAGGTGCTCCTATCATCAGGCAGTTGGGTGTCTGGAGCCCCGCCTCGTCCGTCCATAGAAAGGGGTCTCACCCCCTTCGATAGGTGCGGGTCTCCCCCGCAAGGATACGGTCCATGATGTGGTGGCCATCGTGTATCCAAACCCTGAAAAGGCGGGAGGAATTGGGAGGAGCTAGGTTCCTGATTGGACGCAACACGAGGCTGGCGACAGCCCACCGGTTGCTTCTCTGGCCGCCTCTCCCGCCTCTTCAGGGGTTGGAATACACAATGGCCACCACCCCGGTTCATATCACGGTTACGGCAAGGGGTCACCCAACCGCAGCTCGCGACAAGGACATCATCCTAGCCACGGTCGACAAAGAAGGAGCTTTCCTTGCTGAGACCCGTGGGGGAGACCCCCTTAGCGGGCAGAAAGTGACTCGCAGTCACCTCCCATGACGGGTGTACGACGTTTAGGCCTCTTTCAGAGTTCGATCGCCGCGCGACGTTATGAGATAATAGCCATGAACATCGATAGAAGTCGCGTTGCACGTCGATCAATATTCCAAACATGCCATCGCGGCGATCAGCAATCGCACTCTGAAAGAGGCCTTAGGCCGAAAAGCTAGAGCGAAGACAGAGAAGGCAGAGGGTGGAAAAATAGTTACAAGTTGAGAATTAACGATAATGTTGTAACCAGTGTTATTTCTGCCATATCTAAGGCTTTTCACTCCACAAGTTTGTGTGATAACCTTACTTTTTGACAAACAGAGGAAATGGCTTCCTCTGCGTCTCTACCCCGATTTCGGCCTAAGGCCTGTGGTGTACTTTGTCGCTGTAATGAGCGACAGGCATGCAATCTAACACAAACCGTGGCGGGACCCGCAACGGAGCAACGGCAACGGTCGTCGTAGGAGCAGATGTCGCGTGTGGGTCGCAGCGACGTGTCGCGGAGGGCTGACATACTGCAACTGTGCCATAGCCTGTACCTACCACCGTCGCTGTCGCTGTGCAGTGCACTGCGACAAAACGCCGGCCCCAGAGGGCCAACTGCGCTCTTACCATTAGGGCACGTGACGCTCGAGAAGCACCGCGCCGTATCGTCGTCCATAGCGCTTTGTACACTAATCGGACTCCCCAGTTGTCTGAGTAGTTCAGCTTTCTTTGAGGACAGGAAACTGACGAAGTCAGCGAATTTTTTCTAACTTGTTTTTGATCAGTCGATGAGTACTTGGTGTCGGGTTGCAAAGCCATGGGGAAGACCTGCACTCGTTCAAGCCCGAGGCATTTTGCTCGGGAGAACAAGGGAAGACCTGCTGTGAGAATTCCCCCCCCCCATTACTCGGCTATCGAAAGGTCCCATTCGCTACGCACCAATTCCTCTGAGAGTTTTGGCCGAGAAATAGCCCACCAGACTCCGCAGCGCTCCTGGTGGGCTATTTCCCGGCTATTTCGCGGCGTGTCACCAAACGGACAAGAAGAAGCCGAAAAGTGGCCGAGATATAACCGAGAATTAACGAGAGGTAACCAAAAGTAACCAAGACGCAACCGTCGCCGGCTCGCCGAGCCACCACCCGGCCCAGCCAGCGACTGGGCGGGGCCTCTAAAGGCTGAACGAGGTCCAAGTTCCTCACGCTTGGGCGATTGAAGCGATGGAGGTGTTGACATGTGAACCATGCCTGTGGAATGCGCCGTATACCTACCTGGAGAGCATTATTTCTCGGCTATTTATCGGCAGAAATTATTTGGCAGCTATTTCGCGGCTATTACGCGGCAAGTAGGAATTTCGCGGCCATTTCTGGGCAAAAACTCTCAGAGTCGGGAGTTCTCCAGATGTAACGTGGGAAATTCCATTGTCATCCTCAGGACTTTCCCCATTAACGTGTGAGTCAGAAGTGCTCTTCACCTAAAGAGCTTCCATCACCGCATTGCCTAGAATGAGCAGAATACAAATATAAACATTTGGAAATCGGGTCTGGCATAAAAAAATAAATTCACATAGATCAGGCGCGGAACTTCCGGGAACGCAGTTCTCGAAACGTGGAATGCGAAAAAATTGCATATTGATGGTTGGCTTTTTTGCCTCAGCTGGCGCAAAACTTCCGCGTTCTGCAGCACTTTTCGCGGTATTCGGGATGCGGAAAAGCCAAAAACGCGCCAAGCATCAGGCTTCGAAACGCAGAACTCAGCCCATCCCTGCCAATCACACGTCTCAACAGTGAAGGTATCTTCATTCAACTGACAAAACAACAAAAACCAATCTAAGGCAAAAACTAAAGCACAGATTGATGATAAAGCACAAGACAAGTGATGACGTATATATCTCATCCAGCACCTGTAAACCGAACCGTAGTCGATGTTCAGCTGGTGTCCCAAGTAACAAATCAAAAATCTCAACACACGCTTCAACAAAGTATTTACACCTACTCTGATAAACTCAAGCAGAAACAACAAAACATTCAAAACCAATCACATACACAACGACATATCACCTTTGCTAAACAGATAGAAATAAAGCAGTAATCACTGACATAAGCCTTCGCAGCAAACCAAAGTAAATGATACAGGCACTCTTAGCGATCTATCGGCTGATACTGATCAGAGTTCTCCTCAAACTCTGTCATTGTAGGAGTGATGGAATTCGGACTAAAACTGTACCATTGAATATACTAACTCCAGGGAAGCATTGCTGGTTTATGCGGCCATTTTTTACGAAACATATTTTAATTTGATGTACTTTAGGGATATTTTAAAATCGGAGTTTGTAGTAGCTAAAGAAAACTGCGAATAGGGTTTACGGAGGAGTTTCTCTCAGTTGAGCGAAAGAGTAATTTTCGGGACATTCCGAAAAATATTTACGGATTTGACCCGAAACTTTAGCCTGGGGGTTATACGCTGTCCTGAATACAAATCTGGAATCCGTTTCTCCATATTCTGCCGCTTAACGTAAGTGTGTGGATCGAATCCACACCGCGGGTGACAAGCATAGCTTCGTTGGGTGAAGTCAGGTACTCCACCAACCTTCACCCCTGGAAGGTGAAGTGGGGAACCTTCCCCATTGGAAATACCGGTGACAACCGGTGAAACGCCCCGAAAAAGAATGAAAGTGACCCAACACTCATGCAAGTCATTTTCAAGATTGGGTGGGTGTCACTGCCGGTTTTTTCGGCCATAACTTTTTTACTCTGAAAGGTAGCTTTTTGGTAAGGGTTGTTTTCGGAATCCACATAGAATTCTGCATCGAATAGCGTTTTCACTCTTGAAAAATACGTTCCCCTTCCGCCAGCCGATTTCAGTTTATAGAAAGCATTTTTTTTCGCCTGAAGTTGTCGGTTTTTCGTCCATAATTTTTTTGTGCTTGGATAATAGACCTCTGGCGAAGGTTGTCTTCGAAATCTCGATTGAATTCTGCGTCGACTGGTGTTTCCAGTTTGGAAAAATATTTTCTCGACCCTTCAGCCTAATTCATTTTACGAAACACCGGCTTTTCGCCTATAACTCTTTAACCCTTCAAGATAGGAGTTTGGTGAGGGTTGTTTTTGAAATCTACGTACAATTCTGCCTCGAATGATATATCGGATTCCTAACTTTGCTTGCTCCATAAGCCAGCCAGGTCGGTGGAGCCGAGCTCCATAGTTATCTCCATAGGGTGCTCTCGTCTCTATGGTATAAGTAGGAGACACAGAGTTCTCCTGAAGCCTACAACGGGGCTCAGCTCCACCGTACTGGCTGACTTATGGGGCAAGCAAAGTTAGGAACCCGTTATATCATTCGACGCAGAAATTTACGTGAATTTCAAAAACTACCCTCACCAAAACCCTATCTTCAACGGTTAAAGAGTTATAGGCAAAAAACCCGTGTTTCGTAAAATGAATTAGGCTGAAGGATCGAGAAAATATTTTTCCAAACTGGAAACACCGGTCGACGCAGAATTCCATTGAGGTTCTGAAAACAACCTTCACCAAAGGTATATCTCCGAGCACAAAAAAAGTTATGGACGAAAAACGGATAATTTCAGGCGTAAAAATGCACTTTATAAACTGCAATCGGCTGGTAGAACGGGAACGTATTTTTTGAAACTAAAAACGCTATTCGATGCAGAAATTTATGGGGATTCTGAAGACAACCTTCACCGAAGGGATACCTTTTAGGGTAAAAAAGTTATGGACGAAAAACTGATTGCTCTTGACGAAAGAAACGTTACTTCATAAATTGAAGTCGGCTGAGAGACTGGAAACGTATTTTTCCCAAAATGAAAACATCAATCGACGCAAAATTCCACGGAGACTTTAGAAACAGCTCCGTTCGAAGATTCGTCTCAAAGGGCAAAAATTTTATGAGCGAAAAACGGGTAGTTTTTCAAAAATCGCTTAGAAAAATTTTATTTTGACTCCAAGACAGCTCAAAGGAAATTTTTCATGACCTAGGCAGATCGTTTCATTAGGAATAGTGAATTTCAAAAGGAGGTCATCCAACGAAAAAAATGCTTCAAAATTAATGATTGAAAAGAAAAATATACAGAATGCAAAAAAAAGAGGATCAAGAAAACGTCAAATTTTGAGGTTGCAAGTCTATAGGGAACCTTCACCATTCCGCACTCAGGTATCCTAATTAACCTTCGCCTCTCGGACCGCTGTCTCCACCCCAACGAACCTATGGTGACAAGCCAGTAACAGCCAAAATTTCCCAGGCTGCCCCCGATCCACAGTACCCCTTTTCGCGGCGGGACCGGCATGGATTCTTGGCACGCTTGATCGATCGATATGACCAGTAATTTCCTGCTTGCGGCCGATTCTCTTGAGAAGCATGATGACCCTCGTTTTTATGGTGGGTTCAACACTGACTGAAAGGCGTGAGTGCATGCTAAATTTGTTTTACGTTGAGATGACTTCATTTTTGAAGAACTTTCAAAAACTTCAACGAAAAATTTCTTAATGATTGAGGCGGAAGCATTCGCGGCACATGTGTTCGATCTTCGTCGATGAGAAATCGTTCATTTTATTCGTTATTTATTTACTCAAACATAAGCGATCGGCGCAGGGTCATACTTTCCCTGTCCAAATAACGCCTTAAGCAAAAGTGAAGTTGGTCAATTCGTTTTGTTTCGAAGCACTACAGAAGAATAAAATGATTAAAATGTGTGAAAATATCATAAAACACGGAAAAAGGGATGACTAATGTGTGAAAAGTCTTGAAAGTAGGAGAAAACGCAACGATCTCGTCATGTCATACAAAATAATTACTCGCAAGGTCTCACTCCGATCATCCGACTTTTTCACTTTCGTGAATTCACGCACAAGGGGAAGCACACAAAAGCTCAGATCGAAAATATCTCGGACGCAGGTCAGGTCAAAATTTTTCTGTAATAGAGTAGTTCCAACATTAAATTTTTTGATTCATAGAGACGCTTTGTGTTTGAACCTCAATTCCTTCAAAAAAGTAGTTCACCAAGTGATCTGCTCTAACTCGTCGTAGAGATCCCAGTGTTTTATAGTCTGTGTTACTTTTATAACCGGTTTTCCTAGTTTTATCCTCTGTTTTTATCCTTAATCGTTATGTTCCATTTTGAATTCTTCCATTTAGTTTTTGAGAACGCTTCCGGCGTATGTATCTAATGGTATTGATGTTATGATGTCTTCATACACGTGCACTATGCGTGCGTCCACAAATAAATAAATAAAATAAATAAATATCATTAAACACGAAAAAAGGGCTTCTCGTTAAAGTTTTTCTACCGTTCTTCTGCTATTTGCAAGCAAACACCGATTCCGATATCGATTCGGTCGATAAAATGACGTCTTTTCCGAGAAAATGGCCCTGCAGACAGAATTTCAGCCGTTTTCGAACAAAAAAGCGTCCAATTTGAACAGTTTTCCACCGCATACATTGTGATGACGAATATGGGAGGCATATTGATCGAACAGGCGTGCCAGGAATCCATGGCTGCATGCGAGCCAAGAATCTATGCTGGTCCCGCCGCGAAAAGGGGTACTGTGGATCGGGGGAAGCCCGGGAAATTTGGACAGTTACTGGCTTGTCCGCGGGTGTGGCTAAGGAGCAGTTCGGCTGGCAAATGCGAGGCACGCGACGGAAAAACGCTGCGCGCGCTTCGTCCTTGGGGCGCGTTAACCAAGGGGCCCAAAAAAGTAGTTGTTGTTTCATTTAAACCGCCTCCCTTTATCATTTTTTGCATTTTGTTTAAGTTTTTTGTTTTCCATGTACTTTTTTGGGCGCAGTGCTTCTCATACCATCGTTTCAATGGAATTCGCATTTTTACATAACTTTTCTAGAAGTTTTTTTGTTTGCCTCTCGGAGCGAAATGGGTGATGACGAGATTGATTCCGACGCCGACCCTACATCTGACACAACAGCACCATGAACAAAATGCAAAAAATTATGAAGCGGAACGGCGGAAATGGTACAACTACTTTTTTGAGGCTCCTCAGTTAACGCGTCCAAGGCACGACGCGCGAGCAGCGTTTTTCAGTCGCGCGTGTCGAATGTGCCAGCCTAACTGCTCCTTAGCCACACCCGCGGTGTGGATTCGATCCACATGCCCTTACCGTACGTTACGATAGATATAACTCCATTTCGAGGATAAAGCCTAACTACTCCGGCAATCATCCCGTATTCAACGCGCTTCGAATGCGCATTCAACTCCAAGGCAAGGCGGTTTCGAGCAGAGTCAGGGAACGTGCCGCTAGAGAGTACGTGCCCCTATTGTGTTTTAAATTATAGCACGTGCACCAACAAATAAGACGTTCAATGCGTACACGATACACATTCAGCTCGATGACAAAACGATTTTCCAAGAAAGGAAAACATACGACGCGCTCTTGAGGCGAGACTCAGATGTGGGCAGCGTCACCGGTTCAATTACCCAAGTTTGGGGAATTAGGTACGCCCAGTCGCTGGGAGCCTCGTCCAACCCCTGGCGGCCCAGGATGGTGCACGGCAAGCCGGCGAGTCGCAAGTCAGTAGGCCGGCCGTGTCGCGTGTCGGTGTGCTGCAACGATAGCGCTGGACTACGTTGCAGCACGTGCTTCTGCGAGAAAATTTCGCAGCACGTGCTCGTGCGATGGAATTTTGCAGCACGTTCTGCTGTTTGGAGCACGTGCCCCAACGATAGAGCTTTTCGATCGGTGTTGTCACTCGAGTTGAATGCATGTTAGACACGAGTTGAATGCGGCGATTCTCCCAGGCGTCGCCAAGTACCCAAGTTACCGGTACTTGCCCCCCCCCACCCGCTGGCCGCTCCAGATGGTGCTCGGTGAGCTGGCCACGTCGCGTGTCGACCCGCTGCTACGACAGCGCTGGGCTACCTTACAGCACGTGCCCCTGCTATTAAATCTTGGAGCACGTGCACCTGCGATAAAGCCCTTCGAGAGAAGTCGCCACTCGAGTTGAATGAATATCCGACACGAGTAGAATGATGAGTTTCTGAGTAAGTGTTCCGAAAGTCAGATGAACAGCCGTCCAATTCGTATTAAAACCCCCACAGAGAAGACCTCAGCTAGATCTGAGACTGACCAAACTGCCGTATACCCAACGTAACCTACGGTAACCTAGTGCATATCGATAAACGGACCTTAGATTCGTGTTCATCGCCCCCAGTAACCTCTACGGAGAAACTCTGAAGGTAATAGCAGTAGCGAGTAGCAATTTGGAAATCATCAAAAAACGCATTCAGCCCCAAAAACTTGCGCAAATGAGAGTCTTCAAAGCGGAACCGTCACGGTTTTCCAAGAATCGACAGATGGATCTCGATTCCGTGTTCACGACCCCGAAAAATTTTGTGGCCTGATCCCCAGTAAATGTTCCAACCCGGCTGAGAACCCCTCCCTCCTTGAAGGCACCGTACGTAAAAAAAACCGTATAAAAACATTTTCGTTTTTTTTTGTGTAGCCTGGCCTCTGTAGTGAAAGGAACTGACACAAGGACCTTCATTTGTAAAGAAAAATCAGTCTGAAAACACTGCAAAACTGAATTCAAATTTCGGGACAAAATCGTTCCTTGATTATTTTTTTTGCATTTGGAGACCTCGTAACTGTCATTTTCAAAGTTTTTCTACATGCGCAGCTTGTGCCGTTACGGTTTTCATGTTTTTTTAACGGTTGCATCAACATTCTATCAAAAAGTGGTAAGGTGCGTTCGGATGAGACTGGCCGACCATGCGGCCGTCGTACGTGGCAGGCGGCTGTCGCGTGCGCCGTTTTCGGACAGCTGGGCCTGCAACGGCTGTCAGCAAGTAATCAATCAGCTCCGCAGCCGAGCGGGCAACCGTTCGAACACTCGTCCGAGAGTGGCTCATGCGACGGCCGCCTTCCACGCACGACGGCCGCATGGTCGGCCATTCTCATTTGGACACACTTTAGAAGACTTGTGAGAACTAGTGGCGGATTATCATCTTGAATCCCTTCCAACCCCATTACCCTACGCTTTTGAGGCACCAAAATTTACCAGTGTGGTCTATTGTGCTCATCCATTAAAGCGAGCCTGAAAAATGGAATAAGGTTTCCAGCGCGAACGATGCCTTTTACCTGACTCAAACCTCTCCTTAGAAGATAAAAATATAGATTTGGGAACATTAGGAGGAAAAATCATATTGTTACAGCACATATCGTAGCGAACGGCCAGATCATCCAGTACTACCTTCTTTGCGAGCGAAAAATGGAATACCACGTGCACCAACCTCATTCCTATACCATCGTCCTCGTCCTCCACTTCAGCTTCATCTTCCAGCTTGCGCGAATCCCCGTACATTGTATTATTTAACTTCGAAAAAGATTGACCAAAGTCCCATGTGTTCCCTTTGTGCGTTGAGCTGCCCGCTAAAGACAGCTTATCAAGAATGACCAGTTGACAGAGCACTGAGGGCACATCACTGCATTTAGGTATCATATCAACGCTATTAAAGCCAGTACACAAGATGGGAATCGTTTCTGTCTCCCTTGTGAAAACTGAGTACTATAGATTTTATCCGACAGAGTCGCTTTCAAAGATCCTGCAGGATTATCCGATCTCATTATCATCCTAGATCCGAACCGACATCAAGATAACTACTTCGGATTGATCCGAAATCCGGTTAGCCGAAAAAACACGATATCCGAAATGTCCGAAATTCGAAAAAAGTGAAAATCGGGGGTCCGGTCAGCAAACCGGGTAATCTGACAAAAAAAAAGGATAGAAACGGACAATCGATTGGATCCAAATAAGATGAAAACTGCAAAAAACTCAGGTTCGCCTCATTTCGTCAAAAAAAGACGCTCCATAACCGAATCTTGACAAAAAAGGCGCCTCTTGCCACTGCGCCACACGCGCTCGAAAGGAAAAGAGGAATACTTGAACTTAATTCACCTTGATCCCCTCCTGTAGCCACCGAGAAAACTCGGTGTCCTTCTGCAAATCCTAGCGAGCAAAAATTGATACGACGGCAACGATCGTTTTCGTTGAACACTTCGGCGATTCTAAAAGCAACGCGTCCATCAAATACAGTCGGCAAAGATCGCACTGATAATTCTGATCCCTTAATGTGTGTTGGCGCAAACTCGGTGTCAATCGCTAGGCATGTTGAAAGTGGTGGTCTTGTTTCCTCTATCCGAGAGGTTCAACAACAATAAAAAACACAACCACTTTCATACCATCAAAGCGCATTCTGTTCGGAAGGCGGCCAGTTAGATGGCTATCTCTGCGGATTCCCAGAGCAAACTTGTCGAACAATAATTGTTCTATGGTTTCCGGCTAGGAGCTCTAACTATATTTCCACAAAGCTTGAATCTTGTTCCCGTAATTTTGCCTTACCCTTTCAGGCACTCGAGGGCTACGGCTGCCTCACCATTGGCCGCCCGGCCGCGCCTCCGATCAGCGCATCGATGTCGAAAGGTGCGCGGATCGGCGTCCTCCAGTAGAATCTGTCGGCCCCCGGCCCCCGAGCGGTCAAAAATTTGTCCATGAGCGGCTCAAAAACTGTCCATGTCCATTCTCGGCGTTTCCGGATTCGTTCAGGGGACACGGAGACAGCCCACAAGGATCACCCCAGTTGGGATCCCTACGGAGGGGAGGGGGTGACCCCACGCCACGGTCCGCAGTGGGGTGCACCCCACCGTGGACCGTAGGGAGATGGCCCCCAGGTGGGTACCAGCCCCCCCTCTCTCCCCTCGGCGGGCGACAAAAATTATCCTCCGGTATCCGGTGGATCTTCTGGGAAGTGACTCGAGGCCACCTTCCAGGTTCGACTCCGAAGAGCCGACTGAGGCACACGGTGAGATGAGGAGCTTTTTATACCCTTATCATTGTCAATACTTCTGTCTAAACATGTTGATGATCCTGAGCAACTGCGTAGGGGCGCGGATGGCTGTAACTGCCAATGTGCGCAGACGCGTCGCGGCCGAGAATCTGCGTGGCGGTCGAGAACGGGCGCGGATGGCCGAATGACTCTCTCAAGGTTGGGGGATGGACGTTTCGGCCTCAAAAGTGTGACGGGCCGTCCCCCCGAGTGCCTAGGCTGTATACCGGTGGCGGGAGGACATCTGATCCTAAGACGCTATTCATACTACTCAAGGCCAGCGCGGCACGCGCGTGCCGCGCGGGCGTGGCGTTTGTGTATGAATGGCTTGACGCCCCACCAGCGCGGCACGCGCGTCACGCTCCGCCCGCTCCGCCATGGCGTCGCCGCTGCAGTATTCATACTGCCAGCAGAAACGCCTTGGCGTTTTCATCCACTAATATTATTTATCGATCGTCTCGTTCATTCCAGCTTTACCGCTGCGCCATGGCGTCGCCGCTGGAGTATTCATAGTCTCTGCAAGCGCGGCACGCGCGTAGAAAGTATTCATATACAAACGCCACGCCACCGCGGCACGCGCGTGCCGCGCTGGCGTTGAGTAGCATGAATAGCGCCCAAGATCACACTTTAGTAGAGCAACAAGTCCTCTGTTAAAACTCCAAAGCAGCGTTACCAAGCATTTGCTTGTCATGATGTATCGTTGTTGTAATCAATTTAGTCTAGTGAAGGGAACGGACTGCGAAGGTAGATCGTTACACGCGATCGAAACCTCTTGGCTGTTGATGCCGCCAACGCCGTAGGGCCCTCTGCAATGATCGCGCCTAGTCCATTCCCAGACTAAATCTGATACGGAGACTACATATCCCCGCTTGCTTAGTGTCAAGCACGTCGTTTTTGCTGCGCATGAACCAATAGATCAATACGTCACGACACTTGCTCCACACACAATAAGGAACTCAAAGAATCAGTGTGCTTCGTGACATGTACATTTAGACAAAAGCTCACAAATGCTAAAAACACAAACCTTTGATCTATGATGCTCTCTTGTTTCCACTGCATGAAGCAATCCGAAAAAACCTTAACACCAAGGTAGTCGTTGTCCGCTAGCAACTCTTCAGCTTGTGCAATAAGACCTTTCGGGGCATCCTTCTAAAAACGATTGGAACCATGTTTTTACACCACTGCTTCAATTCTTGTGAACACAAAACCTCATTCACAAAATTATCAGGTCCACACCCATCCAACAACATCGCCAGGTAGCAGAATGCGCCAATCACATTTCTGTCATCAAGCTTGCGACATACACTAACTATTAGCCTCACAACTGCAGGCCAAGCTTCCTTATAGGTTTTGGCCGCCACATCCTGAAAACGCTAAGGCACAATTATGTAAGATTTTCAGCCAAGTACAACATTATTAAAGGCAGTGTTCACGGTGAACATCATATTCGAGTTCGACTCAAAAATGGGATTGTGTGGTCGTGAGTTAACCAACAGAGGAGAAAAGGCGAAGAAAACGCTCAGAAAAGCGGTTTCTAACGTACGCACAATTTCAGGGCGCGGACGAGCTTACCCGCCCTGTTAGGCCCCGGTCAGACTCGGTCGAAAAACCTGCTGAGTCCGACTGAGTCCGGGATGGAAAAACCTGCTGAGTCCCACTGAGTCCGGTTGCCCCCAGCGCCAACCAACTCCTCTGCGAAACACGCAATTGATGGTGACGATTATCCCCTCAGCTGTGAATCGGAACGTGTTTGGTGGCTGATTTTTCTTGTTTTCAACATGTCTGAATCTGATTTCCGTATCAGCAGCAGGTGGGCAGAGCGCAGACGACGAGAGTCGAGATGCGGCGGGACTCGGCAGGTCGCAGTCGGCCGAAAAAATGCACCCGAATCACGTGAGAAACTCCTGTATCGACCGGGTGGGGTGAGAACTATTTCGGTGGGACTCAGTCGGTGCATTGGCCCCGCCCTTGTACGTATGAGAACCATCAGTATCGACCGGAGGGATTGCGGTGGGCATCAGACGGTCGCAGTCGGACTCAGCGGGTTGCTTTTTTTTGCACCCGTCTTCCACGAATTCGACGCGTATCGACCCGGTGGGACTCAGTAGATCCACCGACTATGACGGGGGCCTTAGTTTCATCAAGCGCGCGCCAATGGCGAAAGGTGCGCGTATCGATCAAGCTGGACGTGGTGGAGTTGCTAGGAAACTTGTCATCGAAAACGTCTGCCGCGCCGCGCCACAAGCTCGTCAAACTGGGGGGGGGGGGGTCGGCAAACAGGGGGGACAAACGCACAGAGAAAAGGGTTCTAACTACGTGAACCAGAAATTCAGGATTGATTTGTTCCACCGACGCCAACATTTCTTCGATAGCCTCGCACATCTTCTTATCATCACAGAATTCTGTGTAAAGCCATGCCAAGGCCCTGTAAATCGGAACAATAAAACACAACACCAAGGAACTGACTGATCACTGAAATAAAACTTACTTGGTAAAACCATCGCTATGGATACCTATGGGAAGATACAGCCTGGTCTGCGGATTATCACGAATACAGGTGAGCAAAGCGACACAGAGATCCAGCATCAACTGTTTTGTACTTCTCACATCATAGTGATTTTGCATCTGCGAAGACTTAAAGAACATAAATATTGTCCGACCACTTCGCTGAGCTACACAACAATATAGTCTAAGATCTAGTCAAATAGCGCGCAAAGATGCGTTTTCACGCCTTCAGCATGATTTGTAAGAAACTTCTCTCAAAATCAACTTTTATAGATCTCAAGTTACTTAGAATCCAGATGAAGACAGCTATCCAACAATATGATGGTGGTTCTTAGGAATGGTGGTCCTTCTTTGTTTTTCTCTCATTCGATGAAACAAGAATATAGCTTTTTCTCTGGAGGGTTTCTCTCCCGGTATTCCGTCGAACTGGCGTTATTTGATTATTTCTAGATTAGACTTGTCGTGTTGGTGGCTCTGAAGCCGAGTTGTTAGGGGTAGGGAATACCTGACATCCGAAAACTTGGCGTCACAGATTACATGAATACCTCAGCGCTCGTTTAAATGGCGTCTCCCTAACGTCATCCACCAGATTTTTTTTTTCCTCGAGGATCGTTATATAATATATTGCCTTGCCGGAATAGATTTGAGGATGTAACTCTATCATTGAAAGGGTACATTGAAGCTCTCAGATTTGAATAAAAAGAACCTCCACTTGTTTCGTTTTTCGTTTAATTCTTTGCACGATACTGCAATTGTTTGATTTCTTTGTCATACATACTGTTTTTTACACACCTTAGCGTGCATTCTAATAAATAAATAAATAAATATGTGGAGTCCAGAAAAAGGCGGTAGTGTAGTTGCGTATCAGTATGCTTAGTGAAAATACGGAACAGCACCACCGCCTTTTTCCGTTGCCGCGGACTGCACGGTTATACAGGGTGCACGGATCGCACTGATACTTTACGTTCCTCATTGTGCGTTGGCGCAAACTCGGTGCGCATGTGTTATTACAGAAGTGCGCTGCGTTTGCGCCTACGCGCAGTAATGAAAGCAAGGTATGAGTGTGATGCGTTCTGATTGTATAATGCTTGCTAGGGAGTAAATTTAATGAGAAATTTCGGGATGTGATTTCCAGATCGTTAGACAGCACACATAGAACTGTGCGGTCGCATACTGTATTCTACACAACACACCACACTAGAAAATTCACCCAAAGCTTTTAATTGAACTTTGATCCTAAAGCAATCACTATATTAATAAATACCGTGTTTCCTGTAATTGAACACCCAGGTGTACATTTTTTAAGCTCCAACGAAAGTAGGTTCGATTAAAAGGGAGTGCACTAATTTTCAGCCAAGAATTCCAGAAATCGATCTGAATGAGCAGCATGTATCGGCCAAGCAAAAGTTATGTATTGCTAGCCTAAATCCACACTCTGTCCCAAAGTAATTCAATGACTTTAATCGAATCCTTCTAGAGGATCATGTCTTCGAGAACTTTGGCTAGTTTTGACGACAGTGTCGACTTCTCAAGCGTCGGTTAGCAATCCAAATCCGGGATGGTGAGGGATGGATACGTCAGGCTTGTAGCAGTCAGCGACAAATTGGTATAAAGAGGGATAGGCGAGTGGGTAGGTTAGGGAATGGGGTGAAACGTTCTGGAGAGTTTGCAAGACTAGAGAATTTCCTGAAGTCCTTTTAACCCGTATCTTTATCGTTTCAATGTCATAAACGTAATAGCATGTAGCTACCGTATACACGGTTGTCAGCACTGAGGAAGCGATTTGTAGTGAACTTGCCTGTAGCACGACTTTTTGAAGATGTTTCAAAGCTGTTTGTAAGTGCTAAACAGCTTTTATTAATTTGGAATGATTTTTCGTTAAAGGTGTCTGATATTGTCAATCAAGAGAGAAGAAAATGCACTTGACTCCTTTCGAAAACTGCCCATCACAGAATTTATAGATTAGGAGGTGGGCTCTGATAGAAGAGGGGGGGGATATTCCATTTTCGACCTCTTCTGGAGGACTGTTCGATTAAAATAAATAAAAAAATCCCAAGTGGTTTTGTAATCTACGATAAGTGTTTCGAGCGAGTGCGCCCACTTCATCTGAATCAAGGGGGAGTTGGAGTGCCATTTCAACCGGTTTTCGCTATTTCTTGGTCTATCGGAAGGCCCATTGAGAAAACCCAATATTGTTACTCTACACATCCTGCACAATTTCAAGAAGAACGTCTTCCAGGACGTCTCGGCGCCCGGGAAAACGCCCTGATGAGAGCTTGAATGAGTCAATAAAAAATATGTAAAAACTCACGCCTGCCCAATCAGATGCAATAAGGTCACCGACAACATCAAGAAGGTTACTTGAAGCAAGCACACACGCTCCGGTTGAGCCACAACGAACAAATCTGTGCATACAACGAAGAACGCCGTATGCGCAACAGTATTGAGTGGTTTCATCTCCTCTGAAAAAAAAACCTAAGGCTGGGTCGCTTCTATGACTCTGCCAGCGCGTAGCTAGATGCCTCACATGGAAACTGGAGACGCCCACGGTTTCGGAGCCATGTAGTCTAATTTTTACACGAGAATTTACGTAAATTACGGAAAGATTAGCCTCAGTTGGTGAGTTTTTAGCTACAGCGCCCGCATATTCTACTTAAATCCTCGCTACGGCACCCGCATATTCTACGCATATTCTCGTTACAGCACTCGGTCGATCGACCCACCCAGTCCTGATCCGTTCTAGAAAGACGAATACAGCTGCCATCGACCGCATTGCCGTTTTTTCCCCAAGCTCTGCAGCATTCCAGCGGTCAAAATTACCAGCAAGGTCTTCCAGAGAGCGACACGATGTTACCCTCCACGACCAGCCACAGAGTGTCCAGTAATCACTCTGTGAGTTGACCGGGCCAACACTGTTCGAACGGCATCCCTGCGTTCCGCGTAACGAGCGCTTCCGCAGATTCTCGCTACAAAATTATAGCGAGAATATACGGCTTTAGCGACAGAGAGATCAATGTTTCGAATTTAGCCTTCGTTTTTACGTAGAATACGCGTAGAATTTGCACCCTTGTAGCCTCGACACAAGAATGTGCGGGTTTTAGCTATCGTAGCTACAAGCCGTAAATTCTCGCTACATGGAATGGGGCGGCGTTACAGGCCGCGCCCTCAGAGGCATCTAGCTACGGGTTGGCAGAGGAAGAACATGAACTGGCTTATGCATGCTATCACCGCCTTCGACTGTTTGGGCATATATAAAGAAGACCACCAGATCGTCTAGTTGAATACGCCCTATGAATACTACTTATGAGCCTTTCTGGAAACGGCAGTTCTCGAAGGATGTGGTAACGAAGGATTCAAAGTTACTAGGTATGGAAGCGCAATCCAGACGCGATATTTCCCTTCACAGGAAGTGGAGTAGCGGCCAATGGTTCGGTTCTGTTCAACGTGTGTGTAAACAAAGTGACGTATCGATAGTTGTTTGGCCAATGTTAACGAAAAGTCCAATTATTCCAGCGCACGAGTTAGTCACAGTAATCTTGGTTCACCACTTTATTCAGCTCGGGTCCTTGGACGCTGATGGAACTTCATTCGTTTGGCATCGCTAGCGATCTCAAGCTTTTCTGCAGAAGCTTAATACCCAATAGATAAGACGCGTTATCAATAGCCACAAAAGCCATTACAACGCTGCCGAGAAGGGTGCGGCACGTGGTTTGGACAAGGCCAATTCTACTCAGACCTCCCTCTCCAGGAGCAGAATTTAGGCGGTTTCTTACTCAGACCCCCCCCTCAGAAGCGTTATTTGATCAGTTTTTTTTTGTTGTTATAAGATTTGAAGGAGAGTAGTATGTTCGAATTCTTCGTAAAAAGCTGAATGTAAACAATATATATATATATATATATATATATATATATATATATATATATATATATATATATATATATATATATATATATATATATATATATATATATATATATATATATATATATATATATATATATATATATATATATATCCCCACTCAGTTGTCCACTTGGTGTCCCTAAAGAGCTCAGACCCCCCTTCACCCCAGCGCACCTCAACCCCCTCCCCTGTGGATATCCACACCCCTCACCGTACCCTGCTACCGAGATGTCGTAGGTTCATGCAGTGGCAATGTGGAGAAAAGAAGATCACCTCTGTGCAAACCGAGGTCTACCTGTCCTGAAAGAGGGTTTTTATCATGAAGAGCTGCTGGCTGGCCGCATCTCTCTGCATTCTCTTACAAAAGGCCGGCGTGGAGAGTAATCCTGGACCTGGAGAGACACACCGCGCTGACCACAATGGACCTATGGACAAATCCATAACTGGTCGCCCAGTTTCTCAACCTATGACAAAATCCTCAACGTGTCTGCAAAGAAGTCATTGCAACTTATTATACTCTGCATAAAACGCAAAACCGACTGTATTCTCTCAATGATCTTGGTGATAATTTGTGTTGTTAATTGCGGATATGATTCCGACAAGCGCTTTGCCTCACAGTCCTCCAACCAGCCGCACAAAGCATCGCCGACTAGACGCCACCACACTCCACATACGTCTTCTGGGCTAGACAGCATAACATAGATTATCTGAAGCAGAATAAATGCGCTGGAGCAATCATGAACATATCCACAAAAATAGTAGTACCTTATAATTACAGCTTGCCATTAACTCGAAAAAAGCACGGCGAGCAGCCGATGAGAGCTGTACAATGCCCCGAATTGCATTCACGGACATGTCGAATACGCCTCTGTCGCGCGAGTCGTAGGAAATCCGCCAAAGAACGTTTGTACAGTATCCGAACATCATCTGCAAGCCGAAATATAATAGCACTTTAGACTAGCTTTCATTGACAATATGAAGGCAGAAACAAGGATCACACCTCGAATATTTGGACAGCCATCTTCTCATGCTCGTCGTCGATTAGATCCCTGTTGGACTGCACCGCAGTCACAAAATTAGACACAGCCGTGCTAACAGAAAATCCGTACGAAGCGGAGAACAAGTCACGCTCCTACAGCCCACAATAAAGCATTACCTGGCGACTTGTTAAGCATGAAAAAGAATACCTTCAAAAATGATATGTTTTCCTTTTCTACAGATTCGAGTAAATGGAGAGGAAGACAGAATTTCTTAGACGCCGCTGCGATATTTTCCCTGCAAACAGAACAATAACTAAAGTAATGTTCAACAATATAAAGGTTACCGCAGCACCTTGCAACCCTTTTCTCGTAGAGCAGCACATATGCGCTATACGACCGAAGACGCTCCTTAGGAAGGTCAACACGAGTAGAAAAGGTAGGAATTGCTGAAAAAAAGAATACTCACCAGAGAACGGGAAGGGCAAGTTTGAATGTGGGCTGAGTGACTTACGCGAAACAGTATAGGATCCGCCGAACCATTCGCTTTCTATCGCTTCCGGCGTGGCTGGGAACAGGCGCACATCGGCGTCGTTCAACTCAATCCACTTTTCGTAAGAAAAGCTATCACACATCTCTGGCCTAGAATGTTAAGTAGTGAAAAGTGGCCTGACAGAAAATAGCTCTGAGTACTGTGAAATATACTTGAGCACAGCCAATATTCGAATATTTCAAATATTTTCTAAATTTGCCTTATTATCAGAATTTATTCAAACCGTTTTTGTTTCCAAGTTATACTTTAGGGCGGGATCCTCCCTCAAATCATGAAGGGGTAGAAGTATACCCTCTCATAAAACTGAAACTATTGGTTATCTCGAAATAATTCGAATAACTTCGAATAATTGTTAATTGCAATTTAATGAATGACAAGAAATCTCCTCTGGCATTAATTGTAGAAGCGTTGACCCTAGACCAACTTAAAGAAACAAAGAAAGCTAGAAACAAAATTGAGATTGCTACGAAAAATTCAATTATCCGATGATTCGAATATTGGAATTGCCAAAGCATACTGTAAAAGCAGAAATGAGAAAGCACCCGCACAAGAAGTAAATAAAAACGAATCCTTCAAAAAAAGAGAACGGTAGTGAGATGTACCATTTGAAATTTTCACGATCACGTTTTGGGAAAACAGGCGGAAAATAGGCCCACCGCAAAATCCCCATTATTAGGTAGAAGCAAATGTTTCTCGTCGCTCGACTTGATAATTTTTCAGACTTTCAGCGTCAGTCCACTGACGAAGTGTAACATACCGTTCGAAAACATCAAGCATTCCCTATTTGATTTTTTTCCACTTCATAAAGACCTGATGGTTCTCGAGTTCTATGTCGAAATTCAGTGTAAATGACAAGTACTGAGCCTCATTGAGTGCTTCTATCTACTTCAATCAAACTAACAAAGCTGCCTCAGTTGATGAGACATTTCAACCCTATGAGGCCTGGATAACAGATGTTGCGGAAATTCTTGACGGAGCGTGATTATTTGATTTTTGTGAATTTGCATGTTCGGTCACTTCTGCACTACAGAACGAATTTCAGCAGCGAAACTTTGTCCCTATTCAACATTTACAGGTCTCTACCCAACAATGTTTACTTTGCTACTTATTGATCAATTTTCAAAAAAAAATGGTGAAGAAAAAACAAAGTAAAAACTATCGAAAGGTAGCTGAGTTGAACACAAAACTAAGATGTCAGGCAGGAATCGAACCTGCATCGCATCGCTTTCCGGACGAGAGAGTTACCATTACACTACCAACACCGCTCTGCATTCCTCAGCTAGTTGACACATGAATTGTATAGACACAAAAGCGCGAAAAAGAGATGATATGCGGGTTCAATTCCTGCCTTACACCTAAGTTTTGTGTTCAATTCAGCTATCTGGTGATACCTTGTGAACATATATCGTGCCATAAACAGGCATTAAATATTCAAAAACACCAAAGCTCAAACTATTGCGTAGTTGAGAGCCATGATAGCTCCTTCACATAACTTGTTAATAAATGCGAATTTCGCTCCATTGTAACTCTCCCAGATATTGTCATCTAGCTCATCAATAGCCCAAATGCCCAGTTAACTTTCGCAGTTTGAGTGTGCCGTTAGAAAAATGGTAGCAAAATTTAAATACTATCAGTCGGCATTTCTGATTTTTTGTCAAATTTCAGTCTGAAATTCGGAAACCACCACGATTTGTTGACAGCACAAAATAAGTTTGGGTTAGGCGAAATTCGCGCTTCGGTATGGTATACCATGCCACACTTGGCAAAAAAACACCACTAAATTTAGAAGGATTTTCATACAAGAAAGAAAAGAAACATTCGCTTCAGTCTATTTTTTTCCCATATCACACAAACTAAGCATTCGAGATCCAACATAGAATAAGTGTCACATACGATTTGTGATGCCCTTTAACCTATTGAAGTTTCACCAAGTTTCACTAAGCCTCGGACGAGATACGTTTGAAATCAATATTTATCGAAAACGGGCAGTCACACCTTTACCGGCGCTGTATCCCTCAGAACGAACCTGCGTTCCTTCACGTAGGATACGTAGTGTCCTGCTCGTGCTCCTCCCGAATGTACCAGCACACCCACAAGTTCGTACTCGCAGTTGTCAGCGTCGTTCTTAAATCGATTACCTTTTGAAAGGAAAAAAAATCGAGGTGAATGAAGGCAAACGATTGGCCTCAAAAATCAGAAAATAACTGACAATGCCCGGTAAAGATGTTCTTCGCCTCTTCCTTCCCCATCTATTAGGAGACAGCGAACCGTGAGATGAATCTAAATAGAAAGAAACGCAATGCAACCCAGGGCTCAAGGCTAGCCTGATCGCAAAATTAGCAGACCTTGGGTGTTCGACTGCTCCTCACCAATGCTAGAGTTGTCTTCCTGGTCGCTGCTACACACCTTGAAATGTTTTGGACTTTGACATTATTTACACCACTAAATATACCACATCCGTTTTATGATAAATATAGGAAATCACACCAACATCATCGAAAAGTGACTTCAGTTCATGATCAGAAACAGCACGAGATTCTGTGCAATACGGTGCCATGTCAAGCAGCATTGGAAACTGAAACCATAGGCGAAAGCAGGTTTCACACCAGGCAATGAATGTTTGATCAACTAACTGAGCAGAAATCATTCCGTTTGTCAACCCGACCACTGATATCGTAGGAGAATCGCTTCAGTTGAATAGTCAATGTATTGGGCAGTTCGCAAAAAGACCCACGTCGCAGTGTACTCCTCTGAAGCAACAGGGTCATACTGCATGTTCTACTTGAAACTCTACGAAAAATATCTTACCTTTTCCTCACATTTACTGCAAAAGTAAGCGTTATCACCTTCCAGAAGTTCGCCGTTCACATAATGTTCGAGACACTCCTCCAACGAAGGACCATGCAGCTCAAGATTCACGACCAAGAAATCTTCATCCGCTCCCACGTGCCTAAGTAATGGATTGGGAATTTAGTTCGTAGAGTTGGATTTTGCTACCTAATGTTTGTTTCTGCATTTTTTCTAGCTAATTTCCGCTTAATTCAGCGAAAGGTGGGAATGCGAGAGCGCATTTGTTCCTCCATCCACTATTTTTTGTCGCTTCTCGTTAAACTTGACCATCTTCAAATCTTACAATTAAATGTAGTATATATGTGGTGCAAGTGCTGAGTATATGAAAACCGAAAAAGGTTTACGTCCGCTCCCTATCAACGCACCGATGAGTCGTGGAAGAAATGATTCTTCTGAGAACTGAATTATAGCCCTAGAATAGATTTGCAGACATTGTTCAATGAGGTGAATTTCGCATTTATCAAAGCTCGCCACTTCTGCAGTTTCTCTCCTAGGCGCCAAACTCCATAATTTAGTACTGCGAGGTATTCCCCGATCAGCGATATTTTGTAAAATATCGACAATTCTCTTCAAAAATTGATTTTTGGTTCATTTTCCCTTCAAATTTTGAAAAATAGCCAATGTTTCACAAAACAAATATCATTGACCTCGTAGTATGTACTTAACGATTAGGATTGTTGCCTCGAAGTATTCGCTTAGAAGAGAGATTGCTGAAGTTGTGAGCTAAAAAAAAGCGAAATTCACCACATTGAACAATGCCGCAAATCCGTTTTGGAGCTGTAATTGAACTATCAGAAAAAACCACATCTTCACCCTACCACGACTGATTCGGTCCTAGATGAATGCGAATTTAAAAAAAAAACTTTTTTTTCGATTTCCAATTATTCACATCTTGGAACACAACTCCATTTAAACGCACACACGCTCGTGAAAAAGGCTGAGATAACTACGGAAATAGAATGTTATGGCTCAAAACACAACGCCTACGCATATTGAAGCGTCAGAAATAATCCACACTGGCGCTACACGAGATGGAATTCAAACCCGCCCTTGTATCTGCCCGCCCCTTACATTTGCGTCCTCCTCCAAGACACGGGTGCTGGGCCATTCCCACCATCGTCGATGTATGTGGTTTACTTATTGTACTTATTGTAACACCCACAAACGTCGCTGACGGTGGGAATGGCCCAGCACCCCTGTTTTGGAAGAGGACGCAAATACAGGGGGCGGGCAGATACAGGGGCGGGGCCAACATCTTACTCGTGTAACATCAATGTGGGTCGTTTTTGACGCTTCAAAATGCGTAGGCGTTGTGTTCTGAGCCATACCATTCTATTTCCGTAGTTATCTCGATAGCATTTACGAGCGTCTAGGCTGCCTTTAATTGCGAAATGCGATGATGGTAAGGTTTTACAAGAAGCATTAAAAAACATTAGATAGAGAAAGAACTGCGCGTTCGAATACATACTGATACTTTACTGAACTGAGCAAAAATTAGTGATAGAAAATGCAGAAACAAAAACGCTATCAACTCACCCCCCACCCAATAGATGTAGTCATACGATGAAAGTGTGTTGGTCAGGCCCTTCGAGAGAACGGTGGTGATATGAGGTTTTTGGGCACTACGTACGCCTCCTCTAATAGACGCGCGATGAATTGTTGATCGAATGTACAGAAAAGCAGGCGCCTAAGAACAGTTCGTCTGGAAGAATGCGAAGCGCGGCGCTCCAGCCACGGACGACATGAGAGCAAACCAGGCGCGGTGATCGGGTGGCGACGATTAACAACCCGAACAGAATGCATCCTTATAAGAGATGAAGCCGATTTTAGAGCACCACAGTACAAGATTGATTATGATGAATTCACAGCAACAGGAACTCAGACGATACCTTCGACTAACCAAAAAAAACTGTACATCGGTTACGGATTGAGGAGTCTGTTCAGAAAACTGAGGATTGAAAAAAACTTCAATTCATGACCGGAAATAGTGGAGCAGCGCCCTTTTACACCAAGCTAGCGAACTCTGTTCGAAGATTGATGCGATACTCGAAAATTACCATACCTATGAAAGCAACCGTAACAAATATATTCGTAAGTGAATTTTCCGCCCAGTCGAGGTCGGAACAATAAAGGTTTCTTCTGAGCCTGAAAAACAAGTTGGCATCGTGCAGTGAAACATTTATGGGAACATTAGAAGTAAAAAATATCAAACACGAAAACCTCAATCGCCGAGTCGACTCTGTCAACCAGTTCAGTGAGAAAATCAACAGCGTCGTGTTGTTGGCGAACGTCTAACCTCCCAGCACCATAGAATCGGAACGTTTCCCATATCTCACGAGGAACATGGAGACGAGCGCGAGCCATCGCTAATCGAGAAAATGTCGATTGAACAGCACCGAATAATTGGCTGAAATCATGGAATCATAAAATTCAAGGTGCGCTTGGGCCCCAGCCAGTAGACAGGGTGCTAACACCACTTTTTTTCAAGGAGCAACTTTTACAGTCTTCACTCCACACAGAAGGTTTTTTTTTATTAGCTCCTGAGTAGCCCTATCTCAACGAGCCGCTCAGCTGCAGCCCACAAGCCGACAACAGACGCCCAAAAAATTAATTATGGGCTGCTTTGCTGTTTCGGAGAGCAAAAATGCCCAGAGCCAAACTGGTGGCCGATGCGCTATCCTCGCGCTAAGCATTTCAATGTCACAAACAATAACATGAAGGAGTTATCAGTTTCTGAATGACAGACATTACCAGCAGAATAATTAATAACGCCGGAGTGGCACCCAAGAGCTTGTGCATATAGGTCAAGGCCAAAAATTGCTTCACAACACTTACTTGAACGATCGCAGGGATATGATGAGTCGCCCTACCTCGGTTCACGGCAGCTGTTCCTCCGAGGCATATACTTCCAGTCGTCACGATCGAATCGCACCGATTAGACCAGATTCATCCTTCTCGCTCCATCGCGCGCAAGGGGAAGTACTCAGTGAATTCGTAGCTAAAAGCCTCCCAGGGCGCATCCTGTTGCGCCCTCTCGTTCAATTTAGCGAGAATTCACAGGTTTTAGCTGCGATAGCTGAAACCAGCATATCCTTGTGTCGCAGGAACAAGGGTGCAAATTCTACGTAGAAACAACGGTAATGTCACTATATTGATCTCGCTGTAGACAAACCCGCATATTCTCGCTATAATTTTGTAGCGAGAATCTACGGGTCCAGCAACAGCCTGTGTTGAACAGCAATCTCAAGCCGCGCTGGCTACGCGGAACGCAGGGATGCCGTTTGCTCAGGGTTGTCGTTGCTATTCTATGAATTCGAAAATTAGCAACACCAAAGTCTCGATTCTTGTTCTATCCCAGCTATTGCTATTGTTGAAAGACCTGCACCATACGACTTTATTAATCCCACATTGATTTTGAACCTGACCTTTCCCCATTCTGGATTTTCATTGTTCTGAAACTTTTCCCCGCCTCTTACTTCTCATTCCGTCTCCTTTCGTTACTCTTGCTAACAATTTCCGCTCAAGGCACAGCTTTCTCTCTTATTTCTCATCGACAATTCTGTTCATCACTGAGGAGCCTCGGCAGAATTGTTCGGCAAGGTTCGTCTGCGGGCAGAAGCGAAACGGACTTTATCAACTTCTTATTCCTCTACATCTTTCTTCTTTTCTCTTTTGGCCCAGTCATCTCACGGAAAGATAACTCGACACTTTGAGGCTGGTCGTGGACGGTGACCACGTGTCGCTTCCTGAAAGACCTTGCCAAGGATAATTTTGAACACAGGGATGCTGTAGGCAGTGGGGAAGGAAGGGCCATGCGGTCGGTCGCAGCTGGGATAGCACTTCTATTACGGAGCAGGACAGCATGGATCGGTCGCCAGAGTGCTGTAGCGAGAATTTACGAAGTTTACGTAAACTCTCGCGACAAATTTAGGCTGGATACCTCCGAAACCTTGGGCATCTCCGGTTTTCGTGTGAGGTATCTAGCTACGCGTTGGCAGAGACCGTGCTCTGGCTCAGAATTGCACAACGGCGCAATAATACTGTAATACTGCCGGGTTGCTACGCACGGACTAGAGACTATGTGTAGTTGTTTTCAAATATTCGCATTCAACATTCGATTAAATTACACGATTTTAGATGTTATTTTTTCGCCGTAACTGCTGTTTAACGTCGCAGCGCACGTTATGGTATGTTTACACAAGGTGCTGCGTTAATCGCTAAACGCTTGAGTGAGAGTGGCGCGGGGCTTCGTGGTGCAGTAAGATGAAGCGCTCCCAAAGAAAGAGAACATGCGGGTTCAATCTCGCCTGGAGTCAAGCGTTTTGCGATCAACTCAGCAACTTGTGTAAACATTCGATTAAGTTGTTTGCATATTCAGTTTATTTCCTGAAAATCCACCAACTCGAACATTATCGAAGGTCGGCTATCGAAAAATTATGGATATATTTATTTATAAAAAATCCCCAATAATCCACTCGCGATTGCGCTCGCGATGACCACCGCGACTGCATGTGATTACATTCAACCTCTTTCGTCTCAATTTGGACAGCCTCCCACAATAGTGATGCCAATCTTTCTACTCCGGAGGTATCGGTGTTTTCATTGGATTTAATTTGTTTTCCTCATGCCTCCCTACTCAGGTGATTTGGGATTCAGGATTTGGCGAATCCACTCCTTTTTCGCACTGCCGGCAGACAGCCGGTGCACCGGCGAATCGGAGCAGCTCTGGCTTCCGGCCGGCACAATCTTACCACGGATAAATGCACGTATTTGTGTGGTGCACGCCAAACGCGCACCAGATATGGCTTCGACTCGGCCTTGCGCAGGGTTGAGCACGCCGTTGTGGCGATTTTTGTCGCGGCTACGACCCCCCCATTTTCCTTTTTTTCCAAAAAAAATCCTAAAATTTTACGACCCCCTGAGACCGAAATTTTGTGAAGCGTTGTATCTAATTGTCAATTTTGTCAAAAAAAGTGTCAATTTCTAAACAGCATCTCTGTATATAATCTGCTTTTATATTGTAGAGAATGCATACACCTCGCACGCGACTGACTATTCCTCAAAGATTTTACCACTCCAAAAATTTTCATTTTTTTTTGAGAAATTTCCAAAAATTTTACGACCCCCCGTTGTGACCAGCCGCAACGCTGCTTAACTCTGGCCTTGCGCCACCCCGCTATTTCAGAATCCAAGTTTAGAGTATTCGTGACAAGACAGTTCTCCTTGCAATGGAAAATTTTGGTGAAAAAAAAGTATCTCCTTTTTTTCAGACGGCGTTCACGATCTTGCAGGTGCATTTAAAGTTGGGCTAGAGAGCTCATTTTTAGCAAGGAGGCTGGAAATAGAAATAGCTAGGTCTTATTCAAATTTGAACGATAACTTCTCTAAAGGTATTATACGTGAAGCATGAAACCTACGCTTGCATGCAACGGCTGTTGAAACTAGACGGCATATAGCTGGGCCAGGTAAGTGGTAAACTTTTCAAGAATTGGCCTCATGACACGTCGTCGCTGATAGTCGATACTATCGAATTGTACGATTGTAGCACATAATGCGGCAAGGAGTGGTTGGTGTCTATTGATGGGTATGGGTCTCTTAGTTGGGCTTTTTCAATCCACAGACTTTATTGAATATTATCGATCAAAACTATAAATTTTTTTCGCCTGTTGCACAACATACCACGATGGGTGGTGACTGTTGATAAGTATAGGTCTCCTGGTTGAAAAATTGCACTCATCATCCCACAAGATCGTCTGTCAAAGGTTTTGCTTCTCCAAAATAGAAATCGCTACGCAAAAATCAAAACAGAAAGGAAAATTTCGGCAAAAAAAACTGTCAACTTCTAAAAATTTAGCTTCCTGGCAAACGTAACGATTTGGAGATCAAATTTCCGGAATATTAGAATTGAAAAAAATATACAAAAACATTGAAATCTCTTTACTATAAATAAAAGTGATACTGTGCTTCTCGAGGCCAAATGCCGGTCCGCGATTGCGTCTCGGGACGCTTTGCAGCCGCACACGCTCATGTCGGTCGAGTTTCCAACGCTGAAGCCGACTCGAGGTGGCTTTTCATACAGTTTTATCCAATTTTTATAGATTCCAGTTTCTCGAACTCACCTAGAGTCAACAGATCGGCGGCAGCGGCTCTCGAAACTCGTCAGGCTCGAGAGCGTGCGGCCGCAAAGCGTGTAGAGACGCATTTGCGGACCGGAATTCGGCCTCGAGAAGCACAGTGCGTCAGTCAGCCACGCTATTTGGTCATCAGTGCATTGCATGTCAGTCGCGATCAGCCGTATTTGAAAAAAAGGCCAAGTCCGAGATAGGTACGATGCACTCTTGAGGCAGGATTCGAATGTCAACGCCTTCGTCTATATATTTAGCCAAGCTTTAGAGAGCTCGGCCCCACCCAGCTTCTAGGAGGCTGGCGACCTTAGATGGGAACTCGACCGGCCGGCAACGACGCGTGCCGCGACTTGATCGCGTCGCGTGTCACTGTGAAGGCCTTGTAGGTGTGACGGCGGCATTGTACGTCGGTGTGCCGGCGCTTCGCGCGGCGATGTGTCGGCCGCGCCGCGTGGCGGTGTGCCGGCGGCGCCGCGTGGCGGTGTGCCAGCCGCGCCGCGTGGCGGTGTGTCAGCCGCGCCGCAGGTCGCTGGCCGGCTGTCGATCGAATTCAAGGGTCAAAACAAGTGGCTGCCAACATGGGTGGATATTATGAGGCTAAAAATACCTGTTTTCATCTTGGCTATCGTTAGGAATCTCAATAGAAAACAGATGATTCGCGAGTCCAGGAATAGCAAATAACTGCTGAAGAATACTGTTCATATAACACGTACCACCAGCATTTTGAAGGCCAACATGATCCAGTACGCGTGTCTCTAATATGGGCTGGAATTACATAAGTACAGAGAAGGTAGGACGAGTGATTATGCCGAAATTAGTTCGATTGCCACTCACCCTATACTCCCACTCCAATTCGCGCAGTTCTCCAAAGTAACTGTGGAGCCATTCAATCAAATCCCTGGTGTTCTCAGGCACGAACGAAGTTAGTTCAGCAAGTGTTTCGAGAAACTCAAGAGCATTTCTGCTTTCCCAAACGCTTGAAAAAAACTACAGAGGGTAGAGCAAAACAATTAGCGAAGAGAGATATCCCTTAGATGGTCTCTAAGACTCTTACAATCTAGACACGACCAACAAACTTACACACACGGGCCGTGAAGAACCTGCGAAAAAATGCAGCGAGTGAGCGCCGTAACCATGAATTTCTCACCAATCCGACGACGAGCATCCGCATCAGTATGCTTCAGAACAGCTTTGAGCATCTGAAAGTCAGGAAAGTTATAAGTGAACAAGATGTTATAAAGACGTTATAGATGACGTTATAAAGACGGTAAAAATAAGATCCTCATGCTTCATTCGCCTACGCGGGCAGAGCGAAGGTTAGAGTCATCGAGAGAGCGCAGAGGAGACGGAGGGAGCAGCATCGCACGCACTCGCAGGCGCGAATGGGAATTTCGTTTTTATACAGAAAATGTCTACAGCAATCCTACAAGACACTTGAAACAAATCTCATTTTCGTAATGAGCGTCCCGAGATAACCCAGGTGGACTGAGAAAGAGCGGAAAAGAGGAATTTTGTAGCCCAAAAAAATGGGATGTCGACTGCCCGCTTCTATATTACAACGGGATCAAGATGGAAAACCCCTATCTAGTGAGGGTGAACTGTGAACTGTGAACTAAAAGCAATCTTTGCTAGCATGTTAATATCTGGTAAACCCAATACTTGAAAAGCAGAAGAACTTGAGATCTTAAAGAGTGTGCCACATTCTAATCACGGTGCACTCGAGAGTAGCTGTACTTTTTCGGCACTGTCGCGGCGAGTTTTCCCAGAGGCGAGCTGAGTTGGGAAAAACCGCTGCAAATTTCTCATTTTTTCATTTTTCAAGCACCATGTCTTCTTTTTTTCTGTAGCTCATTTTCAGGTTTTTGATAAAAAACATTATCTCTCCGGTCGTATTCTATTAGTCTTGAAATGTTTCACTAGCATTACTGCATCAGAATGTCGATGTTTTAGCCAAATTCGCTCAACTATAGAGCGAATCTGTCTAAGCTCAGAAGGTACAGAAATGGACGTCAATTCGCTAAACACAACCCATTATAACCACTCGAAGTTAGTATTTTCGGAGTAATCATTGTAGATTAGTGAGCTCAATCGCCTCCCTACATATTTCACGAAACTGTTTCTTGAGAAAAGGAGGGTTTCGTAAGCTAAAACCCTGGTACTCTCTATATCTGGCTGGCAGGTACATAATAAATGTGAAAAGAGAGAAAAACAGTTTGCACTGGCTGGCAGTTCAAGCCAGCATATCCAACCGATGGAGCACGTAATACGGTGACGAAATATTTCAAGCAATCCAAGCGTGCGCTATTCCCAAATCAGGCGTTGGGTGAATACGTCAAGATTGTGCTTTTACAAAGTGTAATTTCGAAGGTCGATCAGAAAAACGAACTTCTAATGAAAGGATGATTGCGCATTTCGATTATTCGAGTTTGAGAAATTCGAATAGGGAGTATTCGAATTTCGAATACTATTCGAAAGTCTGTTTTTCAAATATTCGAACTTCGAATATTATTCGAAAGCCTGTTTTCAAAATATTCGAAGTTCGATTATTATTGGAAAATCAAAAATTTCGAATTTTGACTGATTCGAAACTCGAAAAATCATTAGAATATTTTTCGATTAATATAATTTGGTCCGAAGTATACTACGTAGCAACGGAAACTTACATATACTTTTGCGTGCACAAAACCTGCGTCAATCTCATCGAAGCTGGAGCCGCACGCGACACTCGTTATCAATTCGAAAGTCTGCCACGCTATCTGAAAATATTACAACTCGACAAAAAAAGAGTGAGATGAAAGTAACTTCTTTGATATGAAAACAATTTGAAGTAAACACTCCTGGCTTGAAAATACCAGTCATTTGATTTCGAAAACAAACGAGTAAAGAAGCATTCCACAAAAGCTACTGCGACAGTATAGTAGAAAGGGCATGACTTACTTTGACTTAATCGGTTGGCTTTCGCCTGACGCGGTCATTCCGCATCTTCACCGAGGTGTGCCGTCCTAGTAGTCAGCCGCGTCCATTTGTCACGGTCCTCAGCCACAATTTGAACACAATCCATCCATTGATCACTATTCCACTTCCTGCGAAGTAAAACATCGCGCCTGAATTGCCTTTCAATGCCGAGTGATTTCAAATCCTCCTTCACCACATCCGTCCAAAACTTTCGCCTACGTCCAGGCGGCCGTTTCCAGACAGGACTTGGAAGCATCCTTAGAGCGTGTTGAACAAGACGATCTGGCGGTCTTCTTAAAATATGCCCCGACAGACGAAGACGACCTTCCGTTGCCGCTTGAGATGGCATTGGGAGACGTTGGCACCTCCTCGTGTCAAAACATAGATGTAAGGCGTCAATCTCGTTCTAGAGATCTTCGTTGTGGCACATCCGCGGCCAGAAATATCCGGAGCAAACGTCTAAACAGCTTCCTCTCCGTGCAATCCAACCTTTCCATCTGCGTCTTCGGTGCCGCCCACGTCTCCGATCCGTACATCATGATAGGGCGAAGAGCGGATAAGTAGACGCGCAACTTGACTTCCTTCGCGATGGGGGTAGACCACAAACACTTGGTTAGAGAATTGAATGCAGACGTAGCTTTCGCACATAGCTGTTGAATATACGCTGCATAACTACCATCGTTCTTCAGCAAACAGCCCAAATAACAGAAATCGTCCACCAGTTCGATACGTTGTCCGTCCACACAAACTCCCGTAGAAGGCCTCTGAGAGACCCGCATCTGCTTGCATTTGTCCGGACGAAAACGAAGTCCATAGGCTGCGGCATACTTCGAAACGAGGTTCACAATCCTTTGCAGTTTTGCGTTGTTTTCAGCGAATAACACAATGTCATCGGAGTACTCCAGGTCGACAAGGGAGCGTCCTGATGGTGTTAGGATCACATCCGCAGGAAACTGTTCTGCAACTCTACGCATGATGTCATCAACGGCGAAGTTGAAAAGAAAAGGTCCTGCAACGGCTCCTTGCCTTACTCCTGTTTTCACCTCGAAAGCTGACGTAAATCCGACAGGCGTACGAACTGCTGCTGTTGTTCCTTTGTTCATGTCCTCGATTAGTCGAACATACTTTTCCGGGACTCCATCGGCTCGCAGAGCGTTGAGCAATCGATCACGATGAGGAGAGTCGAATGCGGCTTCAAAGTCCAAAAAAGCAAGCTGTAATGGCTTCAAATACCGCTGCCACGATTCGATTACTCTTCTCACAACGAACACTTGATCGGTGGTCGATCTTCCAGGTCGAAAACCGGCTTGCTCCTCTCTGGTCGTTTCCTCACGATGTTTGATGAGTCGCTCGACAATGATACGTTCTAAAACCTTGTACATGACACGGAGTAGAGAGATTCCTCTGTAGTTCTTAGGATCCGTGACGGATAGCTTTTTGTGAAGAAGTACGATAAACGCGTGTCTCCACGAATCGGGTATCCTTTCGCTCATCCATATGGCACGGATGGTGTTGGTCATTTCACGAATCCCAGACGGAGGAAGAGCTTTCAGCATTTCAGCAGTTATGTTGTCATCTTCACCAGCCTTTCCATTCTTCATTTTCCGAACACAATTCGAAACTTCAGCCTCAGTACGCGGTTCCTCACTGACATCGTAATGTGCTCTCTGAACATGCGGCAGCTCTGGTACTGACGCGCTGGACGATTCAGTAGTGAACTGAAGTAATCCTTCCATAATGGCAGCGTCGCATCACCAACTGCAACTCCATTGGTAGTGTTGAGGACAGCAGAACATCTCTTCATCTTGCCGCTATACTATCTTAACAACGTGTAGGCTTTCCTCGGATTCTTCTCCTCCCAAGCCTTCTCAAACTCCTTAGCTCTGCACGTCCATTCTCGTTCGCGGTCATTTTGAAGCTGCCGACGCAACTTCCTCCTGAGACGCTTCTCCTCCACGAAGTTTCCTGCAGTTCGGAGAGCTGTTATAAGTAGATGTTGTTTCCTCTGAGACGTAGGCGAGCTTCTTCCTGGGCTGTACAACCGGAAGTGCCTCTTTCGAAGCGTCCTGGATGCACTTGACGAAAGAGTCCGCGTCGCAAAGTTTCTTCTTAGTCCGTACTCCTATATGAACAGAAACGCGTTGTCGGAATTTCCTTCTGCATTCTTCATCCCTGAGACTTGTCGTACCAATCCTCTGGAGAGGCTTAGCCCCTCGTTTCCTCTTATGAATCCTCGCAGTGAGTTCAACAGAACTGGACGGTGATCCGAACCGAATGCGACATTCCACACAGCTCTAGATCTTCGAATGTCCGATACTGGAATATTCCTCGTCAGAACATAGTCGAGCTGTAGTTTCAAAGTTGTCTGGGAAGAACCATTCACCGAGTACTTCGGATTCCTGATCAAGTCCCATCTTCGCGTTTGCGTCGATTCCCACCACAACAGCATGTCGACAAGGCATCCTGGCTAGCAACGTATTGAGTTCCTCGTAGAAGGCATCCTTGGAATTGTCTTCGGCGGTTTCGGTGGGCGCATGAGCACTCACTATCCACAGATTGAATCCTCTGTGATCCCGCAGTCGCACAAATGCATTCCTACACGACGTCGAGCCGAATTCCTCGATCATACCATTGTAGTCCCTCCTTACAGCTATCGCACAGCCTCCCACTTTCCTATCATCAGCGTCACCACAGTGGATGACGTACTCTCCGACGTTGATGACTGGTCTATCCTTGAGGCGAGTTTTCTGCAAAGCAGCAAACGGTGCATGGAAGTAGCTCAGAAGATCGGACAACGCAGATTGTTGGATATCACTCGACAATGACCGGCAATTCAGGGTGGCGAAATTGTGGCTTGTGGCCAAAGACTCCATGAACTCCCTAGGTACGGATCCTAAGGTGTTATGGACCAGAGGCCTTAGTGTGCCGGACGGCAACACCTTTATGCAATGTGCGGGATACTTTCGCGATATAGTTGTGCACGCTATATCGCTCGAACGTTCTCTGTGTACACTCAAACGTCTGCTGGGTTCAGTAGAAGCAGGGGCACCAACGAGCAGGTACCAACAGACTTGTATACACACCCCCAGAAAGGGCATACCTCCAGGTATTGGGCACCAAATCAGAGGCTAACCGAAAACCCATTTCCAGCACATTTTTTAGCATGGAACCCACTAGTAATGGGAATATTAAATACACAAACGCTGCGAAACCCACATTTTGAACACCACTTCTGATTTCACATCACTGCAGTATGCATGGGAGCCTTCGGTGAGCTTCTCTAAGGCACCTTTCACAGCAAGTGCGGCTTGAACAAGACGTACCGCGAACTACGGAACTTTTCAATGCTTGTCACGCTCGTGACGTCCGTGACGTTCCTCCAGCACAGCCATGACGGCGCTGCTCGAAGCGCCACAGTATTACCACGTATATAAGTAATCAATTATCAGTTAAAGTCCACCCCACAATGGAGAATTGCATAATTATCCTACATTACCGCATGTCGCGAACGCAATGGGATATACAGTCCACTATGTAACGCTTACGCACCACACAAAGACCAATTCGTGGGTATAGCCCACCTAGAAGGATCTTACCATTCCCTGGTTCCCTGACACCCCATCGCGATCCTCACCGGTGGCTACGATGCACCCGTTCAGCTCGCCCTTTCAGACTATGGCGCGAGGTTTGATGTATCACGGGGAGGGGGTCGGACCCCTCTACGTCCGGTGGCGGGACGGATCGGACGTTCGACCGAGAACCAAGCTGGGCTTCAATCAGGCGGAGGGGGATTGGAAGTCATACTGTTAGTATGAAGTAACTCCGCCTGAGCCGCACCGAACAGGAATCGGAGCCGCCTAACAGTTCGGCTCGTTCTCCTAATCTCCAGGCCACTGCTGTTGCTGTCCGGGCGAACCGGAGCAGCCCGGACAGCAACAGCTGTGGCCCGGAAAGCAACAACAGTGATCCGGACAGCAACAGAAGCCGACTCGCAGGTTGGGGACACCAGCCGAACTGTCAGGCGGTTAGGGGCCGAGAATCGCCTGAGTATGTTAGAATATGTTGAAAACTGAGGTAATAATATTTGTAGAAGTGATGAAAACAATAGCGTGGTGAAATGGATCGCTCCTAGAGAAGTAGAGATATTTGAAAAAAGGCACAGGTCAACAGATTTTTAGTCGCTACTGTTGATCCACATGCAGACCAGGCGTACCGTAATTATACGAGATAGTGGCAGAAAAGTTCAGTAGGGTGTCACAGGTGCAACTGCCAAAGGCACCCTCCATGTCATAATAACAATAATAACGACACCAACTAGAGACTTTATCCGGCCCCCGATGATTTAGAAAACTATGTTCTCGTTGTTGTCGGTGTATGACAGTGCATAAATAATCCGCGCTCGAAATATCCTAGTTGCCCCAGGGGATCCCAAAACATGGTGTTTTCTTAGCTTGGTGAGAAGGAGTCTCCTGGATGTTCAGATTTTGGTATTCAGACCCAAACTTTCATATGGGGTTATTTAGGGATTTAAACACAAAACCTGGGTCCGTTTATTTCTATTGTGAGAGTTAGTGCAGGCTACGGTAGGCATTATGCGTTTAAGCCGGCGTAACCTTCTGTAAAATTTCGGTATCGACAAATGAACCTCGAATGTTCAGAGTCTCAAATAACCCCCACGGAGAAATTTCAAACCAAATCTCATATATTGACTAAACCGCTGCATGTACACTCACCGTACCGTGCCGTAACCCTACATAGAAAAATCGATAAACGGCTCACAAATTCATGTTGAGCAGTCCAAATAACCGGTAAGAGGGGGTTTCGGGACCATTTATTCGCAGCATTCTGAAAATCGACAAAAACGGGGTTTCACAACCTAAATTTCTCCAAGCGAGAAGCTTTGAACTACGTTCAGCCGGAATCTTGGTAAAAATCGACAAATGGATCTCACATTTGTGATCAGCATCTAAAAGAACATTGAATAAAGAGTTTGAAGACAAAACCAAAACGTTTTTTCCTGTACACTCTATGATTGCCTTTCGGGTACCCCTTTTTTCTTCTCAGAACTATGACAATCAACTACATCTTCGGGAATCCCTCACACAGTTGGGAAATTCTGAACGCGGATTATTTCTACATAGGTTCCAATCTCTAGGATCCCATGTTCCGTTGTCGCCATTTTCGGAGTCACCTGCGGCATTGTGGGATATTGGAAAACGAATCATTACTACATAGGACCAAACATACACCGTCCAAAACGGATTTTACGGTAAAACAACGTCTAGTTAGTGGTTTTATACAAGCCTAGCAAAGTATGTTGAGGAGAGACAAAGAAAATATGATTTTAGATAGATATTGACAATATGTGACTTACTGGTAATATTGGCACGAACCTTAAGTGGATCACGGTTGATGGCGCGCCATACACTGATGATGTGTGCATCATGTGGACACAGTTTGAGATTTTCTAGAACGGCAGCCAAGGACTCGTGCACCTCGAGGACACGGGCCATCAAACGACGACTCTCATCTGAAGCCCACATCCATATGTGACAACTCAAAACTCAAGAACTAAATCATGTGGCCTACACATCTCAGGAAACAGGAAAAGAATGAGAAATACCATTCGGGTTTGCAGTAATCGAGCGGAATAGAACGCCATCGACCATTTTGAGAAGCATGACAAGAATTGGACGGCAGTGAAGTGATGTCGGAATGCAACGACTAATACCCACAAGTGCATCTCGGGTATGACGGCGCAGCTGTAAATGTTTACAGTACTTTTGAAGAGGGAAGTATGCAAAGCGTATGTCGGAACTATGGAAACGAATTGTATTGCTATTATCATTTAGCCATCTATAGTAAAACTGCGCAGTATCCCGTCCCGAGTCACTGGTTCAGAGAAGCTGTAAGCTCAAAACTGTCGTTTTTTGTGCTTTTTGCACCTTCCAAAACGCTCAGCTAACTCCAAAAATCTGAAAACGGACCTCATAATCGTGTTCAGCGCCCGAAATAATCCCCCCCCCCCTCAGCAAAGTTTGGGTGAAGGGACATTTTCCAAACTTTATGCAGACTGACAGTGTTTTGGACCTGTAGTACGGATTTTCGGTCTAGGGGCATTGGTACACTCCGTGTCGCTGCAGCGACAGGTTTCGCCAACTATCACTCATCGTGAGGGGACCAGCACCGGCACCATGGCAAGGTCGTCCGCGGGAACAGTTTTCATGCGCCCGTCGCGGCGACGGGTCGCTCAGAGATGTTACACTTTTTAACGGTGTAACCCTGGTATACTCCGTCGCCATGGGGACGGCCTGTCGCTGGGCCCCAAATATTTCCCAGAGAAGCTTGTTTGTTGCTTCCTATCAGACTTTTTTGATATTCCTAATGAGGAAAAACCAAATCTCTCCAGCCGCTTAACGGCTGGAGCGATTGGCAACAAATGATCAATTATGTTACAAATCACTTAGTTGGCATTTCACACACCCTTCTACCTTTTCTGGGCATATTTCCAGGCCATTCAGTGCACTTTACATAATATTTTTCACATGAGCACATTTTTCTTTTTGTCTAACTCGTTTTTGACAAATGAGGAATGACGTTTAGGATCAGGGTACCATACCAATTCAGAACCTCTTTCTCACAATCTGGAAACACTTCATAAAAACATTTTTTAATCAAGAAAACGTGTTCGTCATCCAACTTCCTTCACAAAAACAATATCAAGGAAAAAATCGGCATCCATTGATTGGTCTGCAGATGCGCGTATTCAGAAATGTGATTACGCGAAAGCGCGTGGAAATTTATGCAGCGGCGACAACTCCGTCCCCGTGTCCGTCGCCCTTCGCTGAAGTATACCAATGCCCTAGCGGTTACTTATATCAATTCGAGGTTCTGAATACGCTTCAGAAAAATGTTCCCGATTTTACTTGAAATTTTCCCAGGGTTCTTTTGGGGCGCAGATCACGAATCTGAGGTTGATTTGTCGGTTTTCCAAAGTTTTCGGCTTAATTCGTCCAAAGCATCCCTGCGGGGGAAATTTTGAGGGCAAAACTCCACTTTCGAGATTTCTGAATGTCTGTGATAGATGTGTCTCCAAATCCTTCTCTTAGGTTAATATGATGTGCTTAACACGCATCTAGGGCCCGTTTGGCGATTTTCTACAGATTACGGTAGATTAAGATGGGTATACGGTAGTTTGATCAGTCTCAGATTTGACTCGAAATTCGTATACGAGGGTTACTCGGGATACTGACTATGAATTTGATGTCCATTTTCCGATTTTCGAAGTAACAAGGTATGTTTTGCCCCATAATGGCGTATTACCTACTGTTACCTACAGTAAGCCTCAGAATTTCGACAAACAGACCCTAGATTCGTTTTGAGCACCCTAGATTACCCCTACATACAAGTTTCGAGCAAAATTATATTTTTTTTCAAAACATCCCAAATAATTCTGATAGGTACCATGAGGGTACTCCACTAACCTTTCCGCAGAACTTTAAAAACGCTCATAACTTTTTTGAAACCAGCTGCTCGGGGCGAGGTAGTGCGAAGTTTTCCTATGGATGCTCAAGAGATACTGACAATACAACTCGCCTCCGCAGATCCGACATCCGCTTTGTATACTTCCCTTGTGGGTACAAAGAAAACTCGAGATTTGTTCCGGCGGAACTTCTTCACCAGCTCACATCAAACCTCGTGATTGAGAAAATATCCCACATGTGCATCAAGACATTCAAAAAGTTTTCTTTACCAGAAATCACCTCGCACGGTCACCATGACAAATTTGACAGACTGGTCTTGGAACTTCCAGACCACATCGTGAAGTATCGTTTTCACGGAGGTTTGTTAGGTTTCGTAAAGTCTTTTCGGCCTCCGGGAACAAAATGTCACAGCACCACTCAAAAAAGTAACACTGCCTTCAAAAGTTGAGAGATTCTTTAATGAATCACACACCCGCCGCCATCCACTAATATGCAGATTACCCACGACGAGTATTCAAAAACTAGTGCAAAACTCTCTTCAGTATAAAAAATTAGATCTCCTCATACTCACTCGAAAAGTAATTGTGTGTAAAAGAAGATCAGCCCAGAAATCGCGCCATGAACTGGTAAAACATTGATCTAGCAAGTCCTCTTTCTCCTCCAAATCCACCTAAAGTAAAGGTTATATTTACAAAAGAACAGGTGAGTGAAAATCGGCGCACTTGGGGTGACTGCAATCGACCAGTTATACAACGAGTCAACAGGATTAACAAATCGTTTGTCAAAGCTTCACTGCGATCCTCAAGCGCTAAAAAGCTACAAATACAATTAGAATGTACCAATCATAATTGAATTATGCACCTGTTGCACTGCAGCCTCGTATAGACTCAGATGCAGAACAAGCATCAGGCACTTCCATAATCGGCAGTTCGAGCCACATCTTTGCATTGATTTCACCATTCACTGATTCACAATCCCTGCAATATTAAAGAATTCGAAAAATACTCAAAAAAGTGGATGTAGAAAGCTACAAAGAGGGCAGCGGAGTTTCAAGTCTTCCATTGCAGTAAAAAAACCAACCACTCCTTACAAAATTTTGTTGTGACGAAAGCATACCACACAAATAATGCTCTCGTCCAAGAATAAGCCTAGGTTTGGTGCATAGTTCATCGCGGATGCGACAGCGTCACCGCGACCCCGAGTGCACAGCGACTGCAAAGGTAATGAAAGAAACGGCGCATTCCAGAGGCATGATTCAGATGTCAAAACCTCCGTGGGTTCACTTACCCAAGTTTGAGGTACTTAGACCTACTTAGACCCCCTTCAGCCTCTGAAGGCCCCGCCCAGCCGCTGGCGGCCCCGGTTGCACATTGGTTATTTTTGGTTACTTCTTATTTCTCGGTTTTTTTTTCGGCTACTTCTTGACCGCTTCGTGAAAAGCAAATCAATTGCCGGGAAATAGTCCATAAGGAGCCGCTGCGGCGCCTGGGGGCTATTTTTCAGCTAATTCTCGGCCGAAATTCTCTGAGTACGGGCGAAAAAGTGTTTATTAATCATATGAAAATCGATGTGCATTATAGGCTCTGTAGCGGTAACGGGTACTATGAACCCGGCCTTACCGTTAAACAACGCTTAATTTTCCAACTAAGCATAAGTTTTCAACACGGCAGGACACGAAACATATCCAAACTGGAGAGAACATACTTTGGCGTCGCACCAAGGTTGTCTCCACAAACAGGAAGCCGAAATGGATGCAACATCCATCCAGCTGCACTACGCCACACAGCATCACGAATCACATGAATGAGTTCTTGAAATCGATTGCACGTGAGATTGGGGATGACTGAGGAGCTGAAAGGATGTTTTGTTACCGGTGATGAAAAGGCAGGCGCTCATAACACAATACCTGTTCACAACAAGTGTCGATAAATCCTCATAAAGTGGATCCTTCCGCCGCTCAGATTTCTTGAAACTCTGCAGTTCTGATAAAGACTGTTCATCGTTAGCGATCGCGAACGACAATACCGATTGTCCGTGCAATAGAAAGCTGAAAACAGATGTTCTCTCGTATTCAGATTTTAATTTTGACAAGCAATACCAAAAGAACGTTCTCGATGTCTTTTGTGCATCTTTCACAATTATCACCGCAAGCGCGGGACGCGCGAAATGAATGCTGGATTATGAGAATAAATTTTTTCCGCGCTTTATGCGCGTACCGCCAGTCCTGCAATGACGGCGCCGCTCAACGCGCTATGGCAGTTTTATGGCTTGTATGGCTCCTCGTCAATCAGATTCAGTTCTGTTGATTATTATTGAAATCCGCAGTTGCAGACAACCGCTACTGCAGAACGCAGGTAAAAGAAATTTGTTTCGGGACCTCGAAGTCATATGTAAGCACTAGGGGCCCGCATGTCGCAGCAGCGGAATTTCACTGCGGTAAGGACAGTAAAAGATCTAGACTACATTCCACACAATCAGTCGGAACCCACTTTAGAATGAGCGTGATCAATTCGAATATACGAATGTGCTCCGATTCCAGGATTGGAGTGATAAGATGTGGCAAGGCGACGAGCTTCAGTAAGTGATGGTAAACACATGACTCCAGAATCGCACGAGCGAACCGATTGGACGTGGTCACAGTGCTCTTACTCACACATGTTGGCACCAATAGGCCACATAATACCTGCAAAATTCAAGGAATCACAGTGCTGATCAGGGCTAGATGCGTGCTGCGGCGCAGACAGCTCAGGCCACCTCTGAAACCACACGCTAGTCGTGATTTCCGTTATTTGTTTACAGCTTTTACCCGAAACTCAACAGCTCACTCCAGGGGATGTAGGCGCAGTACGCATCGACAGAAGAGCCAGTTCAACGCGTGGATGGGACGCGAGCAGCGGAAATCCGCTCCGTTTACGCCGTCGCTAGAAAAGTAACGGAAACACAGAAACAAATCGTTTAAGCACCGCACTCCAACTAAGCCGTAAAATAAACGTTTTATGTGTGACCGCACGGGAACTACATACTTATAGTCAGCCATTTCGGATGAAATGTACTTTTCCACAACCGTTTTTATCGTATTATCCGATTATGTTCTTCGCAGCTGCCTAAAACAACTCTGGAAAAAAGGTTACACGCGTTTTTCAAAGCCTGGCGGCAAGGTAAGGGACCACATGAAATTTTTAGGGCGTTTTGAGAAAAAATCGGATTCGGCTCAAAACTTGTATGCAGGGGTAATCTAGGATGCTCAACACGAATCTGAAGTCCGTTGTTCAAAATTCTGATGTTTACTGTAACTTACGGTAGGTACCATGCCATTTAGGGGCTGAACCTACCTTAGTATTTAGAAACAGGCTCAGGCGTACGGTGTGACGATCACAGAGGGGGGCCGCAGCCTTAGGCACCGGGTAGGGGGGGACGCAGGCCCGAGGTCCGTCATCATGCCAAAAATTTCCCTAATTTTATTGCAAAAACGGCAATTTTGCGAGACAGCAACTCTGAACATATATGTTGAAACTCCTCATGGGCTTTGCGTGAATCCTTAAAAGCCCTTCGATTTCGTTCTTTCTCGAGAGCAGGCTCCCCCTCAGGGGCCCATCGCACCACTTTGTTATCCGCATGAAACTAAAAAAGGCATGGTACGAAGATACACGCCATTGAATCGAACACTGAAATGATCGCATGAATTACGTCTTTCCCAAACCATCGTATAACTGAGGCAGCGGGTCGAAAATTGTGAAATGGACTTCAGATTCGTCTTCAGCGCCCTGAATTGCATCCATAGGCAAGATTCCAGCCAAATCCGAGATACCGACCAGAGATCGGAAAACCGCTGCCTGGACTTTGACGTCTGGAGAGGTCGGGAAAATAATGTCTCTCGATGGGGCTGCTGTAATGTTTATTTTGAAGAAGACCATTAAAAAAAGCTGTCGGCCGAGTCCCAGGTCGATCCGACCATTTTGAGCCGATTACGGCCGTTCTGACAACTGTAAATGTGACGGTGTGGTTTGAGCCCCAGAAACAGGCTTCATCACACCGTGTGATTTTTGCGATAAAGGCCATTAGATCAGTTTTTAAAACTTTATCAGGTAGCTAAATGAAAAACTTATTGATTAGCCCTTCCTGTAACCAGCAGTCGCCTATGAGAATGTTATTCGGAGCGCTGAAAAATCGGAAAACCGCTGTCTGGAGTTCGACGTCTGGAGATGTCGAGAAAACAAATTTTCTGGATCGGACTGATGTAGTGTTTATTTTGAAGAAGACCATTGAAAAAGCTATCGCCCGAGTCCTAGGTCGATCTGACCATTTTGAGCCGATTATAGCCGGTGTGACTTGGCCTGTAACGTCCGTTTTTGCTGAAAATCGTTTGAGAGCATTGTTCGGGAGAGAGCACTCAAATTGGATCACACAAAGGGTTAAAGTGACAACCTCGATGGGAGGGGGACCGTACCGTATCCAAAGCTGGAGGAGGGGGGGGGGCGCACCTCTCACGGGCCGACCACACCGCTACGCCTTACCCTGTTTTGAAAATCGACAAATGGACATTAAATTCGTATTCACCACCCCAAATAACCCCCGCATACAAATTTTTAGTCAAACCTGAGACTTTTATGAAACTACCGTTTATCCACCGTAATCTACCGTAACCTAACAAAATTCGATAAGCGGACCTCAGATTCGTGTTCAGCACTGTAAATAACCCCCAGAGAAACAATTTAGGCAATATCTATCCAAGAATTCCAGAAACCGTCAAAAGTCACGATTTGCCATCAAATTCCCCCTCACAGGAAGCTTTGAACGGATTATGCCGAAAACTTTGAAAAATCGACAAATAAAACCCAGATTCGTGATCAGCGCCCCAAATAACCCATTTTTCAGAGCGGGTTTAGGCAGCTGAAAAGACCATAATCGGATTCTACGTTAAAAACGGTTCTACAAAGTTCATTTCATCCGGAATGGCCAGGCTGAGTAATAGTAGTTCCCTTTAAAGGCATCGTTCGCGCTGGAAATCAATTTTCATTTTTCAGGCTCAATTTCATGATTGAGCCCGGTAGACCACACTGGTGAACTTTGGCGCGTCAAAAACGTTGGGCAATGAGGTTGGAAGGCGTCAAACATGAAGATCTGCCACCAATTCGCACCAGTCATCTAGCACTTTTTCCTGGAAAGTTGGTGCGACCGTAAGACAACATGAAAAATAGTTACAGCACGAACTCCACATGCAGAAAAACTCCGAAAATGACAGTGACGAGGCCTACAAAAGCAGAAAAACCTCAAAAAGGATTTTAGCGCGAAATTCAAATTCGTATTTACAATGTGTTCCGATTGACTTTTTCTTTACAAATGAAGGTTTTTCACAGGCCCCTTCGACGTTTTCGTTCACTAGAGAGGCCAAACTACACAAAAACATGAGAAAATAATATACGATTTTCTGCGCGTACGATGCCTTTAAGCATCAAACTACACGCAGAATACGCGGCGTTTTACTCAGCGTTATTGGGAAAACAATGAATGTTAGCGTTATCAGATGTCTCATATTGGTAGAAATTTTCCTTTTTATGAGGGGAACTTGAGTGCCCCCCCCCCCAAGGGGTTTAAATACAGGGGAGTCGTAGCTTCGAAGAGACCGGGCACGATGGCCTGTCGGATCCTGAACCAGTCCTCACCACAAAACCATCCTTCCTGCCTTAAGGCTTAGATCTACAACATCTGTAATGCACCACGTCACACGCAGAGCCCTGAAGCTACTGTGAGCAAATAGTAAGTACAGTTGACCGCAATGTTAAAAGGACATGTTGCGGTCGCAAACTCGCACTAAATTACGGTAGAATCAGACACTTTGCCAGATTTCGTCATCGATCGGCGCCAATCGTCGTCTCTCTGCTCACGAGAATATCGGCTGTGGCGCCGATCGATGACGAAATCTGGCGAAGTGCCAGATTCTACCGTAGTTTTAGTGCGAGTCCGCAACCGCACCATGTCCTTTTAACATTGCGGTCAACTGTAATTGCACCGCAATGGCCTTGTAACAACGTGGAAAATCTATCACCTCCAGCGTGTACAATAATCGGTAAGGGTCGGAAGCTTGCATGTATTTGTTAACAATAGTGAAACCATCGACGAATTCGTATTTATCCTTCGAGATTTCCTGAAAGTATTTCGAAAGACATTCAAAATGCCAACCATTCAATCGTGCACACTACCAGCAAAAATTTCGTATTAACCGCGGCTCTATTTCTTCATACACTCACTTCCAGAACTCGTTTCTGAATTATCCGGGTAGATCTAGGTTCAACATTTTTTCGGACTTCACAACCTTACGTAACGTTCTATGAATAGCGATATCATGCCATGAACACCAGTTGGCAATTCTTTCCTTGACGACTGGGGTTGTCTAGTCTTGAGTCTGTCCAAACACGAATGGCGGCGAATGCGTAAAGGGCTCTGCAGAGTTGCACCGCCCGGCGGCACCCCGCCGAGCGAGAGGATTGGGACGTGGCCAAACCCTGACGCGACAGCGCACTTCAATGCCTCGCAGAGTGGCGATGATGCCTGCCGTCTTTCTTCATTTTTCTCCATCACGTACAAACTCATTCATTATAAGCCGGAATTTGAACTTCATTGATTTCAAAAACCATGAAATCACACTTGAACGGAAATTTGAACTTACGAGGCGCCAAGAACTGAGAAGCTTCTCAAAAACTGCTAAACTTCCATGTGTTTTTTTTTTAAATTTGCGTCATTTGAATAAAAATAATATGCTCTCAGAAGCGGTAAACATAAAATCTAGTAGCGACGCTAGTTTGGAACTTCTCGTGAGGATCGATATCATGCCACAAAAAGTGAAATCAATTATTTTAAAGGTGAAATGCAATGGGTCACATTAAAAAGCCACGAACGAATGAAAAAGCGTTTAAGCATTCATGGATGCGTGCGATCACTACATCAAATGAAAGTAAAAATAGAAAAAGTTCGCATGGATGACCAAACAGCGGAAAAATACATTGAAAGTATCGATGGCGGCGCTCCTCGCCGACGACAGGAATGGTCCAGACCATTCTTTGCCGCCGCTCGCTGGCGGCGTCGCTCCGGCAGCCGCTGGTGTCACGTCGACGAGAACACTGCGAGTTATTCGCGTCGCTGCTCTCGCGCGGCACGTCGCCGCTTTCGCCCGCTGCGTGGCGCCCCCCCCCCATTCTCCAAGACTGCCGTGCCGCAACGGCACTTGCCGCGGCGCAACTCTGCAGAGCCTTTAAGGGGTGCGTGCTGAGCGGCTGTCGCATCGGGCATTTGTGTGCAATTATCGCCCGGCGGGAAACAGCTGATTGCAACGGTAATTTGATTTCGTTCGGGAGATATGCTACACAAACCTGGTCTCCAGACATCAGAGATTAAGAGGACTAATTGAAACCGGAAAATGGTGTTTTAAAATCTACATTTAAAACAGAGTGTTCACTGCACCAGAAGGTTCTATTAATAGAAACAAGGGAAGAGCTAGATGGGAAAAAATTACCGGATCGATAAGTTTACGAAGCTTCAATCAGGGTCAGGCAGACCGTTGCCCAGGACCTCGGCGAAGCTACGCCCCCCCCTCCACTTGAGGATCAGAATTTTTGAAAAACTTCCAAAACTTTTCATCCCCTCATATAACCTCGGGAAGTGTAGTTTCGACTTGCTCTTTCTGAAGATCCTGCGGTTTACGCGTTCCAAAGCCACCGACGTAGCTCGGTTTGGCTTTGGAACGCGTTATTAATTTTTCGACGGCTCGCCACAGTGCAAGTTGGAAGAATGTTCTTAAATAATTAGAAGTGTGTTAATGAAGCCGTGTCCAAGATATTAATGCTTTATCCGGCGAACGTTTCGGCCTCTTCGCCTTCATCAGAGCCTGGAAAGTCAAAAAGCAGATGCGACTATTCCTCGAACACATGATAAACTAGCTAGAAGAAAAGCAGCCAAGATTAGGAAGACCCAGGAAACGCCGCACATAGTCAAACATTGTATTGATCACCTTAGGTGCGAAGGAAGTGCAGAAGGGGCCACCTCTAGTTATTCATGCAGTGGGTGGTATGATTATGTGCCTCCATGACACGAAGACGTTGAGACCACTGTCTCCAGAGGTCAAGAAAAGGAGCGAGTTCGTTGGTTATTGCTAGGCACTCGTCTTTACTATTCATTTTCTGACTTTTAAACGCTTCTAGTGTTTTTCGCGCTGGCGTCTGGAGAGCGTGTGCCAAAATCTTGACCGTAACTTCGAAAAACTCGTTGCCGTGACGCTACCTACGATGTGCTCCCAACGGTGTACCAGGGTTTGATTTTCTTAACCCATCCGGATGTTCCTTGATCCTTGAGCATAGTGGGCATCCTGTTTCACCAATATAGTCTTCTCCGCATAGGCCACATGAGATCGAATATATGACGCCAGACATCATACAGTCTCCTTCCTGACCTGAAGGACAGACCACACAGTCGACTGTGGCGCAGAAGCTGTCGTATAGTCGATTTCTGACCAGCTGACGTTTCAGATTCACGGGAGGCATCTCCACCAGCCTAACCACGTCGTCAAGATCGAATTTTCGCAAAAATCCTCGCACTGACAAACTCATAGCGTCCGAAATATACAGGAAACAGAACGGAAGAATTCTCCTCTCATTATCGTTATCAGGCCGATTCCGCGTACGCTGTCTACCCATGGGTGATCCAGTTGAGCTTGGCCTTCCTGTTGAGTATCCATTAGTGGCAGCTATTTTCCTAGGTAGCTCCATTGACTCGGCATTTTCTTCGGCTCCCGAGGAAAAACTTTTAGCTAAATTGTACATGTTCATAGTGACATCGACTTTTGTCCGGGAAGGGTGAGTGGAGCTGGAGTGGAACCGAACCTAATTAAAAACTACACGGAATCCATTAATACGCAATGTTTATTATAAGGGGAAGATAGATGAAGGAATGCGCTTTTGAACGCTATACTAAATTTTGCAAAAAGAGCTCGTTTCGTCGAAAAAGTATGATTCAGTAAAAGCCGCAATAACATTTGCACGAAACTGATATCTATCCATGATTTCACTTTTGTGGGAGGATTGGGTTCTCGCAGCTTCTAATGTTCGGGCAAAACACTTATAATTTACCCAAACGACGACAGCGGCTAAGGATTGATGAGGACAAGATTAGGAAAAAATACAGATTGAAAACATCATCGAAAAAGGACAGCCATGATCCACTCCCGGTTTTTTTCTCAACCTAAACACTATGCGCAAACTAGGTAAGTATGTATAAGGTATAAAGCGTTCGAATAAGTAATACGGCAAATCAGATGATTACACATTTAGGCCCAAGCCCCCCCTGTGAATCATTTGAACGTCCCAAAAAAATTCCCGATTAAACACATCATCCTCATATTCAATATTCAAACTACATATGTTAGAGATTAAAGAACACATCAATTAACTCTACCGAAAAAACCGAAAACCATAGCCGCCTTTCCCATACCGCTGAATTATTCATGTGATTTGAACATAGATTTACTTTATTCATGGTTTTTTTTTGATTTTTTATGCTTTATGTTTTGTGAGTTCCCAAAAGTTTAAGCTTTTGGAAAGCGATTACGAGCGATGTGCCGTAGCCGTCCTTTGTAAAACACGGCGGCGTCGCCACACACACATAACGCTTTTAGGTGTAACTGCTTAGTAGTGCTACCCGCGGTAGCATTTCGCTCGTGAATCACAATGTGGTGGTTCGGGTAGCAATCTACCGTGGGTAGATCTACCTTTGGGTAGGGCTACAGGCACTGCCGCTTTGATGAATCCGGCCACAGGATGTTCTTACTGGTAGGTTTCCGGTACCACTTAGTCAAGAAACATCCTTCTCGCAGCTTGCCCTGCACATTGAGAAAAGCCAGCCACGACTCGTGAGGTTTCTCGCGGGTGAATCGTATGTGCTTTGATTGTTCATTCAGCAAATTGGAACATGTGTCCACTTCCTTTTGTTAAAGTACACTATGAAACAATCGTCGATGTGGCGACGGTAGATGATGGGCCGCCGCTCCAGCACAGATCTCTCTATCCGTGACATGAAAACTATAGCCAAGGTGGGTGCCAAACGTTGGCCCATTACCAGACCGCGTATTTGCCTGTAATACTGACCGGACCACCTGAATATACAGCAATTCAAACACTCTTTGAAAAGCATCTGCGTTGTCCAATTTCGGAAGAAGGCGCGTTTCTAGACAACGGTATTGGACAACGAGAAAACGGGTTTTAGGCAATTTTCTCCATGATTTGAAGGTTATGGGGGGGGGTTCAAGTATCAGTTCGTGGAGAATTTAACGGAGATTCCAAATCTTTTCTTAGAAATAGGAAAATTTAGAAGTTTATGGGGGACGTGCGTTGTGCAATCTACGACGTGAAGGATTAAAGAATTATTAGGCTTTAATAATGCGTGTAGCCCACCAGAAATTATATTTGTGATCTAAAACTTTGGCTAGCCTCAAATACTGCTACTACATCGTTACATATAAAAGCGCTCTTCAATCGTGCTTTTATGGAGCTGGTATTGTTCCCTTTCACCTTTTGTTTCCTATTACAATATGTATGAAATCGTTTCGTAAGAATTTTTGTTATTTAACTTTGTCAAAAGCTTTTTCTCCATTGAAAACAGCCGATTGGGTTTTTTTAAATTTTGCCCCAAAATCTTTAGGTTCCCCCAAAAGAAATTCTAAATGTTGAAATTTTTAAGTGCCCCCCCCCCCGTTGTCCGTCTGGACAACACCCGCTTGACTCTGGCTTTATTCCCAGGATTCTAGTAACAGACCAGTTAACCTTCTAATAAGACAAAGACCCTTTCCTGAAACGGAACCAACCCCACCCATACGCACTTAATGTCGCTATCGGAGCCAAACTCCGGTGCGCATTTGCGGCTACGGCTGTTGCATTAGGCAACACGATGATAATCGTGCCGCAACCACGGGGTTCCAGCACGGTTAGCACCGTGTTGCGTGACGCTACAGCCGCAGTCCGCAATTGCGGACCGGAATTTGGCTCCGAAAACGATGATAACTCTTACAAAAAAAAATTAAGAACGTGTTTTCGTGGAAACAGTTCTACCAGGCAATGTAGGAAGAAAATAAGACCCAAATGAATGAAGCGGATGAAAACAGCTGCAGTCAGCTGGTTTGCGCAGGGGAGACATTCGGTCAGAAACGCCCGGCACGACGGCCACTGAACGCGCACACCGACCGCAGGGGCGGCCATTCATATCCGGATAAAAATTTGCTATATTTTTCGTCTCATTATTTCTCGTTGGGTCAATGAACTGCGCGCGTGCGGTCTCCGAAGGCTTCGCGGCGGAGCAGTACATGTAAACTGTCGCAAAAGAGCTGGTCAACGAATACGTAGACAAGCACAGGGAGGCGGGATTTCATTCGCACTAATTCCTCTGACTGGAGTAATATTTATGAGGCGACCTCATTATGTGGCATATTTCTCGTTCAGCGCTGCCACGTTACCTGAAAAGCTACCAGGTTGTCCAATAAGTTTTGTCGTTCGATAAGAAAACACAATTTTATGGTTCAAAATACACTTTATTATTTAGTATAAGCTCCCTAAACATTAATACACTTGCTCCAACGATCCTCCAACCTGTGGATCTCGTCCCTGGAGTGAGAATCCGGAGGGTCTGCAAAATACGCTTCAACAGCCGTTATGACCTCCTCATTTGATGAAAAGTGCCTGCCACGCACAAATTTTTCGAGTTCTGGAAACAAATGGAAGTCGCTGGGGGCCAAATCTGTTGAATACGGTGGATGCTCAAACAAGTCGAACTTTAAATCATGAATTTTAGAAATTGTCAAAATGCTCTTGTGACACGGTGCATTGTCCTGATAAAAAACGATTTTTTTCTTCTGCAAACCGGGTCTTTTTTCACGAATTTTTTCCTTCAACTGGTTCGAAAGGTTGCAATAATATTCAGCATCAATTGTTTTACCAGTCTGCAGACTCGTTTCGAAGCCGAACAACCAAGTTCAGACCACTATTTAACCTCTTGTTATGATTCAGGATCATGGTGATAGACCAAAGTCTCATCCATAGTGATGAGTCGCTTAATCCACAAAGTCCACTTTATCCTTTTTAAAAGCTCCAAATGTTCCTGAGAAAGTCGTATTCGAATGTGTTTTTGCTCCATTGTTAGCGAATGCGGCACCCATTATGCACACAGCTTGCTAAAACCCGAAATTTCACTTAACCTATGGCTCACACTGCCTAAAGAGATATGTAGAGCCTCTACTAAATCTCTCTCAGTCAATCAACGATCTTCCAAAACCATATCCTGTATTTTGGCTATTATTTCTGGTGTTGATGCGCTTTTTGGACGTCCTTCACGTGGATCGTCTTCGAGGCTTGTACGACCACGTTTAAATTCAGCAACCCATCGTTCTACTGTTCTCATTGTAGACGAACAATCATTATACACCTTTAACATTCGTTCGTGAATTTCTTTTGGTGCTACACCTTCCAAAAATAAGAATTTTATCACTGCACGATATTCAATTTTTTTCCATTACTGTGACACGGCGACCTTAAATGGCTTGTAAACAAAGAATGAATTGACAGATTGAAATGAAACTTCACATACGTTTATATGAAGAGTGTACCAACAAAACAAAAAAAAATGTTGGGCTAGTAGCAACGCTCTCTCTTATCAAACGACAAAACTTATTGCACAACCTGGTAGGTTTTTCTTTGACCAGTAGGATCTTGAAAGATGAGCCAAAAACGTCTTTGCCCTAACTTTGAAGAACTTTTACCCCAAACTACCCACAACACGGAGTGACGTTTGCCCCATCACTTCCTCTGATTTTTCGAGATAAAGTTTAGAGCCTTTCCGAATAACACTTTCCGCTCAAGCGGTCGGCATGCGTGTGCGGCGATGGTTACGAAGGCATTTTTTGAACCTGTCAATTGATTAGTGGGAATAAAAGACACATAGTGAATAATATCCCAATCAGCTGATTGCAGTCGTGGAAAGGATCGTCAGAAAAAAATTATTTCGCCTCTGCCGCTCGACACGCACGCTGATCGCGTGGGCGGACAGTCCCATCCGGACAGACTTTACACTCCATCATTCAATCGAAATCGAATAATGAGACAGCACCAGTTGAACCCGACAGCGTGATAGATAGAGGTTTGTAGTGATCATTACAGGAATGAGAAACAAAATATAGGTACCTCAACAGCCAACGCAGAAAGTACTGAAGGATCCACAGGAATGAGAGCAAGAATTCGACGACAGGATTTTTGAATGTCCACATAAGGGATTTCTTGAAGCTCATTCAACATTGTGAATACCTGAACAATAACAAAAACTGTGGTTTCGTAGAACTAATACATAATGGTGCAAGGATATATGGCAAAAATCAAGTTCAGCACTGCATGCCTTTAAGGGAGCTTTTAAGCAAAATTTATGAAATATGGTTGAAGTATTACTCGGAAACAAGCTGCGCTTCTTCGCATAACCGCTCAAAAACTCGAACAAATGTAAGGAACAATGTGCGCACTAACACCAACACATCTCATAAACAACTCTCTTACAACGTATCGCCGTTCTCTAGACGGCGGGCAGCCGCGTCAAATCCGGGGTCGCGCGTGTCAAGTGTACGGGTTGGCGCCGTCATGGAAAAAAACGACCGATATGGCGCAGTGTTTGATTTTCCCCAAGGCAAGATCTCCTTCCTCATCTTTTTTTCCCTTTCTTTCCTTTCCATCCTCATTCCTTATCTTTCTTTTCCCTTTCTTTCCTTTCCATCCTCATTCCTCATCTTCTTAATTGCCTGACAACTTTCTAATAGTTGCTCATGTTTGAATTTTGCGTGTTTCGCAGCTAATTTGTGTTTATATCCAGCATTGAATGGTCTTAATTTCAGGAAAGCGCGGCGGCGCTTTCCTAAAATTAAAAGCGTGTGTCCTGTTTTTATAGGAATATAAGATATAAGAAGATGAGGAAACGGATTGAAAATAACGAAATGGAAAAGAAAGATCAGGAAGGAGCGCTGGCCAATGGCAAAGTGAAGCGCTGCGCCATATCACACGGCGTCACTTCACACGCTCGACACGCGCAACCAGGGTTGAGCAGGCCGCTGAGCCGATTTTCGGCGGAGCTACGACCCCCCCACTGTTGACCATGAATTTCAGAAAATTTTAAACGACCACCCTTGACAGAGAGGCATCAAATTTGTATTCAGCACACCGACTCACCCCTGTATAGAAATTTTGACTGGAATTTGATACTTTTCCCGAAGTGCCGTATACACGCCGTTATGGGCTGCCAGCTTACCAAGTGGTTTAGGGAAAATTCTTTTTTTCTCCGAAAACTTGACGGCCCCCACGAATTTTTTTTTCAAAAAATTTCCAAAATTTTTACGACCCCGTCCCGCCCCCGTAGCGCCGAGTCGCAGCCCTGCTCAACCCTGCGCGCCACACAGGATTCGACGCGGCCGCCCGCCGTCTAGAGAACGAGGATGTGTACCGCGGTGACTTCTAATGTGAACCAACTTACGCCGCTGGTTTCATGAATGATCACTCCAGGCAGTAGCTTTTCATTAATTGCCTTACCATTATCACATTTGATCGAAGAAATGCTAAAAATCGCAGCGAAATTTTATGAAAAAGCAACTGAAACCTTGACTTACTTCAACCGAGGACACCTAACTGATAGTTCAACGTGATCAAGCTCGCAGATACCATCACGGGGAGATACCATGCCAACCTTTGAAAACACTTAGTTGGATACAAAGGTACTGTTCACAATGGAAACTTTCCTGATTTACACATAAAATTGAAAGGTCCGGAGCCCATGCGAGCGAAATTTTCGAAAAAATTTGAAATAAGCGCGAGTAAGTGATTTATACGGTCCAAAACTTCAAGGCGTAACTCACGACATGAGCCTCAATTGCCAACGAACAAAGCATTAGACTGAAAAATTGACTTGAAAAAAAAAACACCCTAGTTGTGTAGGTTTGTTCAAGCCCGTGACGATGAAAGAGATTATGTACAATCCCTTGATAATCGGTTGTTTTCTAATAGTAGATTTTTCAGTTATTTGCTTTAATGGGTGGTCGCTGAAGGGAGTGGGCCTGGCGGGTGTTACCAAATCATGTTATGAACCGTGTAGGCCTATTACGGCTTTTTAAAGACGTTTTTCGGCATCGTTGCTGCAAAGAGCGCCAGACCTTTCGGTCCCCGGTAAATACTCGGTGACTGTTTTTAGCGTGAACACTGCCTTTAAGTAACGACAAGACCTTATCGGCAAATTCAGGTGCAACATTTACACAAACCTGCTCCAATGTCTTCCACTCATGGGTACACGATACTTCAACAGTCTTGTCTTCATTCTGCACATAAATCTTATACACACCAATAGACCTCTGGAAAAAAGGAGATGAACCCGTATGAACAAGGGAGAAAAAGATAATAACACCACAATCTTGCGTGAACTAGAACAGAAAAGAGAACTTCGCAGCATCATTCATAAGCGCAGATTATACTTCCCGTAGCCGCGATCCGTCCCTGGGATCATTTGATCCGAGAACGCCGCTCGCGATGAGTAGATCCAGGCGGATCGCGGCGCGCGAGGCGGAATCGCGGCTGCTGCTACGTACTCATCTTTATCGATTCACACTCATCTCTGCATGAATTCCGTTCCGTTTGATCACCGTTCCAAATGTTACTGTATCGGATGATGGGTGCAGTGTGCGGCCCTCCGATTTTTAGTGAAGGATTGAACATCTGGGACTTTCATACATGCTAACATCGACGCAAACCTTCTCCCGATCTTCTCCAAGGGTTCGGAACTCCTCGCTGGGCAAAATTTTTGTGTGGACAGTACTTTTTTCCCAATCACATCCCACACCAATATCGCAACGAGCTGCCTCCAAATTTTGTTAAATTGAGTCCTGCATTAGCTACGAGCTATCAAGGACGGCGCTCTAGAGCACAACTTTTGTCCCGGTTTCACGCGCTTTGCACAGGTATCGCCCGAGTAGGACGACGGGTGGCCCAGCAGAGAACAATTTTTTCTTCTTTATTTGATAGCTTTGGTTGCACACCGCCCTGGTGGAGTTACATCCAACTATGACAGCAGCCTTAGCCTGATTTGAATGCACAGCTCGTCCTCATCTGAGCACCTATTTCGCTGAGTGGTGTTACGCCGCGACGCAGCACGCATCGCGTAGCCTCGCCACGCGCGGCGTACCGTCCCAACCACACCAAACATTTTGATGTATAGTTTTTTGCGGTTTCAAAATTTTGCATACACCCTGGTACCGAGGTTCTGAGCGGGGGTTAACTGACAGCGTATGGCAGTACTATGCCTTGCGGGTGGCGCACAGTAGATTGGTTGGAAGCCGCCTCGACCACGCCTTTATTTATGAGTAAGCAGTCCGCGGACGAAGCAGATTTCTGCAGCGACCAGCGCGCCAAAGCTTTTAGAGCTCCTCACAGGGACAGATTTATGAAGACGTAGACTGCGGGAGATAACACCGATGGGCTACCGAGTCTGCGTCGACAACACAGATTTTCAGTTTTTGGTGAGTTGACAAAAGCCACAAAACATCAATGGTACTCACGAAATGCAATCTGTTCGAGAGGCGGGACCGGAACTGTCCAATAGTCTCGTGAGAATTCGTACAGATACTGTACACGTTTTCATCATTTTGATCGTCATCAACGCGACAAAACACACGAAGTGGTCGACCCGGGACCAAACCACCATGAGGTGGATAATGTCTTGGCATCTGAAATTTCACGGATTAGCAGAACGGTCTGAGGCGAGTGCTGATACATCAAATAAATCACCAACAAAGAAAAGATTATCCTCGGACTCCACAAATATAGCAATGAGTTGCAGAATGCGATCAATACCACGAAGAACGCGCTGAGAGGAGAATTCGATGACAGAAAGACGTGTAGGTGATACTTCATGTGGCAACACCCCAGAAGATATATTCCCTTGAGAGCATTGTAGTTGTGCGTCTTCTGACGAAATACTCGGTGTAACTCCAACGCCACATCGCTCGTCGGTTTCTTGCTCTAGTGGGCTGAAAATATTACAGGTGCTGAAAGACGTCGGCTAAATAAAGCGCTCGCGAACTTACCTGCCAGCATAATTTGAAAAGTTAAAGCTTGGAATTTTACCACTCCTTCGGTAAAACTCCCTGAAAGAAAGGCTTCAAATACGATGCACAACAATTTTTAAAATAAATTGGAAATTCACTTCTTTTGAAGACCTAGTCGTCTGCAACGAAATACTTTCTTATTATGTCTACGCGTGTAGCTGCTAGGGCAATTATTGAGTAAGGTTACGGAAGGGTTTGCTCCGTTGGGCGTGAAGATAAATCATGCAGCTTCTCTGAGAAATATTGCCGAGACTCCTCCGCCACTGCTCCGCGACTCCACCGCGGTCCCGGACTGTCCGCGACCCAGCCCTCCCCCGGCTCTGGACTTCCAAAACTCCACCGCGACTTCTCCGTGGGTCAAGCTTCCGCAACTCTACCGCGACTCTCCCAGGACTCTTCCGCGACCTTACCGCGATTTGGTCAATGAAGAATCGCCCGCGGATCTTCACCGCATCTCCCCCGAGCCGGAGGAGTCGCGGCAATATTTCTCAGAGTTCTAGTGTATTCGGAAAAGCTGCCACTGAATCGGCCCGAATTTTCTGGCGTAGGGTTATTCGATGACCTGAATTGTAACCCGGGGTCGGTTCCTCGATATTGATGAGCTTACAGTAGATTGCGGTGGGTATAACCAATTACCTCACTTATTAAATCGGAAACCGATAGATCGACTGCAAGATCATGTTCAACGCCTCAAATAACGCCCAAAGGAGGTTCTGAACCAAATCCGACTTTCACCAAACTACCGAATACCTACCGTAACCCACGGTAGCGAAAACGGACCTCAGACTCCTTCAGGGCACTCCAAATGGCCTCTGCAAAGAAGTTTTGAGGCGAATCTGTCTTAGTGCTTAGCAAATCATCAGGAGTAGCATTTTGCCACAAATGTTTGCCCCTATGAGAGGCTTCTGAGAAAACAAGTCGAAAATCTTTGAAAATCAAAAGATAAACTCGATGTCGTTTCAAGAGCCTGAATAACCTCACATACAAGTTTTGAACAAAGTCTGAAACATTTACTCTGATCACCCTAGCCATGCCTGCCCCCTGATGAATGCCCTGACACCACTAAACAACCCACAGTGACACGGCTTTACGATATCCCTAGCAGCAAGACTCTGGTTCATTTCAGGTAAGCTCCTGTTTCCGACAATCACAGCGCGGAGTGGTAGCTCCTTCGCCGGAACCTCCTTATCACTAGTTATATTTTACAGTGAGGACCGAATATTCGAGTTCGGATAAATATTCGAATTTTTCGAACGAATTTTTATTCGAACATTCTAATATTCGAAAAGTGTGAATATTCGAAGATTATTCGAATTCGACTATTCGCAAAAGGTGAAAATTCGAACATTATTCGAATTCGACAATTCGGAAAAGGTGAATATTCAAATATTATTCGAATTCGACTATTCGGAAAAGGTGAGTATTCAAATATTATTCGAATTCGATTATTCGGAAAAGGTGAGTATTCGAATATTATTCGAATTCGACTATTCGGAAAAGGTGAATATTTGAATATTATTCGAATTCGACTATTCGCAAAAATGAATATTCGAACATTATTCAAATTCGATTATTCGCAGAGGTGAATATTCGAACGTTATTCGAATTTGAATACCCGAGCTTCGACATACCTTTCAGGACTGAATTCATTTTCTTCACTACTCCATTGTTCCAATTTTCCGAACGCAAGAGCTAAATTTTTCCCCACACCGTCTGATGAGGCTACTAGGGCGGTTCTAACAGAGGGAGCCGCATGGCAATCGCACTTGGCCACGCACATTTTTTCATGCCGAAGCGCAATGATAACACCAACCATGCTTCGTTGGGTGGAGCCGCGTACTCCAACGACCTTCACCTCTGGGCAGGTGAAGGGGGAACCTCCATCATTGAAAAACCGGTGACAACTGGTGAAACGCCCCGAAAAAGAATGAAAGTGACCCAACACTCATGCAAGTCATTTTCACCTCTCCCATGACAAAAACCTTCTTCGTGGAGGGGGTGACGTCGGTTTGCATAGAGGCGATCTTCTTTCGTCACGCCGTGGCAGTGTGGAGGAAAGAAGATCACCTCTATGCAAACCCACGGCACCCCTCCACGAAGAGGGTTTTTGTCATGGGAGAGGTGCTGGCCGGCCGCGTCTCTCCTTCGGATTCTCCTGCTAAGGGCCGGCGTGGAAAGGAATCCTGGACCCGCTCAGAAGAAGAAGTACCTATGTGCCACATGCGACAGAAATGTCAATTGGAATGGGACCAGCGTCCAATGCTTTGGATGCCAAAGGTGGGTGCACTTCTCTTGCTCGGGTCTCAGTTCTGTGAAGCATTATAACTCTTCTTTTCGCTGTGTTATATGCTCTTCACCTACCAACTCTGATTCCTCTTCCTCATATTGCCCCCTTTCCATTGTACATATCAATCTCAATGGCCTTCGTGCCAAACTTTCTGAGCTCTCTCTCTTCGCACGTACTTAACATCCAGGCGTGATCATGGTTCAAGAAACCAAGCTCTCTCCATCCCCTACCCGTCCTCATCCTAACATCCCGGGCTATACTGCCTTCCATGCTCCAAGGTCAGCTTTTGGCGAAGGAGTTTCAACCTTTGTTTTATCTTCTCTTCCCTCCCACCTCATACCCAACACCCCCACGGATGGTACTCTCGAGTACCTTCCAATCCATCTCCCTCTTAAAACACCTCTTTCTCTCTTCAACATATATATTCCACCTACTACCTCATGCCCCTCTTTTAACAATCCTATTCCACTTCTCAAGCAGCTTTACGACTGCTCCCTCTCATCCTCAGTTGTCTTCGCGGGCGATTTTAATGCTCACACCTTTTTCTCGTCATTCGATTCTGACGCTAGAGGAAATGACGTCGAAGAATGGGCAGAGGAGTGTGACTTGGTCATCTTAACCGATGATCTCCCCACTCGTCTCCTTACCCACCGCCGATCTTCCAGCCCAGACATTTCTCTTGTCTCGTCCAACCTCTACATTTCTCTTGTCTCGTCCAACCTCTCTAACTCTTGCTCATGGTCCACCACAACCACTCTGCCAAGTGACCATGTCCCCGTCTTTATCTATATCGATCTCTCCAACTCTCTCGCTCCCTATTCTGGTGTTCGTCAATGTTCTTATCTTAATTTAGGCCGAGCAGACTGGAGCCTGTTCAGTGAAGTTGCGCTTCGCCTGTCGGCAAATTACCCGTGGAATGACGACGTGCATCAAAAAGAGTGCCATTTATCTGACGCGATCCGCAGAACCATGAAAGCGGCTATTCCTGTCGGCCGCGTTAAGACGTTCTATGCAAATGTCACAAGGGAGATCCTCGATAAGATCAGGACATGAGATGCCAGGAGAGCGGTCAACCATCTGGACCCCGTCGTTGCTGAACTTGACGATGAGATTAAAAAGGATCTAGACAGGCACAAGAAAGAAGAGTGGGAAAAGTTCGCTGGGCAGTTGGACTTCAAGACGGACAGTGCAGCTACTTGGAAGGTATTACGGAAGCTCTCGGGTAAGAGCTTGCCTGCTACCGCCTCCACAATCGAATTAGAAAACGGTGTATTCAAATCAGGAAAAGAAGCCGCTTATGCGCTCGGGAGAGGTTTTTTCATCACCAGTGCAAAGCGTGGTCCGCAGAATAGAGTGACTGTACGAGAGCTGTGCCGCCTCCCGCTAATGAGCACGGCCGAAGCGTTCACTACGACGCAAGTTGAGAAAGTTATAAAGGATATGCGGAATTCAAAAGCGGTCGGTCCAGACGGGATATGTCCTGCTGTCTTGAAGAAGATACCGAATGAAATCCTTCCGCTTCTCACTGATTTGATCAATACCTCGTTCAGATCGTGCACCATCCCACAGAACTGGAAGACAGCTAACGTTGTGCCGCTGCCCAAGCCGGGGAAACCTCAGGCTTCAGTCAAGGGATACAGACCTATTAGCTTGCTGTCCACGTTCGCGAAGGTAGCCGAAAAACTGATCGTAAAGGACTTGGCGGAGCACAATGAGAAGCAAGTGATTCAGCATGGATTCAGAAAGCTGCATTCCACCACGACAGCTCTGCTGGAAATCACAAGCTTTGCCATCGATGGGTTCAATGCCCAGAAGCTACAGGGAGCTGTGGTTGTTGCCTTAGATCTCACCAAGGCATTCGACACAGTGAACCATGGAGTTCTGTCAAGCAACTTACTCGAATCATCAATACCGCCGTGGCAGAAACGCTGGATATCGGCATTCATCAAGGGCAGACGAGCCAGAGTTATGTTCCAGAACCATGTCTCCAATAGTATTCCTATTGCAGCTGGAGTTCCGCAGAGCGGCGTTCTATCGCCTGCCCTCTTCAGTCTGTACCTCGAAGACATGCCCGCTCCCCCCCCCCAGGATATCAAGGTGGTCGCCTATGCCGATGATATGACAATAATGTGTCGGGATCGGGATATACATGTGGCCGCCTCCAAGATCAATGAGTACCTGGTCACACTGAAAAGCTTTTTCGACCGCAAAATGCTAAAGATCTCTGCATCCAAATCGTCGGTATCCGTACTCACAACGGATCCTTCGGAGCACAGCGCTCACCCGCATGTCGAGTGGGACGGAGTTCGATTACCTGCTTCTCGCTTTCCCAAACTGCTCGGTCTGGTGCTCGATCCATCGCTCAAGTTTCATAAGAACGCCGAGCTGAAGCAGGCCGTCGTCAAAGCGAAGCTCAATGTGCTCAGAGCCCTGGGCGGTACATCATGGGGCAGTAGCAAAGAAACCATTATTACGACGTATAAAGCGATTCTCCAGCCTGCACTAGAATACGGCGCACCAGTTTGGCAGCATCTAGTTTCGGAATCCTCTTGAACTAAGATGCAACGCATACAGAATGCGGCTATTCGAATCGCCACCGGATGTGCAAGAAGTTCCCCAGTCGAGCACTTGCATGCGGAGACACGATTATTACCAGTAAAAGAACACTGTCAGCTCCAGGCCCAACAATTTTTCATCAACATTGTCAAACAACCAAATCACCCCTCTTGGAGAGTGCTAAACCCCGTCAGAGAAAGAAAGATCAGAAAGCCATTTGCCGATGCTCCAAGCAAAGTCAATCTGCAAAGATGGCACGATTCACAGCAAGAACGACTCCGCCTGTTGCGCGAGGAGCACACACAGTTCGTACAGTGTCATCAGGAAAAGACGGCGGTAGATCTCATCCTGGGAGTGGTGCCGCCCCGGGTCTGCACATCCGAGTCTCAACTCGGAAGGAGGGCCAGATGCACCCTGGCATCACTGCGCTGTGGTCACTCTACTATGCTTATGGCATATGTTAGCAAGATTGACAGCACCAAATCGGACGTTTGCCCAGACTGTGGATGCCACGGCCACGATACGGCACATTTGTTTGATTGTCCGGAGAGACCAACCACGCTGACCACAATGGACCTATGGACGAATCCATTATTGGTCGCCCAGTTCCTCAACCTATGACAGTACCCTCGACGTGGCTGCAAAGAAGAAGAAGAAGTCATTTTCAAGATTGGGTGGGTGTCACTGCCGGTTTTTCGTCCATAACTTTTTTTTTGCTTGGAGATAGAGAATTCTGCGTCAACTTGAGCTTCCAGTTTAGAAAAGTATTTTCTCGAGCCTAATTCATTTTACGAAACACCAGTTTTTCGCCTATAACTCTTTAACCTGGTGAAGGTTGTTTTTGAAATCTACGTAAAATTCTGCGTCCAATGATGTATCGGGTTCCTAACTTTGCTGGCTCCACAAGCCAACCAGGTCGGTGGAGCCGAGCCCCGTTGTTGGCTCCAGCAGAACTCTGTGCCTCTCATTTAAACCATAGAGGCGAAAGCACCCTTTGGAGATAACTATGGAGCTCGACTCCACCGATCTGGCTGGCTTATGGGGCAAGCAAAGTTAGTTAGGCACCTCGAATAAGCTCCTAAGGCTAAGTTAGAGCGGAAAAGTTGATTTTGTAGCATTCTTTGCGTTGTAGCCCGTACAGGTTTAGAGATGAGTAGTGCCTCATTAATTCCAATTGTAGGTGGAGATAGAGCTCTAGAAGAAGAATTCAACTTGTTATTGCCGCTCACTTCGTAGTTGCGCGATATTGCTATGCATGCGTAAATTATTCGTCATTCGAATATTCGAATTCCGAATATTCGTTCGTTCGAAATAAAAATGAACGAATTTGTTCGAAATTCGTTCGTTCGGAATGAGAAATGAACGAATTTATTCGAAATTCGTTCGTTCGAAATAAAAAATGAACGAATTTATTCGAAATTCGTTCGTTCAAATGAAAAGTGAACGAATTTATTCGAAATTCGTTCGTCCGAAAAAAAATGAACGAATTTATTCGAAATTCGTTCGTTCGAAATAAAAAATGAACGAATTTATTCGAAATTCGTTCGTTCGGAATAAAAAATGAACGAATTTATTCGAAATTTGTTCGTTCGAAATAGAAAATGAACGAATTTATTCGAAATTCGTTCGTTCGGAATAAAAAATGAACGAATTTATTCGAAATTCGTTCGTTCGAAATAACAAATGAACGAATTTATTCGAAATTCGTTCGTTCGAAATAAAAAATGAGCGAATTTATTCGAAATTCGTTCGTTCGGTCTCTTTTGAAAAAGTCCTCACTCTTTAATATTTCACCGAAGCCCTCCGCTCAACTACTGGTGATAATTGCAACCGACAGCTCACTAAAGATTTGACAGAGTCCACAAACTCGAAACAATGGACCAACCAATTAGAGCACATTTCGTTGCAAATGACTGGGTTATCCAATAGTACTTTGGTAGTTACATCGAAAAATCGAAAACTCATTCTTTTACCCAACAATTGGCCAACACTTACGCTTGTAGTTTACAAAGTCGTTGATAGCATGTGCCAAGAAACAACCGATATTGGGAAGAGTCGTTGTTACGGCTGCCTACAAAGAAAAAAACTGCAAATCACTACCCTGTGCAGTAACTGACAAAGGCGTACCAAATTCAATGAGCTTCTGCATAACTTCATCAACTATTTCCTTTTCTTCCGACATTTCCAGCACTTCCCACATATACTCCAAACATAGAACACTTGCCTGATATGAGCATCCAAACGTTTAAGTGTTAAGTAAACCGTTCTTGATCACCATGCAAGACAATTCACCTGATCATGCACTCTATTATCATCGTTAGTGTCCAGGAGATGGCATAGACATTTTAGTCCTATAAGAACAAATGGAATCGTGAAAAAGGATTGTCCAAAAACCCGATAAACGTGAGTAATAGAACTAACAAACCATCCAATGTGAGTTTATTAGCGGGAATATTACAAAAACTGTACAGAAGAGTGGTGTAAGTAGAAGCATTAATGCCGGAGACGTTGAATTCCGTCAGCCAATCAAAAAGCAACTGAAAAAGTGCGGTGAAAGAAGGATGCTTACAGCACATGCTTCAGGAGAGCCGTCGTAAGAACGTGATCACTAGAGTGGCAAAAATTAGGAGCACACGGAAGCATGCAAGAATTTAAAAAAAACCAAGATGATCGACTAGCAAAGCTCAGGAAATCCCAAGAAACTTCAACGGAAGATTAACAAGGAAAGTATACAAAGCATAGGTCGAATCTGCGGAAACGAGTTGTATTGTTAGTATCTCTTGCATCAAAACTGCGCTGTACCCCGTCCCGAGCCGCTGGTTCGTAGAAGTTATAAGCACAAAACGGTCGTTTTTCGTGCTTTTTGTACCTTCAAAACGCTCACTTAACTTTCGAAGATCTGGAAACGAACCTCGAAATCGTGTTTGGCGCGTTTTCCAATTTTCGTGCAGAGTGATAGCGTTTTAGACTTGTACGGATTTCCGGTTGAGCGGTTACTTATATCAATTAGGGGTTCTGAGAGCGCTTCAGAAAAATATTCCAGATTTGACTTGAAATTCTTCTACAAAGGATCTTTGGGGTACAAATCACGAATCTGATGTTTATTTCTCAATTTTTCGAAGTTTTCGGCTAAATTCGCTCAAAGGAGTGATGGCCGTCGTCACTTTCGAGTTTTCTGGATTTCTCCGTTAGATGTGTCTCAAAATCATCTTCTCGAGGAAATTTGATGTGCTTAACACGAATCTGAGGTCCGCTTGCCTATTTTCCACAAATTACGGTAGATTACGCTGAGTATAAGGAAGTTTGGTCAAAGTCTCAGATTTGACTCAAAATTTGTATGCGGGGGTTATTCGGGGTGGTGAATACGAATTCAAAATCCACTCGCCGATTGTTCAACTATTAAGGTAGGTTTGCCCACTAAATGGCATATTACCCACCGTAACCTACTGTAAACCTCAGAATTTCAACAAACAGACCCCAGATTCTTTTTCAGCACCCTAGATTACCCCTACGCACAAGTATTGAGCAGAAACCGAAAAAAATTTCAAAACCCAAAAAAAAAACGTATGATGGGCAGCAGGGGTGTGCGGCAATTGCCGTTCGCCGTTTGCCGGCCATTTTTGAGGTTTGCCGTTTGCCGAAATTTTCGTCTAAAACGACAAATTTTCGGCAAAAAATCGTTGAAACAACAGGATTTGCCCTCACCGCAGTCTCTATGTTGGTCAGCGATTCGGAGCTGCTACAAATAATTATTTTGACTAGTTCCAGCTTCTGGTTCCGGCTAATTCAATGTGTAATTGTACCCTTACAATAGGTAACTTATGAAAACATCCCGACTGGGTAATCAGAGGAGTTCGTTCGAGCTCTAAATTGTTTGGGAGCCTCCAGATGTCTTTTTTTAATCATCAAATTCTTAACTCTTTAAGAATGCCAAAATCGCAAAACACACTTTTTTCAGAGGCATACCGATTACTGCGAGCTTTAAGATTACAAAACCAAGTCTTATCAAAGCTGTAGCGCAAAAGCAGCCTTATCTAAAAATATAAACCAGTGGAGGACTCGTGTATATAGGCCCACTTATCGACGGTTGGTTGGCTGATGGTAATAATTGGGACAGCAAAATCATCATTTCTGCAAACACTTTGTCCGGCTTTTTAAAAGTTGAACAATATTCACAGCTGTCATTAAAGGCAGTCGTCAGTAATACCTTCGATTTCGAGATCATTAGCTGAAATGAAAGGTTGACTTAATGGCAGACCTGGGTTTGCTAGGAAATGGTGTAAAGATGAAAAAAATGAAAAATCTTCGGAGGCAACGAATAAAACCGCATTCAACTTTTCACCAGAAATCCAAGGGTTCGAGGCCCATTGCAACAACAGTGTGGGAAGCCGGCTCAAAACGAGCAACCACTAATATACGGCCCGAAACTTGAACGTGGTGTGCTCGCTCCACCCACTTCCTCTGTAGCCACAGGGGACGTGAGTGGGGCGGGTAAATCACATTCAAGTTTTGGGACCGTATAAAGCGATTTATTGCTTGTTTCTAGCCGACATTGCTGCTGTAATTGGCCTCATGCCAGTTTGTAGGTCGAATACGCAGAAAGGGGAGAGCCCAAGAGCAGTCCAGCTCGCTAGCGCACTGCACGAGGCGCTCCAGCGAAGGAGTGAGCGCAGCGGACTTCCGTCGCGCGCGTCGCATGTACCAGTCAAAAGCCCCTCATTCTGTGCATTCGATCAACATGCCCTCCGGAGCTCTTGATTTGAAAATTTGAAGGCTGCTTTTACCGTGAGCGCTGCATTCAACTAGACTAGTCTCACTCCATTCCTGTAGCCTCACAAGGGTAACCAACCATTCAATCGTAGTTTGAAGTGAGCGAAATTGAAATCCCTGAGCCTACTATTTGCTACTAACAGTAAAATTTTTACTCCGGTTATAACCTTAACTGGGCGCTGCTGAGCGCGGTGTAAACTGTCTTTCGCCATCAATCCCGACCAATCATCGCGTATTCACCCTTCTATTCGCACCTGATTGTGGTACCAGTATCGTCCACAGTCTCTGAGGTCGGCGCACACTCCCATCGCATCAAGCTTGCTTACGGTTCGCTGATCGTCCCCAGATCGACTAGGCTGGGACGAGCCTTTCAGAAAACCCTTTGCAGGCCTGTCACACTTTGCTCTGCTGAAGAAGACGCCCACCTTTTGAATCTCTAGTATTGATTTGTAGGGAAACTTCAACTGGAAAGGAATTAACAGAATTATTGTCGGCGTTGGAGAAGCTTACAGCTTTGTTGATTTTGGTAGTGATTCCTTATCACCTGAGGCTTTCAAGAAGCTTCTGATATACAGGATTTTTCTTCCTGTAAAGGCTATTGAAACGTCAGTCTCATAGTAACTGCCAGATATTGCATGGAGTACGACATGATCAACAAGGAAGGGTTGCCTACATCAGATGGAGCTTCGGGATACACTTTTAATATGTTCTAGGGGGGGGGGGACAGTGTCCCAAGATTTCACACTCAGAATCTGCTAAATGCCTCAGGCAGTCCCTAAAAAGTTACAAATTCGAACAAGGCCAGAACTGCTCGGCCAAAGTGAGTTGAGCTGATTTACAATTGAATTACCTTTGTGCATGCTCAGAATAGATCAGAGTTTGGGCAACAATGCATAATTTCTGATCTAAACAGAATCAATGCACCAAAATTTTCTACATCTATTCTGAACCCATCTAAAGGTAATTTCATCGTTAAATCGGCTCTACTCGCTTCGTGCTTGATCAGGTTTTCACCTTTTTAGGGACTGCCTGAGGCATTTAGCAGATTCTGAGCATGGGATACTGGAACAGTGTCCTCCCCCTTAAACATATTAAAATACCATCCCGAAACTCCATCTGGAGTTGGGGACCCTCCCTTGTACACAAATGTTGGTGTATTATAGCACAAAACAGATTTCGCCGTTTGCCGTTTTGCCGGTCATTTTTGGGGTTTCCCGTTGCCGTTGCCGTTTTCCGGAATTTGAAATTCCTTTGCCGCACACCCCTGATGGGCAGGCACACGTACCTTTTCGCGAAATTTTAAAAATGCTCATAGCTTTTTGAACCAGCTGCTCTGGGCAGGGTACTGCAAAGATTTACTGTAGATGCTCAAACGAAGTATCGAATTCGACAATGCAATTCGTTTCCGCAGATCCGACCTACGCTTTTTTTGCCTTGTAAGCCTGAATAAAAAACAATCGTACAAAATCTAGAAAATAATAAAAAAGATAGAACCTTAAGTGGCTGCAAACGGAGGAACGACGTTAAAAAAAGATTTCAAAAAGCAAGTGAATGTTCAAACGCTCCTCAAGTTACGTTTCGGTCCTCAGCACAAAGTCAAGCGGGGTATTTCCCAACTTTCCAAAACCGGAGCGACCTCCCCCCCCCGCACGCCGCAAAACGCCGTTTTTGCAGAAAATATGCGCGGTACTGTAAGCCGGTATAACGTTTGGCGAAGCTTTCATGCTACACATTGTTGATGGAGAGAGGACGGCGAATTCTGTCTATCGTATGTTTTATTATTGCCCTACTATAATTAGTGTCTTTTATGTACTTGCCGTTAAGGTGTCGCGTTCTGGGCTGGGATTCATGAACGCAGCCGGCTAGGTTTGGGTTTGGTTAGGGCAGCAACCCCAGCGGTAGCCAAACCGCGAACCGGCATTCACAACCGCCCCATCGCGGCTCAGATACTCGAGGGGGGCGAGCCTCACTTCCACCAGGACGCCAGCCTTCCTTCCATGACAAGGCTGGCGTGCCAGTGGGACGAGGCTGGCGCCCCCAACGTCTCTTCGCGGCGGGACCGTCCTACCCCGGTTCTCACCCGCACTGGTTACGCGGGTCATCCCAAAGCCAATAATTTTGGTACCCTAGGATTTGCTCCGTTCTCGCCGTTTCCTCGCCATTCAAGATGATTTCTAACTATATTATACTCATGAAACACTGGAGAACCATGAAAATTTATAACAGTAATCAGAATACTCCTCTTTTTAATGGTAGTCTACCCGAATGTTCACAGACGTACATACAAAGCGAGGCGGCTTCCTCAATCTTCTTCGTTTTTCCTCATTTCACTGTAATACCTTTGCTAACACACAGTCTTTGTTTATGAAAATCGCCGAATCTGAAGATACAGTGATCTGTGGAAACCACCTCACATAGAAAAAAAAACACAAAAATCGCAACTTTCACGGTTCAGATGTCCACACAATGGGATACTAATAAAGTGGCAGATATATGAGGAAGGAAAAACAACATATTACAGCATAACGATGCGAGTAGATGCCAAAGTTCCGCAGGTTCAACATTGCCTTTGCATTCCAATCGTTCCTCGTGCGGTCCCGAAGTTACGTAATCCTGCAATGGATACAATCTTCATCAGAAAGACTGCATAACAAACTTCACTGCAAAAGGAACTACCTCCTGAGCTGTCTAATTACATCCACCATCAACGAAGGCGCACTTATAATCGCGCACATCGTTTGCCTGAAAATCGAAGTTTTAACTGGTGGTTAGGTGCTGCGAAGGAACGGTAAAAATACCTATTGATGAGCTGATAGCTTCTCGAACCCGTCTTCCATGGAGTTCAATCAGATCATTTTGGAGGAGTTGCCTTCTTTCATCTCGGCAAGACGACGAAGATTCCACAAACAAAAACATCAGACGGTGGAATAGTGCCCTGAACCCAACGTGGAATGAATAGATAACCTCAATCTACTGAGAGGAAGAAACGGAATTCTGAGTCGGAGTTGTGAAAGCAGAAGAATAATAATGAAGTGGTGAAACTAATGACGAAAATGAGTGTTGAGATTGTGTGCTCCACCGTTGAAAACCTGCTCGATTTGCAAATCATGCAACGCGGTGCAGAGGGCTGGCTCAACGGTGGTCGGAGCGCCGTCCCCCTCGAATCTCCGCCCACAATTACGGTTCAAGGCTGGCCCCCCTGAGCGAAAATGAACGAGGCTTGCCCCCCTCAAGTGCCTGAGGGTTGGGTGGCTAACCATTCCGCGGCCACGTACTTGCCACTCAATTGACGCCGAGAATCTCGATTGGAGAAAATCAATATTGGCACTCGGGTCGGAATTTCCCTAACCCGTCACTGTTTTTATTGCACATGATTGCTAATTTTGCCTGCTTTTTAACTTCTTATTTTTGTCTGCCTTGTGCTTTATCTTCTTCAATGGATCGCACGCATTTAAAGGGATTTTCCTCAACTTGAAAATGTTTTTTCCATTTTTAAGTTTTTCATTTTTTCCTTTTTTTTTAATCCTTTTTGGTTTTTTGAAAGTACATAAAGTGATGCTGCTCTCTCACGATGAGCCGCAAACCTGCTGGTGAAATTTTAATCCCCAATTTAGCTTTTTTCTCGCATTACTAGCCTTTTCAACTTCTTTTTTTTTTGAAACGCCCCTCTAATTTTTTGTGTGTATCATATGGCTTAGGTGTTGCTGCAGAGATCATCATCGTCCTCTCAATGAGTTTTTGGCTTCAAGTTCTCCGTTTGTCGTTTGAGTTCCGAGTTTTTTCCATCTCTTTTTTTTGTCTAAGAATCCCTTTTTTGTTTTTTTCTCTTTGTCATTCTCACACAAGCTTACTGTCGCTCACAACAGGAGAAAACTAAAACGACTCCTTAGAAAAATCATATGGAAAAAGCTCAAAATGCAAGTGAAAAACAGAAGTTTGAACTAAAAACATCGAGAAAACCCAGGTTGATCATAGAACCTTGTAAAAAAACATTAACATTTGAAATCCAAGTGGGCGCTTCGGAAAAAAAGTAGAAGAAAACGTTGTAAATGCGAAAAAACCAAATCATGCATCACAGTACCAAACCAAGTTAGGGTTTTCCAACAGAAAAATGACGAAAACGTGTACGAAAAAAGCTGGGAAAATTCTGAGGAAAAAATGAGGGAATTCGGAGCCGAAATGGGGGAGAAACCCCAGCGAAGAGCCTGTGGCTGCTCGGTAAATGGTCAGCGCACGGAAGACAAGAATTAGGAACAAAAAGTGGAAGCAAAAAGAACAACGATGTGCTATAAAATAAAGAAGAGAGCGAGAGCAGGGAGGACAGGCATAAAGATTTTAGTTAGCCATGGGCAACATACATAAAACTTACAGATGAGGTTGATGATTCTGAGAATTTTCGTTGTTATCGCGAGGAACACATTATGGCTAGAGGGCCTATAATGTGGCAGTCAATAACGGCGGCATTTCTGTATTTTCAGCTTGCCTCGAAGATATCAAGTTTTTATGCGTATTCGCAAAAGGTGCGTTTCCTTATTGTTGTGCACTAATACAACACAACATCAATTCGACGACTAAGCCGCAAAACCGCTGCTAACCGCGGTTAACCGCAGCTCCGAGGTGCGGTTACGCGTAGCCCAATTGTAGCCCAGCCATAACCAAACCAGATTTTTCGTGAATGCCGGTTTCCTCTGCTAGCCCAGCCGTAACCGTGGTTTGCCTTTCATGAATCCCAACCCAGTAGTCAGGCTCGAGCGTCTAAAATTTTGGCAATGCTACGATCCACCCCTTTGAAACGAAAAATGACGAGGATTTGTGCGACCCCCCACCCCCGTTGCAAAATTTCGCAATCCCGCTTCACCCTGCTTACCATGTAAGCAAATCATAGTGAGCAAGACCTTTCTTGAAACTGATCAAGACGATACTTCCAAAACAGCTTACCTCAGCAGAGTAACTGCTACCAGATGGTGACAGTGTGTTCCACAGATGGCTGCATGTTTCACTTGAAAACTCCACTACCTTAATGAAACATACGATCGCGTTGAGGAATAAGTTCACCTGCTCTTTTCGTTTTGATCACCTTCTCGTTAATTTGAATTTAGTTGCGCAATACACCATTCGGAAACACATATCCTCCTCTATCTCATGCTCCTTATTGCTTCCCATGAAACCTGATCACTTTCGAATTTCACATTAAAATACACTGTGTGGCCTAGGACTGAATATTTTAAAACGTTCATTTTCGCTCCCTATTAGAGTACCACATTAGACATGATCGACTGAAGGCTTGATCCCTCGTGAGTACTAGATGAAAGCATCGAAACGGGTTTGCGGAAATTCCTAAGTAGGCCAATTTTGAAGTCGAGCGAGAACTGGAATTTTTGCAATTTCTCTTCTACATGTGAGCTTCAATACACCAAATTATTGAGGGTAGCCCTATGAGGAAATCCCCAAGCAAAGGTATCTATTTGTTTGAGAAGTAGGAATGTTTTAGCGACAACTCCTATCGACAAGGCTAATATGCTTGCCGACCAGTTCTCTGCTGCATTTCAAAAAGACAATGGGTTCATCGATGAATCATTCTCTCCTGACTGTGAGCCAATGCTGGATTTCCCGTGGTTTGATCCTAGAAAGGTTCATGACTTGATAACCAAATGGCCTAAGTCTTTCTCCGTTACCCCCGATCAAATCCCGCTTTTCTTTATTAAGGAAGTGGCATGTGTTATTGCAGGGCCTTTATCTTATTTGTTCAATCAGTCACTAATGTATGGTGAAGTGCCAAGAAGGTGGAAGCACTCGTTTGTAACCCCTGTTTTGAAAAAGGAGCCTGCTTCCAATCCTGAAAACTATCGGCCAGTTAGCATCACGTCCATCTTTTGCAAAGTTTTCGAAAAAGTTTTGAAGCAACATATAGTCATGCATCTTGCCTCTCAGAACATTATACCAAGGAATCAGCATGGATTCGTTCCGGGGCGATCGGTCGAGACTAATCTTTTGGAATGTTTAGATGACTGGTCAGCAGCTATTGACAGGAAGAGCGTTAGTGACGTCGTTTACTTTGATTCTTTGCGAAAGCATTCGACCGAGTGTCTCATGCAAAGCTTCTTTTCAAACTGAACAAAAATCAAGATTCATCCTGTTCTTTGAAGTGGATAACTGAGTATCTAACCGACAGAAGCTTTCAGGTCCAGAGTTGGAGGGTTTATTCTGAGGTAAAATGCGCTGAAAGTGGGGTACCTCAAGGTGGCGTCCTGTCTCCCATTTTGTTCAACATTTTCACTGCAGACTTGCCTTCAGTCCTTGAAACTTTCGGAGTAAACTGTAAAATGTATGCTGACGACATCAAAATCTATAGGACCATATCTACGTCAGATGACACAAAATCCCTCCAGCTCGCTGTAGATGAGATATGGAAGTGGGCAGGGTCATGGCAGTTACCACTAGCTCCGCAGAAGACCATTTTCATGCGAGTAGGAACGGTGGAATCCATTCCGGAAACCTCATACTTAGTAGGTGCAACTGATATACCTCGTGTGGAATTTGTTCGGGATCTAGGCTTCCACTACAGTGATAAACCTGATTTCTCCAAACATATTCAAATTCGTTGTAAAATGGCTCTCTCTAGAACATTCCAGCTTTTCAAAGGATTGACCGTTAAAAACAAAAACATTCTTCTCAGAGCTTACAAGACTTACATTCGACCAATTTTAGAATCTGGTACTACTGTGTACTACCCAAGAAAAGTAAGGGATATACAGGCGATTGAGAAGGTTCAGAATAACTTTACGCGAAAACTACTAGTTAGAGTGGGTGGTTTCTTGTATTCCAAAATACCTAGAGCTGGAATCAGGAATAAATACCTAGGTCTTCCGTCACTTGAGGCGCGACGTCAAGTATCGGACTTGTGCATGGTCTATAAAATGTTGCACTACTTCCGGGTATCTTTTGAAGTCATAACTTTTTCAAATTACGTCATTCCCATACAAGAGGAGGAGGAACCAAACTCATCTTGGAGCGCCCTCGCACTGCTTTGCGGCGAAGCTTCTTCGCGTTCAGAGCGGGTAGTGCGTACCTTAAAATGACTAAGAGTATCACTCCACCACTATCTCTGAGTCGATTCAAACGTCATGTGGTAAACTTGATACAAAAAACCGAATCCAGCGATCATGCTGTGTGATTGACCTAACTGCGTTTTTATTTCTAGAGCTTAGCTTTATTTGTTTTCTGAAAATGGTTGTATAGTGGTTTGCGTAATTAGTGTTTGTTTGTTTTTTTTTCTCTCACGTTTGCCTTACGCATTCGTAATAAACTTATACTTATACTTATATTTCCTGATTTATCGGCTGTTTTTTTTTCGAAAATCGAGATCTGGTTGGTTTTCGATTTTCACAAAACAAAATCTTTACCTAAGGAACAACTCATAGAGCTCACATGAGAAGCTTGGAGCCTTGACGCCTTCGCATCGTAGGGACATTGAAAAATTTAAATTTCCCCAAAAATACAAAATTTACCCCACTAAAGATTTCCGCAAGCCTCTTTTGACGTCACCACCTAGTCCTCAAAAGTAATCAAACGCTCAATTAGTCATAGCTAAATTTGAACTCCAATTAGAAGCAAAAATAAACATTTCAATAATATTCAGAATTAAAGCACATGTGTTAAAATGCGAAACTCGGAAGTGAACGAGTTTCATGGAAAGCGACAAGAAGCATGAGATAGAGGAGGAAATGTGCTTTCGAATGCTACATATAATACACAGTGCCAAACAAGACACAAAAAAGCGAGAACAAAAAACTGAAAAAAAAAACGCAAAAACATTTCCCTCAGCCTAATATTTCATCATCAGAAGGCACAGCACAACCTGAAAATTGCTTTCGAGATTTTCTCCTTATCTTGAAGAAGATCCCACGCTAATTCCAATATCTCTGGAATCGTACAAGACCGACTGGGAACGAAATTATGATCCCTCGAAAATTGCCTGAAATTGAGAGGCGGAAGCATAGTGGACGAAATGTCCGGGGCGTGTAACTTCCGTCATTTGCAACCGTTGTAGAGAGGCTGAGAATGAAGGGAAGAACGGGGTTACCGATCGAAAACCATGGCACACCTCGCCACTGTTCATCTCGAAGAATTCTAAAAGGGGCGTGCCAAAGTGGCTGCCTGATGTGGGCGCCCTAGGGTGGCTTCCTCCTATGTCTCGCCAATTCGAAGGAATTGAGAGCTCGAACCTCGCGGGAATTATGAAGGGTGGGACTACTTCACAAACAAGAGAAAACTTTAGATTCCGCCTCAGATATTGGACTGTGCCTTTCAATAGCTTCTAAGTTGAGACCTGGTTTATGATGAGCCATTTCAGCAATGACAGTATAGTTTTCACGGTGAATGAGTATGTGCAGCCCTCGGCGATAACAACCGCAGTCAGATGTTCTGGACCATCACCGCTCTCGAGTAGAGTTCCTGAATTAATAAACAATAGCAGAAATTCAAGGGGAAGAAATAAAGACGAACTCTCCGCTAGATCTCTACATGACGCCAACTTCGAGTACAGAGTTTTCTCAATGTCGTTGGTACAAAGCAGCTGCTTGATCTCTTCAAGGTTGCTTTCAAGACGAGAAAGATCTTAAAGATAATAATGTGAACAAAACGATAGGCAAGTGGTGAATTGCCAAACCGCTCCAGCATACCTCCCCACTGTTCACGTGTTCTATATGTTCGTGAGACTGGATATTTCTTCCCCGTCGACACCATACTTGTTGTTATTTCCAGAAGGTCACGCAATATTACAAGATTCGAGACGATAGGAGCATCCTACAAGGATAAAAGCATAATACAGCATTGTATATGCTCAGGGTTATCGGGAAAATTTCCTCACGATCATACCCTACCGAGCAGAAGCTTGGGGACCTTCTCGGGTGGTGGTTAAGAAATGCAGGTGAATTTTAGATGTTTAAGAAAATGGAACTCCGAGCGGATGCTAGTCAAGGACCGAGCTTTAGGAAAATGTCTACGTAGACAGCCCACAACCTTTTAGAACGGGAGTGAGGAGTATATTTGTTATCCGAAGGTCTTCTTTTCGGATACCCGAGATTCGGACAATCTGATATCCGAAAATTGGTGAAAACGCATTATCTCAATCGAAACATTACCCGAAGGGTCAAAGATTAGAATAAATTTGGATAAAATCGGATAAATTTCGGGTAGAAGTAGAAAACCGGTGCACACAGGTGCTCCAGAAGTGACCGCTGCTCCAGTGGCAACAACGGCGCAAGCGCGCTTTCGAGATGATGATATTCTAGAAGGTTTGCTCTCTATTGGAAATTTCCTAAACTGAGATTATGGAGCATGTTCCATAGCATACATTCGGAGCATAGCTTATTTTAGGTTGTACCATAAGTCTTAGAAAGTTTTTTTCAAAAAATTTAATCTTTATTGCTTCACACATTCAATCCACAATATAATCACCATAACTATCTACAACCTTACTCCATCTAATAGGCAAGTCGCTGATTCCCTTTTCCCAGAACCCAGGAGTCTGTGCATCGAAGAAGTCAGCGACTGACAGAAATAAATCATCAAGTTAAGAATATTTTCCTCCTCCGCTCCAACAGGAAGGACTTTCTGGAGGATGTGGTGACTGGAGATGAGAGTTGGATATTATACGACGCAGGCGCACGCAGACTTTCTCGAGGAGAACAGCCGACAGCTCAGTCAAAACCAGACCTTCACCCCAAAAAGGTTTTGCTTTAATGCTTCTGGGATTCCCGCGGTATGCTTTTCTATGAGCTACTACCGGAAGGTCAGACAGTTAGAGGTATGGTATACTTTGTCGCTGTAATGAGCGACAGGCATGCAATCTAACACAAATCGCTATGGGACCCGTATCGAAGCAAACGCAACGGCCGTCGTAGGAAAAGATGTCGGGTGTGGGTCGTAGTGACGTGTCGCGGAGGGCTGACATACTGCAAATGTGCCATAGCCTGTCGCTACCACTGTCGCCGTCGCTGTGCAGTGCACTGCGACAGATTTAAAGGGCGGGAGGCGGTCGCTGTCGCTGTGCAGAGCGACGCGACCGTGTGTCGCAAAAGTATACCATACGCCTTACCGCAACAGTCTACAGTGAGCAAATTCAGAAATTGAAGAAAGCAATAGGAGAAAAGCGGCTGAGAAAGAATTCACTACACCTGCTGCATGATAACGCTCGACCGCACGTCTCTCATGTCACGAGGGACAAACTAACGGAGCTCGGCTGAGATGGGTCCCTCACCCAAACTATTCCTCTGATCTAGCTCCCTCTGACTATCATTTGTTCCGCCCTCTCAAATCTTTCCTAGCCAAGCAAAAATATTCTAAACTTGATGATATATTTCTGGCAGTCGCTGACTTCTTCGATGCACAGACTCCTGGGTTCTGGGAAAAGGGAATCAGCGACTTGCCTATTAGATGGAGTAAGGTTGTAGATAGTTATGGTGATTGTATTGTGGACTGAATGTGTGAAGCAATAAAGATTAAAAAAATTGAAAAAATCTTCCAAGACTTATGTTACAACCTAATAGTTTCGGCGGCAGCGGCACCACGAATTGCATCGTTTAAGGCGCCTACAGAGTTCAAGTTGCGGCATTTTCGCAGCGGCGAGCAGTGCTGTATGATGCAATATTGATCACCATGGATGACTTCGGCGATCGACGCGGCGTGAAAGCCGACGTGAGAGGACCGCAGATTGCTTCGACGCCGTGACGACCCTGCGTCACTGCCAGCGTGTGGCCACTGGTCGCCATGACGATAATGTTCAAAAACGTTTCTAGAGCGTCCAGGCTGACGCTCGGCGACCAGTCGCCGTTTGCTACATCTCTGCAGACACCTTTGGGACTGGCGTGCATACTTGCCTGCGATACCTCCTAAAATTTCGTCGACGAGGGTGCATTGTTAGACTACAACACCGTTCGAGGTTGAATATTTTTCGATGCCCTGACAGCACACAGGAACAGTCTAGTGTAAGAAGCTTACACCAATAGTATGACAGGCCGTATCCAGAAACGTACCCAGAACTCTAGCTGAAGAGCACTTCGTCAAATGGGCGGGACCTTTTTTAATACCCTGAGAGCACACAGATGCAGCTTCGGGTACGAAAATTACATTCAGAATATGACCGTCGTATTTTGAAACGTACCCTAATTTTTATGGACCCTAACAAAAAGCAAGCTTTCCAGACCGTTTAAAACGGCCTTCGGAAAATGATTCTTCGGTATGGTAAACTCGAAGGTATTGCGTTGATCCAACGCGAGCAGTCCTATTAAAGAGCTATTCATAATCGCAACGCTAGCGCGACACGCGCGTGACGCGTGGTGTGGGAGTATGAATTGCTGGACTCCACGACCGCGCTCCACGTGCGTGACGCTTTCTCCGCCAGTGCGACAGTCGCCGTACCGACTTTTCCATAATTTTTCATAACTCGTACATCGAATTACACCCAGTTCAGCATGATTGCAATACTATCCCCTAATATCTTTATGGAGAACGCATGTATTGGATTTCATTAGGCGGCATGGTTTGGACCACCTCTATCTCCCTACGCCATATCATTGCCGCTAGTAGATTCATAGTAACGAAGGCTCCTATCTCTTTTTTGCGATGACAATGCCGTAAATTTCTGTGTGAAAAGTGGGAACAACAAGATTTTTGGGCCAGCGACAAACTTTCCCATAAAAAATTCAATCGCAAACCTTGAAACCTAATATTACTGTTTTGAATTAATCACATTTGTATTCTTACATACTAGAAATGCAACAAGGAATTGCATGTAAACCTATTCATCGAATTGTGAATGTTTTCAAAGGCTTTGCTCTGAGAACCTGGTTCACTTTTCATCGTTTCGTCCCTGCGTTGTTCCAGAAATTATAGCCATCCAAAACTATCCGACCGGATATACGTATCCGAATCAACGGAGAATGGCACTGTCCGCATCGATCCAATATCCGGAAAATTCCTTCGGATAACAGGTATAGTGGGGAGGGGGCATTTAAAAATTTGCTCAAAATGAAAAACAGTAGATTTTTGAATTTTGGAAGAGGTGAGGTTAGTAAAAATACTTGAACGAATAATTTTCAAAAAAATTCACCTAGGAATGAAGTGCAATTTTTTTTTGAAGATTTTGATCACCAGGGAGACAGTCGTAGCTCCGCCGAGCCTGAGTGACATAAAATGTGGTCTTCACTCGTTACGTTCGCTGCTTCGGCAAAAACTGCTTCCAGCGTGCAGATACCATCCGAATCGAAAGTAAATTATCATCGCTCCAGGCGCGTGCAACGCTGCTCCCTCCGCCCCTCCTCGCTGTCCCTAACCTTCGCTTCGCCCACACAAGCGGAGGAATCATGCGAATATTCTTATGACACAGACTGTGAAATGTTGGAAGGGTATTTGCATCGCGCAAATAGCAGCAATATACTTTCCTTACCGGAACGAAACTACGGTTCGTTATTGCTGACAACCACTGTTGTAACACGCAGTTCGGAGGTAATCGCGCTGAGACCTCGAGATCTCGGCACGATTATTGTATGATGCAATAGTGAGTGTCCGCAACTGCGGGCCGGAAATTCGTTCTGGTCTGCACACTAAGTATCTATTCCCTGACAGCATAATGGAAAGAGCGCCCAATAAAAGCGGACTGCATTCCCTGAATACAAAAGCTCTTACGATTATCGAACAAGATTCCATACACGGTCGTTATCGGTGCGAAATTCCGGTCCGCACTTGCAGACAACCTACCGTATTTTCTCCTTTAGAAATACATGTACTTCTAATACTCAGACCCCTATTTTATATGTACTTCTATTAGGGGTGTACTTCAAATAGAGGCTGTACTTCTTATTCTCAGCCCTCTCTTTTTGGTGTACTTTTCATAGAGGTGTACTCCTAATAGAGGGTGTACTTCTATTATTCGACGCAATTTTTTGAATTTCCAATGGTAGACTCTTCACATTTTATGAATTCCAGTATAACACCGAAAAACTTGTATTTAATGAAATTTCAGACTTGGCTCGATTGAATCGATGCTTCCACAATCTCTGATATCATATATTCACACCTTTCCCAAGTGAATTTCTTCCAAAAAATGAATAAATTCGTTTACGATTTTGTTGACACGTGCTTCATCGACTTGTTATGCTTAAAACAATTTAAAGGCAGCGTTCACGATGAACATCATCGGTGACTTTCCACAGTGAAATGATAGGCCAGGAGGATTCTAGGCTCCCAGTGTCGAAAAACGGTAAAAAACGAGCCAGGAGGATTCTAGGCTCCCAGTGTCGAAAAACGGTAAAAAACGAGCCAGGAGTGGCAAAATAACAGCTGCAAACAAGTGTTTGCGTGTCCCAGAACAGCCCGGTGCTCCACTTCCGCCCCCTCGATGTGAACAAATGAAGACTCAGATTACAGGAATAATCAAGTCAAGGAAGTACTGATAAGTTAGCTGATCGCTTGAATGCACCTTCATAGCGGTCAATTCCTCCACGCTCAAAAATTGGCGTAAAAAAGGGAGGGCCTACTTTGGCTCAAAAACGCGTCTTTCGCGTGGTTTTTAAGCATGCCTTGCTATACAGGGCACTAGACCTGTAAACCTAGGTGATATCGGAAGTGAAATTTATCGTGAACACTGCCTTTAACTGATCGCCTTTCGAGCCGTCCAGAGCGATTGAAAAGCGCGGTTCTTGAACGACCTGACAACAGCTTTTCCAGAAACGAGTTCTTTGCGTCCACAATCCACTATAGGTAATGTCTACAATTGGTGGTTTCTGATTTCCTCGTCGTATAAGCGATTTCTATACGTAAATGATCCTATCTTCGTAACGCTGGGAAATCTTGGTTTCTCAAGCACCGCTAAAGTCAACGTCTAGGACCAAAACAAGTCGACTTTGATCGACTAAAACCCAATTTAACAAAAATATTTGTAAAAAACCTAAATAACCTCCGTTCATTCGCCGCGAATAACACCAATGTCAAACTTTAGCTCTGCGTTTTTTCCTGGCCATTTAAAGTTCGCTGAGGTTTGATCGTAAGTAGTCCCATACAAGCAATCTTTGTCCAAGGAAGGGATGACCGATAGCTTTTTTTTGTGAATATTCAAACCTCACATCATCGAAAAAAACCTCGGGCAAACTGATCTCTCTCTAATGCCACATTCGAGTTGCCAATCACTTACCCAAGTCACGGTCAAGCGGAGAGTTGTGTAATTTTCCGAAATCCGAGCGACCCTCCCCCCTCCGGACATCAAACTTTTCCCTGAAATCCAAAATTTGTGCGACCCCCTCCGAGGTTTAATTTTTGGTCACTTTTTTTTCAAAAAAAAAAGTATTGAAATATAGAGTACTGAAAAGGTACCTCATAGTGTTCAATAACCGTTATTTTCAATTTTCACTAACTTCCAGAAATTTTCATTCTTCGCTCGAAATTTTAGCGATCCCCTTAACCTTCATTTTCGGGCCACAATTTTTGCGACTCCCTCCCACCCCCGTTGAGAAATTTCGCAACCCCGCTTGACCCTGACCCAAGTACCGGGGGTCCACTCCGAAAAGAGGTGTACTTCTAAAAGAGATGTACTTCAAATAGAGGGTGTACTTCTAATACTCAGACCTCTATTTTATATGTACTTCTAATAGAGGTGTACTTCAAATAGAGGGTGTACTTCTGATACTCAGCGTTCCCTTTTAGGTGTACTTCTATTAGAGGTGTACTTCTACTAGAGTAAATACGGTATGTTGCATCAAACAACGATGATAATCGAGCTGGGACAACGTGGTGTGGGCACGATCAACCTTTGTACCAGCAAGATTGTCATCATGCCGCTTGATGCAAGAGCGGTTGTCCGCAAGTGCGGCCCGGAATTTCGCTCTGATAACGACAGTACTTTATTTCTAAAACACCCTAAGCAATGCATATTACCTCTGAGAACCTACCGACTGGGCTGAGATGGTATCAATACATTTCATGATGTAAGCGTCCTTAGCTACAAGATCTTTCTTGTGCGAAATCACTTCGACAAACCATTTAGCAGCGTTTAGAGCCATGAAGTTCTTCTTTCGTGCAAGGCTAATCAGATCCCAAAGTATAGCGAGCATCTGAAAATCAATTAAGCAAGAGTTTCAATACGGATCATATAACGCTGAGCACCAATCAACCCTGGTACCTTTCCGGCTACTAAAGGAAATTCAGAATGAATCCCAATATCCCTGCAGCAGAGAAAAATGCGATCGTACATCCTCGCTTCATTTGCATTGAAACACTGAAAATTGCTCGGGACACCTACTACTGCTGATACACATAACGAAAGCATTGCTTACCTTCACAAACAACTGTTGGAGCCAACCAATCTGTTCACAATTCAAACCTTTACCAATCTGCATCAAAATGGTGGAGAAATTATCGGCCGACACCCCCAATCTACCTTTTCGCAGAGACCATATCCCTGCTAAACAACGCAAATGAAGGAGAGAATGAAGAAAACGTAGTAGTAGTTTTCTCTATTTTTTATTAATTAAAGACAAGCAAGTTGATGGTGTAGAAGGTGAACCGTGGCGTGGGTAACGGCACGGTCAGGTCTCTGCTTTGGTGGTAGCGTCCAGCAAAAGTCACACCTTTCAGATGAAATGGCACGGCAATAAACAAAAAGTAACAGCTTCAGCAGGTCTTCAGGCTCACATTCGTTTGTTAAGGCATATTTCATAGTCCTCATCGCAAGCGCGGGATGCGCGGCATAAATGGCGGTCTGTGATGTATTTTACCGCGCGTCATGCGCGTAAGCAACTGTGAAACCTCCGACGGCACCACCCTGGCGGTGTGGGGTAAAACTGATCCTCAACGGTGCAATGCTCAGTGAAACAGACATCACCAGGGTTGAGCACTGCTGCGACTTCGCGCAACGGGGGGTCGTAAAAAATTAGGATTTTTTATGAAAAAAAAAATTTGGAGGGAGGGTGGCTCGTAATACTTTTGGAGAAAAACGAATTTCCTCCAGACCACCTAGAGAAGTAAAATGAGGTACAGTTTACCGCCATGTTAAAAGGACATGGTGCGGTTGCGGTCACACACTAAGGCCGGAATCATACTTACATCGACTAGCGACGCGACGCAATGTTTACCATCAATATTGATTGAAAATCGATATGCCTGATATTTATTGTCGCTGTCGCTGATCGCGGTCAGTATGATCTTGGCCTAAAACTACGGTGGAAAGCCTGGCCCATTGTCAGATTTCGTTATCGATCGACAGCGCAGCTGATTTTCAGGTGAGTTACAGTTTTTCTTTTTTTTTGTTTTTTTCGGCATTATTTTTGTTTCTGACCCTTATAATATTACGCATAGGGACTTTTCTTAGCGTGCGGGAGGAATTTGCCATTTTTTTATATTTCAAAACATAATTATGAAAAAATGATACTTTGAAGCCCGAACAAACGGTTACTTTCCCCAACGCACTAAGAATAGCCCCTATTCGCAATATTTAAACAGTCAGAAGCAGAAATAATGCCGAAACAAACAATAAAGAAAGAAAAACCGTAACTCACCCAGAAAATCAACTATGCTGTTGTCGATCGATAATGAAATCTGGCAAAGAGCCAGGTTTTCCACCGTAGTTTTAGTGTGTGACCACAACCGCACCATGTCCTTTGAACATTGCGGTAAACTGTAGTAATAGCAGCCCTCTGATAGTAAGATTGAAGCGCTAGAATAGCTGGCTGCAGAGGCTGTCATGAAATTCCACGTTACGGTGGGCATACGGTAGTTTGGCCAAAATATCAGATTCCTCACAATTCCTATTCAACGGTTATTCGATGCGCTGAATACAAATTTGATGTCTAATTGATGAGGGGGATCGTGGAAAAAATTCTAATTTTTCCAGAATTTTGGTCAACAGGGGGTCGTAGCTCCACCGAAAATTGGCGCAACGCCTTGCTCAATCCTGAAGGTGGGCAACACGAGCGATCCGCGCAGCCAAAACTTCCATAATCCATCGCTCGTCCCGCGCTTGCGGGACTGTGATAGATCCCCAATGAACATGAAGCTGTGGAACTTTATATCAAGTATCAGCACCGTTTTTCGTAATGGCGCGTTCATCAGAGCGATGCCTTAAAGTATGGTTGACTTTGGATGACTTACCCAAATCGCTGGCAGACATTTCTGACGTCATATATGACAGAATTGGGCGAATTTTCTCCAAATAAGTAGGCTGATCCATATTTCCTTGAAGGGCTAAAACGCTTGATTTGAAAAACGGAAAAACGCAACAGTAAAGAAGAAATTACCGTATTTTAGTATATTATTCTCTTTGAGCCATGAGTTGAACATATTGGCGTCACCAGAGTTGAAGCTTGCACGATATACATCGGCTAACTTCCCAAGCTTCAAGTCGAATTGAAAGTAAAAAAGCATAATACAAAACACAGCATAGCTGAGTGACAATATTTCGTACCTCCTGATAGGCAAAAATCTTTGCATCGAGCTGATTACAAGTAATACAGCGCAAGAAAAGTCTTAGACGACAACGTATACATGGACCAACATCCTCCTTCAACGCTTCGAGCCACTTTGTACATATACCGAGCACATTGAGTGCGTGAGTACGAGATGACTTGAAATACGTTGGACATTGCATAAATTGAGGACAGGTGGGATCTGGCAACTACATTTCGATTCGGCGCAAGATTCTCGCGGCCGACGGCAGTCTTGGGCCGATGCTTCTATGGAGGGAGAAAAACGGAAACTTCCCACGTCCGCAGCCAACCACGAAAATTTTGCCCTCAAGAGGAGAGTAATCATGTATGCGACTAGAATAAATGACAAAATAGCTACGATCTCAGAATGGTATTAGAGGGTGCTCATCAGGGGCAAGGCGCTAGCCCTGTTCACAAAAGAAGAAATGCATGAGGTCTCCGGTTAACAAGACGGGAATCAAGTGAAACTGAAAGATCATATAAACGCTTACCGAGTCCCGGATAAGTTTTTCAGGTGTAACATCTATACAAGACAGAGATTCGACAACAATTGGGAACATGATTGAATGCGTCTTCACAACATCCAAATATTCACGAATAGCATCCAAACCATGAAGCAGGGTATACAACTCCTAAAAATCAATAAATATAAACTTCTAAAAGCAGTTCCGCGTTTTTCACACGACGACACGCGATCAAAAACATTTTCCACTTTTCCAGCTCGATTGTTTGAATAGCTCCTGCACACTACACTCAAGAACTTTGGAACATCAAAAACGCAAATGAACGTTAACGCCGGACAGAGAACGAGATTCTCACTACGTAAAATAAAGCGTTTGGCCATGTAAATCACATGTTAGCAAGGTAGCTATTGTTCCTTCTCAAGGAGTAGAAAGTTCTTCTTCCTGATTTGTCTAAGACCTCATATTCCTTCTGATCCATTGCCCAGTGAACTTACCTTTTACAGACTCAGTATCTCAGAGATGAAATTTCCGACAATATGCGTGGTTTCCAGGGGTGGTGATCATCATGTATACCAAACCTTGAAGAGGCGGGAGAAACGGGAGAGACGCAGCCAGTGGGCTGTCGTTAGCTCCGTGTTGCGCCCAATCAGGCATTCTCGCTCCTCCCCCGTCTCTCCCGCCTCTTCAGGGGTCGGAATACACGATGGCCAACACCCGGTTTCCAGGATTGAAATGTGGATAATTTCCTTCGTGGCGTGAAATGAAGGATAGAGTCTGCATTCTGCAGGCTCAAACGCGTTGTTTTACGCAGTGAGAATCTTGTTCCCCGTCCGACGGTAGCGTTCGAGTTAAAAACGCACTTTTCTGAAGCTAGAAAGGCTTAAAGGCAGCATACACGCTCGTAAGCGTTTTTGAGATAACAAAGGAAATAGAATGGCATGGCGCAGATTACAACGCCTACGCATTTTCAAGTGTCAAAAACGACCGACGCTGCCGCTACACGTGTAAGAAATTGGCCACGCTGTGATTCTGCGCCTCCTGTATTTGCCGTCCTTCTCCAAAACAGAGGTGATGGGCCATCCCCACCGTCGTGGATGTGTGTGGTATAATTATTGTACCACCCACATACGTCGCCGACAGCGGAAATGGCCAAAGTCTACTGTTTTCAAGGACACAAATACAGAAGGCGGAAAAACGTCCTGGCGTCTATGGGGCCGAATAGAGTCCCGCCGCTGAAAGGCGCGGCAGCATGCAATGCAGGGGAATCGATCGTGCAGCGCCGCATGGTCGATACTCCTCCATTGCATGCTGCCGCGCCTTTGCCGCCAAATTTTGACTTCCGAAATTTGGGTAAGATAGATTGGGCTAGCCCAGCAGAAAACTGTCTGGACGTTTCACAAACTAAAAGTCCTTCCTTCTGGGGAAAACAGCCTGGGATTCAGAGATTACGGAATTCACAGCATTATAGTCATGGTCAGAATGACCGATAATTACACAGCAGTTTTTAAGAATGCGCCGACCATGGCTAAAACTTTGAAGATGGGCACATTTTTTTGGCACACTGTTTGACTGAAGCGGCTAAAATAACGTGCAGATGACAGTTTTTTTTCCTGCAGTTTTCTCACTTTCCTTCGGACTACCTGTAGCATACGCTTCGACTCAACGGGAAATCTCAAATAAGGAATTCTGCCCGGTCTCTGCCTTTAAAGCGAAAAAAAGATAACCGCCCCATTAATCTCCGACAGTCATCTAGCAATGCGTTCAACAAATGGAAAAAGAAAGTTATATAGCGCAGAAGAGTAGAAGTTGATGAACTATGCGTTTGATCGTCTATTTTCATCACTGGATTTGGCTCTTTCAGACTCTGAAGAAGGCGACATCGTCGAAACGCTAGTCGAGTAAAGCCACATACCACCTCGTGCAAAGCTGCAGTCAATGGGTCAACAATGTTATAAAAGAGCATAATAACATCAACTTCCCAGCTGAAATCTACTACAAACCTACATCCTCAATTATGTTCGCGAATCTAAATTTTGGATGAGTACATGGGGTGACTTGGATTGACCTCAACGAGGAATAACTTTCGCTATTTCGACTCTTCAATATACGAATTCGATCATAGGTATGGACATGGCAACAGGAAAACGTACCTTAGGAGCCAACTCGTCATAGTGGTCAAGCATCACGTGATATATGTTGGAGAACCCACACGAGTCAATAAAGAGATCGACTAGTTCCTGTGACAAAAATTAGAAAAAATTGACGTACGGATGTCAGATAAGGCAGAGTAACGTACTTGCAACAATCGATATGAATGATCTTTGCCGACCATCATTTTACGAATGTCGCAATATGACCGATCGATGTTGAAAGCGCGGTTCCTAAACACTGCAACTGCATCCACTGTCGAGATCATTTCAGCCTGAGGTCCCGCAGGGAACTGCTTGACGGTATCGTGCACACGAACGCTTTCTGCAAGCTGGCGGAAGCTAGGTACCATTATCCTTGACGTAGAATTATATTCATGGGGGATATACCTTGAATGGTGCTTTGTAACTCAACTAAGCGGAAGGATTATGTGAAACTGAACACCATGGGTGGTATTTTCGTCCACTATTGTGCAATGTGAGTTGGGTTATTCACACACTCATAACTACTGGGCAGGCGTACATATCAGTACACACCGAATTTGATAGACAACTACATCATAACTGCTTACTGGATCTCTGAAGGTGCAAGACGACGGTAAGCAGAAAACAACCCATTACGAGAACTGAACAAATCGAACAGCGAATGGCACAGAGAGTACGGAACAGGCAACTTCGACAATCTAAAATGAATCGAGTACTCACTTTAATGCTGAAACAAGTAGGCATGAAGACACTTAGGATCAAGGACGCGAAGCAGGGTCAAGCAATGTTGGAAATTTTCCAAAGTGGGGGTCGCACCGCCGGGATTTTTCGATTCGTTTTTTTTTCGGTTTCAACTCAGCTCTACCACAGAATGTCTCTCACATAACCACGAGTGGCCGCGACCTGTTTGTTAAACGCCGACGGGGGGTCTATTTTACCGAACCGCTGAGTTACGGTCCGTAAGTGCAATGCATATGACACTGAGAAGCCCCCCAGAACCATTTTTTGGCTATTTGGACAATTGCAATTTATGACGAGCGTTCAGATCTCCATAAAAGTGGGCGGGTCCAAGCCACATTCAAGATATCAGTTAATCTTTATTCTTTCCGTGTCCTCCGTTCTCCAGTATTAAAGGCACAGCCCAACCTCAGAATTGGTTTTTAGTTTTCCTATCTATCTTAAAAACGGTTCTACGCTGATTCCAATGATGTCCCTGGAATCGTTCAAGACCCCCTGGGAACGGAGTTATGGCCCCTCAAAAATTGAGCGGCGGAAGCATGGTAGACGAGTTGTCGAGGCTTGTAACTCCCCGTCATTCGCAACTGATGTATACGAGCCGGCCTGAATAAAGAGAGGCTGAGAATGAAGGGAAGAACGGGGCTACTGATTGGAAATCGTCGCTCATCTCGCCACTGTTGAGCTCGAAAGATCGTAAAAGGGGCGTGCCAAAGTGGCTTCCCGAGGTGGGCGCCCCAGGGTGGCTTCCTCCTATATCTCGCTTATTCGGAGGAATTGAGAGCTCACACTTGGCAAGTGTTATACGGGGTGGGTCTACTTCACAATTATGGGGGAATCCCAGATTTCGTCCCTGAGTTTGGAAGGTGCCTTTAAAGCAGAAGAAGGAAAGGGGAGAGAGGAGTGATCGGTCAAAATTGTAACATAAAGCCAAGCTCGCTCGGATGAGTTCGGGCGGAACAAGCAGCGAAGCAGTCGGTCATGGCAAAATATAACAGTGATGAGGAGATTTTTTATTCATTTATTTATTAGAATGCACGCTAAGGTGCGTCGAAAAAAAAACAATATGTATAACAAACAAATCAAACAAATGCAGTGTCGAGAACAGAAACATAAAAGTAATTAATATACGACCAGATTGACTGAAAAAAGAAGCTTAAAGCAAACTAAGCTTCTCGCCCGCAAAAACAGTGCTTCTATTTGAAAGATCTGACGTTTTGATTATAAGCTCGTCGAAAGTCAGTGGCCGATCACTTAGAGAAAACATTGTGTTGAGTAAGATCAGTAGCAGCCAACAGTTTTGGGGTTCTAAAAGGGATGGCTAATTGAGAAAATAAATAGAAACAAATAGAGCAATCAAGATTTATTTTTCTGTTACTTTTCAAGCAGCATGAATGCGAGCTTTCGTTGACACTCTCGTTAACATAACTTCCGCTCAAGCAGAGGGTTCGACCAGATTTTGACCATTGAGTAGCTGTCTATAGGATAACCCTACCGAGATCCAGCGCAACTGGTAGGAGACCATTCGCGAGCGGATGCGGAGCACCTCTTTGATCTAAATACGAACTCATGGCACTGACTCGGGGTGCCTACAGTATAAGCTATCACACTGGTCAAAATGGTCATGGCGGATTGACGTGACACGAGAACATGAACGATAACCTCATTCATCGCACAGAAGCACAGCACTGCTGAAAAGGGCTCTGACATAGACCTGCATTCGAAATTCAAACATTGAAACTGTTGCTGAGGCATCTTTTGGATAAGGATAGAATTGAGTGTAATGGTTTTGGAATGCCCGCATAGTATTGGCTACTGGAAGGATAATGGACTGCGGAGGGAAATTGGAATGATAAGCCTGATAAGACTAACTTAGACCGGCTTAAAATGAAGAAGCGAGGCTATATATGCCTAAGCTTTGAACGAAATGTGTCGAGAACTTAATGCCTCCAAAAACGAAAAATGGACGTCGGATTCGTATTCACGGTCCCGAAAAACCTTCGCGAGAAAATTTCTGAGACTTTGAGCAAACCACCTTATACCCACAGTAATCTATCGTAAACTCTCGGAAAATTAATGAACGGACTCCTTTTTGAATTCTGATCAACAGGGAGGGGGGTCGTAGCTCCGTCGAACATTGGCGCAACGGTCCGCCCAACCCTGTGTATGTGCTATAGAAATCGTTGTGTGTCAGATATTTCGGTGGAAAATTGTTTTCGCAGATCTAAAAATATCTTTGAGCATCGAAAAATTTACACTCGGGAGAGGATCGCGGGAACTCAGAAAACTACATGATTACCTGGGGCACAGATATTTACAAAGGGACGAGATAATCACCTACAGTTGTCTTCACCCATGTGGGATAATTATATAATACCAAAGCCTTTCCTGAAGAAAGCAAGCTACCAGCTCAGAGGCCAGCCGTGCAGCACCTTGGTGCACAACGGGGGAGAGGGGAACGAAAAAACTGGGCCAAAAATAAAATTTCGAAGGGGGGGGTGTCATGGAAATTTCGGACTTACATTGAAAGTTCCAAGAGCTAGGTAAGGAGCCAAAATAACGTTTTTAGGATCAAATTTCTTCTCAATAATTGCCCAGTTCTATACTATCAGATAAGCTATGGAGAACGCTCATTGTCATTAATTTGATCACTAGGTTTTTTTAGCCCACCCCTGGATGAACATATTTTTGAAACATATTCCACATTTCAAGGCATTGTAAACGCGGATACCCATACTCTATTTTTTCATGTTTTCGAGTGGGTAGACCCCTCAGGTAAAGTCAGTGGCGAGAGAACTGTTCAAAACCCCCGACTTACTAAAAAAAACGAAGTTGAGAGTAGTTGGCAACGGTGTTTGAACGCTGCCAAATCCATTCTAGAAGGGTTGCGCTGGATTGCAAGCACTTCCATCAGCATCAGGTCTAGTGGACAAATTGTGATAGATGACTGATCGAAATTGGTAGAATGCTTTAAATAAGACCTCCAATCACATCGAAAGGGTGTATTTATGATGCGCCAAGCTCTGCCTTTGGGCCAAGTTGAGGCCAACTAAGGAAATGAAGGCGAAAATGGTGAATGGTTTTCACCAAGTACAATGCTTTAAAAAAGCCACATCAATTCCGAGAAGAGTCACATGTGTAGTTCCATCCCCATCTCACACTTTTTCGTAGATTAAGAAATGAGGCAACGGAAGACCACTCCGAAACTTGAAATTTTTCAAATTCTGATAACAGATCTGAAATCTTCACTGACATTCCTTCAAAATGATTGCTTGAAGTCTGGTAAACTCTTCAAGCCAACTCAGGAAATTCCCTATAAACACAAATCCTGTTGTGTCAAACGTTGCACCAAATCCGGCTTCACCGGAAAATAGCGCAACGAGTCTTTCTTAGACTAGGTCAGAAACAGTGTTCAGCGCGAGGTGTGCAGCTCCACAGGGAGGGTCTGAGTTCCGCTGGGAGGTCAAGTAGACCAATATGAATTGGGGTACACACTGTTTAGGATCAATTTTTTAAACGAAGATTTCGCTTATACTTCGAATTTACAATAAATGTTGTTTTAACTGTGCTACATATAGCAAAGGCCTCCACTGTAGTAGGGATCCTCCGAAGGTTGAATATAAGACACATAGATTTTAACCAAATCATACTTCTGTGCTGGAATTCACCAGGCATTGACCACGTTTCAGCCATGGTTTGTGGTCAATTAATTTGCGTCCAGGGGTGCGTTCCAAGAAGATTTCCACGGAAGGAAAAATGAATCTGATAAGAGCCGACCAATGATAGATTGAGAGACTGCATGAAATGAGCCTATCTGTTAGATTATCATTCGTTATATCTTATCAGACCCATTTTCCTCCCATGGAAATCTTCTTGGAACGCACCCCAGCGCGTTTAACCATGGCTGGAACGTAGTTATTTTTTCGTGAATCCCACCCCTGAAGGCTACCTGAGGATCCGTCCGTAGCGAGCAACGAGTGTCAGCGAACCCAGAGGTTACCGTCTTCACCTTTGGTTATTGATTCCGTCCCAGAGCTGCAGCGGACGCTAGCATCAGCGGCATGCAGCTGTAGTTAGAGTCCGCTGCAGCGCATCGAAGGCGCCGTGACTGGTAACTAAATCATGATTAACCCTTCACCGTTCTAAGACACGTGCAGTGCAGCAGAGATTCAAAAGCGTTGGGCCGCTCGTAGCTGGCTATGGACGGAGCCTTATAACATGCATAAATGCATTAGAAGAAAAGCTCTAAAAACTGAGCCTTTTCAATCGAAAGAAAACCATTTGCCCACCTTGAAGATATCAGAGGAATAGTTTCTTTACAGAAGTTGATGCTTGTCCTGAGATTGTCAAGATTGAAGGACTGAAACTCATTGCTCAGCAAACAATAATGACTGTAGAACTTCCGATAAAAGAAAGGCCAACCTCTTTGGGATTTACATATAGTGATATGCATTTGGACAGATAAATATCTAAAAAATCTTTACATGCAGGGTCCGACACATCATTCACGACCAACTCCTTCGCAGCCTAAAACGAACGTATAGAAGAATAAATCAGTAAAAATGCATTAAAACATGGTAATGAGCGCCTGAATTCGAAGACATCAATGACAAACCTCAATGCAGCGCATCACTGCTAAAGAATTGCAAAAAATAGTGCTCTCGTCTGTGCTCACAATACGTCGAACACATTGGAAGGAAGACATCGGAAAAACATCACTAGATGGACCGGCTTCGAACTCCTCGTTCGCAGCAGCCATGTCAGCTTAACAAGAAAATTCCTGGACTTCTTACGAAATAAAGCAAGACTCAAACACAATAATCAGTTCCACTAACGAGATTGATCCTCTGTAAAACGTCGTAATTCTCACGACTAATGGTACGAGCGGCGCGGGCGATTCTGCTCCCTCCGTCTGTCATGCGCTTTCTCACTGTCTCTAACCGCCGCTCCGCACCAGCACGCGTAGAAATCATGAGATTTTCGCAGTTTTATAGCTTTAACGCGTATAGTATACCCTGTCCCAAACGAGATGGCAAGCGATGAGTTCAAAGAAACAGCCCTCCCTCTGCGTATGACGTTTTTGGATTACGGTAACACGTCGCGTACACAAATCACGCAGCAAGTCTTAGGCCAATGGTATACATTGTCGCCATCATGGGCGACAGTCATGACATTTAGCACAAATCGTGGCGGTACCAGCATCGAAGCAATGTCACTGGCCGTCATAGGAATAGTTGTCGCGTGCCCGTCGCAGCAACGTGTCGCGGAGGGCTGACATACTGCAAATGTGCCGATTCCTGTCGTTGCTACTGTCGCTGTCGCTGCGCAGAGCGACGCGATCGTGTGTCGCAAAACTATACCATTGGCCTTACCGTAATCCAAAAACATAATTCAACGAGTTTTTCACGTTCACCTACCCTTTTTCACATAGTTCATTATTCTTTTGCGTTCTTTTCGCTCAAAATGTTCATGATAGACACTCTCGATGCAGATACTCTTCTTCACGTGGCATTTCAAGTGTTCCAGAATGTGAGAACGTGAAAAACTCGTCGAATTCTGTTTTTGGATTACGGTAAGAATGCTGCGTGATTTACGTACTTCACGTCTTACGGCAATCCAAAAATGTTAGAGACGCAGAGGGAGCGCTGCTTCTTTGGACTCTTCGCTTGCCATCTCGTTTGGAACAGGGTTTACCAGGCCAGTCAGGGTTTTCTAAAGTAGCAACGTGCTGTTAGAGAATCTTTTTTCAGCAGCAGTGAAAGGGATTTCACTTGCTAGTAGCCAAATAGGCTCCTCTCCCTTTTGCGCAGCTCAACAGAATAGCAAAACCGCAAATTTGGCTCCCGTTGCCGTCGTCCCTAATTTTAAAATAAAAACGATATTGTAAAGAGGTCTGGCAACAGTTACCCGGTTCGTAGCCACAGCCGTTGGGTTTATGTTGTTTATGTCTTCCTTTTTTTTTGGGTAATTGCTGTCCCGTATCAGCATGGCCCCGGTAGTAAGCCGATAGGCTTTAGCCAGCCCGGTCAATAAGCATGAAGGACAGAGGAGGGATGGAAAAATAGCCGGCGAGGCCGACCCGCCTTAGATGCGCATAATATAAGATAAGATATGGATGATACATATTGACCACGTCGGCTACAGCCGGCAACACCGTGTGTTTTTGCAACCTCCCTTTCCACGTTTTTCATAAATATCGAACGGGGTGAACACGGCGTTTTTTTCACGGACGGCATATTATTCAAGCCTCTGGGCGAAGATGAAACTTGCAGTAACATAGTAAGATGTAGTGAGGGAATCGTACGTGTACGTAGCGCCAGTTTATAAAGGGAATGCTCACCTTGTTTCACATTTGCTGACAGCAGTTTGTAAGCTCTTGTTGCGTCTTCGCCACACTTGCGTAGAGCGTCTTCAGCATCAGACTGCCCAAACCTTAAAACCGCAAACTATACTTGGTATCCGAATCACTCCTTTTCGGATATCCGACCGGATATCCGAGATTCGGATAATCCGATATCCGAAAATTTGAAAAAAAAAACATTATCTGAATCAAAGCAATATCCGGGATTTTTTGAAATCGGCATTATCTGAATCGAACCATTATCCGAAGGGTCGAAAATTCGGATAAATTTCGGATAAAATCGGATAATTCTTGGATAAAACTGGACAAAATTGCTTTAGGCCACGACCATTTTCCGTACCGCCTTTTGTTTAGTACATCAACCCGGGATTTCCCTCCCCCTTCCGAAATCAGAAGTTGTTGCGGCGCCGAAAAATGGGCGTGGTTAAGTGAGATGACCAAGTGGCTGGTTGTTCAGTGTGGAAGTTTTCTGTATGGCTGCTTTGCATACTTTTTACTGACTAGTTGCCCTGAAAAACCTGTGTATGGATAATACTGTGCCTCCCAACGACGACAGAGTAATTGAAGATTTGTTTTCTTAATTTTATGAATAAGCATATATGAAGATTGAAGTCTGTATGTGAACATGCTGCAAATAGAATCAAGTATTACTGTTTACTCAAATTTGGATGTTTTTAAAGGCTTGCCTTGAGTACCTGGTTTATTTTTCACCGTTTTGCCTCAACTTTGTTCCGAAAATATCCGAAGTTATCCGAAATTATCAGACCGGATATTTGTATCCGAATCATTGGAAAAATGACGTTATCTGAATCGATCCCTTATCCGAAAATTTGAAAAACCGCATTATCTGAACCGAACCAATATCCGGAAAATTTAAAATCGGCAATATCTGAATCAATCCATTATCCGAAAAATTATCATCGGATAACAAGTATACCACATACACATCGGCTTAGATGCAGCATACACTATGAATTTTGCTTTCCAGTTTTCCATGTAGTGAAGGCGGCATACACGCTCGTAAACGTGTTTGAATTAAGTACGGAAATAGAATTGTATGGCTCAGAACACAACGCCTACGCATTTTGAAGCGTCAAAAGCGACGCACAATGACGCTTCACGAGTAAGAATTCGGCCCCGCTCCTGTATCTGCCCGCCCCTGTATTGGCGTCCTCCTCCAATACAAGGGTGCTGGGCGATTCCCACCGTTGTCGATATATGTGGTTTAACTATTGTGCCTATTCTACTACCACCCATAAATGTCGCCGACGGTGGAAATGGCCCACCACCTCTGTTTTGAATGAGAAAAGCAAATACAGGGGGCGGGCAGATACAGAGGCGGTGCCAAGTTCGTACTCGGGAAGCGGCATTGTGAGCCGTTTTTGACGGTTCAAAATGCTTAGGCGTTGTGTTCTAAGCGATACGATTCTATTTTCGTAGTTATCTCAACACGCTCACGAGCGTATATGCTGCCTTTAGGAATGTTCGGAACAGGGTACGGCACGAGGTGTGGTCAAGACCAATTGTACTCAGACCCCCCCCCCGAAAGCGTTAATAGGTCAGATATTTTTGGCATTCTCTCAGACCCGCTCCCACGAGCTCGATCTATGTTTTGTTGTGAAATTCATATTGAGTCTTGGGAAAACCTTATTAGGATCTTGTCTTTACTCTGACTTAGTTACAACACAATTTCATGTAAATTGGACAATATAATCGAATTTTTCGTTAAAATTACTTCTAACAGTGTATACCCTCATTCAGAATGGTTTACTTGGTCTCCCGGCGGAGCTCAGACCCCCCTCCACTCCAATCTTGAGCAGCTCAGACCCCCTGGTGTAGATCCACTTCGCACGCCGTACCGTGGTTTGGAAACCCAAATGACAACTGTTGAGAAATGGTCGGAAACTGTCTTGCTGGACCAAAACAGATGTGTTTTGATCTTTTATGACTCTTGAGAGTGGATGAATAGACGTAAGCAGGTCAAGTAAGTATGAAATAAACGCCTAATCTGATCGACTAACATATGCTAGCTCTGGCACTCTTGAAGATAGGCTGTCTTCGAAAATTGTAATTTCGTTCTGCTAGAAAAAGGGGCAGAGTTGGGTGGGTAGGACTCAACGATGTGGCGACCTAGGAGTACTCAGATGTACTCTCAGTCCCGATCAAGTCAGCCGATGAAGAATGTTAAGAAGCAGCGCCCCTTCTGCGCCTCACCGGGTATGCAATCACGTCACGTCTCCAGTACCTACTCTACCGTGATACAGAAAACCGGATCCGGTGTTGTGTGGCCTGGAGGAGGCACTGTGGCTCGACGCACTTCATCACGCCCATTTCACCGTGCCGCACTAATTTTGAGCACCTACCCGGGGTTTCCCTCCCGTGCCAAAATCAGGAGTCATTGCGGCACGGAAAAATGGGCGTGACCAAGTGCGATACAGCAGTGCCCCCGGGCCAAATAGCACCCCGGATCTTCTGTCCTGTTCACGTACCCGTTCCTTCTTTCATGGCGGTTTTACATTTCTCTGCTAAAACTACTTATGATAATTCTTTACAATGGGGCGCTACCCTATCGGAAACTCGCAAACGGGGGGGGGGGGGGGCACATGGTCAAGCCCACTTTTCCGCGTACAAATTGTGGAAGTTCTTCTTCTTCTTCTTTGCAGCCACAGAGGGGTTCTGTCATAGGTTCAGAAACTCGGCCACTAGCACTGGGTTCGTCCACAGATCCATTGTCGTCAATGTAGTCGGTCTTTTCGGGCAATTGAACAGGTGCGCAGTAGTATGCCCTTGACTACCGCAATCAGGACACTCGTCAGGTTTGCTGTTGTCAATCCTATGCAAGTATGACATAAGCATGGGAGTGTCCACAGCGTAACGATGCAAGGGTGCACCTGGCACGCCTGCCAAGTTCCATCTCTGTCTCGGAGACCTTTGGAGGTGCGACTCCCAGGATGGGGTTCATGGCAACTCTGCTCAAGTGTTCCTTCACGAATCGGGTATGCTCCGCGCGCAAGAGACGGAGGCGTTCTTGTTGTGCTTCGGTCCATCTCTGCACATCTACTTTCGAAGGAGCATCAGCGAAAGGCTTTCTGATACATCTCTCTCTCTCACCGGGTTTAGTACTCTTCGCGAAGGATGATTCGGCTGCTTCACGATGTTAATGTACATTTGTTGCGCCTGGAGTTGGCAGTGGTCTCTAACTGGCAATATGCGAGCTTCGGCATGTAAGTGCTGTATTGGAGAGCTTTTATAACAGCCTGCTGCAATTCGCAGAGCACAATTTTGGACGCGCTGCAGCTTGGACCAAGAGGTGTCCGACACGATGTGCTGCCAGACTGGCGCAGCATACTCCAAGGCGGGTTGCTCAATAGCCTTATACGTGGTCAGGATCGTTTCTTTATTGCTTCCCCAGGACGTTCCACCGAGAGCACGCAGGACGTTGAGTCTTGTTTTCACTGTGGCTTGCTTCTGCTCAGTGTTCTTATGAAACTTCAACGAAGGATCCAACACGAGTTCAAGCAGCTTGGGGAATCGGGTGGCCTGCAATTGAGTTTCGTCCCATTTCACCATAGGATGGGCACTGTGCTCTGCATTATCAGTGGAAAAGACGGTGACGGACGATTTGGAGGCAGAGACTGTGAGCATTTTGCGATCGAAGAAACATTTCAACTCGATCAAGTAGTCATTGATCTTACTGGTGGCTACCTTAATGTCGCGATCTCGGCACAGAATAGTAATATCATCCGCGTATGCAACGACCTTGATGTCTTGAGGGGGAACGGGCAGATCTTCTAGATATAAACTGAAGAGTGCAGGCGATAAAACTCCTCCTTGAGGGACACCAGCGGTGATGGGGATGCTATTGGAAACATGTCCCTGGAATAGCACATTTGCCCGACGTCCTTTAGTGAAGGCAGTTATCCACCGCTTCTGCCATGGCTTGATGGTAGACTTCAACAGACTCTCTGATAGTAGGCCTAGATTGACAGTGTCAAATGCCTTTGTTAAGTCGAGGGCCACACCAACAGTACGTTGGGGTTTGATGGCATTGAAGCCGTCCAGCACATAGCTCACAATTTCCAACAAGGCCGTAGTGATGGAATGTAATTTACGGATACCATGTTGGTGCTGCTGTTGGCTGTTATGCTCGGCAAGCTCCTCCACAACCAGTTTTTCGGCAATTTTGGTGATGGTTGAGAGCAGACTGATCGGCCGGTACCCTTTAGCCGTGGATGGTGACTTTCCCGGCTTCGGCAGTGGAATAACACGAGCCACTTTCCAATTTTGGGGTAAAATACATGTACGAAACGATGTATTTATGACGTCAGCAATAAAGGGCAGTAGTTCACTGGGCAGTCTCTTCAGGACTGCAGGGCTCAAACCGTCTGGCCCTAATGCCTTCGAGTTGCTCATCTCCTTTATTGCCTTCTCGACCTGTGCAGGCGTGACTGCATCATCTACATCCATGAGAGGCAACTTACAGAGTTCCCGTACAGTTATTCTGTTCTGCTTCTCTCTTTTGGTTCTAGTGATGAAAAAGTGCTTCCCAAGAGCATTTGCGGCCTCCTTACCTGATTTGAAGACTCCACCTTCAAACTCAATCGTGGAATTGTCGGCGGAGGTGAACTTTCCGGAGATCCTTTTCAAGGCCTTCCACGTTGCTGCTGCATCATTTCTGAAGCTCATCTTCTCAGTGAACTTTTCCCAAGTTTCCTTCTTGTGCCTGTCAAGGTCCTTCCTGATCTCATCTTCCAGCGCAGCGATGTCTGGGTCAAGATGATTTGCGGCTCTCTTTGCGTCCCTTGTCCTTATCTTCTGCAGTGTTTCCCTGGTGACATTGGGAAAGAAGGTCTTAACGCGGCCTTCAGGGATCGCAGCTTTCATAGCCTTCAAGATAGCATAAGATTGGTGGCGCTCCTTCTGGTGTACATCGCCATTCCACGGATAATCAGCCGCTTGGCGGAGGGCAACCTCCCTGAACAGGCTCCAGTCTGCAAGGCCTAAATTAAGATAAGAACGATGACGAACACCTGTATAGGGAGCAAGAGAGTTAGAGAGATCAATATCGACAAAGACAGAGATGTGATCGCTGGAAAGAGTTGTGGTTGTCGACCAAGAGCAGGCATTAGAGAGATTGGAAGAGACGAGGGAGATGTCTGGGCCAGATGATCGGCCGTTGGCAGGGAGACCAGTGGGCTGGCCATCGTTTAAGATAACCAGATCGCACTCCTCCGCCCATTCTTCGGCGTCCCCTCCTCTAGCATTAGAATCAAGCGACGAGCAGAACGTGTGCGCATTGAAGTCACCCGCAAAGACAATTGAGGGAGAAAGAGAGCAGTCATACAGCTGCTTGAGAAGGGGGATAGGATTGTATGTTGAGGGACAAGAGGAAGAAGGAGGGATATATATATATTAAAAAGAGAAAGTGGTGTTTTAAGAGGTAGATGGATGGGGATGTACTCGAGAGTGCCATCCACTGGAGTGTTTGGAATAATGTGAGAGGGAAGAGAGGACAGAACAAAGTAGAGACTCCTTCTTGAGATGACCTAGGAGTATGATATGCAGTATAGCCCGGGATGTTTGGATGTCTAGAGGTAGCAGAGGGAGAGAGTTTGGTCTCCTGGACCATGATAACATCCGGGTGATGAGTACGGGCAAAGAGAGATAATTCAGAAAGCTTGGTCCGAAGGCCGTTTAGATTGATGTGTACAATAGATAGGGGGCGGTTGGTAGATGAGGAATTTGAGTTACTGGAGGCGGAGCACACAATACAACGAAAGGAAGAATCGTGGTGCCTCACAGAACTGAGACCCGAACAAGAGAAGTGCACCCACCTTTCGCATCCAAAACATTGGACGCTGGTTCCATACCAATTGACATCTCTGCCGCATGTGGCACATGGGTACTTCTTCTTCGCGGGTCCTGGATTCCTTTCGACGCCGGCCATTTGTAGAAGAATCCTCAGGAGAGCTGCAGCCAGCACCTCTCCCATGACAAAAACCCTCTCCGCGGAGGGATTGACGTCGGTTTGCACTGAGGTGATCTTCTTCCTCCACACTGCCACGGCACGAACGTACGACATCTCGGCAGCTGTGGAAGTTGATGGAAGTTGATCGCTTCGAAGTAGGACGGCGGCCAGATGGTACGCCGCGCCGCGATGGGCACGCGTTACGTGTCACGTCACGGCGTACAACCACTCGCATTGATTGAGTCACTTCCCCTCGATGAGTTGTTTCAAAACTCGCATGTCTATCAGACATTTGGAGCCCTGTTACACTTGGGCTCCAAGCGCTCTCCCTGGGGCAAGAAAGGGAAATTGTGAAGCGATTGTGGACATTTCAGCCAACAAAATCACTTGTTGCCCCACAAAATCAATCGAAGCCAAAATCAGTCCCGACTGTTCTACTGGAAGAAATCTCCAGCAGTTAGCCGGGATCTGTTTGCGCTCGGCAGCGAGAGATCACCCCCAAAGCGGACCGCTAGAAGATCCACTCAGCGCTCGAAACTACCTTCAATTCTCGAAAGTATCCTCTCGGATGTGACTGTGTCACCAATCGGGTCCGTCCAGCAGATAGCAGCTGGCGCTACCTCACTTCGCGCGCAGTATACTACGCGGTTTAGCAAATCGCTTTCAACATTAGGAGCGTGGAAGTGGCCACTATCTTCACAACGATTTTGTGGGTAACCCACGGAGCAACAAGCGAGCGATCGACAGAGTTGTCTGACTTGATCTCTGTGATATAAATGTCGCGGTATAACGGCGATTGCGGCAAAATTATCGACCCCTGATAGCCTAGCTCTAAGTCTAATCCCTAAAGGTGTGAGTGACTAGGTGACGTGATTGCGTGCCCTCAGAGGGAGCGCCGCTTCTTTGAAGTCTCCATCGGATGGCTCGATCGGGACCGAGTACACACAGTCTGGCCCGATTTCAGCGCTTCCAATGTTGGTTGGGTTCTGCTACGAGCCGCAGGAATCATATTACGCTATTTTCTAAACCAAACATCAATTTCGAAAGACTGTACGAATACTGCGAGGAAACGAGAAAATGAAACAAGAACATGGTAACAAAGAAAAACTTCTTTCAGACTGACCCTTGGCTCACAAGCTTTGCAACCTTGATATCGCGTTCCTCTATGTCCGCAGCGTCACTATCTTGCAATTCTGTGTCGAAGTAATTTAACGAACCCATTTCCTGAAAGTATGAATGACAAATCTGAAACGCAACGAGCGGAAACGCCTAAATATCACTAATCGGAACAACACCTTACGTGGGGTGAGGGCGCCTTGACAAGAGTCTACCTGTCATAAGCGACTGCGAGTCGTAGCCACGGGGCAATCAGCAAATCACCCAAGTGCACGATCTGCAATCAAAACGAGTGAACATACTCCGTTGGAATCGAACTGACTAAGCAAAAAGTGAAAAGAAAATTCCTGAAGGGACTACTAATTCGACAAGGACCGCAGTGTTGCTTCTGGTTTCCTTTGTCGGTGAACACAACGCTGGCGCAAACTGGGTGCACGAATGGTAAACACTCCGTCGCGTCGCTCGTCGCTGGAAGTATGGCCGGGAACATGTTTTCCGCGACTAGCGACAGCGACGGTGCAAACTAGGTATGGTGGGTGTAGCCGCGAAAGAGACGGCTGCGGACCACTCAGCAGCCCGCGCGCCTATCGCGTGCGCCAATCGATCACCACATTTCTAGTGGGCGCTCATGACGCAGCGCATGCCGCTGAGATGTCTGCAGCCATCTGTTTTGTTGTTACCCCAACAATATACAGGCCATAAAACGGCCAAAGTCTGACCGTCGACTGCGTACCACGCGCGTGCGGTCGCGCAGCTCGTGGTACGCAGTCGACGGTGAGACTTTGGCCGTTTTATGGCCTGTACCGATTTTCGGTCGATGTGGGTGGTCAAAATTCCTTCGCGTCGCTTGTCGCTGGAAGTATGATCCCGGCCAAAAGGTCGCGCCGCAACGCCACTTTGCTCAGCCCCATGGATGACGCGCTCCGAGTCTGCGGCAACTTGAGCGAGTGTTGCCTCAAGGGAACCACAACCGACACAGCGAACCGTGTCGACTGTGGAAGAAAAAGGAAAAAGTTATTTTTGCGGCTATTCCGTACACAATGCGCGCGAAGACCATTACTGAAATGAAGGAATCGAATTTAAAGTTTTTGAATGTATACTTTGCTTTTTGTAGAGAGCTTTATGTCTCTTCAGTTTATGCAATTTGCATTTCTGAGACCTCCAACCCAATTTCTTTTGGAATCAATCTTATTGGAAGACTCAGCTAGAAAACGTTCAAATCGTTCATTATTAGCGAACTAAATAATCTGAAACGAACTTCTAATGATGCAAGGACAATTTCACCGGTACATGGGGAGCATGTACTATAATAATATTTCATACAAAGAAAAGGAGAATAGACATGATTTACGTGAGAAGTAAAACCGCATTGAATGCATCAAGAAAGCGATCAATTCGATTGATCGAGTACGGTAGCGACGTTTATGTGCAGTATGTACGTACGGCGGAGAAACGGAAAATTCTCGGGCATTTGTGGGGTTCCAGCCGAGGTGATTTCGGACGAGGGGATAAGCTCAGAACGTCGGAGGGCCGTGTGCCCGGGAATTTCCGACCAAGGGCGAGCGGCGGGGGCCATGTTTTGCGAGCGGAAAATCATCAGGCGCGAGGCGGGGGCGCCACCAAATTTCATTAGCTCGGTCCTGCAGGGAAAAATCGAAACAGAGGAAAACACGTTCGCTCGGGCAAATCGTATTACATATTGAACGCAAGAATCAAACCCGTGCCACATACGAAGCACAATTTTATGGTAAGTTCACTGCAGGCACCCTTGAGTAAGTACTTACATCATCGCGCACTTCGCGCGGTGGCAGTAAGGTAAGTTCCCCAGTCTATCGAATAGACTTAAGTGGGACACCCACCATGGGGTTTGGAAAATTTTGGAGAACGGTTTAGCACCCGCTCAGGGTGTGAGAGAGGTGGTTCCCGGAGATTGTATAGTTACAAGGAATCAATCATTTAAACGATGACACTGCGGAGATGTTCTACCCGGGCCCCGCGCCCTTTCGCTTGAATGTCCGGGCTTCGCGCCCATTATGAGCCATGGGGCTGGGACGGGGACCTGTTGGGCGCCAGGCGCGGAGAGGGGCCACGCCTCGCTGAGAGGTGGGTACGGGGGCGCGGCCCTCCGACATTCTGAGAGAACGTAAAGGCCAACCGAACAGCGGTCGACACGACGCGGTCGCGACGCGGCTTCGCATTGGAGCGCCGTTTTCCCCAACGAGCCCTTGCCTTCGCTGCTGGTCCAAAATATTGTTGGGCATGTTATGGACTGCCGGAGGGAAGAATTTGGATGCACTGTTTGTTTCCAAAACAAGTTCTGTTCTCATGTAATGATATATTCAAAAGATAAGCGCTGCAGATTGATGATTAGCGCGACTTCAGCTTGGCTTCAGCTGTGAAATCATGAAATCAAGGTGCTTCAGTTGTGTGAAATCAGTTTTGATGGCCCTCTCACCACCCGTTTAGAAATAACCGAACCGTGCTCGACTCTGCTTTTAGGTAGGCGGAAGAAGTCTCCCCACCTTTTCACACGCTCATCATTAACGACATTAAGAGAGTTGACGCAAACGGAATGATGTGAATTTATTTGACTATCAGTTTTTGTTGGCTGCTGACCAATGATAACATCGATAACTTTCATTTCAGCTTCGAGCGTCAAATCTACATTTGAGAACGATGGAACACGAACCAAACCGGATATAGGAAGATAAAAACTAGTGCACCCAGTTGCTCAATCACAAGAAATACGGTTTATTGCATATTATTCGAAATTTATCACAAATGGAGACTTCGTGGAACTCATACCAAAACTCCATTATTTGTGGCGAAAACGTGATGGAAACTTTCTCTCTTTAAATACGGTCCTGTTTAAGGCCTTGAAGAAGCTCGGAAATCGGGTATCCTGGACACATTATTGGTTTCAGGCCGCTGAAGCACTCCAATTTCATGGCTTAATAGCTAAATTGGCGCTGAAGTCTAGCAAGTCATCAAATTGAAGTGATTACAGCTTGAAGCTTTCTTATATATAAGCAGAACTACTGCATAGAAAGTTTACCCTTCTGAGAGTCCATAATACGAGTCCTACGTGACGAAGGCCGGTGGAGAAACCGCGCCCCGATGCGAAGCCGCGACGCGACCGCGTCGTGTCGACCACTGTTCGGTTGGCCTTTACGTTCTTATCCCCAGGGGTGCGAGAACAGGGGCTCTCTACACACCGAGGGAGGAGTTGTCTCGCCTTTTGCGGCTCGAGTTCCACTCGGGACCACTTCGCTCGTGTTGAGTGGAGTGACGTTTCAAACTGCAAAACCAGGACAACTCCTCCATCGGTGTGTATACAGCCCCTGTCCCAGGGGTGCGTTCCAAGAACCTCCCATGGCAAAACGCGTCCATGGAAATGTGGCCACGGCCACGTGGGAGCAATTTTCAGTTTATCGCATCCAAGGAAAGCAAAGTTGTCCATGGAAGGGTTGTTTTTCCTCCCACGGCGTCGTGAGAACGTTCTCAGGCAAAAAAAAAATGTACTGATGCCGTACAAGTTTCCGAAGGATGTGTGGGTAATTCGCCAGGGGATGAGAAGGCACCACTTCCGCATGAACAAAACCCTTCGTTCGTGATGGCGTCAGGGAGTACTGATTGCGAAATCGCCGGGGGATGCATGCAACCGCATGATGCCGTACAAGTTTCCGAGGGATGAGTGGGTAATTCGTCAGGGGATGAGAAGGCACCACTTTCGCATGAACAAAACCCTTCGTTCGTGATGGCGTCAGGGAGTACTGACTGCGAAATCGCCGAGGGATGCATGCAACCGCATGATGCGCTGCGGTTGCGCGGCAGTCAAATTGATTTTTGAATTTCGACTTCTGTTTAGTTAATTAAAGCAGCCTTATTCAATCAGGTCTTCTCCCCAGTAGCAGTAGCAAACATAAACATTAGGCTCGTCCCTAAAGTGAACGCTCTGTGTATGCTTTTGCAAAATAATTTGATATTGGAGTAAAATCTACTTTATAGTGTAATCGAGGAGCACCCATGAATCAAAGAAAAACTTCTTTCCGGAGGAGTACCGCTCACCACCGAGGAGTGCGGAATCATGGATGTTAGTTTCAGCTTTTGTTTATGATTTTATTAATTATATTTTCATTGCATCAATATACTCTAAATTATCTTCTCGAGTGACTTTATTTTTAGTGAGGTTGCAAGAAGAGTTCCTCCGTCACCGAGAGGAACTTCGAAGACGACTCTGCGACCTAAATGGAGGCGAGGAGATGCGCGATCAACCCGTTTTGGAGCAAGTCATGGACATCTTCGAGGCGGACGACGGTGAGCACCCCGAGCCTCCCGCTCTGGGGTGCGTTCCAAGAACGTTCCCGCGACGCCGTGGGAGGAAAAACAACCTTCCTATGGACAAATTTGCTCTCCATGGACGCGAATAATAACTGAAAATTGCTCCCACGTTGCCGTGACTACGTTTCCATGGACGCGTTTTGCCATAGGAATATTCTTGGAACGCACTTCTGATCCGAAGATACGAATTCGGGGGCGGAGTCGTGCTTCGCGAGAGCCGAGGGCGAAAGGGGCTCGTCCTCAGACAGTCGTGGAGGGCGGGCCGAGCGGCGAACACAGGGCGAGCCGAGGATACATACTGTGCTTATCTGGGTCAAATTCCGGTCCGCAATTGCGTCGCAACACGCTTTGCGGCCGCACGCGCTCAAGTCAATCGGATTCCCAGCGCCAAAGCCGACTCTACGTGGCTTTATACATTTTCTTAGTTTCCAACTTCCAAAACCCACCTAGAGTCAGCAGATCGGCGGCTGCGGCGCTGGAAGCTCTTCTGACTTGGGAGCGTGCGGCCGCAAAGCGTGTCGAGACGCAATTGCGGACCGGAATTTGGCCCAGATAAGCACAATACTCGGGCGGCACCAAATTCACCTCGGCTCACCCTTCAGTGCCACTGTAGGGCCGGCCGCGGGAATTTTCGGAGTGAGCCGAGGAAGTTCTATTATTACTGGGCTCTCCTAACCGTTTATTGATTAATTTAGACTGTTATACACGATCGTGTTCTTTTTTTGAATTCATAAAACCTCATTTTAGATTATTTTACATAACCTCCATTTTATTCAATCCATTAAACCTCGTTTTAGATTGTTTAACATTATCTTCTCTTTTTTCCATCTACAAAACATCAAGAACTCGTAGGATGACATATTTATTTTATTACAATAAACTACTAAGAGGTTGCTATGTATCAGAGATTGCTGATTAAAGCTATGTTTCATGACTTCTTTTTTTCTTTGGTTCCACCGGCATGCAAGTAAAGACCAGATGTGATAAAATGAACAAAACAGAATGGCTACAAAGACGAATTATGATGCGATTTCAAACATGGGAAGAGAGAGAGCATGGCAAGCACCGTAACAATAACAACTAAAAATGACATGCAATCCGTGAAAATCAACAAAAACAGTATTTCCTGCACTAGTTCAGGTTCATAACCCTGCGGTTTTGCATTTCATCAAGTGCAAAGAAATATTACAGCTATTGATTTCGCCTTTTTGATCACAGAATTGTCTCAAAAGTGCGAAACGAATGTTTTTTACTCTGCCATTCCTTTGTGTCTTGCCCAGACTCACTAGGCCAAAAATTAGGTGATGAGCGCTATTATCCATGAAATAGAGGCTAAATCATGAGACCGATATCGCATTTTTTCCAGTTACTTTATCTACACACATTTGCGTCACAAAGATGGTAGGCAAAGGAATGCAGTACGCCGGCCGGACCTTTTCAAATGTCCGGAGAGACCCACCACGCTGACCGTAATGGACTTATGGACGAATCCGTTACTGGTCGCCCAGTTTCTCAACCTATGACAAAACCCTCAATGTGGCTGCAAAGAAGAAGAAGAAGCAATAGTAGGGAATCATGGGGTATTTCGCAATACACTGGTGCGCGACGAATTCCCGCACTCCGGTTTGAATATCACCACGCGACGCACCCACGTGCGACGCGAAATTTCCGCTGCTGGGCCCTTTTTCTCCTCGGCTCGCCCCATTCAAGTCTCCGCCCCTGATTTCTGTCCTCGGGTCAGCCTCAACGGCCAAAAATACCTCGGGTCGCCCTCTACGAATGCCTGAGTCCGAGGGGGCGACGCCATTTTCCTCGTAGGACCTCCTAAAACAGCAGCAGCGCCGTCCTTCAAACATGTCATCATTCTCTCTTCATTTGCAGACAAAATGTCTATTTCTTCTTTTAGCCTTCATTTTCACTTCATTTCCATTTATTACACGGTAGAAACCGTGTGAAAGACACACAACAAAACGAAATACAGCAGATACAGGCCATAAAACGGCCAATGTCTCACCGTCGACTGCGTACCACGCGCTGCGCGACCGCACGTGCGTCGGAAGCAGACGAGTTTGGCCGCCGCGCGACGAGTTTCGGCCGCGCGCGGCGCGTGGAACGTCGCGCGGCTGCCAAAACTCGTCGCGCGGCGGCTAAAACCCGTCTGCTTCCGACGCGCGTGCGGTCGCGCAGCGCGTGGTACGCAGTCGACGGTGAGACATTGGCCGTTTTATGGCCTGTAACTCTCAAGTGCCTTCTTGAATTCAGTGAATTTCCCAACTACCAACCCTGACCGAAGTAATTTATTAAACTCAGACCCCGCCCTGTTGACAAAGAAGTGTTGTTTCACATTCCGCCTGGCCCCAACTAAGCCCAATTTCACCGGCGCTCTCCCAGTAGTTGATGGTCTCAGGTTGCCTTGATAAATGCACTAAAAAGAATGATCTTATACATAATTAGCGTATCAAATCTTCTCCTGCTGTGCTCTAGAGTGGTTAGGCCTAAATTAGCGTTTCTGGTGACCTGACACTCGTTGCGATTAGTCTGAAACCATGATGTCCTGATGTAAACTCTGCGTGTAAAAATATAGGTGATGTATAGCAATAAATATCCCTGAATAAAGTTCCGCAATCCGGTTTTCAGTGCAAATCCTCTGTATGTTTATACTAAGTTAAATTAAATGTTAAATTTTTTTTAGGTATTGTGCGTCGCTGGGATCTTGCGAAGCACAGCGCTGCAAAAACTTTGAGAAGATGATCGAGCGACGCACGCAATGGCGCAAACACTACTTTACCGCGCTGCAAAAAGCTTTGTAAGTTTTTACATTCAACCATTGACTTTATTTATTTTAGAATATCGTTATGTTCTGTTTGACTCCCATGTTTTCAGGCGTGACATCAGGACCTATAAATGCGAGGCGGAGACTACCGGTGGATACCCAATGACGTGAGCCGTTGCGTAACTGAAATTCCCATTCACACAGGAACTCCAATTTGATTTCGTGATATTTCAGCACCATGCGCGGCCGGCCCAGAATGCTACAACTGCTGCCGTAGACGAGAACGACGATTTTGGCGATCTCAACTCACACTAAAACTCAGCCCGTGAAGATATAAATGCTGCCGAAACCGATGGGGACGATGATTTCGACCTTTTTGAATCATAGGACAACATGTATTCGTGATCAAACTGCCCGGTGTCACTATAGATTTTTTATGTTTAGCAATTGATAGAATATATATGTTTAGCTCTTTATAGTTTGCCTATGTTTAGCCATTTTAGTAATACTAAGCTCACTTGTTTTGGACATGTCTCATACATTTGTTGTAAAAAATGTCTTATTTGGGTCTCATTGATCAGGGTCAAGGGCAAATCCGAGTGAAAGCAAGAAAAATTGGTCCACAATCGTGAAAACCAGACTGTCAGTGGTGCGCGTATTTCCAATACAATGAGGTAGAAAAGTTCTTGTCGAGTACTTACTTGAAAAAATTATGAAATTATGCAAATTATCGAAAAAATTTCATCCAACAAAGTTGAGACATATCTTTATGTCTCTACTCTGTTAGATGAACTGACCCCATAATTTTCTCGGTTCAGAAACAATTGAAGGTTTAATTACCCAAGTTTGAGGTATCACGTGTCCGAAAGATGCAACAGAAGCAGAAGGAAGAACTGGCCAAAATGGTTGATCAAGCCGTGAAGGACGCTATGGGTGGCCTGGCGGAGCTGATTGCGAAGGCGACCTCTGATGCTCTTCAACCTGTACTCCGAACGCTATGCGATGCCATGGCCGAAATCGCGACGATCAGGAATGGAGCGCCTCCACCTACTGCCGTCGAGTGCCGTCCCGGCGGCTATTTCACAGGTGAAGAATTCAGAGGTCGTAATAATGGGTGTTAATGAGGAAACCGAGCTCCAACCGCGTGATAGAAGGCAGGCCGGTGTAGAGACTGTGTCGGCGATCTTGGAACTGCTCCAAGTTGATGCAGTGCCTACCCTTGTCTACCGCATGGGAGTGTACGATGAGACCAAGCGCAGACCGATCAAAGTGGCATTTAGTAATCATCACGGTGCCGTCCAGTTACTCCGCACCAGCCACAATCTGAAATCCAAAGACGGAGCATACAGCCGTGTTTATGTTAGGCCCTCCTACTCTTCTGAGCTACGCGCGAAATTGCGAGACGCTCGCAAGGTCGACGACACCGCCGTTATTTATCGTGGCCAAGTGATAAGCAAGAGTGCCATCCCTAAAAGGGGGGGGACCTGCTCCGTCGGTGGAGGACAACGCTGCTTCATCGCAGTGTTCTCCGCCTCCTCGGGCGGCTCACCCCCCCCCCGCGCGGTACTCTCCTTCGCTTGACATGTGAAATGACCGGAAGTCCGGACCGCCCTCAAAAGCTAAAAAGTCTCTGAACTGTATCTATTTTAACGCTCGCTCGATCAGAAATAAACTTGACTCTTTAAACGCTTTACTCGAATTCTCATCTCCCGATGTAGTCGTTATATGCGAGACATGGCTCACTGAGGGCGACTCGGACGCACTAATAGCGCCATCCCATTCCTATGTAGTCTATAGATGTGATCGAGTCTCGGGTACTGCCGGTGGTGGAGTTGCGGTCATTGTAAAGAAGAGTATTAAAATTGTATATTTTGGGCATAGATCGTTTAATCTTCACTGTGAGCTTATGTTTCTCGATGTTGTTTCTGAATTCGGCTCCGGCTTTCGTTTACTTGCAGCCTACCGAAGGCCTGCAACGAGTAGCCAAGATTTCACTGAGATGCTCGAGACTATAGCAGACTGGTGTACTGTGCAGTGCCCTTCAGTAGCTGTTCGTGATTTCAATTATCCATTTTCTCCTGACGACTCTGGTATGTGTTTTACTGCTCCCTTTAAACATTTCGTCATCAATTCTGGTTTGCCTTGTTTGAATTCCGATCCCACGCACGAGAAGTACGTGCTCGACTTGCTCCTGTGTAATGACCTCACTTTGATCTCTGAATGCGAACTTCAACCAAACTTTTCCACGAGTGATCACTGTAGCATAACCTGCAAAATTGGGTTGGAAGCCGACGTTACCCAAACAACAAGAAAATTGGATTTCCGCAGAGCAACCTGGGACCATGTCAATCTTTATCTATTGGATATGGACTGGGATACATGCTTTTCTGACTGCCTGAACATAAATGAAATGTACGAAGCCTTTATCTCATACGTTCACTTCGTAATAGAAAAACGCGTCCCCCTTCAAAAATCCGGCCATAAGTCCAAAAACTTCCCACCGCATTTGCAAAAATTGGCTGCTAGGAAGCATTTTCTATGGCGAGATCGCTTTAAACCAGGTGGACGGGTGGCCTTCAATAAGTGCGCAAAGGACTTTGAGAGGGATTGCAAACGCTTCGCGAAAAACCGTCAAAAACGACTAATTTGCTCTGGTAACCGTAAAAATTTCTTCAAGTATATGAATACTAGGGTGAAGACACGTATGGGTATTTCCGCATTGAAAAGCGAAACAGGTGAAATCATCGCTGATTATCAACAAAAGTGCGAGGCCTTCGCAATTTATTTTTCGAAGGTTTTTGTTCAGGATAACGGTACCGCTCCTTCATTTCCCCCAACGATGCCCGCATAATTTGCGATCCATCACCATTGACTGCGAATTGATTGCGTCAGCAATTAAGAAATTGAGCGACAAAATCTCTCTTACTCCCTCGATTATTTACCTACTTATTTTATAAAGAGAGCCTCCGTTGGATTATGTTACCCCCTGTTGTGCATCTTCAAACACAGCCTAGCAGTGGGAACCCTACCGACTGCGTGGAAAACTGCAATTGTCTCACCTTTGCTTAAAAAGGCACCACCTAATCAGGTCTCTAACTATCGGCCTATTAGTCTAACCTCCTCGGTGTGTAAAGTCCTCGAGATTATTGTCAAAGACTGTATCCTTTCCCACCTAACATCAAATAAACTCCTCAATCCTGCCCAGTATGGTTTCCTTCCTGGCAAGTCAACATTGTCCCAGTTGTTATCCTCTTTTCACGACTGGTGTTCGGCACTTAACGAAAACTGCCACACTGATGTAGTCTATATAGATTATGCAAAAGCTTTTGACACTGTATGTCATCACAAATTATTAATTAAACTCGAAAGTTACGGTATTCGCGCTGATATCTGGAACTGGCTAAAATCTTTTTTAATATCTCGAACATTTTGTGTAAAAACTGGCAATTTCTGTTCTCGTCCATACCCGATCACCAGTGGTGTTCCTCAGGGTAGTATTCTGGGTCCATTGTTGTTTCTTATCTACATAAACGACGCTCCGGATAGTCTATCAAGTTCTTGTAAGCTCTATGCGGACGATCTCAAGATCTATCGGCCTCTTTATGAGCCTGCAGTTGACTTTTATGAGCTTCAGTGTGACCTCGATCGACTAGCCGAATGGTCGAAAGTGTGGCAGCTACGATTATCAGAAGAAAAATGCAGCTTGCTGCATCTTAATTTTCGTCATGAATGCTTCCTACGTTTAAACGGTGTGAAGCTTCCTGTGCACGAGGTTATCAGGGACCTAGGTGTTCTCATTAATTCGAATCTTAGCTGGAATTCCCATTGCAGAGAAATCTCCAAAAAAGCTACCTCGGTGGCTAACTGTATTTTGAGATCCCTAAAACATCCCTGTCTTATTCACTACAAGAAAGCATTCACTGTTTACTGCCGACCCCTGCTGGAGTACTGTACTCAGGTTTGGTCACCTTCCACAGTGGAAGATGATGAGATCCTTGAAAATGTGCAAGAGCGATACTCCTGACGTGTGTTCACCAAAGTATTCCCAAACAGAGAAGTTCCAGATTATGAAGCTCGTTTGGATATGCTAGGGTTGAATACCCTACGATATCGCAGAGCTGAATTTGATTTGCATCTGTGCTATAGGATCGTGCATGGTTTTTGCGACATTCCCTTTGACAGCCTTCTTGTGTTTACTCGCCACCATGTCCGTTCTCGCAAACATGGATTCCAATTTGAACGGAAATTCACCTCCAAAGGCAGCATATTGAATCCTTTTGCGTTCAGGGTTGTCAGAACATGGAACAATTTGCCTGCAGAAATCGCTGAATCCGGAAACTTTTCGATCTTTCGAAGTAGACTATCCAAGTACGATCTCAGGTCATTACAAGAAACGAGTGAGCGTCCACTTTGATTAGAAGGGTATTACTAATAATCTAATGTGACGGGTTTTTCCAGCTTGTTGTGCTTTTCTTTGTCCCAGAAGCGGTGGCCTCAAGTATCATGAAACAAGAGGTCATTCAAATTGTTAAAAAAATTTCCTCTGCAAAAAATTCATATTTTGTCCCCATCTCACTCCTGCCATTGTTATGCATCTTTTTTTACTTTAACATAGAATCTCATTCACATACGTGTATATGTATGTTTCTTTATTTCCACAATAAAGTCCTTGAATGAAAAATGAATGAATGAATGAATCGCGAGCAGACGTTTTTGTACTCGAGCAATTTTGTCCTGTCTCGTGGGTTTTTTCGGTTGTGAGGTTTGTTTGGCTCTTGCCCATGAATTTTGAAGTGCCATTCCGTGCTTATTTTGTGCATTCGAAGTACTTAAAAATCTAGTATGAACGTGTCCTGATCAGATCCAGCCTGATTTCCAACCCGCATGAACATGGACTTTTGTTGTAATCAATTTTCTGAAAATTGTTATGAAAAAGGTTTTCTGCTACACTGAGCCGAAGTTATATCGTAGAGTTTCTGTAGTTTACTGCCGATTCAATAAATCTTTGTCGTCAACTGTTATAATATAAAGTGGTAAAAAAGTTATAAATTCAAGTATTATGGAGCAGTAATAGTCAAGGAAGTGTAGTACTAGTATTGGCGTAATAACGGTGAGAATATAGTGGAATACGATGAAAACCGTTTTTACGGTTTTGAATTCCCGCGCTTCACTCGAAAAAGGTCTGCGGATCAGCCGCCAAGACGAGCGGGGGGTTGGTCCGAGGACGCTCGGGGGCTGCTGCCAAGTTTGGGACGCTCGGATGAGTCCCCGATGAACACTCGGCTGGTGCCCCCCGAATGTCCGAGAAACCCATGATTACTCAGCGCTGTTGACAATCGAATTTGATGGGTGCGAAGTTGTTGTGATATAGATCATGTATCGGTTTTTCACTGCCAACCGATCACCAAGTGGGCGGTCTTTGATCCGCCAATCACAGGCCACGCCGATGTACATATAAACCCCTGCCACCGCGCTGTGGAGACATTCGACATGACTCGACTACTGCCTGCCGCTGCCGACTCAACGCGCTGCCACCATCGCCACCTCCACCACGACGCTCGGGCCGCAGCCACGAACTCGACGACGTCTACGACCACCCACGACGCCACTCCACTGCACTCACCCATCAATTATTGCTGTATTACTAATAAACCGATTGTTCACATCTGTGTACCCCACAGACGTAACAATTGGCGATCAGTCTCAGCGTTTGTAACCTGAGCGAATTCAGCGTTGGTAACCTGAGCAACTCGACGCCCCAGAGGCTTGATATTGGTCCTGAAAAGGAATAGCACAACAGTGTCTGATTCCTATAATTGCTGGAAACTCGCGATTTATCGCTGGAGTGAATTTTGAGTGCGCTTGATTGGCCACTAATAATGGAATCTGAAACGATCCAAAAGCTGTTGGAGCAGAATGTCCAGCAAACTGAACAAATACAGCAATCGCTACAAGTGATTGGAAAAAGAGGGGTTATGGCGAAAAATGAGGTGGCAACAGCACAATCGACATTGATGTCGGAACTAACTAGTCGAATAGCGAATTTCTCGTTCGATCCTGAAATCGATCGATGTTTTTCCCGCTGTTATGAACGGCATGGGGGAATTTTGCTGAAAGATGGTGCATCCCTTGCTGATGACGCAAGGTCGAGACTATTGATTCGGAAAATAGATAATGATACCTTTGAACGGTACTGTGCTTCTCTGGGCCAAATTCCGGTCCGCAATTGCGTCTCGACACGCTTTGCGGCCGCGCGCATTCGAGTCGGAAGAGTTTCCAGCGCCGCAGCCGCCGATCTGTTGACTCGAGGTGGGTTTTAGAAACAGGAAGGTGAACAAAATTGGAGAAAACTGTATAAAAAGCCATATTGAGTCGGCTTTGGCTCTGGAAACTCGACTGTCTCCAGCGCGTGCGGTCGTAAAGCGTGTCGAGACGTAATTGCGGACCGGAATTTGGCCCATATAGGCACAGTACAAGCGGCAAACCCTTCCTAAAACACCATCCGATATTCAAAACAGCGAGATGATAGAAACGTTCAGGGACATGTTTGATGTCAGAAAATCAATATTCACAGCCCGTTACCAATGTTTCAAGATAGAGAAAAGAGACTCAGAGGATTTCACGGAATACACTGGTAGGGTAAACGAAATGTGTGAACACGCCAGCTTTGGTGAGCTGGATACTGAGGGTTTGAAGGCTTTGTTGTGGATTTACGGTCTCAAGTCCAACAAAGATCGAGAAATTCGACCACGATTGCTTGCCTTCTTGGATAAGGAAGCAAAAGAGAATCGAAAGCCAAGCTTGCATGAGATGTATAAAGAGTGTGATCGAATAGTGACGTTATTGAACACGTCAAAGATGATCGAAAATGATTCAGTCGATGTGAGAAAGGTTGAAACTGACCCAAAAAGGGTAGGGCGCATCGTCGAATGCTGCACTGGTCACACAAGTCGAGAGTGCCGAAGTAAGCTATGGGCTTGCAACTCATGCAAAGGCAAAGGGCAGAAAGAGAAGTATTGTGGAAGAGCATCACAGTACAACAAAAAGACCAAATCGAAGACCGAAGCAAAACCGCACAGGAAACGCTGCGGGCGAGTAGTTCTCGCAGGAAGTGCTGAGGCTGACGTGAATGCAGTTCGGCATTACGCAAACATAGCAGTCAACGGGCACAAAGTTGAGCTTCAATTGGACACTGGCTCAGACATTACATTGTTGAATGTAGACACGTGGAACAAAATGGGCAGACCGAAACTCAACCACACTAGTTTGGTCATCATGGACGCTAGTAGAAACCGGATGAAGGTTTTTGGTGAACTGAGATGCCAGTTCAAACTGAAGGATGCCGTTGGTGAGGAAGGTTGCTTCGTTACCCCTCATAAAACTTTAGTAGGTCTTGATTGGATACGTCAAAACGTTGAAATGGCATATCATTTGGAGATAATGGTAGCTCATGTGAGTACCAATGGTGGTGTCGAGCTGATATCGGAATTGAAACCGAATTTTGAGGCTGTTTTTCTAGAAGGCTTTTCAAGAAGGCACGTGCACCAAAGAAAAGGCAGAGCTGAAGCTGCTGCAGGGTGCTAAGCCTATTTTCAGAATGGAAAGACCTGTCGCGCACGCGTCGCTAATGACAGTTGAAAAGAAAATCGAGCGCCTTGTGGAGATAGGAGTTATTGAACCGGTATCTCACAGCGAATGGGCGGCTCCAATCGTCTGCGTACTTAAAGCAAATGGCAAGAAACGAGTATGTGGCGACTTTTCAACTGGCTTTAAACAAATCCTTGGAGGATTACGAGTTCCAAATTCCAATTCCAGAAGATATTTTCGCTTCGTTGAGTGGTGGAATAGTTTTCTCGCAGATCGATTTTTTTTGATGCCTACCTCCAAGTTGAACTGACAGATGAGGCCAAGCAAATGGTCGTCATAAATACGCACAAGGATCTATTCAGATACAAACGCTTGTTGTTTGGTATCAAAACAGCGCCAGGCATATTTCAAAGCATCATGAACAAAATGATCTCATGCTTGGAAGGAGTAGCTGCATATTTTGATGACATATTGGTGGTCGGAAAGACACCTGTGTTACACAAGAAGAATCTCCTCGCTTTGTTTGAAAGCATAGCCGAGTACGGGTTTCGAGTGAAACTGGAAAAGTGCTCCTTCGCGAAACCAGAGATTCACTTCCTCGGATTCATTATTGATAAAGAGGGTCGTCGTCCGAATCCTAGGAAGGTTGCTGCTATTGCCAAGATGCCAGCATCACAGAATGTGGCGCAACTGCGCGCATTCTTGAGCATGGTCACGTACTATTCAGCTTTCATTTCCAAGATGAAAGGGTTGCGTGGACCGCTGGATGCTTTGTTGAAAAACGATGTCAAGTGGACATGGAAACACGCACAAGAATCAGCGTTCGAGACACTGAAGAAAATACTGACGTCAGATTTGAACCTGACCCACTACGACCCAAAGAAGAAAATAATCGTAGCCGCAGATGCGTGCGATTATGAAATTGGGTATGTGATCTCGCATCGAACGCCAGATGGCACTGAGAAACCGATTGCCCACGGTTCGAGATAATTGACTTCTGCAGAGAAGAATTACGCCCAAATCGAGAAAGAAGCATTGGGGCTTGTAGAGGCAATCAAAAAGTTCCACAAGTATTTGTATGAGAGGCGTTTTCACTGACCACAAGCCGCTGCTGGCCATATTTGGCAGCAAGAAGGGCGTACCAGTTCATTCAGCCAACCGTTTGATGCGTTGGGCAACAATGCTAATAGGGTATGATTTCGAAATTGAGTACATCAAGACGGAGTCGTTCGGACAAGCTGATGGATTGTCGAGATTGAATCGAAGGCATCCCCTTGAAGAGGAGGAATGCGTCGTCACCTCAGTTGAGAGGGACGTGAGCCGAGTGCTCGCAGATGCTGTACGCAGATTGCCCGTGACAGCAAACATGATTCGTGAGCACACGGAAAGGGATGCTCTGTATCGCAAGCTTAAGAATTTCATTGATACTGGGAAATGGCCAAAAGTTGTGTAATCTGGCTTGCAGCAGTTTTACAATAAACGTGATTCGTTATCGATGGTGCAAGGCTGCGTGATGGTAAGCGATAGAGTTCTCGTGCCAGAGACGCTGAGAAAAGAGGTTCTCAAGGAGCTGCACTGTGGTCATCCTGGGATTGTAAGGATGAAAGAGCTAGCGCGAAGCTATGTATATTGGCCAAATTTCGATGAAGATTGTGAACAGGTCGTGAAGAGTTGCGCTGATTGCCAACTACACTCGAAGTCTCCGAGAAAAGTACCTCTAAGAACGTGGAATACGCCAGAAAAGGTAAGGGAGCGTATTCATGTAGATTTCGCTAGCCCTATGGATGGAGCGTACTATATGGTTGTTGTTGACGCTTTGAGTAAATGGCCTGAGATGTTCGAAATGAAGAATATCACAGCTGGCACAACGGTGAAGCTGTTAAAAGAGCTGTTCGCACGATACGGAAATTCAAAAACGCTAGTAAGCGATAACGGAACGCAGTTCACATCGGAGCTTTTTGAGCAGTTGTGCGAAGAACGGGGTGTTGCGCATGTCCGAACACAGCCGTACCATCCTCAGTCCAACGGTCAGGCAGAAAGGTTTGTGGATATTCTCAAGAGAGGTATCAAGAAGCTAAAAAGGGAGGGAAGTGCGTCCGCTCGCCTAGATTGTGACTGCCTGAATACTGTCCTGTTGGCGTGCCGAACTACGCCAAATGCTACTCTTTAAGGAAAATGCCCTGCTGAAGTGCTTTTGGGTAGACAACTACGGACTAGGCTCAGTATGCTAGTGCCGTCAAAAGAGCAGCCGGGAACAGATTGTGCTGCTGAACGCAGAAAGAAGGAGGAGACGCAATCCAATAAGAGACACGGTGCAAAACATCGCGAATACCTAAAAGGTGATGCAGTTGTTGTAAAAACACATCGTGGTGGTTCAAACTTTGAATGGGTTGAAGGGAAAGAGGGGGAGGAGAAAGACTGGGAGCGTCACCTACGAGGTGAACGTAGGAGGAAAACTTGTCGTGAGACAAAATCAACTGAAAAAGGTTCCAGAAACCGAAAACGATGACATCAGTTGAAGCGATTTGTTGCTTGATTTGTTCGAGACAGAGCCGACAACCACCGAAGTTGTGCCAAGCAACGCTGACAATGATGATGTGACTAGTTTAGAACGTGATTCCTCCGAGCTCGATGCAGAAACTGACGGAGAACAACAGAAAGGAATAGAAGGACCAAGTGCTGGCCAAAGTAGAAATCAGAGCCGCCGAGACGGAACTGTTGCGCTACAACCTATCCGTAGATCCATGCGACAACGTCGCATACCGAAACGTTACGAACTATAGTGATATGCGGCTGACCTGATATTTGGTGTTGTTCTTCGTGCACCGCAACGCTTCTCTTAAAAAGGGGAGGTGTTGTGATATAGATAATGTATCGGTTTTTCACTGCCAACCGATCACCAAGTGGGCGGCTCATATCGTAGAATTTCTGTAGTTCACTGCCGATTCAATAAATCTTTGTCGCCAACTGTTATAATATGAAGTGGTAAAAAAGCTATAAATTCAATTATTATGGAGCAGTAATAGCCAAGGAAGTGTAGTACTAGTATTGGCGTAATAACGGTGAAAATATAGTGGAAATATATATTTTGGTAAATTTGTGTGTGCGTGTGTGTATGTATGTATGCGTTTCTCTGTGTGTTTGTTTGACCGTTTATTCGGCTTGACTTTCAAGACGGGCTACCTTACGGGTGCGGGCTCAAGAGCGCGCAGAACGCCGTGGAAAGTGTGCGGGACCCAAGTGGAAATGCGCAGGACGCCGTAGAAAGTGCGCGGGACCCAAGGTAGATAGCGCCGGACGCCGTAGAAAGTCTGCATGACCTAAGTGGGAGTGCGCAGGACGCCGTAGAAAGTGTGCGGGACCCGAGTGGAAGTGCGCAGGACGCCGTAGAAAGTTTGTGGGACCCAAATGCGATTGCGCCGGACGCCTAAGAAAGTGTGCGGGACCCAAGTGGGAGTGAGCGGGACGCCGTAGAAAATGTGCGGGACCCAAGTGGGAGTGGGCATGACGCCGTAGAAAGTGTGCGGGACCCGAGTGGAAGTGCGCAGGATGCCGTAGAAAGTTTGTGGGATCCAAATGCGATTGCGCCGGACACCGAAGAAAGTGTGCGGGACCTAAGTGGAAATGCGTAGGACGCCGTAGAAAGTGCGCGGGACCCAAGGTAGAGTGCGCCGGACGCCGTAGAAAGTCTGCATGACCTAAGTGGGAGTGCGCAGGACGCCGAAGAAAGTGTGCGGGACCCAAGTGGAAGTGCGCAGGGTGCCATAGAAAGTTTGTGGGACCCAAATGCGATTGCGCCGGACACCGAAGAAAGTGTGCGGGACCCAAGTGGAAATGCGCAGGACGCCTTAGAAAGTGCGCGCGACCCAAGGTAGAGTGCGCCGGACGCCGTAGAAAGTGCGCAAGACCTAAGTGGGAGTGCGCAGGACGCCGTAGAAAGTGTGCGGGACCCAAGTGGAAGTGCGCAGGGTGCCATAGAAAGTTTGTGGGACCCAAATGCGATTGCGCGAACGCAGAAGAAAGTGTGCGGGACTCAAGTAGGAGTGCCCAGAACGCCGAAGAAAGTGTGCGGGACCCAAGTGGAAATGAGCAGGACGCCGTAGAAAGTGCGCGCGACCCAAGGTAGAGTGCGCCGGACGCCGTAGAAAGTCTGCATGACCTAAGTGGGAGTGCGCAGGACGCCGAAGAAAGTGTGCGGGACCCAAGTGGAAGTGCGCAGGGTGCCATAGAAAGTTTGTGGGACCCAAATGCGATTGCGCCGGACACCGAAGAAAGTGTGCGGGACCCAAGTGGAAATGCGCAGGACGCCTTAGAAAGTGCGCGCGACCCAAGGTAGAGTGCGCCGGACGCCGTAGAAAGTGCGCAAGACCTAAGTGGGAGTGCGCAGGACGCCGTAGAAAGTGTGCGGGACTCGAGTGGAAGTGCGCAGGACGCCGTAGAAAGTTTGTGAGACCCAAATGCGATTGCGCGAACGCAGAAGAAAGTGTGCGGGACTCAAGTAGGAGTGCCCAGAACGCCGAAGAAAGTGTGCTGGACCCAAGTGGAAATGAGCAGGACGCCGTAGAAAGTGCGCGCGACCCAAGGTAGAGTGCGCCGGACGCCGTAGAAAGTGCGCAAGACCTAAGTGGGAGTGCGCAGGACGCCGTAGAAAGTGTGCGGGACCCAAGTGGAAGTGCGCAGGGTGCCATAGAAAGTTTGTGGGACCCAAATGCGATTGCACCGGACACCGAAGAAAGTGTGCGGGACCCAAGTGGAAATGCGCAGGACGCCTTAGAAAGTGCGCGCGACCCAAGGTAGAGTGCGCCGGACGCCGTAGAAAGTGCGCAAGACCTAAGTGGGAGTGCGCAGGACGCCGTAGAAAGTGTGCGGGACTCGAGTGGAAGTGCGCAGGACGCCGTAGAAAGTTTGTGAGACCCAAATGCGATTGCGCGAACGCAGAAGAAAGTGTGCGGGACTCAAGTAGGAGTGCCCAGAACGCCGAAGAAAGTGTGCGGGACCCAAGCGGAAATGAGCAGGACGCCGTAGAAAGTGCGCGCGACCCAAGGTAGAGTGCGCCGGACGCCGTAGAAAGTGCGCAAGACCTAAGTGGGAGTGCGCAGGACGCCGTAGAAAGTGTGCGGGACTCGAGTGGAAGTGCGCAGGACGCCGTAGAAAGTGTGCGGGACTCAAGTGGAAATGCGCAGGACGCCGAAGAAAGTGTGCGGGACCGAAGTGGGTGATCACAGAACTTTAAAATCGTTTTGTGTGACTATAAGAGAGTGTATACCACTCCTTTCTTCACGTTCCCTCCCCCAACCACTCATTTAAACTGCTTAGCTGTTTATATGCACCAACCTTTCTAAATCGGGTTTATATACGATAGAAATGTGAGTTAATCAAAATATGCATCCAGAGAACACAAACATCATTACACTTCATTTGGCAATAGATGTAGCAGGGTGTCGGTTGGTCATGGAGGCATTTACTAAATCTCAAACAGCGGTTGTCTTTATCATGACAGAAATGAATATAAATAAACCACCACTTCAGGACCTCCTAAAACTAAAGAAGGGTCGGTGTGCAACTGTATTAGAAAGGAGTTTACGCAGGGTTTGCAAGGTTTGAAATGCTTTGTAATTTCTGATTGCTCGAGTGTTGTCGTCGAAACCAGCTCATGGGCCGGCGCAACCGGATTCCAGCGGCAGAGGCCGGCGATAGCCGGCAAACGTGGGATCTTTTGTACGCCATTTCACATAGAATCAGCGGATTTCGATTCATTCGCCTTATACTCAAGATGCCGGCGAAGCCGGCAAATGGGCCGACGTAGCCGGACCCCAGCGGCAAAGGCCGGCGTCATCCGGCCGACGCCGCTGGTAGTGGAATACGACGAGAACCGTTTTTACGGTTTTGAATGCCCGCGCTTCACTCGAAAAAGGTCCGCGGATCAGCCGCCAAGAGGAGCGGAAGGTTGGTCCGAGGGCGCTCGGGTGCTGCTGCCAAGTTTGGGACGCTCGGATGAGTCCCCGATGGACACTCGGCTGGTGCCTCCCGAATGTCCGAGAAACCCATGATTACTCAGCGCTGTTGGCAATCGAATTTGATGGGTGCGAAGTTGTTGTGATAAAGATCATGTATCGTTTTTTCACTGTCAACCGATCACCAAGTTGGCGGTCTTTGATCCGCCAATCACAGGCCACGCCGATGTACATATAAACACCCGCCACCGCGCTGTGGAGACATTCGACTTGACTCGACTACTGCCTGCCGCTGCCGACTCAACGCGCTGCCACCATCGCCACCGCCACCACGACGCTCGGGCCGCCGCCACGAACTCAACGACGTCTACGACCACCCACGATGCCACTCCACTGCACTCACCCATCGATTACTGCTGTATTACTAACAAGGTGCACACCCACGCCGCTTCGCGGCGTACTTGTAGGCGTGTATTTTGACGCATAAAATGATATTCTCATTGTCAAATGAGAACTTAGTTATTATAGTTCGTCGAAACCCAATCCGATCCCACACACTTTTTCCTGCGTCGGCGCACTCCCAGTTGGGTCCAGCGCACTTTTCCCGGCGTTCGGCGCACTCCCAGTTAAGTCCAACACACTTTTTTTCGGCACTCGTCGCACTCACAGTTGGGTCCAGCGCACTTTTCCCGGCGTTCGGCGCACTCCCAGTTGGGTCAAACACACTTTATTCGGCGCACGGCGCACCTATAGTTGGGTCCAACACACTTTTTTCGGCGCTCGGCGCACTCCCAGTTGGGTCCAACACACTTTTCTCGGCGCTCGGCGCACTCCCAGTTAAGTCCAACACACTTTTTTCGGCACTCGTCGCACTCCCAGTTGGGTCCAGCGCACTTTTCCCGGCGTTCGGCGCACTGCCAGTTGGGTCCAACACACTTTATTCGGCGCACGGCGCACCTATAGTTGGGTCTAACACACTTTTTTCGGCGCTCGGCGCACTCCCAGTTGGGTACAACACACTTTATTCGGCGCACGGCGCACCTATAGTTGGGTCCAACACAATTTTCTCGGCGCTCGGCGCCCTCTCAGTTGGGTCCAGTACACTTTTTCAAAGCTCGGCGCACACCAAGTTGGGTCCAGCGCTTTTTTCCCGGCTTTCGGCGCACTCACAGTTGGCTTCAACACACCTAACTCGGCGCTTGGCGCACTCCCAGTTGGGTCACACACTTTTCGCTGCGCTCGGCGCACTCCCAATGAAGTCCCGTCTACCTTCCCACGGCTCCTACAGCACATGCAGCCGCCCATGAAGGCGCTTAGCAACGTTTTACATAGGAAACTGATGATATCGTGTTATCAGTATACGCCATCACATCATAACAACAAACCGAATTGCTTCATTTCTGAAAACAAACCGACCGAATTTCCGTTCACTCTCTCTCTCTCACACACACACACACACACACACACACACACACACACACACACACACACACACACACACACACACGCACACACACACACACATACACATACACACACACACACACATACACATACACACAGATGGTCACACACACCAAGCAGCGTATAGTTAGTAGGATAACCCGATTGTTCACATCAGTGTACCCCACAGACGTAACAGAAGTATATCCAGATTCGCGTAACCCATTAAGTCTTTTTTTGGAATTCCATCGCAGTGCCACGCAATGCTCTACTTGTGGGTATAGATCGGTGGCATGCTTCGTGTCACTTCGCACTGATTGGGCTTGTAGAAGTCCAAACTTAGAATCGTTTTCCTTGCACTCATGCTAATCTTGGAGAGGATTTTGTGCTGATCATAACAGTGTCTCTGGAATTTCTCAGAACCCACTCAGAAATTGGGATTGGCGAACCGTCGGCATTTGCCAGGCGAGCGAAAACCATTCCCAGTGTCTGACAGCCATTAGCCGGCGGTCCGCCAAAACCCTGCCAGCGGTCCGCCAGGACGTTGGCCGACCGCTGGCAGTCTCTTGGCTAATACCTTGCAGCCCGCTGTTGAGCAATCATTTGCCAACGGTCCGCCAGTCTCTTCGCAGACCGATGAATCGAGGTGGGTCCCGCACCGCAGATCGTTGCGTAGGACCGGGATCATACCTTCCGCGACCAGCGACAGCGACTGTGCATGTCGGGCATATCGATTTTTGGTCGATATTGATGGTAAGCATTACGCCTCGTCGCCGGAAGTATGATCCCGACCTAGGAGATCGCCTACGCAACGGTCTGAGGTGGGGCACCCACCCCACCTCCCACCACGCCGTCGGGACTTTCCCCTCAGCTGCCAAAAATATGCTAGCCTCTGTAGAGTGACTTGAGGTCACCTTCCAGGGCCGGCATCAAAGTGCCGAGTGAACACTCTTTGGACTGAATCGCCTTATATACTGGCTTGGCTTATCAATCAAATCAGTGATTAAACCATAACATGTTGGAACGTGGATAGTCGTTAACTCTCTCGAGTGCCAGCCATGTGATGATTCAGTGCCGAGCGAAGGCCACTGGGCGGTTAGGCGCCAGCCGAGTACCAATTGGAGGATAACTGCGTTCTTATGCGCTCGGTAATTTCATAGTTTGATTGCCCTTGCCAGCTGAATGCAAGTTATCGCGCAGCTTTCAGGCAGCTGGCACATTTTCGCCAGCGGTCTGCCGCTCGCACTAATTGAGATGCCAAGCATGAGCCAGCTGTCGGCTTCGTAATTGCCGATTGCCAGCTAATTTCCAGTTATCATCCAGATATTAAGCAAGTGGCACATATTCGCCAGCCGTCCGTCGGTGGCAGTAAATTACATGGCGAATGTATGCCAGCTGTTGGCTTCGTGATTGCCATTGGCCAGCTAAACGCCAGCTGTTCCCCAGTTGTTGAGCAACTGGCGATTTTCCGCCAGCTGTCCGCTGCTCCCAATGTCTGAGTACTATAAACGAAGTTATGGATTCTCAAAGATTGTGAATTTCAACGTTGGGAAATTCGTGGGCGAGTTGTCTCGGGCCTGTTTTTCCTCGTCGTTCGCAGCCACAGCACTGGAGCAGACCGCGCTATAACAATAGACCGATTACAAATGGAAGCACGTAGATTTTGATCAAAATCCATCCCGCGTCTCGTTCCTGTTGAGATCAGAAGCTTTTAAGTGGGCGGAGCGAATGGGTGCTGATTTGGGGGCGGAGGAAAGGTGCTCGATTTTTCTCTTGTCCTGAAGAGTTGAGGTCCCGCGTTTGGCAGGGTTGCTACGCACAGCGACCGGGCCATAATATCAAATTTAATACACGAGCTTGGGCTGTGCCTTCAAAGGCAGCGTTCACGATGATCATTCCCGTTGACTTTCCGCAGTGAAATGATAGGCGAGAAGGACCCCAGGCTCCCAGTGTCGAAAGAACGGTAGAAAACGAGCTAGGAGTGGCAAAATAACGGCGGCTTTCTAATAACAAGCGCTTAGGTGTACCAGACACACCCCGCGCCCCAGATCCGCCCCCTCGAAATTAACAAATGAAAACTCAGATTACAGGAATGATCAAGTGAAGGAAGTGCTGATAAGTGAGCTGATCGCTTCATTGCCCTGATAGGTATCATCCTTCCAGCGGTCAATGCCTTTTTGAGCATGCCTTGCTATATAGGGCACCAGACCTTCCGTAGGACGTAGAGATATCGGAAGTGAAATTTATCGTGATCACTGCCTTTAGAGATAATCAGGGGCCATATTTATCAAAAATTTACCCGCCAAGTAAGTGTTAAAGGCACAGGACACCCGAAAAATTATTTTTTTCAGATTTCATGCTTTTCTTGGAAAGGGTCATACGCTGATTACGGTGATATCACTGAAATCGTCCAAGACCCCATATGAACAGAGTTTTGGCTCCTTGAAAATGCCTGTAATTTGAGGGTGAAGAGTTGGTGGACGTGGTGTCTCAGTCCTGTATTTCTCTTCATTCGTAATCGTTGCGTCAGGGAAAGCCAGGATAAGAGGACAGTCCGGTAATGGACAGAAGAACGACGACTTGTTGGAATTCATTCATCTATCGAGCCGCTATCGAGTTCGAAAATCTGGTAGGAGGTCGGGCCTGTGGTGGTGAGCGGAGGAGGTCGGGCCTCTGGTGGTCGCTTATATCTCGCTTATATTGAAGAATTGGGATCTCGCACTTGGCAAGTTTTATATAGGAAGGGTCTACTACACAATCAAATTAAAATCTCAAAATTCATGTCTGAGGGTGTATTGTGCCTTTATATCCTTCGAATTTGGCTCTTACCCTGTGTACTTACCTAGAATTTTTAGGCAAAAGGCCAGGGGCCGTATTCATCATTGAAATGCCGGGTAAATCTTACTTTACATTTACCTTACCCGGAGCCGATAACTTACTCACTGCGAAATGGAATTCATCACACACTTACTTACCCGGGTAAGATCCCGCGCAAAATGTGTTTATTGTGCACTTACCGAAACACTGAATAGGCGTCGTTAATTTGAAATTCTTTCGCCGATTCATACTTTTTTTATTCAAAGGGGCTAAAGAGAAGTGCATTGGTTTGATGATTAATGAAAACTTTGAAGTACATCATAGGGGGCCCCTCCTATATAGAAAATAGCATCATTTAACATTACTGACTATTCAATTTCTTCTAGCGAGAATCTTCCAAAGGCACTCGTCAATTTTTTTTTCTAATCGCTGTCCTACTCTAGTGGAGGATTACTCTATGATGGAATTTTTCCTCTAGGAGTATTAGGTTGTAGATAAAGCTACCCACTATTCATTTTTGTCTTTTTTCGGTCCAGTTTTTCAACCAAATTTGATACACCGTTCAAAAGCGCCAATTTGTTCCTATCTAAGATTTTTTTGAGCTCTCAGCTACTCTTGGTGGGTCACGAGTTTCAGGGAAAAATTTGGTAAATTCTTTTGCAAATGTTCACCGATCGGCCAACGATAAATATGCCCTTTCGTGCGTAATACAATTCGACGAAAAAAAAGCCTAAGGATTCTTCTGTATTGCGTCGTGCTTATTTAATTGTAGAGAAAAAACTCAAACCCATTATTTATTCGGCTCAATAAATTTTGTCATTAGAAAGGCGGCTCTCCCTCTGTCGTATACTGCTGGAAGTTTTCTTCTAAAAATCACTTCATTGCGAATTGTCAAGTATTTTTTTTTTCAAAATTCGAAGAAAAAGCAGAAAGTGGTGGCAGAATGTTGACTATTCGCAAATTATCTATGGTGGATGAGAATATTACCTGTACAAATGTACTGTGAGATTTGAGGTCCAAACTCATTGCACAGAAAAAAGTTCGAAATGCAAAAATGTCGAGTACTTAAGCCATAAATTGAATTCGAGCGTTAGGATCACAGATTATCATTTTCTAGAAGGAGCGTCAAAAGTATTAGATAAAGGAACGTCAGCGTTCTCGGCAGCTACACTATTAACATATGACCTGAGAAATTCAATCGGGCCAAGGATAATGTTTTCTCAAACTATTACTTTCGATTCAGCACAATATAACCTAACTCAGTAAGAGTTCGGTGAACAATGGCACGAGGAGTATAAAGCCCAAAAGAAAATCTTTAGTTGCATTTTCTGATGCATTCAAAATTTGGTAAAGAAATCTAGTAGACAGAAGCAAGGAAAGCCTACCGCTTTTTCACGACACAACAAAAACCAATGAGAACACGCATGAAAAAAACATTTATAACTTTCTGTTTGTGGAAAGAAACATTGAATTAATCATAAAAAAGGCAAATTAACCTATAATGGAACGAGAAGTTTTAATTATCGATGAAAATAATGCGCTCCATTGCTGTTTCCGCGGTAAGTGCAGCTGTAGCCGGCTGGGAGTAAAATTTACCCGGCTCCATACGTCGGGTAAATTTTACCTGGATTTTTACTCGAAAATCGCGAGTAAGTAAGCGTGTGAATACCGGGTAAGTGCCAAATTTGAAGGACTTTACACTTACCTAGCGGGTAAATCATTGATGAATACGGCCCCAGGTCAATTTTACCTGACGTATAGAGTCCCGTATCCCCAGCCGGTCGCAGCTGCCGCGCTCCCCTTCTCTTCGCAAAACAGTCCGGGTGGTAAAACTTTTGTTGCTTTACGCCGCGTTTTTGCGTGACAACTGTTCCTTTTGGTGTTCCTCAACCCAGTGAGGGTGTGCATACAGTAGGTAAGTATTGTACTGATACCTTGCAATCCTTATTACCCGTTGGCGCAAACCTGGTGCCTGTTGGGGAGTGGGGAGGCAAATGAGGCAAATTTAGTTTGTTCCTTTGCGTGCCTGCGCGGAGCGAGGGGAGAAATAGCGATAAGGTGTGGGGGAGAAGGAGATGCAGCATACGCGCACGCACGCGATCGACAGAAACAAATTTCATTTCGAAATAGAGGACAAGTTATAACAGATGCGCGCCGGGTTTGTGCCACCACGCAATAAGGAACGCAGAGTACCCGTACGATCCGTGGCGACTGTAACATTTCCGCAGCGTCCCGCCCGTGTATAACTACAGACAAAGTAAATCCACATCGCGTCAGCGGCTTTTTTTTCGTGTACTGTGTACAAAAGAGAACAGCGTTGGCCGCGGAGCGCGTTCCTGTATCATGGAAGGCTAACAATCTGTATTAATTAGGTTTAGGTGCAGGGTGAGCCCCGTTGCTCTGAGCCAGAATTTCATCCATGAAGAGATTCTGCATACGAAATCTTCTCTTTCTTGAGGGGCGCTCCAAGACTGTTTTCATGACGCTGTGGGAGCATAAACAGCTTTTCCATGGCCACATTTGCTTACCATGGCTACGAATTATAAGTGTAAATTGCTTCCACGTGGCCGTGGCTACGTCTCTGTGGAAGCGTTTTGCCATAGAAATGTTCTTCGAACGCACCCCTGGATGTGATAAGAGTTATCCCCGCTCAACTCTAAGGCCAGTCCTGGGCGGTGTACTGCAAGGCGGGGTATTGTCTTCGATCATACACTCACGAACTCGCCGGTCTTGTCAGTTCCTGTGGCCCCGGTTTCAGTGCATTTGCGGACGATATCAAGATCTATCTGAACGTTTCTCAACCGGAGAACTGTATCTTGCTACAACAGTCTATTGACATTGTTATTACTTGGTCTCGCGATTTGGTAAATAAAGTAATAGTAAAGTAACAATTGGTGGCTGTCAGATCCAAGAAGTTGACCAAATAACTGATGTAGGGTTCGCTATCACTGCAAGTCTGAGTTTTGATAAGCATTGTGAATCTATTTCGAATGAAGCAACCTTTGCTATGAATGATATTTCCAGGGGTTTGTCAAATAGCAATCCCTCTGTGCTTATCAGAGCCTATACCACGCATGTAAGGCCTCTACTCGAGTACGGTACCCCGGTATTCAACCTAGCCAAACTCAAGAACATGAATAGATTGGACAAGATACAGAACAATTTTAACAGAAGAGTGCTGATCAGACAGCATGGCTTTATTTATGGGCAAATGCCACCGCTGCTGACAGAAATGCACTCTTCGGCCTTGAGCCTTTGGCTCTCAGAAGGAAGAAGAATTATCTGTTTCATTTCCATCAAATCCTTTTCAATGGCAAGTTAGGCCTGGGGATTACGTAAGAACGAGAGATTCGGTCACCCGTGGGGTCCGATTAAATTCCACCGTTCCATGTCTAATCTCGAGTGTCGGCTCAGCTTTTCAACCAATAGGGTTGTTCCGGTATTCGAAGATCTCAGTAGGAACGATATTATTCCTATAAACTTCGGCGCCTACAAGAATTTAGTGCACGTATAACTGGCCTCCGGGGAGCGGCGGAGTGACCCTCCGTAGTGCTAGGTTGCTGGATTCCCTGTGCTTTTCTTCGGACTGATCCATCGTTGTTCTCGTTTCATTGGTTTACAGTATCTTTGCTTTAAATATTCGTTTGTTTTCCTTTTTTTCACATAAGTGTGAACTTGTGTAAACAAATATATTTAAATATATATTATGTTTGAAACTCGAAGTTTCTTGCAAGGGAATGGTGCTCTTACTGGTATGTGAACTAGAGTTGAAACACCCAATGCGGCTGTCAACAAACGAGTGACCAATTGCTCCTAGCACACCAAATAACCCCCATGAGGAAATTTCAAGACAAATCTGAAAAAGTTTAACGCTTTAGGAAACCCTAAATTGCTAGAAGAAACGGTCAACAAACAATTCGCACTAGTCCAAAACGCCATCGCTCAGTACAAAGTTTGAAGAATGTGCTCTCACAAGGGACCACTTCGAACATAAAATGGAGTTTTGAAAAACGGTCTTTTGAGGGTTGTAGAGGAGGAAAAAAGGAACAATTTGAGATTTTAAAATTTCACTCAGTCCTCACGGGTAGATCAAAAACGATCAAAAAAGGAAAGAAACCAGAACGTTGGATTGGGAGGACGTAGCACAAATGTGAGCTATACAGCGGCCTTGAAATCATCTGAAAAGTTTCTCCTAAAAGTTTGAAGATGAAATCTAGCTAGGTTCTCGAGTTATGACTTGTTCATTGATCCCCTGAACAATGCTCGTTGCATTCAAACCACCGATCACTGCAATGTGATAGTCGGGGTGCTCTAGCAGAAGACCGTGGCTCAGTCGGTTAGGCGTTGAATTACGAAGCAATTGAAAGATGGTTCGAATACTGTGGGATCATTACTGCATTATGGCTGGTAGTAATTCTATGTGTTCACCCTACTTGTTTTGAGTTTTAACAGTGTCTCTTGTTTTTATACCTCTTTTCTTATGTCGCAGAGGTAACGTGATATAAACGGAGAACGGTTCACATCAATGTTAGAAACTATAGAAATTCCGAGGTTTCGACAATTGCTAGAATATCAAGAGTACCCTTACCCTTCTCCCCCACATATGTTACAGAAAAACCGTCCTTAATTCGGAGAAACACTTCAGGGGACTTATTTTGATACAAGGTGCACATCCACGCCGCTTCGCGGCGTACTTGTAGGCGTGTATTTTGACGCATAGAATGATATTCTCATTGTCAAATGAGAACTTAGTTATTATAGTTCGTCGAAACCCAATCCGATCTCACACACTTTTTCCTGCGTCGGCGCACTCCCAGTTGGGTCCAGCGCACTTTTCCCGGCGTTCGGCGCACTCCCAGTTAAAGGCAGCATACACGCTCGTAAGCATAGTCGAGATAACAGCATAGATCGGTCCGCACGGCCCGTGCTATGTCGTCAACGACGTTTGAAGCGCTGAAAACTGTCCAGGGTGACAATATTTGACAATGTTTGAGCAATCTTGCCTTCCACGCCCGTATTTTCACACCCCTTTGAGTAACAGAATGAGAATCGATACTTGTGAAAACGTGTGATAATTGAGAGTGATAGCACTATCAAATGAGAGGGTAGGAGAGAAATAGCTGGGTTTACTTGAGTATAACATGTCTGTGCACCGATAAGATCCTCCATTTCAAGAGTTCAGCGAAAGTAGAGCGGCATTCTCGAAAGTAGACGAGAGACACTAGGTATGCAGACATGTTATACTCAAGTAAACCAAGCTATTTCTCTCGTGCACTCCCATTTGATAGTGCTATCACTCTCAATTATCACACGTTTTCACAAGTATCGATTCTCATTCTGTTACTCAAAGGGGTGTGAAAATACGGGCGTGGAAGGCAAGATTGCTCAAACATTGTCAAATATTGTCACCCTGGACAGTTTTCAGCGCTTCAAACGTCGTTGTCGACATAGTACGGGCCGTGCGGACCTATCTATGCTGTTATCTCGACTATGCTTACGAGCGTGTATGCTGCCTTTAAGTCCAACACACTTTTTTCGGCGCTCGTCGCACTCCCAGTTGGGTCCAGCGCACTTTTCCCGGCGTTCGGCTCACTCCCAGTTGGGTCCAACACACTTTATTCGGCGCACGGCGCACCTATAGTTGGGTCCAACACACTTTTTTCGGCGCTCGGCGCACTCCCAGTAGGGTCCAACACACGTTTCCCGGCGTTCGGTGCACTCCCAGTTGGATCCAACACACTTTTCTCGGCGCTCGGCGCACCCCTGGTTGGGTCCAAAAAACTTTTCTCGGCGCTCGGCGCACTCCCAGTTGGGTCCAACACACTTTTCCCGGCGCTCGGCGCACTCCCAGTTGGGTCCAACACACTTTTCCCGGCGCTCGGCGCACTCCCAGTTGGGTCCAACACACTTTTCTCGGCGCTCGGCGCACCCCTGGTTGGGTCCAAAAAACTTTTCTCGGCGCTCGGCGCACTCCCAGTTGAGTCCAACATACTTTCACCGGCGCTCGGCGCACTCCCAGTTGGGTCTAACACATTTTTCCCGGCGCTCGGCGCACTCCCACTTGGGTTCAACACACTTTTCTCGGAGCTCGGCGCACTCCCAGTTGGGTCCAACACACTTTTCTCGGCGCTCGGCGCACCCCTGGTTGGGTCCAAAAAACTTTTCTCGGCGCTCAGCGCACTCCCAGTTGGGTCCAACACACTTTTCCCGGCGCTCGGCGCACTCCCAGTTGGGTCCAACACACTTTTCTCGGCGCTCGGCGCACTCCCAGTTGGGTCCAACACACTTTTCTCGGCGCTCGGCGCACTCCCAGTTGGGTCCAACACACTTTTCTCGGCGCTCGGCGCACCCCTGCTTGGGTCCAGAAAACTTTTCTCGGCGCTCGGCGCACTCCCAGTTGAGTCCAACACACCTTTACCGGCGCTCGGCGCACTCCCAGTTGGGTCCAACACATTTTTACCGGCGCTCGGCGCACTCCCAGTTGGGTCCAACACACTTTTCTCGGAGCTCGGCGCACTCCCAGTTGGGTCCAACACACTTTCTCGGCGCTCGGCGCACCCTGGTTGGGTCCAAAACTTTTCTCGGCGCTCAGCGCACTCCCAGTTGGGTCCAACACTCTTTTCCCGGCGCCGGGCGCACTCCCAGTTGGGTCCAACACACTTTTCCCGGCGCTCGGCGCACTCCCAGTTGGGTCCAACACACTTTTCTCGGCGCTCGGCGCACTCCCAGTTGGGTCCAGCACACTTTTCCCGGCGCTCGGCGCACTCCCAGTTGGGCCCAACACACTTTTCTCGGCTCTCGGCGCACTCCCAGTTGGGTCCAACACACTTTTCCCGGCGCTCGGCGCACTCCCAGTTGGGTTCAACACACTTTTCCCGGCGCTCGGCGCACTCCCAGTTGGGTCCAACACACTATTCTCCGGGCTCGGCCCTCCCCTTGATGGGGCCAACACACTTTTCTCGGCGCTCGGCGCACTCCCAGTTGGGTCCAACACACTTTTCCCGGCGCTCGGCGCACTCCCAGTTGGGTCCAACACACTTTTCTCGGCGCACTCCCAGTTGGGTCCAACACACTTTTCCCGGCGCTCGGCGCACTCCCAGTTAGCTTCAACACACTTTTCTCGGCGCACTCCCAGTTGAGTCCAACACACTATTCTCGGCGCTAGGCGCACTCCTGGTTGGGTCCAAAAAACTTTTCTCGGCGCTCGGCGCACTCCCAGTTGGGTCCAACACACTTTTCTCGGCGCTCGGCGCACCCCTGGTTGGGTCCAAAAAACTTTTCTCGGCGCTCAGCGCACTCCCAGTTGGGTCCAACACACTTTTCCCGGCGCTCGGCGCACTCCCAGTTGGGTCCAACACACTTTTCTCGGCGCTCGGCGCACTCCCAGTTGGGTCCAACACACTTTTCTCGGCGCTCGGCGCACTCCCAGTTGGGTCCAACACACTTTTCTCGGCGCTCGGCGCACCCCTGCTTGGGTCCAGAAAACTTTTCTCGGCGCTCGGCGCACTCCCAGTTGAGTCCAACACACCTTTACCGGCGCTCGGCGCACTCCCAGTTGGGTCCAACACATTTTTAACGGCGCTCGGCGCACTCCCAGTAGGGTCCAACACACTTTTCTCGGAGCTCGGCGCACTCCCAGTTGGGTCCAACACACTTTTCTCGGCGCTCGGCGCACCCCTGGTTGGGTCCAAAAAACTTTTCTCGGCGCTCAGCGCACTCCCAGTTGGGTCCAACACACTTTTCCCGGCGCTCGGCGCACTCCCAGTTGGGTCCAACACACTTTTCCCGGCGCTCGGCGCACTCCCAGTTGGGTCCAACACACTTTTCTCGGCGCTCGGCGCACTCCCAGTTGGGTCCAGCACACTTTTCCCGGCGCTCGGCGCACTCCCAGTTGGGCCCAACACACTTTTCTCGGCTCTCGGCGCACTCCCAGTTGGGTCCAACACACTTTTCCCGGCGCTCGGCGCACTCCCAGTTGGGTTCAACACACTTTTCCCGGCGCTCGGCGCACTCCCAGTTGGGTCCAACACACTATTCTCGGCGCTCGGCGCTCTCCTTGTTGGGTCCAACACACTTTTCTCGGCGCTCGGCGCACTCCCAGTTGGGTCCAACACACTTTTCCCGGCGCTTGGCGCACTCCCAGTTGGGTCCAACACACTTTTCCCGGCGCTCGGCGCACTCCCATTTGGGTCTAACACTTTTTTCTCGGCGCTCGGCGCCCTCTCACTTGGGTCCAGTACACTTTTTCAGAGCTCGACGCGCACCAAGTTGGGTCCAGCGCACTTTTCCCGGCGCTCGGCGCACTCCCAGTTGGGTCCAACACACTTTTCTCGGCGCTCGGCGCACTCCCAGTTGGGTCCAGCACACTTTTCCCGGCGCTCGGCGCACTCCCAGTTGGGCCCAACACACTTTTCTCGGCTCTCGGCGCACTCCCAGTTGGGTCCAACACACTTTTCCCGGCGCTCGGCGCACTCCCAGTTGGGTTCAACACACTTTTCCCGGCGCTCGGCGCACTCCCAGTTGGGTCCAACACACTATTCTCGGCGCTCGGCGCTCTCCTTGTTGGGTCCAACACACTTTTCTCGGCGCTCGGCGCACTCCCAGTTGGGTCCAACACACTTTTCCCGGCGCTTGGCGCACTCCCAGTTGGGTCCAACACACTTTTCCCAGCGCTCGGCGCACTCCCATTTGGGTCTAACACACTTTTCTCGGCGCTCGGCGCCCTCTCAGTTGGGTCCAGTACACTTTCAGAGCTCGACGCGCACCAAGTTGGGTCCAGCGCACTTTTCCCGGCGTTCGGCGCACTCACAGTTAGCTTCAACACACTTAACTCGGCGCCCGGCACACTCCCAGTTGGGTCCAACACACAATTCCCGGCGCTCGGCGCACTCCCAGTTGGGTCCAAAAAACTTTTCTCGGCGCTCGGCGCACTCCCAGTTGGATCCAAAAAAGATTTCTGGGCGCTCGGCGCACTCCCTCCTACACACTTTTCCCGGCGCTCGGCGCACTCCCAGTTGGGTCCAACACGCTTTTCCCGGCGCTCGGCGCACTCCCAGTTGGGTCCAACACACTATTCCCGGCACTCGGCGCTCTCCCAGTTGGGTCCAACACACTTTTCTCGGCGCTCGGCGCACTCCCAGTTGGGTCCAATACACTTTTCCTGGCGCTTGGCGCACTCCCAGTTGGGTCCAACACACTTTTCCCGGCGCTCGGCGCACTCCCATTTGGGTCTAACACACTTTTCTCGGCGCTCGGCGCCCTCTCAGTTGGGTCCAGTACACTTTTTCAGAGCTCGACGCGCACCAAGTTGGGTCCAGCGCACTTTTCCCGGCGTTCGGCGCACTCACAGTTAGCTTCAACACACCTAACTCGGCGCTCGGCGCACTCCCAGTTGGGTCCAACGCACTTTTCCCGGCGCTCGGCGCACTCCCAGTTGGGTCCAACAAACTTTTCTCGGCGCTCGGCGCACTCCCAGTTGGGTCCAAAAAACATTTCTCGGCGCTCGGCGCACTCCCTCCTACACACTTTTCCCGGCGCTCGGCGCACTCCCAGTTGGGTCCAACACACTTTTCCCGGCGCTCGGCGCACTCCCAGTTGGGTCCAACACACTTTTTTCGGCGCTCGGCGCACTCCCAGTTGGGTCACACACTTTTCGCTGCGCTTGGCGCACTCCCAATGAAGTCCCGTCTACCTTCCCACGGCTCCTACAGCACATGCAGCCGCCCATGAAGGCGCTTACACCCCATTCACACTTTTGCGATAGCGGCAAATGCCGCGATTATCAGTAGGAAAATGAGAAATCAAATGTCTGATACCGTTCTAAAATGAGAAATTAGATGTCTGATATCGGTATCAGACATCTAATTTTCAATTTTTCTGCTGATATCCCGCGGCATTTGCCGCTATCGCAAAAGTGTGAATGGGGTGTTAGCAACGTTACATAGGAAACTGATGATATCGTGTTATCAGTATACGCCATCACATCATAACAACAAACCGAATTGCTTCATTTCTGAAAACAAACCGACCGAATTTCCGTTCACTCTCTCACTCACACACACACACACACACACACACACACACACACACACACACACACACACACACACACACACACACACACACACACACACACACACACACACACACACACACACACACACACACACACACACACACACACACACACACACACACACACACACACACACACACACACGCACACACACGCACACACACACACACACACACACACACACACACACAAACACACACACACATACAGATGGTCACACACACCAAGCAGCGTATAGTTAGTAGGATATGAAGCTGGGTAAAAGTTCGGACAGAATGAAACTTCGTGGACTTGTTCCTTGATCAATGACCAATCTTTTTTCCAACAGAAATAATTATTCTAAACAGAAGTGGGTTTAGCTAAACTACAAAATCCATTGAAGCAACCTAATACTTAAGCGCATGGCTCGAAGACTCAAGAAAAGTGTTTCGTTATCAATTCCAAAATTCGGAGTAGAACAGAACCACTCTTTTGAGAACGCATCTTACAAGATAACTACTTTTATTCAGCCTGGCCATTCTGGTTTAAATGTAGTTTTCTGGTGCCACTTTGGACGTAGAATCCGAGTATGCTCTTCGCAGCTTCTCTGAAAAATAGAGAAGCTTTTATGAAAAGAAGTTATAGTCGTTTTTCCAAGCCTCGCGACAAGGCAAGGGCACCCATCAAGGAATTTTTAGGGTGGTTTGGAAAGAATTTTCGGATTCGGCTCAAAGCTTGTATGTAGGGGTAATCTAGGGTGCTGAACACGAATCTAGAGATCGTTTGCCGAAATTCTGAGGTTTACCGTGGTTTACGGTAGTTGTCATGACATAGAGGGCCTAAACCTACCTTAATAATTTGAAAATTGTTAAGTGAATATCAAATTCGTATTCAGCACCCCGAATAACCCCCGTTGAGAAATTTTGAGTCAATTCTGCGACTTTGACCCAACTACCCTATTCCCACCGTAATCTACCGTAATCTGTCGAAAATCGATAAACTGACCTCAGATTCGTTATGAGCACTTTAAATAACCTCCGAAAGCGAAGTTTGAGCCATAAATTTTTTTTCGATCTTTGGAGCCCCATGAGGTAAACCTTGTCTTTGCTGAGCTCAAGGCCATTTTTGGGGGTTCAAAGGTCGAAATTTTTTTTGCCCAAACTCAGCCCCAGGGGGTAATTTGGGACGCTGAACACGAATATGGGGTCCGTTTCCTGTTTTGTAGCGAATCTCGTCAGGTTATGGGGCATTGAATGGCATTTTACCTAGCGCAACCCAGTAAACTCCAAATACCGTGCGGTACCGATTGCCACGATAGCCGTAAAATGGCGTGTGTGATGGTGTAGATGCAGAATCCATGGTAACAGCGACGCCTATTTTATTGATTGGCTGCGAAAATCTTGAAAGAACTTTCACGTCTCCTTCGGAAAGCGGTAATTTCAGGTAGAAATGCTCATGAAAGTGGCAGTGAAATGTGACTGAGAGTTAATAAGGGTACTGGCTTGGTAATTGAAGGGATTTTGGGTAATCGGACAAGAATTTCAACCTCGTTTGTTATCTATTCACTCTGACTATAAGGCTGCTCGGTTTCATTTCTTCAATCCGAGTTTTGACCAACAGTAAGATCGGCCCACACCCGAAGTTTTCCTTCCTTGCCGATTTTTGGTTTTAAATGTTTCTTTCCCGAATCGCAGCCAACACTAAAATCAACCTCCATTGCCTAACGGTGCAGCCGAAGGCTGCACCGTCCATTCAGGGTCTCAAATGATTTAAAGGCAGTGTTCACGATGAAAAAAGTTTTTGAAAATCCACTAGGATTGGGTAGTGGAGGGACAGTCTGTAACGTTAACGTCGAAAGAACGCATGAAGACGAGCCAGGAAGAGCCCCAAAAGAGCCCGAATTTGCAACTTCGAGCGCATTGAAAACCCCAAAAGCGCATCACACGCCCACCGACGTGAACAAATGAATGCTGGAGATCGTAAGATGAGCCATGATTTTCAATCATTAGCCCCGTTCTTCACTTCATTCTCAGCTTCTCTCTTTCATCAGGTCAGCTCGCATAGATCGGCTGCAAAAAACGGAAGTTACAAGCCTCGGACAACTCGTCCACTATGTTTCCATAGCTCAATCTTTGAGGGACCATAACTCCGTTCCCAGAAGGTCTTGTACGATTTCAGAGACATTTTGGAATCAGCATGGGAGCCGTTTTCAAGATAGGCGGGGAAACAGAAAAACGATTTTTATCGTGAACACTGCGCTTTTAAACCACCTGAATTGCAGCCAACACTAAAATCAGCCTCCACCCGGGGATTACCTCCCTCAAATGATTTAAACCACTCCGAATTGCAGCCAACACTAAAATCAGCCTCCACCCGGGGATTACCTCCCTTGCCTGACGGTGCAGCTGCACCGTCCATCCAGGGTCTCAAATGATTTAAACCACTCCGAATTGCAGCCAACACTAAAATCAGCCTCCACCCGGGGATTACCTCCCTTGCCTGACGGTGCAGCCGAAGGCTGCACCGTCCATCCAAGGTCTCAAATGATTTAAACCACTCCGAATTGCAGCCAACATGAAAATCAGCCCCCACCCGGGGATTACCTCCCTTGCCTGACGGTGCAGCCGAAGGCTGCACCCTCCATCTAGGGTCTCAAATGATTTAAACCACTCCGAATTGCAGCCAACATGAAAATCAGCCCCCACCCGGGGATTACCTCCCTTGCCTGACGGTGCAGCCGAAGGCTGCACCCTCCATCTAGGGTCTCAAATGATTTAAACCACTCCGAATCGCAGCCAACACTAAAATCAGCCTCCACCCGGGGATTGCCTCCCTTGCCTGACGGTGCAGCCGAAGGCTGCACCGTCCATCCAGGGTCTCAAATGATTTAAACCACTCCGAATTGCAGCCAACATGAAAATCAGCCCCCACCCGGGGATTACCTCCCTTGCCTGACGGTGCAGCCGAAGGCTGTACCCTCCATCTAGGGTCTCAAATGATTTAAACCACTCCGAATTGCAGCCAACATGAAAATCAGCCCCCACCCGGGGATTGCCTCCCTTGCCTGACGGTGCAGCCGAAGGCTGCACCGTCCATCCAGGGTCTCAAATGATTTAAACCACTCCGAATTGCAGCCAACACTAAAATCAGCCTCCACCCGGGGATTACCTCCCTTGCCTGACGGTGCAGCCGAAGGCTGCACCGTCCATCCAGGGTCTCAAATGATTTAAACCACTCCGAATTGCAGCCAACATGAAAATCAGCCCCCACCCGGGGATTGCCTCCCTTGCCTGACGGTGCAGCCGAAGGCTGCACCGTCCATCCAGGGTCTCAAATGATTTAAACCACTCCGAATTGCAGCCAACACTAAAATCAGCCTCCACCCGGGGATTACCTCCCTTGCCTGACGGTGCAGCCGAAGGCTGCACAGTCCATCCAGGGTCTCAAATGATTTAAACCACTCCGAATTGCAGCCAACATGAAAATCAGCCCCCACCCGGGGATTGCCTCCCTTGCCTGACGGTGCAGCCGAAGGCTGCACCGTCCATCCAGGGTCTCAAATGATTTAAACCACTCCGAATTGCAGCCAACACTAAAATCAGCCTCCACCCGGGGATTACCTCCCTTGCCTGACGGTGCAGCCGAAGGCTGCACAGTCCATCCAGGGTCTCAAATGATTTAAACCACTCCGAATCGCAGCCAACACTAAAATCAGCCTCCACCCGGGGATTACCTCCCTTGCCTGACGGTGCAGCCGAAGGCTGCACCGTCCATGCAGGGTCTCAAGTGATTTCAACCTGATATCTTTATTTTTGCTTCCGCGGTTGCACCGACAATCCCTTTTCCACCGGCAAACAACCGTTCCTATGAGATTATTTATTGAGAATGCGGGTGCACTGGAATTACAGGCGTGATTCCCGGTGTGAAATGTGTAATTGCACCATACACTATATTTTACGGCTATCGTGGCAATTTGTACCGCACGGTATTTTTCGTCTAGTCCGTAACCCATTGTTTTGGTGGTTTTTGATCTACCCGTGAGGACTGAGTGAAATTTTAAATTCCTAAATTGTTTATTTTTACGCCCTCTACTACTCTCAAAAGACCGTTTTTCGAAACTCCATTTTTTGCTCAAAGTGGTCCCTAGTCAGCCAAACTTTGTCCAGGGGGGGGGGCATTTCGGGCGCTAAACACGATTACGAGGCCCGTTTCCAGATTTTCGAAAGATTACTGTTCGGTTTGGAAGGTACGAAAGCTACAAAAAACGACGGTTTTGAGCTTATAACTTCTTGGAACTTGCACCTCGGTGCAGGATACATATGGAGGCCTAAGAGATATAGACCCGTAGTAAACCCACCACTCAGTCAGGATCATCTGAATGGGTGATAAGACGAGACCGAAACGATTCAGACAGGGCTCAGACGAGTCCGAAATCGTATCGAGCGATAGATTGCGATCAAGCGGTCGGTCTTGCAAAGCCATGATAATGGGGGGCATGATGATACGTGTGATGACAGGAACAACCGACCATTATTCTCTACGTGGTCGTTCACGAAACGACTAACTCCATGCTTCGTTTCTCAATAAATGAAATGCTGTTTGTTTCGTGGAAGCTGATATTGATAATGATACATTGATAAGCCGAAATCTCAGCTGAATTATTTGAGTTACTCCTTTGCTCCTTAAAACAGTCTCGAGCGCACTCCTGACCTGGCAAGCTGTTTCTCTCTTCTCTAGCCAAGAATTCAGTCAGATCTGACTGAATCGATTCAGTCAGATCTGACTGAATCGATTCAGTCAGACCTGACTGTGTGATTCAGCTTAACTTGTTTGTTGCTGACTTTCTCTGTTTAGCCTAGGTCGCTATCCTACAACACGTATAGTTCAGTTCCGCAATCGCGTTCAGTCCTCATTATCACAATCATAGAGGCGAAGCGGTTGTTTAAAAAAAACTCAACTATGAAAATGAAGAAATCATTCTCCAAACAACCGCTTCGCTTCTACGATTGTGATAATGAGACTTTGCGGACTGAACGCGATTGCGGAACTAGATCATACGTCTGAAATGTGTGCGGCTCATCTGAATTCTTTTCAGAACTTGAATTCAGATAGGCTGAACTGAAGTTTTCGCCGGCTTTACTACGGGCCATAGTCTACAACAATGGAAGTAGGACCTGGTGAGGTTGCGGACTCTTCCTAACATACTGTAGTCTGATTGTGTTATCACTCATTTTTTTTGAAATAGCTGAGATTGGTCGGAGAGTTTTTGTTTCCACTCTCACATTTTCTCCTGTTTTCACTGCTTCCACAGATGTAATCATGTCGGTGAAAACACAAACTCACCGATCTCTCACACCTGTTTCGGAAAAATGAGTGATACCAGTAACAAACCACCTTATCCTTCAATTCCTCGCTACTCAGGTACTCAGGGCGACGGCCGGCGAACCTCCATGCCGAAAACGACGGCCGGCGCCCCATATTTCGAGGGTGCCGGCCAGCGGCGAACCATGCTGCATACGACGCACACGCAGCGCGGATATTGGCTCGCCCGCGAACCACAAAACACGCCACGCCATCTTCAATTCGGCCTGCTGGAAAGACAATTGATAATGAACACGACTGATCACGTCGTAACGTGCTTATCAGGTGCACAGCCGGTATAAAAGGCGCCTCATTTCACTGGAGTCCTCAATCGGCATTCTACTGCCGGCCCTGGAAGGTGACTTCGAGTCACTCTCCGGAGGCCTGCATATTTTTGACTGCTGAGGGAAAAGGGGTATCCCCACGGCTGGGGGGGGGGGCGGTTTTCGCCGCGATCCGCGGGGATGGTGGTTTCTCACCGCAGACTGCGGCGGACCGAGGCGGGGCGTTTCTCCGCCGCAGGGCCGGGGTGACATGCTCGAGGTTAACAATAATACGAATAATGATCGCGAGCCATCTGGTAAAGGTCGGCGGGCCATCGACATGAAGCTGGCCGGCTACTGAGTACTCGCAGTTGTATTATCACAATCGTAAATGCGAAGCGGTTGTTTTTCGAAAACCTCAATAATAAACATGGAGAAATCATTCTCAAAACCGCACTACTTTAGTGATAGTGATAAAGAAAAAAGCGAGTAGCAGGGAAATGGAGGCCATGTTAGGATGAGTGCGCAACCTCACCAGGTTCCTTTTTTGGTGGAGATCGGCAGCTGCGGGGCCTAGCGAAACCCTAGCGTAGAAAAAACTAAGAAAAATGAGCTCGGAACGGTCCCCTACGGCCCCAAAGTTGGACACCCGTCAGCTCGTCACCCCCAGATTCACTTTCCACGCCCACTGACGTGAATAAATGAATGCTCGAGATTGTGAGATGAGCGATAGTTTCCGATCAATAGCCCCGTTCTTTCCTTTAATATCAACTTCTCTCTTTACTCAGGTCAGCTCGCATACATCGGCTGCAAAAGACGGAAGTTACAAGCCTCGGACAACTCGTCCACCATGTTTCCTTAGCTCAATTTTTGAGGGACCATAACTCCGTTCCTAAAAGGTCTTGTACGATTCCAAAAACATCATTGGAATCAACATGGGACCGTCTTCAAGATGGGCGGAAAAGCAGAAAAACGATTTTAATCGTGAACACTGCCTTTAAAGGCAGCATACACGCTCGCAAACATGGTCAAGATATCAGCATAAATAGGCCCACACGGCCCCTACCATGTCGTCAACGACGTTTGAAGCGCTGAAAACCATCCAGGATGACAGTATTTGGCCATCCTTGTCACGCACGCCCGTATTTTCACACCCCTTCGAGTAACAGAATGAAAAATTAAACTTGAGAAAACATGTGATAATTGAGAGTGATAGCACTAGCAAGAGGGAGTGCACGAGGGAAACAGCTCGATTTACCTGGATATTACATGTTTGTGCACTGATGAAATCCTCCATTTTCAAAAGCCATCCAGAGTAGAGCGGCATTCTCGAAAGTGTATGAGAGTTTGAGGGTGTTTAGACAGGTAATATCCAGGTAAATCGAGCTGTTTCTCTCGTGCACTCCCATTTGATAGTGCTATCACTCCCAATTATCACATGTTTTCTCAAGTTTAACTTTTCATTCTGTTACTCGAAGGGGTGTGAAAATACGGGCGTGCGTGACAGGGATGGTCAATTACTGTCATCCTGGATGGTTTTCTGCGCTTCAAACGTCATTGACGACATGATAGGGGCCGTGCGAGCCTATTTATGCTGATATCTTGACCATGTTTGCGAGCGTGTATGCTGCCTTTAACAGCTGGAGTGCCAGAAGGCAGCCAAGAGGCTGCAGGCGGTTGGCCTGCGTCGTGACGAACCGCCGACAGGGTTCTGGCGGACAGCCCACTAAAAGCTGTCAGGCACTGGGAGTGGTTTCTGCTCGCCACGGAAATGCCGGCGGTCCACCAATCCCATTGTCTGTATACTCATCGGCAGTGTTCGTGTCACCCTTCGTCATTCTTCTAAATCATTGCTGGAACCATAGATTCACGAATATATGTTTTGTAGGATATATGTCAAAGGTCGTTAACTCTGTCGGAAGCGAAACTTTTCCGAGCCCGGAATGTGAAATGAGACATTGTCAAATCGAAAAATGGATAAATCTCGAATCAACGGCTATGGAAACAGACCTACGCAGCGTCTGGATTTCCGCGTAGTGCTCGACGACGGTTCACCTTCGGCGGAGATTCACTGTGGACGCACTTTGAACATTGAAACCCCCACCTCGTGATAAAAGTGTAAAAAGCCGTATCAATCCACGTGGACTACAAGATGAGAACTATCCGAGTGACTTGTTCTGAGCAGGAATTGACTTGAGAAGAATATCTAGCGAGAGAATGGAATCGCAAGGTAGACAGAACTCAAAAATTTTCTGGGGTGTGCATCCAGATTTTACCCACGATGGAATTGAAGTAACTGCGTAGCCTTGGTAATATCGACGCTTCCCTGAGCTTCATAGTTTTGTACTATATAAGGTTGAAGTTGAAGCTCGTCTGATAAACCTTCATTGTCGGGCAATAAACCCGTCGTCAGGTCAACTGTGGTGACTGGGGTGGAGTAGGTCGCAACCACAGATAAGCCCAGAGGTTTTCTCTAAATGGGCATAAGATGGAAATCTGAAGACTGCGTAGCGTTTCTTCCTACCTTGTTCATACTTCTCCCCAACTTGATGTCGTGTCAGAGCATGTGGGAAAACACCAGAATCACATCAGAAAGACTAAAGAATTTCTTCAGAAACTCCCAACTGATCTTGTGATTCAGAAGTTCCTCTGGAGATTCAATTAAGAATCTCGGGGTGAGGGTTGGGCGGTGGACACGCCCTCTGAGAGCTTTAGCAGAGAAATGGCCCACCAGGTACCGACGTAACTCCTGGTTGGCTCCGTTATTTCTCGGTTTCTCGCGAACTAGCCGAGAAATAACCAAAAATAACCGACACGCGACGCGGCCGTAGCCGGCTCGCCGAGCAGTCATCCGAGGCCACCAGCCGTTGGACGGGGTTTGCATAGGCTGAGCGAGGTCCAAGTACCTCAAACTTAGGTAATGGATCCGGTGTCGACATCAGAATCATGCCTCAAGGATGCGTCGTATACTTCTCTGAAGAGTATTATCTCTTGGCTATTTCGCGGCTACCATTACTTGGCGGCTATTTTCAGGCTATTGGGCGTTATCCAGCAAGTTCCCGGCTATTTCTCTGCTATTGCGCGAAAAGCAGGCATTTCCCTACTATTTTTCGGCTATTTTTCGGTCAAAACTCTCAGAGTCGGCGCAGAACGGCAGCGGCCGCCAATATTGCACGTTATACAGAGTACCAAGTTGTTCAATAAGTTCTGTCGTTCGGTAAGAAAAACACAATTCTATGGTTCAAGTTACACTTTATTATTCTCCCTGAACATTAATACACCATTAAAAAAAATAAATTTTTTTTATTGAAAAAAAAATCTAAGTCTCATCCATAGTAATGTATAGATGCACAAAATTCACTTAATCCTTTTTGAAACGCTCCAAATGTTGCTGAGAAAGTCGCATTTGAATGTGTTTCCGTTCCATTGTTAGCGAATGCGGCACCCATTATGCACACAGCTTGCTAAAGCCCGAAATTTCACTTAACCTATGGCTCACACTGCCTAATGAGATATGTAGAGCCTCTACTAACTCTCTTTCAGTCAATCGACGATCTTCCAAAACCATATCCTGTATTTTGGCAATGATTTCTGGTGTCGATGCGCTTTTTGGACGTCCTTCACATGGATCGTTTTCAAGGCTTGTACGATCACGTTTTAAGTCAGCAACCCATCTTTCTACTGCTCTCATTGTAGGTGAACAATCATAATACACTTTTAACATTCGTTCGTGAATTTCTTTTGATGTTACACCTTCCGAAAATAAGAAATTTATCACTGCGCGATATTCAATTTTTTCCATTGCTGTGACACAGCGATACTAAATGGCTTGTAAACAAATTGACAGATTGAAATGAAACTTCACATATTCTTCACTTCCGCACTGCCGTTCAGTCCGCAAAGTGCGCTTGATTGCGAAATCGTGCTGCGGCGCGGTTGCGAGTATCCTCAGACAGGGATTTGGGATCACCCGGGCGGTGGGATCACCCGGGCACCAAGGGCCAAAAGCGCCCGGGTGATCCCACATCCTTGTCTGAGGATGTTCGCAACCGCGCCGCAGCAAGATTTCGCAATCAGGGTGCACTTTGCGGACTGAACGGCAGTGCGGAGGTGAACTGTACGTTCACATGAAGAGGGTACCAACAGAACAAAAAAAATTTTGGGCTAGTAGCAACGCCCTCTCTTATCGAACGACAAAACTTATTGAACAACCAGGTATATACAGGGCTCCGGGCACCATCATAGTTGGCCCACCCACTTTGCCGATGCTCACCGTGAAGTGACGCTTTGGGGCGCTTGGGGGTCAATTAATGACGGCAAAACATTTGAAAACTGTTATAAACAAGTTGTGTTGAACAATCACGAAAACTCTAGGACACAAGATCACTGGTATTGGTCTCCCACGGCGAAGTTTTGGAAGAAAAAGGACCGGGCCTAGACTAGTTGATCACCGTATTATGAGAAATAGACTTTTCACAGCAGAGTTCGCTCGCTCTAGCTGTCTTTGTTACTCGATTCAAATACCAATCAGCGCAAAGAATGAATCTCCTGCCACTAAAAGGGATCTCGCATTATTATCTCTGGTGATCAAACATCCTTTTCTCGAGTTGGAGTATAATTTTGATACCCTAGGGGATCTAAAAGCGAATCACAGCGAGGTCCGGCGACTCGCAGTATGCCATGACACTTCCTCTCAAGTCAGATATGAATTTATGCTGGGAAAGTTTACTAAAGATCGCAAACTTCGTTACAACCTCATAACATTTTCACCACACCATTCTCACTACTTCCAGCAGCTAGCTTGCCGATACACTGTGAATTTGAAGTGACAAAAATAGACTTGATGTTCATGCTGGGCAATGGCACGCTATTAGCCGAACAGGCTCCTCACGGCTCAACAGATTAGCGACAGTTGGTGCAATCTTTGCTCTTGTCACTACCCTCCACCTAACTTCGAATAACAACAACATCCTCATGAGGTCTGGGCACAGTTGTTGGGTTCTTGTTGGGCTAGTAGCTATTCTAACACTCTTACTTACCTCATCGGGTGTCTCGCTTGGCCTTTCGAGGCCGATCCTAGGGTGGTATTCTCGATCAACTCGCCGAGAAATTCGGAGCAGTTCCAGCGTGTATTTGATACATATCGATTGATATCCCGTGTAGATTGAAATCTCGCGGGATATTAATCGGTGAATATCAAATACACGCTGGCATTGCTCCAAATATCTCGGCGAGATACTGACGGGTTAAAGGAGAGTGCTACCATTAGAAGATATCTTCGAGTATTTCTCAAGAGAGGGACCGAATGCCAGCCTCCAGGATTCTCCAGGTGCTGAAGGGTAACTTTCGCGCGACGGAAGTCCCCCACGGTCCACAGCCGGGGCCGCCTCCCCGCCAAATTCCGGTCCGCAATTGCGTCTCGACACGCGTTGCGGCCGCACGCGCTCGGGTCAGTCGATTTTCCTGCGCCTAAGCCGACTCAATGACTTACTTGACTTAATCGGTTGGCTTTCGCCTGACGCGGTCATTCCGCATCTTCACCGAGGTGTGCCGTCCTAGTAGTCAGCCGTGTCCATTTTTCACGATCTTCAGCCACAATTTGAACACATTCCATCCAGCTGTCACTATTCCATTTCCTGCGAAACGAAACATCGCGCCTGAACTGTCTTTCGATGCCGAGTGACTTTAAATCCTCTTTAACCACATCCGTCCAGAACTTTCGCCTACGCCCAGGTGGCCGTTTCCAGACAGGATTTGGAAGCATTTTTAAAGCGTGTTGTACGAGACGATCCGGCGTTCTTCTTAGTATATGCCCGAGCAGTCGAAGTCGACTTTCCATTGCTGCTTGAGATGGCGTTAGGAGATGCTGGCACCTCCCTCGTGTCAAGCGTTGATGTACTGCGTCGATTTCCTTGTAAAGGTCTTCGTTATGGCATACACGCGGCCAGAAATATCCAAGCAAACGCCTAAAAGCTTCCTCTCCGTGCAATCCAACCTTTCCATCTGCGTTTTCGGTGCTGCCCACGTCTCCGATCCGTACATCATGATAGGGCGAATAGCGGATAGGTAGACGCGCAACTTGACTTCCTTCGCGATGGTGGTAGACCACAAACACTTGGTTAGAGAATTGAATGCAGACGTAGCTTTCGCACATCGTTGTCGAATATCCGCTGCATAACTACCATCGTTCTTCAGCAAACAGCCCAAATAACAGAAATCGTCCACCAGTTCGATACGTTGTCCGTCCACACAAACTCCAGTTGAAGGCCTCTGAGAGACCCACATCTGCTTGCATTTGTCGGGACGAAGACGAAGTCCATAGGCTGCGGCATACTTCGAAACGAGGTTCACAATCCTTTGCAGTTTTGCGTTGTTTTCAGCGAATAACACAATGTCGTCGGCGTACTCCAGGTCGACAAGGGAGCGTCCTGATGGTGTTAGGATCACATCCGCAGGAAACTGTTCTGCAACTCTACGCATGATGTCATCAACGGCGAAGTTGAAAAGAAAAGGTCCTGCAACGGCTCCTTGCCTTACTCCTGTTTTCACCTCGAAAGCTGACGTAAATCCGACAGGTGTACGAACTGCTGCTGTTGTTCTTTTGTTCATGTCCTCGATTAACCGAACATACTTTTCCGGGACTCCATCTGCTCGCAGAGCATTGAGCAATCGATCACGATGAGGAGAGTCGAACGCGGCTTCAAAGTCCAAAAAAGCAAGCTGTAATGGCTTCGAAAACCGCTGCCACGATTCAATTACTCTTCTCACGACGAACACTTGGTCGATGGTCGATCTTCCAGGTCGAAAACCGGCTTGCTCATCTCTGGTCGTTCCTTCACGATGTTTGATAAGTCGCTCGAGAATGATACGTTCTAAAACCTTGTACATGACACGAAGTAGAGAGATTCCTCTGTAGTTCTTAGGATCCGTGACGGATAGCTTCTTGTGAAGAGGTACGATGATCGCATGTCTCCACGAATCGGGTATCCTTTCGCTCATCCATATGGCACGGATGGTGTTGGTCATTTCACGAATCCCAGACGGAGGAAGAGCTTTCAGCATTTCAGCAGTGATGTTGTCATCTCCACCTGCCTTTCCATTCTTCATTTTCCGGACACAATCCAAAACTTCAGACTCAGTCGGTGGTTCCTCACTGACATCGTAATGTGCTCTCTGAACATGCGGGAGCTCAGGTACTGATGGCGCTGGACGATTCAGTAGTGAACTGAAGTAATCCTTCCATATTGGCAGCGTCGCATCACCAACTGCAACTCCATTGGTAGTGTTCAAGACAGGAGAACATCTCTTCATCTTCCCGCTATACTGTCGCAGCAACGTGTAGGCTTTCTTCGGATTCTTCTCCTCCCAAGCCTTCTCGAACTCCTTAGCTCTACACGTCCACTCTCGTTCGCGGTCACTTTGAAGCTGCCGACGCAACTTCCTCCTCAGACGCTTCTCCTCCACGAAGTTTCCTGCAGTTCGGAGAGCACATACTCTGTTGTAGGTAGATGTTGTTTCTTCTGAGACGTAGGCGAACTTCTTCTTAGGCTGTACAACCGGGAGTGCCTCTTTCGAAGCGTCCTGGATGCACTTGACAAAAGAATCCGCGTCGCAAAGTTTCTTCTTAGTCCGTACTCCGATGTGAATAGAAACGCGTTGTCGGAAAATCCTTCTGCACTCTTCATCTCTGAGACTTGTCATGTCAATCCTCTGGAGCGGCTGAGCCCTCGCTTCCTCTTATGAATCCTCGCAGTGAAGTTCAACAGAACAGGACGGTGATCCGAATCGAATGCGACATCCCACACAGCTCTAGATCTTCGAATGTCCGATACTGGAATATTCCTCGTCAGGACATAGTCAAGCTGTAGTTTCAAAGTTGTCATCTTCCGCTTCCGCTGCTCTTCTGGAGATAGCCGGGTTGGTCCCTGCCACGTAAGATGATGGCGGCGATGATTCCTCTTGAATGTCGATGCAATAATCAGACCACTGCGTTCACAAAAGTCGACAAGGCGGTAGCCATTGTCCGATGTTTGCTCCACTGGGTAGAACCATTTACCGAGTACTTCGGATTCCTGATCAAGTCCCATCTTCGCATTTGCGTCAATCCTCACGACAACAGCATGTTGACAAGGTATCCTGGCCAGCAACGTATTGAGTTCCTCATAAAACGCATCCTTCGAATTGTCTTCGGCGGTTTCAGTGGGCGCATGAGCACTCACTATCCACAGATTGAATCCTCTGTGATCCCGCAGTCGTACGAATGCATTCCGACACGACGTTGAGCCGAACTCCTTGACCATACCATTGAAATCCTTCCTTACAGCTATTGCACAGCCTCCCACTCTCCTATCGTCAGCGTTACCGCAGTAGATGGTGTACTCTCCGACGCTGATGACGGGTCTATCCTTGAGGCGGGTTTCCTGCAAAGCAGCAAACGGTGCATGGAAATAGCTCAGAAGTCTGGATAGCGCAGTTTTTGGATATCACTCGACAGCGATCGACAGTTCAGGGTGGCGAAATTGTGGCTTGTGGCCAAAGACTCCATGACTCCCTAGGTACGGATCCTAAGGTGTTATGGACCAGAGGCCTTGGTGTGCCGGACGGCGTCACCTTTATGCAATGTGCGGGATACTTTCGCGATATAGTTGTGCACGCTATATCGCTCGAACGTTCCCTGTGTACACTCAAACGTCTGCTGGGTTCAGTAGAAGCAGGGGCACCAACTAGCAGGTACCAACAGACTTGTATACACACCCCCAGCCGACTCAATAAGGCTTTTTTATACAATTTTCTCCAATTTTTCTTAGTCTCCAGTCTCCAAAACCCACCTAGAGTCAGCAGATCGGCGGCTGCGGCGCTGGAAGCTCTTCTGACTCGGGAGCTTGCGGCCGCAAAGCGTGTCGAGACGCGATTGCGGACCGGAATTTGGCCCAGATAAGCACAGTACTTTCTGTTCGGCTACGAGCTACTTTCCTGTTAGCCTACTAGCTACCATGATCGTACGTAATTACGTTTTACGATTTAGGATTTTACGAATTACGGTGTTTTTTGGCCTCGTAATCACGGGTTACGATTTACAACATTTTGAACCGTAAATCGTAATTTTTTTGTAATTAAGAACACATGCGATGGAAGTAAAATACTGTCAGTTTCAATTGGCCTGCTCATATTCCCATTTTGCGTAAACCAATGTTTTCAGTCAGGAAATAGGACCAACTCCAGCATCCGACTAGAGTACGACCAGACTTTTAATCTTATTCTTAGAGGTGATCCTATTATTATGACTCGGGGAAGCGCGATCGGAGTTGGAGGCGCTGGATATCTGACCAGCGTTGCGTGTGGCGTGTGTCTTACAATCTGCCGTTTTGACGCAACGCAATTCAAAGGCACCCCTTAGGCCTGTTTCAGCGTTTGATCGCGATAGGATGATAAACATGGTCATCGATCGAGATCGCGTCGCACGTCGATCTCTGTTCAAAACATGTCATCCCTGCGATCAGCGATCGCACTCTGAAAGAGGCCTCACGATTGGATTGGATTTAGAGATTTTCATGAAAAACAACTATCATGATTCCCACAACTATGTAGATCAGCGTAGGAAAAACTGAGCAGAGCGCTTAAATAGAGCCAAAAATGGCTTCAATGAGTGTTCCTGGCTCGCTTTTGAGACGGTTACGTCTACTCAGATGCCATAAAGATCAACAAGAGGAGCATAAAAATACAGGACTAATAGTAAAATTGAATTACAGGATAAACCAGATGAAGAAAGGGAACCAGCACGTTACTGATGGAGAAAAGCAGATTAGCATAGTTCAAAAAATCATTTATGATTCAGTGGCGAAGCACTACCCATTACGCTAATTAATCCCAACCACCACTCCTACTCTCATTCTCGTCCGTGATGGGATTCAAACCCTTAGAATAACCAGTTTTAACGAATTTCCTGCGTTTCTTTGCCGCTATCGGCAGAGCGGAGCTCTCCAATTCGGCCATTCAGAATCGCTCGAATACGGTCATTTTGGCTTTTTTCTAACGTTTACAGCAGCGTTAGCTTTCTGGCAGAACCGTATCAAATATAAATAATTCCCTGTTGCCCAGAAATTTTCTGTCAAATACTGAGCACATACTGCAGACACGCCCGAAAAAAAAAGTTGTTAAGATAACTATGTTACTTGGGTGGCGTGGCTCCAATTAGAACGCTTACGTCGTTAGTAGCGTCAAAAACGAGTTTAAGATGCCAATTTTAGGAATTATCGAGTGAAAAAAAATTTCGACTCCGCCCATGAGCTTCGCGGACCCCCCCTAGGGTCAGGCCTAGCGGTGGTCCGAGTCGTCCTGAACAACGACCCCCTCCTGAGAGGAACATTTCATTCGGCTAAAAAACGACCCTCGAGGAAAGGTGAAGAAGTTAAGTTTGGTAGGTTTTTTTTCAACTCTTGGGACCTTACCACACCAAAGGGGATAAATAGCGTTCCATGCGCTGCCGATATTGAAAAACTTCAGCCAGATGGGAAGCCTAAAAGCACTTCAGAAACCGGAAAAAATCTTCGCCCTCCGTTTTTGGCCACGGTGGTCCGGTGTAGCTTTTGAACCATCGTGGAACCAACGCCTCTTTGACCGGTCATAACTCGGCTCTAAATCAACTTTGTGAGCTCATCTCCAGAGCTTAAAATCTCCTAACATCTGTCTACAGCCTCCAGTCTTGCACTAGATCATGTATTTAGACGACCCTTCCTCGATTTTTTGGTTCTGCTCGAAGTTTGCAGTCGTGGCCCAAGGAATTCCGAAGCGTTGAAAACAGTCTCTGCTTCCATTGGATTTCGCTAGAAAACCACGAAGCTATGTCTATTCTAATTGTTGTATTCGAGGTAATGTTGAGCTAGAACACATGCGATGATTCACTCTATTTTTTATTTCAAAACTGCATCGCATTTGTTCCATCGATAATGTGGACTATTCCATGAAAAATCATGGCCGTAGAAAATTTTACCTCAATATTCGATTTTTCAGCGGTGCAGACATTATTTTAGATGGGTCGAAAAAATAACGACCCCCCTCGAAACTTTCAAGTTTTCCCAAAAAACAACCACCTCCTCTCGATCCCACGGTGGTCCCCCCCCCTACCAAATACAAACTCGTCCAGATTAATCGTTCGAATACGGTCACTTTGGGGTGGTGGCCATAGTGTATTCCAACCACTGAGGAGGCGGGAGAAACGGAGAGAAGCGTGGGAGGTTCCTGATTGGACGCAACACCCGCAGCTACAGCCCACTCGCTGCGTCTCTCCCGTTTCTTCCACCTCTTCAGGGGTTGGAATCAGGGGTGTGCGAAAAATTTTCGAAACCGAAAAAAAAAACCGAAAAACCAAAAATTTTTCGGTCAAAAATTTGTAAAATGCTTACCCACACTATGTCACCCTGCAAAAAAACACTCTTTTCAATTTTTCGTTTTTTCGGTTTTTTTTTTGGAAAATCAATACCAAAAAAAACGAAAAATTTCCGAAAAACGGTCGTACTCCAATTGACTCATTTGAACCAAAAAATTAGTCTCCAGGCGAGAATCGTAATTTTTCGACCTCGAGTTTTCGCTAATTTTTCGCACATCCCTGGTTGGAATCAGGGGTGTGCGGAAATTTTTTAAAAATCTCCTGAAAACAGAAAATCGAGATTGTCAGAATACAGAAAACAGAAAGGCCAGAATGGCCAGAAAACAGAAATTTTTAGAAAAAAATACTCTTTGCATTCCAACTCTTTTTACGCAAATGACCCGTAGCGTCTTTCATAGTCCTCACCGCAAGAGCGGCACGCGCGTCATGCGCGGGGAGCGAGGTGGACTTTGAGAGTGCCCACGACAAGGACCGTCATGCGGTTTCACCATTGCAATTAATACTCGCTTCTCAGTCTAAATTGACTCTAACATAAATAATTCTGGAACCACTCTGGGCTACCGTATACGCAAATGCAAGTCAGGAATCTGTGTGCATGTCACATTTGAAGCCCAACTTTGACCCGCACCGCCATGGCTGAGCCGCTAGAGATTTGATAGTTGTTTCCCGCTCGTCTCGCGCGTGTCGCGCGATGAGAGCTTCCTCAGGCCTAGTGCATACTTCGCGCGACAGGCGACGCAACACAGTGTTTGTCATAGATATCGACCGAAAGTCGATATTGCTGATATACGCTGCCGCTGTCGCGCGTCGCGGTAAGTAAGCACTACGCCTCAGCTCACCGCGCTTCCCGCGCGTGCCGCTCCTGCGGCGAAAACTATAAATAATGTCTATGAGACGTTGATAGTAGCAATGACGCGTCAATGACGGATAGAATATCACCAAAGGCACTCACTCTGAGAGTCTTGGCCGAAGGATAGACCACCAGGCTTAACAGCTGTTCCTGGTGAGCTATTTCTCTAATATTTCTCGATTACTTCTTGGCTACTACGCTGCTGCGACCTTGTTGTTCGCAAAATAGCAGGGAAAACATGGGAGCTGAACCGACGGAGGTGTTGACATCCGAACCTGCCACAAGATTGCATCGTATACTCCATATTAGAGCATTTTTTGCGGCTGTTTCCGGGTGAGCATTTCTTGACGGCTAATTCGCGGCAGCCAGCTATTTTTCGACTAATTCTCCGCTATTACGCGGAAATCAGGCATTTAGTGGCTATTTATCGGCTATTGCTTGGCCAAAATTTCAGACCACGCATCCGAAGGGTAGTACGAAATTAAGCAAATGAGGGGTTGGTGAAACTGTGGTGAAGTTAAAGGCGATTTCCACGTGGGGCGTGCTATTATGGCGTCATACGCGACAAGCGCTCTTCAATCTCAGCCTCTCGCGATACATTTTCAGCACTTAGGTGATACTAGCGTAACGATTTCAGACTTCAATTTCACCTGTACATGGATTTGAACACATTTTGGCCGAAGCAAATCGAAAACGTTTAGCAGAACATTCAGAATCGCAAAAAATTGTAGATCAATCAAGAAAATGGCAGACTCGGCATCAAACTTGCTAACAATGCCTTTCGCTACGAGTTCATTCTGGCATGTCGGTAGAAAGAATCTTAAAAACGGGTATACATCATGACCGTGAACCAGCACGTCCTGTTGGAACACATTTTATCCTCCGTGGCTTGCGACTGTGGAAGTACCCATAGGCTTTCCGTCACGAACGTGGTATCCCTTGTAAGTCACTGCGACCTATCATTGGAAAACATTGGTTATTGATTTTTTGTGATTTTTTTTCGGTTTTGGCCAATTTTTCAGAAAACAGAAACAGAAAAAAAATCTCCAAAAATGGGCAGAAAACAGAAAACAGAAATTTTTTTTCAAAAATCAATAATTGGTGTTCAGCGTACAGTATTTGAGATTTTTTACAGCGGTAAACTTTTACACATTCAATAAATGGTCTTTTTGCACAATATCCGAAGGCCAACCGTTGCCCAGATGAAGGAATGTAGACACTCGATAGAGGCATAATATGTATAAGTGAATATTGTCCTTCAAACCTCCCTTTTTCTGATACAATAACAATCGATTACTTGATCAGAAGCTCATTATGTGCAAAGAGAACATAGATTCAGTCAAAGCAGAAACACCCTTCCCTAGTGTACATATTTTCACGATAATTTCGAGATAATGGATGGGTTGAACACTGTACTACTCCTCGACACCCTAGTCACGCGTGTTCCGCGTGTGCGCGCCGTGTGAGTATAGATATCCTAGCGCGCCGCTCGGTCCACCATGGCGGGTTCGCTCGTAACGCTGTAACAGCTTCAACAGCCCCATTATTAATTTAATTGCACTTCATCTTATTGAAATTCAGCATCATCCTGCGCTGGAATCAGTCAAAACACAAGGTTAGGAATTGTGTGATTGGCACAGTTGGAACAAAACTTTAGCCCACTCCACCTTGTATTGTCAGTGTCTGCTCACGTTCAAAAAGTATTTATACCCGAATGCCGCCCCAGAGCGGGTACCATTAGCTGACACTAGGTCGTATTGAAACTCTCTGTTGTAATTATAGAATAAAATTGGAGTTTTCGCGTCATTTGACTGGATAACATACCTTCTGAGGGACTCTTCAACGGTAAATCCTTAGGTAAGGGTTAGCATGAGGAAGAAAACTCGGCTTTTTCAATCCCTATTGGAATACGCAGCACATTCGACTTCTATGCCATAGAGACTTGGATACCTTTCAGGGCTATACAGAGGCATGCGAGGGTCAGCCGACTTCCCAGTCAGATCATTCATCTCCTTACATGAGTCTAGTGCCAATCCGAGGACTCCGTAGGGATAGTAGATCTGGTTGACCCTGGGCGAGGATCGAACCCTGTCGTGTCGAGCGAGCAGCAGCGCATCCTAATACTACACCACCACAGCTTGGGTAACCACCATAGCAAGATAGACGAGTTAAAGGCAGCAGACACGCTCGAGAAGTTGTTGAGATAACTACGTTTCTGAAGTCGCATGGCTCCTAGTAGACAGCTCACGCCGTTGGAAGCGTCAAAAACGAGTCAAAACTACTAAATTTCAGCGATGAAAATCGAAAAATTTCTGCAACCCCGCCCCTAAGCTTCTGCAACCCCGCCCCAAAATACAAACTCGTCCAGATTGATAGTACTAATACGGTCCCTTTGGCTAGATTTAATGCTTCCAACGAGGTTAAAGTTCCAGTACAGGCTGTAGAAGTATATCGGCTTCTCTATCTCAACCGTTTTGTTGCTAATACAGTGCGTTCAGAAAGTATAGGGACACCCCCGAAAATCAAGGTTTTCAAAATCATGTTATATTTGGCTATCAATACTGTTCATAAATGAATTCAACAAGGTGAAAAAACTCTATTTGTTCATTTCTATAACAGCTGAGCAATTTTACAAAAATTTACTTCAAATTTCAGATTGTTTCGCCGTTCAGAAAGTATAGGGACACAATTCAAAAACAAAAATTATTGAACAAAGAAATTACGTTTTCATCCAGATTGACCCATGCTTCGAGGATAGCGACCTTCAGCTCATCTGCCGTTCTGTACTGCTTATTGTTGGCATAAACCTGGCGCACAAGTATGCTCCAGATATTCTCTATCGGGTTACAATCTGGACTACACGCGGGCCATTCCAACAAACGGATTCGATGACGTAGAAACCAGGTTTTTGTAGTCCTGGCCACATGTACCGCCGCGTTGTCTTGCTGGAAAGTGAAACGCTGACGTCGTGTTCCGGACAAAAATGGCAGTAGATGTGTGCGAAGAGTTTCTTAATATTCCTCCGAGTTCATGCGACAGGAAGTGAAGGCCAATTCCAAAACACCTTCGCTACTGAATGCTCCTCAACACATCAGCGAGCCACCGCCGAAATTCCGTCTGCTGAAAATCAATGGATCCTTACGCAAATCTCGCCAGTAGGATCGAGCATTATCCGGTCCGTCAAGATTGAATTTCTTCTCGTTGGAAAAGATGACCTAAAATTTTTTTGCGTCATTTCTCGATTTTTTCAGGATTTTATGAGACTGCCTTACCTTTGCCCAATCAGTTGCCATGTCCCTCTTTGCAAATTCAAGTCGAGCCTCTTTATGGTTTGCAGATAACGACGATGCTTTCTTCATCACTTGTCGGACAATGTTTTTATCGCCATTTATGGTGTTCCAGACTGTCGTTTCCGAGACACTGAGTGATAATTCAGACTTAATCTGGTTCAGCGACAGTGTGCTGTGGGAGCAGAGCCGAATAATTCTCCGCGAATCTTGATTGCTGATCTTCTTCGGCCGTCCAGTACGTTTTGCAGTACCGTAGGAATCTGGATCTCGCAGGAACTGGTTGATACAGTTGACAGATCTTCCGAGCTGGGTAGCGATTCGACGCTGGCTCAACCCGGCACCGCTGAGCGCACGAATTTTAGCTTGTTCAGCAGCAGTTAGAGCAGTACCACGACCCATTTTAGGAATAAAGATATCACATGTACTCATCTTGAGTTTATGTAACGAACTTGCAACGGGAAATTTTGTTTGGATTAAAAAAATCTGAATTTTCAAAGGGTCTCCCTATACTTTTTGAACTGCAAAAAATTCTAAAAGTTGAGATAAAATCTTACAAAATTTCACAATTGGTATATGAATAATCAAACATAGGTTTTCCATGATGCTGAATTCACTGATGAACAGTATTGATCACCAAACACAAAGTTTTATTGGAGACCTCGATTTTCGGGGTGTCCCTATACCTTTTGAACGCACTGTATTCGCTGTTTCAACCGCGCGCCGTAAAACTCGTCCACTTTCACCCGATAGCAGAATAACCGTTATTCCTCTATTTGCACACAGTTTTCCTTCGTTTTTTCGTCAGCTCCCAATACAACCAGCTCCAAACCTTTGATTTATGTCATAAAATCGATACCATTTTTGAGCGTGTCTGCTGTCTTTAACCATAAGGTACTGCAGAGAATGCGGTTGAGGTTTTGTGAACCGTTTACCGTCGCCGTATGTATTATGGGTTTACCGTCTATGAGTCAGGCCCCTTGCATGGATTTTTCCTGTTTTCTGCCCAATTTCCCCTATTTTTACAGAAAACAGAAATCTGGCCAAAAATGTGCAGAAAACAGAAAATTCCGCATTTCCCTGGTTGGAATACACCATGGCCACCACCCGTCACTTTGGCATGTGCAGCTCAGAAAGCATCAAAAAATTTAGGTTCATTGAGCTTATTTGCTCATTGAAAAATGCGTTCAAGTTATTGCAAGATGTTTCACCATAGTAGTATTAAAAATTTTCCGTGATTTTTCATTCTATTTGCTGCTTACGGTTTACGATTTTCGGTGGTATTCACCGTGATTACGTTTAACGATTTACGAAATTTTAAAATTTATTTACGAGAATTTTGGTAAGTAGCCGAACAACCCGAGGCTATTGTTGCTATTCTATTCGGCTACCAGCGTGACATTGGCTGAGCATGTGAAGATTTGATACCTCTTGATACTCGATACGTCTTGATGCTCTGGGCCCTGACTAGAGACTAGAGTGAGGACCGAATATTCGAGTTCGAATAAATATTCGAATTTTTCGAACGAATTTTTATTCGAACATTCGAATATTCGAAAAGTGTGAATATTCGAACATTATTCGAATTCGACTATTCGCAAAAGGTGAAAATTCGAACATTATTCGAATTCGACTATTCGCAAAAGGTGAGAATTCGAACATTATTCGAATTCGACTATTCGCAAAAGGTGAGAATTCGAACATTATTCGAATTCGACTATTCGCGAAAGGTGAAAATTCGAACATTATTCGAATTCGACTATTCGGGAAAGGTGAATATTCGAATATTATTCAAATTCGACTATTCGGGAAAGGTGAATATTCGAATATTATTCGAATTCGACTATTCGGGAAAGGTGAATATTCGAATATTATTCGAGTTCGACTATTCGGGAAAGGTGAATACTCGAATATTATTCGAATTCGATTATTCGCAGAGGTGAATATTCGAACGTTATTCCAATTTGAATACCCGAGCTGGTTTAACAAAAAATATGAAAATTAGCTCCAATGTATGAAGGAATCGACATACCTTTCGAGACTGATGTCAGTCTCTTCATTACTCCATTGTTCCATTTTTCTGAACGCAAGAACTAATTTTTTCCCCACACCGTCTGATGAGGCTATTAAGGCGGTTCTAACAGGGGGAGCCATATGGCAATCGCACTTGGCCACTCCCATTTGTCCATGCCGCTGGGCAATGATAACACCAACCATAGCTTCGTTGGGTGGAGCCATGTACTCCACCAACCCTCACCTCTGGGCAGGTGAAGGGGGAACCTCCATCATTGGGAAAATTGGTCAAACCGGTGACAACCGGTGAAACGCCCCGAGGCACAGGAGGAGATGGGAATACGTGGGGGTGGGGTTTATCCCTCCGTTGACCAATCACCCACGTCTTAAGTGGTGGAGAGACGTCTATCGATTGGCCGACGAAGCAATAAACTCCGCCCCGTACTCCGATCTCCCCCCAGTACGCGCCTCGAAAAAGAATGAAAGTTACCCAACATTCATGCAAGTCATTTTCAAGATTGTGTGGGTGTCACTGCCGGTTTTTCGTCCATAACTTTTTTGTGCTTGGAGATAGAATTCTGTGCTTCCAGTTTGAAAAACTAGTCTCGATCCTTCAGCCTAATTCATTTTACGAAACACCGGTTTTTCGCCTATAACTCTTAAAACTGGTGAGGGTTGTTTTTGAAATCTACGTAAAATTTTGCGTCGAATGATATTTCGGACTCCTAACTTTGCTCGCTCCATACTCTGAGAGGATCCCCGCGATCGTTCACGGATAGAATCTCCGGTTTCTGGTAGGGGCCGAGAGGATTCTAGCAAGCGGCTATCGCGCAACGATCGCGAAATTCTGCTCAAACCGAGAGTGTACCGCATTCGTTCATCGATGCTCCCACGATGCTCTATAGCAAAACCGCGAAGAGTCGAGCCTGGGTCTATCACGGAACAATTGCGAGATCCTACCAGTTTCAACCTGAGGGCGAATCGCGTCTATACATTGACGTATTCTGGGCGTTACATCGCGGATCCGCGACGAATCGAGCTCTGAACTATCGCGGGACGGTCGCGAGATCCTGCCATCCTCCACCCCTGATCGTATCGCATCCATGCCCTCTCGATGTTTCACCCGAGCGAGTGTTGCCGAACAGATCAACACGAAGCTATAAGGTATTGCCCTCGCCGCATTTCGCGCTGCTCACAAATCTGCACAACATGAGAACGCGGGAGCGGGGGGGGAGACGATCACGGTACCATCGCGGATCGCGAGTGCACCACGGTATTAGCACCATAAACCTCTCAACGATCGCGGTATTATCACGGTATGAGAACGAGAATGTCAACGGATGAGTCGATTGGGTAACTATCGCGGAACGAACGCGAATCACGGGAGCATCACGGTACTAGCGCAAAAGATTCTCTCAGAGTAAGACAGCCAGGTCGGTGGAGCCTAACCCCGTTGTTGGCTCCAGCAGAACTCTGGGCCTCTCATTCAAAGGCAGTGTTCACGATGATTTTCATCCGCGAGTTTTTGACATAAAACAATGCGCTGGCCTCCAAGTGTTACCAAAATTACGAAGAAATGGGGAGAAACGCATTAAAACGTCGTATTTCAGTGACATTATTCTTTAACATGGGCCAGTTGTCCGGTCGGATAAATATGTTAATGATGGTTGTCACCGTTGGAAAACTGTGTCAATCGAAAATAGAAGAATATTTCATGCAAACCAGAATCAGTTAGGGCTCTAAGGAAGGAACGGTAGAGAGAGTATAGAGAGTAAAGAATTGCAAAGGACGCGTCCACAAAAGATTTCATTGTCACAACAAACAATTCCTGTGATACTTAAGAGGCGGGGTGATACTTAAGGATTTCGCGTACCTCTGTTGCGTTTTTCTCAATTTCTACGTCATTTTAGATCCACCCGGGGGCCAGTTAATCGATATAGCGAACAATCTCAAAATTAAAGATTGTCGTGAACACTGCCTTTAAACCATAGAGGCGAAAGCACCCTTTGGAGATAACTATGGAGCTCGGCTCCACCAACCTCGCTGGCTTATGGGGCAGGCAAAGTTAGTAAGGTCCTCGAATAAGCTCCTTAGGCTAAGCTACAGAGAAAAAGTTGATTTTGTAGCATTCTTTGCATTGTAGCCCGTACAGGTCTAGAGATGAGTCGTGCCTTATTAATTCCAATTGTAAGTGGAAATAAAGCTCTAGAAGAAGAATTCAACTTGTTAGTGCCGCTCACTTCGCAGTTGCGCGATAAGGCTATGGATGCTTAAATTATTCGTCATTCGAATATTCGAATTTCGAATATTCGTTCGTTCGAAATAAAAAATGAACGAATTTATTCGAAATTCGTTCGTTCGGAATAAAAAATGAACGAATTTATTCGAAATTCGTTCGTTCGAAATAAAAAATGAACGAATTTATTCGGAATTCGTTCGTTCGGAATAAAAAATGAACGAATTTATTCGAAATTCGTTCGTTCGGAATAAAAAATGAACGAATTTATTCGAAATTCGTTCGTTCGAAATAAAAAATGAACGAATTTATTCGAAATTCGTTCGTTCGGTCTCTTTCTAAAGAGTCCTCACTCTACTAGAGACTGCTTTAAACTTCCCGTGGCGATTTGGAAGACCTGCTGTAGGTCTGTGACAGTACGTTAATTACCCGTGCTTGAAATTAGCTAAACGGCTGCGGGAATTTCGAAAAATGGCATTTTGATTGCTTCACAAAAGGTAAGGGTACCCCATTTGGGATATTTTGAGGCGCTCAAGAAAAAAATTCCCAATTCGGCTCAAAACTTTCATTTGGGGGCTATTTAGGGGCTTAGCCCGATGCCAGGGTCTATTTGTCGCCAGACTTAGGGTTACTGTAGGTTACAGTAGACATAATGCCTTTTAACTGGCGTTACTTACCTTAAAATTTCGAAAATCGAAAAATGAACCTCAAATTCGTGTTCAGAGTTCCAAATAACACCCACAGTGAAATTTGGAGTCAAATCTGAGACTTTGGCCGAGCTACCGTATACCCACCGTAACGGACCGTTATCTAGCGAAAATCGATAAACGGGTTACAGATTCGTGTTAAGCAGGCCGAATACCCTCTATGTACAACTTTTGAGGCGATTTCATCGTAGCCCTCCCGAAATCATCAAAAGTCGCGTTTTGCCAGCAAAATTGCCTCCATTTCAAAGCTTTGAACCAAACCAGTTTGAATTTTCCGACTATGGACAAATGGGCCTCAGAATCACAATCAGCACCAAAACAACCTCTAGAAACGAGTAGTTAGTTCAATCCGAGACAATTATTTGAACGCCCTGAAAATTGCCATTCGTGTACCCCTTTTCTCTTGGCAAAGCTATGGAAATGCCCGCTTTCAGAAATCTGTAAACCTCTGAAGCAATTAGCGGAGTTAAAAAGCGGACTATCAATGCTGTGCTTCATACCTAGAACTGTCAAACCACGGTTTTATAAGAGCCCTCGGGAAATGTAAGGTAAGCGGTAACTAATAAGCCACTTTTGCATTTTTATAGATGGCAGAAGACCTCCACTCGGCGCTCCAATGCGACTGCGTGACCGGTTCTGCCTCGCGCGCGTACTCGTCCTTTTTTGGCATGCGTTGAAACTCGTCCGCGCCGCCATTTTCACAACCAACAAACCGCACTAAACCGGGGATTTCTTCAGCTTTCAAAATCAGAAGAGTTAAGAGTTCCAGGGAGCGTATCAAAGACACAAATTCAGATTCCAATCTAGGTTTAAACCCAAGTTTCACAGCTTAGAAAATCGCGGCTCTGGACTAGTTTGGACGTAATCTCTTTTTTGCTCTTCTTTTTTCCTCATTTTTTCGCGTTTCCTCCTGTTTCCTCTCCCTATTGTAGGTTTATTTGATTCTCCTCACCACATAATTTTCTCACCCATAATCATAGTGCTAGCCACTCCCTCATTCCAGACCAATATCGTGCCGTTTTCATATAAGAGCTAATGTTTTTGAAGCGTTTCTGTCTTCCTACAGTTCTACTCTCGTGATAAAAAGTTGGTCCGCTCCTATGATTGCTATTTAAGATTCGTCAAACTGAATTATTGATGCAGGGCTTTTCATTCATTCTATCAAAAGTATTTGTTATAGAACGTATCGGCAGAAGGAAGTTAGGGACCACCCATGACGACGGCGGGACGCTCAATGCAGTATCTGCCATCTTTTTGGCACGACGACAATGCGATGCAGGGATACATGAGTGTTATCAAGGTGAATTCCCTTCAAGGAGCTAGTTCTAGTTAGACTTGTTTCTCTAGTTCATCCTGGAAGAGATTAATGACTAAGGAAATAGAGGGCAACGCTTGTGGGAGCGAAGGCACAGCTAAGAAAGACCACCTCGATGCCATCGTAGTCAACCAATAACCGTCCGAGTTCGGTTGGCTCAGTTTGAGTTACTCCCGGTCGTAGCCATTCAAAAGACGAATCTGGGACGCAGCGTAGCAAAATGAGTTTTTAGGGGACGGGTCTGCTTGCAAATCATTAATATCGACCGGGTGGGCTGTGGACATATGCAGTTGGATCCCTACCTAATTGTATTCGTTCCCAGTACGTTTCAACCGGGTGGGACTCAATCGGTCAATTCCGATCGGTCAATTCCAATGGGGTCTCCGGGTTTACAAAGGGAGGATGACCGCCGGGAGACCAGCAGTACTACCGACAAGGGCGAGGTCGTCGCGTCGTGGCGAGCTTTCCAAGTCATGATGATTACAATTGGAGCACCTTATTATTTACTGCACTGCTTATTCAAATCCCGTTCGTAGATGAACCTTCCGGTCCATTGCCGTCACCGAAACTTTTTCTAACCGCTGCATTGTTTACCAGTTGTTTATCTCTAGGAATAACATCACACCGCGCAAGAGTAATTATTACCGCGGAAAAGATCTTCAGGTAGGACGTACTTATTCCTCGTATCGATAAATACGGAAATTCAATTCAATTCAATAGCTTTATCTGGCGACAAAGAAACATACAGAATGTATGTGTTACAGGTTTAAACAAGACAGACTGGACATGCAGGCAAACAAAATAGTAGGCAAAGAAACACTCGTACGAATAAGAGCACCCAGAATTTAAAGCTTTAGCAGAAAGCACGCCCATCGACCCCATGCAATGACCTGAGGTTGAAAGGCGACAGTCTGCTTTTGAAAGTCGGAAAATCCGCGGCCTCAACGATCTCCGAAGGTAGTTGGTTACAAACTTGGATGACTCTGAATGCAAAGGAATGCAGCACGTTGGACTTCGGCTTCCCCCGCCATCGGCCATGGGGACGATCCCCTCAGCGTCCAAAATTGACGTTCAGAAAGTGACGCAAGGTCACCTCGGACCGGCCTCGAAAGGCCAACTGTCCCCCCCCCTCCCTAATGGTAGTGACCGCCCTATATACCCATGTAGAGGAGGATGATGCAGTGTTCACCCGTGTCAGGAAAATCATTGGAGGAGAGGGTCAGCAGCACTAGGAGAGAGGGCTGCCGATTTCACGCGTGCCAGGATAAACAAAGGAGTTGTATCCGGCAACAAGCAGCAGCTACTGCTAATTGGCAGCAGTTCCTGCAGTTAGCAGTGTCTACTGCAAGAGTGCTGCTAATCTCTTTGCACCACGGGTGTAACCCCTATTTTACCCACGTATTACCCCATAACTGTCTGAGTAGGGTAGCCCACAAAAATTGCTCATTCGACTATAAATGAGAAGCGATTCTCAGTTTTTTTCGTAGTTCTATTCGCACCGGTACATTGCGCTTGGAATCTTCGTTGATGGAGAACCAGAGTCCTATCTGAAATTTCTTGAGTAATACCCAAAACGCATCTTTTATTATGAATGACATGGTTGCATGTAACTTACAAAAGAAGTGTTTAAATTATTAAACGCTTCGGCGAAAAGATTTACATTGTGAGTAGCCCTTTGGCCTCCACAGTAAATCTGCGTGGTATTCCGCCACGAAAAACTAAGGTTTGCGAGAGGGCAAGGGTACCTTCCCACCTCAGGCGATTTTTAGGGTGTTTTGAAAAATTTTACAGGCTTGGCTCACACCTTGCATTGAGGGGTTATTAATAGTGACGAAAACGAATCTGTGTTTCATTTATCGAATTTCTGAGGTTGATTGTAGTTCACGGTAGGTACCATGCCATTTAGGAGGCAAAGCCTAGTTTAATATTTTGAAACCGCATTGAAGTTTTGAGTCAAAATCTGAGTCTTTGACCGAGCTACAGTATATCCACAGTGTTATGTCCTTGTAAGCTGTCAAAATTCGATAAACAGACCTCGGATCTGCATGAAGCACTCCAAGTTTCCTCCGGAGAAAAAATCAGAGCCACAACTATCGTCGCATTCTGTAAATCATGAAAAGTGGCGTTTTGCCCTCAAATTTTCCCGGGATTAGAACCTTTGAGCGAATTGTGTCGAAAACTTGGAAAATCTAAAAATAAACCTCAGATTCGTGATCAGCACTTCAAACCATCCTCACCCTTAAGAACCCATTGAATAGTGTGTGGTTTGTATCCTATCTCTGGGAGGCCGCGATGCAGCTGTTAGCTCGCTATTTTGCAAGCGAAGCGGTTGTTACCTCAATTTTACTATTGTGCGTTCCTAAAAGAAACCGCTCCAATTTTATGATAACGGTATCGTAGCAGCGTCGCGGCTGCCTCCATCCAGAGATTGGCGATAAATGAAAGGTCAAACAACAATCGTTACCCGGAAAACACCATTACTCTGTTCAAAATTCGAGAAATGTGATTTCGCCCAAACTTTGTCCGGGGGGGGGGTTATTTTAGGCGCTGATCGCGAATAAAAGGTCCGATTTCAGATTTTTGATAGGTTACTGAGCGTTTCGTATGGCAAAAAAGTATTAAAAACAAACAAACAAAATTTATTGTTAAAATCGATTGTCTTGAGCCTATAACTTCTTTGAACCAACACCTCGGGCGGCATACTGAATAGTTTCACTATGGACGGCCAAGAGGCTATAATTATAATCCGTTTTCGCAGATGCGTTCACCACTCTAAGCACTTCCCTGGTTAGAACGAGGAAAGTTGGTAAGCAGGAGTTTTGTTCAACAGTGTTCTTCACTTTCTTCATTCTGAGAGCAAGCATTGGTTTGAGAATGGCTATAGTGGTATTCGGTGGCCCTGAGCACGCTGGATTTGGTGTTGCTTCTATGAATTCCAAGATGAAACTGTAATCCGCGAGGACTGGGGTGCCTTCAAAACTTTGCATACACTGTATACAAAACGGATCTAACTTGCCAAGAAATTGTACCCTTTCCTTGTTTCTTTTTTCATTTTATATGAAATTAATTTAGGCCCGCGCCATAAATCCCATTGATCACGATCGGAAAATAAAGTTCTGGACTGATCTCGTTTCGAAGTCATGTGATGTCGAAGGAAATGCTATAATAAGTGTTGATATACTGAAAAGACGATTTCGACGAGGTGATCAGATCCCTTCAAGTCTAAATGTTGTAATGGAACACCTGAACAAGTAAGTTTTTCTGTTTTATATAAGGCGATTGATTTGATTTTTGAAAGAGGTAGGATACATTTGGAGGTGGGGGGGGGGGTGTTGGGGCTATCCACAAAGTGTGGGTTTTTGGTTAGAATTTGATGTTTTTGGAGTTGTACTATTTTTAAGAAATATTTTTCGAGGTTGAAAACGAATTTTTCAATAGTGATACTTTTGAAGTCTAGAGGCCTTAAAAGGTACGAGTTTGCGCGACGTTTCATTGCGGCCCTTGTAATTTGCGAACAATTTAGTTTTTTTTTCAGCAATTCGCTAGTTTTTAAAATCTGTATTCACTGCTTCTAGGAATTATAATATTTTCGAATATACCGTAGTTGGTCGTATTCAATTCTGAAGTTTAGGTGCGGCGTTTTGATGCCATTATCGAAATGGCATGAACAGAACTCCTCGTGGGCTGGCTGGGGTATCTCACAGTTGAGTAAGACTTCAGAATGGCTTTTCGGGTATGGAAGACCAAATACTTCCGAACAATACATTCACTTACCTACTATAAAGGTATGCATTGAAAAGTATCAGTTTTTCGCCTGTTCTGCCACAATTTTCATTTCTGTGTTTCAGGTGCAAGCTGATAAATTGATGAAGTTGTACAGTAACGAGTTCCAGTCAGAAGTTGATGGAACAGGAAGTATCATAGCGTATTCCGCGTTCTATGATAGCGCCGTCGCCGCTGATATTATTCATACAAAGGTTTTTGGGTCTCCGCGATTACGTTGTTCTCATATGTTTGAGTTTGCTCTTTAAGGATAACTTCGACATAGCTCTTTCCCATTTGTCGGAGCGAGGAGACGTCACGATTGGGCAAGGTCGCAACGGTGAGCAGATATTGAAGTTCAGGGTAAGTGCATTGCTTCAAACTACGGTTTCCATGAGGGTCCCTTTAGAGGCAGTGTCTACGTTAACTAAAACCAACGATTCTGTCATCTGCGTGGAAATATCAGGTGTCCTCGTTTCCTTATTTCTTCCAATTCTTTTTGTTGTCACTACTAAAAGAAAAAGGTTCATGCCGCGAAGAGGCGTCACCCCTAAAAATATTTGTTTGGTGGATTCTCCCATCATCAGACCTAATGTTTTCGGAAGTTTACGAAGAAGCCATCTCAAACGTAGGTGGCAAGCTAGCAGTGTCAAGCGGTTACTATTTGAAGGGATAAGAGAGAAACGTAAAGCCTAGCTCGCTCTGATGAGTCCGGGCGTAGCAAGCAGCGGAGCTGTCGGTCATGGGGAATACAACAATGACAAGGAGATTTTGACATGATAAACTCGATAAGCCCTACTTCGACCGGCTCAAAATGATGGAGATAGGCTATCATTTCTTTCGAATTTCGGGGAGGCGTTGAAATTTTGGTTAAAAAAACCTGAAAAAAAATAGGGGTTGTTCTTTTTTTAGGCAAGCCGTATCAGAAAGTTTAAAAACGTTGAAAAACCTCAAAAACTGACATATTTTCAAAAGAATTTATGTAGTCATGAATTCATGTAGTTGGGTAATGGAATGACGTGTTCGAGGATATTTAATATTTAGTTATTCGAGGATAGTGTATGAGCTTCAAGAAAATTCATGTCCGAAAGTGTCATAAAAAAGTTTGTTTTCGGGGAGGAGGTAAAGGTCTTCGACGTTTCCGAGATTTTTAATCACCGGGTAGGTAGCTGTGTGTAGTTCCCGGACGACGGTCTGCTTAAAGCCAGTGTTCACGATAGATTTCACTTCCGATATTTCCACGGTTCACGGAAAGTCTGGTGCCCTATATAGCAAGGCATGCTTTAAAAGGACGCGAAAGCCGCGTTTTTGAGCCAAAATAGGCCCTGCCTTGATTACTGTGGTTTTTGAGCATGGAGGATTTGACCGCTATGAAGGATGATGTATCAGCAGGTTTGGGCAGGCTTGCGACCGGTCGCAACAGGGGTCGCAAAAATTTGGGGAGTTTTTCGAAAAATGGGGTTTTTTGGGGGGGGGGGTCGTAAAATTTTCGGAGAAATCGGGGTTTATCTCCAAAACACTCGGAAATATGACATTCTTGGACCAAAGTTTGATGTAAAGCGCCGTGTATTGTATCGCGGCCGTGTCGCCATCCCAGGGGGGGGGGGGTTCGTGAACATTTTGGTTAAGTTTTAATCACCGGTCGCAACGGCCTGCTCAACCCTGCTTATCAGCACAATCAACCTTATTGCTTACCTAATAGTTCTTTCCTAATTTGAAAATTTGCTGTTATCACAATCTCGATCGTCCTTTTGTTCACGTCGAGGGGCGGAGAGGGGCACTAGGCGGCTCGGTGTAGCTGTGGAAAGTCACCGAGGATGATAATCGTGAACGCTACCTTTAACCCTGGATGCTAGGATCCTCCGTTGCCAGTTTGAAGGGAATTACTGTCTTTTCCGGAACGAAGTTCCGGTCCGCTCTTGCAGCGCGCGACGCGATGGCCATCGTTCTGGAACGGATTGATCGTGCCGGGACCACGTGGTCCCAGATCAATTATCATCGTGTTGTGTGTAGCAATGGCGGCTGTCTGCAACTGCGGACCGGAATATCGCACCGATAAGGACAGTACGTGTGTTCTGTCATAGGTAAGGAGTTTTATGCAGGGAAGCGTCTCAGAGGCATAAGGCCGTTGTCTCCGACGTCTGCAAAGGCACGGCTGTTGATAGAAATTTCAAAAAAGTACAACATTTTTTGTGTTCTCCCCTTGGTGAGGTTCTTCGACAGGTTTGAAACTGAAAATTTCGCAACTTCTTCTCTCAAACTCTTGGTCCCAGGTCGTACTTTTTACGATTATTTCCACAATTTTTTTTCTTCGTGGAATTTCTTACTGCATCGCCGGCTTCCTTACGAGGCAACGGTCGCTTGATTCTGACCTGGGATTAGCTCCTTTTTTGACTGATTAGGAATTGTTTATATCCTCTTCGACTTGAGAATGGTCTAGTCTGCTCTAACTCTTAGATCTTGCAAATTACATTCGACAGCACTTTACTCCTCAAGCGATTTTCGAAATATTTTGTCGGAATTTATATCTGAAATTTTTTGGCAAAAACAAGCAGGTTTGAGGCTGTGTTCCTGCGTTCTCTAATATTCACTCACTGTATTTGCAATCCGCGATCTTTCGAGACATCGCTTACCGGTAGTTGGTCATAAGCTTAATTCTTCGCATAGTGGCTGCCTTTTCACCCGAAACATCTTGTGTTTGCCCGACACAAACGCTATCTGGTCCAATCATGTGAACCACAAACCGTTCGTTTGAAACCTGCTATTCCGTGAAGCGACCGCTATTTTGGACTGCGGACAAAACCAGGCGGTTACACAACTGTCAGTGAACGATCTCTTGGGATAAGCGGCGGATGTTCCGGAGCTTTGACAGCAGTTTTCAAACGGCTAAGCCTTATGTTTGAGTTTGGTATTTTGATGCGTGGTTTAATAAAACATTGATGCGCGATCCCTGTTCCAGGACACAACTAGCGATGAGCCAGTTCGATTCACTGAAGCCGACGCCAGCGTACATGATATAAGGAGGGCAATGTCGAAAATAGAAAAGGACATAGGGGTCCTCGAAAAGAAGGTAGAGAAGTGCGTATATTAACATCTTGGTTTTTCCTTTTCTGCGACGTAGTTTAATAGGCATGCTCTCAGGCTCGACACCGATTGCCGTTCTGCTATACGAAGTAGAGATAAGACGAGAGCAGCGAACCTTCTGCGACAAAAGAAGCGATTCCAAAAGGATATTTCCGATAAAGACGCTCAATATCAACGACTTCTTATCATGTTACAGCAGCTCGGATCAACGAAGGTTTTTTTTGCCGTAGCGCACATGCTGTAGATTTTTCATCTCTATTCTCCTTGTTATTTTTTTAGCACAACAAGGATATATTGGATGCTTATAAAGCGGCCAATGCGGCGTTTAAGGGTACTTTGGCTCGACATGGGTTGACAGCTGACAAGGTAAAACTAATTTGTTTTCTTCTTATTTTAGGCCAAAATCTTCGGCTTTAGGTTGATGAAACGATGGATGAGGTAGCGGGTACCATAGATGAATGTCGTGAGATTGAAGAAGCTATTGGTCAACCTGTTGTTCCGAGGGACCATGATGAAGATGAACTTGAAAGGGAGCTCAATGACCTGATAGCAAAGCAAAAGGTTGGCATCAGCAGTCAATACCCAGAATGTTTCCAAATATTTCGACAGGAATTGCGAATTAGTATAGCATTTCGTTTTAGCCACTTCCCTCATTACCCAGTGTTTCACCCTCGAAGTTGGTACCGTCGCTCCCAGAAGTTCCGTCGAATACAGTCGGTTACCGGGAATTTGATGATGACGATGCAGATAGTCTCGAGCAACGCCTTCAACGACTTCGCTCGGCCATGTGATGGAACGTTCGATTATTAGAGCCCGATTTCCGTTCTCCAGTGCACTGTATTTATGGTTCTATAAAACATATTAATAAAGATCTGACGGAACAGTGTGTTTTTTCTCAGATATGCCCGATAAAAATCACTTCCGATAAAAAGCAGAATACAGTGACCACAGCGCAGCGATGTAAGAGCACATCTGGCTCGTCTGCCGAGTTGAGACTCGGACTCGCAAACCCGAGGCGGCACCGTTCCCAAGATAGGGTTCACAGCCGCCTTTGCTAGATATCCTCGAACAAACTGGGTGTGCTCCTCACGCAGAAGACGAAGCCTTTCCATGTTGGAGTCGGCCCATCTCTGTACATCAACTTTACGAGGAGCATCGGCGAACGGCGTTCTAATCGACCTCTCTCTTATGGGCTTCATGATTCTCTTTGACGGATGATTCGGCTGCCTCAAAACATTAATATACATCTGCTGTGCCTGGAGTTCACAATGCTCCTTGACCGGCAATATGCAGGCCTCCGCGTGAAGATGCTCCACCGGGGAGCTCCTTGCACAACCGGTAGCAATTCTAAGCGCAGCATTCTGTACAATCTGCAGCTTATTCCAGGAGCTGTCAGACACCAGGTGCTGCCACACTGGTGCCGCATATTCCAGAGCCGGCTGAAGTATTGCTCTGTAGGTTCTCAATATAGTCTCTCGGCTGCTCCCCATGATGTTCCTCCGAGAGCTCTCAAGATATCAAGCCTAGCCTTGACGACTGTTTGTTTCTGTTGGGCGTTTTTGTGGAACTTCAGTGAGGGATCAAGAATAAGGCCAAGCAGCTTGGGAATTTCGCTGCTGGCAATAGGTCACCATCCCATTTGACATCTGGATGGGCACTGTGTTCCTTGGTGTTTGTTGTGAACACTGAAACAGAGGACTTTGCGGCAGAGACTGTGAGCATCATTTTATCGAGGAAGAGCTTCAACTCGACGAGATAGGCGCTGATCTTGTTAGCGGCTACCTGCAGGTCACGATCCTGGCACATGATGGTGATGTCGTCGGCATACATAACAATCCTTACATCTTTGGGAGGCTCGGGAATGTCCTCAAGATACAGGCTGAATAGGGCAGGGGACAACACTCCGCCTTGCGGAACACCGGCTGCTATTGGAATGCTATCGGATACATGATTCTGGAACAGAAACTTAGCACGGCGGCCTTTAGTGAACGCTGCAATCCATCGCTTCTGCCATGATGGTAGCGACGACTTGAGCAGTTTCTCGGACAGCAGTCCCAAGTTAACAGAGTCAAACGCTTTGCTCAGGTCGAGGGCGACGGCCACCACTCTCAGGGGCTTTCTCATGTTGAACCCATCGACCGCAAAGCTCACGATCTCCAATAGAGCTGTAGTAGTGGAGTGAAGTTTCCTGAACCCATGCTGATGCTGCTGTCGCTCATTTTGATCAGCCAGGTCCGTCACGATCAACTTTTCAGCTAATTTAGCGACGGGCGATAACAGGCTTATTGGTCGAAAGCCCTTTGCCGTGCTTTGGGACTTGCCTGGCTTTGGCAACGGTATCACATTGGCTGTCTTCCAAGCTTGGGGTAGAAAGCAGGTCCGGAAAGAAGTGTTAATGATATCTGCAAGCATCGGTAGGAGTTCCGTGGGAAGCTTCCTCAGGATGGTAGGGGAGATACCGTCAGGTCCGATAGCCTTCGAAGCCCGCATTTCTTTGATAGCCTTCTCTACTTGTGTGAGAGTAAAGGCCTCAGATGCGTTCATGAGCGGCAACCGGCTCAGCTCTCTAACCGTGACTCTGTTTTTCACGCCTCGCTTGGTGCGTGTGATGAAAAAATTCTTGCCGAGTGCGTAAGCAGCCGCTTTCCCTGATTTGAAGACGTTCTCTTCAAACTCAATAGCGGAGCTCATCGAGGGAGCAGACTTGCCGGAATTTTTCCTCAACACTTTCCACGTCGTAATTCCGTCCGCCTTGAAATTCAGCTTTTCAGTGAACTTCTCCCAGCATTCCCTCTTGTTCTTATCCAGATCCTGCTTGATCTCATTATCCAGCACATCAATCTCCGGGTCTAGATGGTCTGCGGCTCTCTTCTCATCTCTGGTTCTTATCTTCTGCAGTATTTCCCTGCTGACATTTGGAAAAAAGGTCTTGACACGACCCTCAGGAATTGCTGCTTTCATGGCCTTGCGGATGGCACTTGTTGGATGGCGCTCTTTCTGATGAACATCACCATTCCATGGGAAGTCGACCGCATGGCGGAGTGCAACATCTCTGAACAGGGTCCAGTGTGCTAGGCCTAAATTAAGATAAGTACGATGGCGAAAACCAGAGTAAGGGGCAAGAGAGTCAGAGAGATCAATATAGACAAAGACGGGAATGTGATCACTGGACAGAGTTGTGGATGTGGACCAAGTGCAAGCATTAGAGAGATTGGATGACACAAGAGAGATATCTGGGCTAGAAGGTCGGCCGTTGGCAAGGAGACGAGTGGGCTGGTCATCATTGAGGATAACCAGGTCACACTCCTCAGCCCATTCTTCGACATCTTCCCCTCTGGCGTCAGAATCAAGAGCGGAACAGAACGTGTGAGCATTGAAGTCACCCGCAAAGACAGCTGAAGGGGAGAGTGAGCAGTCGTACAACTGCTTAAGGAGGGGAATAGGATTATAAGAGGGGGCAAGATGATATAGGGGGAAGATATATGTTGAATAGAGATAAAGGGGTTTTGAGGGGAGGTGGACAGGAATGTACTCGAGTACCGTCCTTAGGAGTATAAGAGATAATATGAGAAGGTAAGGCAGATTGCACGAAAGTAGACACTCCGCCCCCAAGAGCTGTCCTTGGCATGTGATAGGCGGTGTAGCCCGGAATGTTAGGTTGGGGATAAGTGGTAGATGGAGAGAGCTTGGTTTCTTGAACCATGATAACATCCGGGTGATGAGAACGTGCGAGTAGAGAGAGTTCAGATAACTTGTTGCGAAGGCCGTTGAGATTAATGTGAACAATGGAGAGGGGGCGGTTGGTAATTGAGGAATCAGAGTTGTTGGGGCAGAGCATAGAACACAACGAAAGGATGAGTCATGATGCCTCACAGAACTGAGGCCCGAACAGGAGAAGTGCACCCACCTTTGGCATCCGAAGCACTGGACACTTGTTTTATGCCAGGTAACATCCTCGCCGCAGGTGGCACATGGATACTTTCGTGCTGGACCTGGATTCCTCTCGACGCCGGCCCTTTGTAATAAAATCCTCAGGAGAGCTGCGGCCGACCAGCACCTCTCCCATGACAAAAACCCTCTTCTCGGAGGGGTTGACGTCGGTTTGCACGGAGGCGATCTTCTTTCCTCCACATTGCCACGGCACGAACGTACGACATCTCGGCAGCTTAAAACCTGTAGGAGCTCTTTTAGACAAATTGAATGGCTGGGTATTTCTTCTTATTACATAACTACAACACCGGAGAAGCTCTGCATAACTATCGTCTGCCTTCATGGAAGAGTAAGCCGCAGTACAAGCGTGTCACTATGCGCATGATTAATTAAAGCATGCTAGGAAATTACCTTATATATCCGCCTTTCGAGGGCAGGTTACGCAGTGAACTCGCGAAAAATCGTATCTCGATTTTTATGCTCAGGGCAAGATTCAGTCACATTAGGATTTGCAAAACTTGGGTTAGATAGGTCGACTTGGCAAGAAAAGGGTCCGAAAATGTGGGCGACGGGCACATCTTTGCTATTATCCTTATACTTAAAGCAGTTATGTCCCGATGTGTGTGTGTGTGTGTGTGTGTGTGTGTGTGTGTGTGTGTGTGTGTGTGTGTGTGTGTGTGTGTGTGTGTGTGTGTGTGTGTGTGTGTGTGTGTGTGTGTGTGTGTGTATGTGTCCCGCTTATCTTAGGAATGGCCGATCAAAACTTGTATGAAATGGTACAAACATTTAGGTCGGTGCGACATTTATCGATTACCAAAAAATCAGCCCGAGTCACCTCTTACGTGCCTCGGGGCAACCGACTTTGTCCGTGGGTCATGATAACTTTTGCGAGTCGCCTAGCGATGCAAATAATGCAGGGCGTCATAAAAGGTGTGCAGGACACCAGTGAGGGTGTGAAAGACGTCATAGAAAGTGTGCAGGACCCCAGCGGGAGTGTGCAGGACGTCATAGAAAGTGTGCAGGACCCCAGCGGGAGTGTGCGGTAGGTCATAAGTGTGCAGGACCCCAGCGGGAGTGTGCAGTACGTCATAGAAAGTGTGCATGACCCCAGCGGGAGTGTGCAGGACGTCATAGAAAATGTGCAGAACCCCAGCGGAAGTGTGCAGGACGTCATAGAAAATGTGCAGGACCCCAGCGAAAGTGCGCAGGACATCATATAAGATGTGCAGGATCCCAGCGGAAGTATGCAGGACGTCATAGAAAGTGTGCAGGACCCCAGCGGAAGTGTGCAGGACCCCAGTGGGAGTGTGCAGAACGTCATGGAAAGTGTGCAGGACCCCAGCGGGAGTGTGCAGGACCCCAGCGGGAGTGTGCAGGACGTCATAGAAAATGTGCAGGACCCCAGCGGAAGTGTGCAGGACGTCATAGAAAGTGTGCAGGATCCCAGCGGGAGCGTGCACGACGTCATAGAAAGTGTGCAGGACCCTAATCGGAGTGTGCAGCACGTCATAGAAAGTGTGCAGGACCCTAATCGGAGTGTGCAGGACGTCATAGAAAGTGCGCAGTCCTGAGTAGGAGTGTGCAGGACCCCAACGGGAGTGTGCAGCACGTCATAGAAAGTACGCAGGTCCCCAGTGGGAGTGAGCAGGACCCCAGTGGGAGTGTGCAGGGCGTCATAGAAAATGCAGAGGTCCCGAGTGGGAGTGTGCAGGTGATCAAAAGTTAGCAGGACCGCAGTGGGAGTGTCCAGGACGTCACCACGAGTGTAGAATTTGAAAAAGGGTTTTTCAATTTTTTTAATGCTAAATCTTAACCTTCTGTGGAAAAGAAAACAGATAGGGAAATAAGAATCTTGAGAAGCGTTCGACGCGTTTTGAGATTGACGCAGAACTCCTGAGACATTTCTTGCCAGTTTTAGGAAACAAGCAGCAGCTCTACTTCCGCACCTTCTCTGCTCGCCACTCATTGCAACCGCTCCGTCATTTCGATTCCCTAACTACCAAAATCCAGTTTTATATATGTTGCAATGTCCGAGCTTATCAAAATCTGCACCACAAAAACATAAACAACCACTCACCGAATTTCATTCATTGAGAACAAGGGCATGATGTTGGTCAACTAGGGAAGCATCATATAAAATGAGAATGTGTTTGTCCTTATCATGACAGAGACGGTAAAGCGAGAATAATCGCTTGTCAATATTACGAATTGGAAGAAAGGGCAGTGGGTAGCGACGTAAGGGAAGAAAGTATAGAAGGGGTTGTGAATTTTATGCCGGTAGCAACCGACGATTTACCGCTGGCTTCTTATGTTTTGCTTTGTGATCCCACATTTTGATACCCCCACGGCCTGCTGTAAATTACGGCACCCTGCTCTGCTCAGGAGAGTCCATACGTACAGCAACTTTCGGGTAGACGGAAGTCAGTCACCACCGTTCTAACAAACTAATCCGTCTCAGGTAGTTGGCTCACGCAAAAGTTTCTGTCAGCGAAAACTTCGCTAGGTCTCGCTAGTAATGCTTATGTTTGTAAGATGAATTGGGTGAATTTCACAATTAGGCATAAACAACTCGGACAAAGCCCGCGGTTTTCGCACGTTTCCCTCTGGTCTGTTCTCCGCTTCAGCGGGAAATCTCGAAATTGAAATTTCGCCCGGAACCTGCCTTTAAAGGCAGTGTTCACGATGAAAATCGTTTTTTTTGTTCTTTCGCTTATCTTGAAAAGGGTCCCATGCTGATTCCAATGATGTCTCTGATGTCTTACAAGACCATCTGGGAACGGAGTTATGGTTCCTCAAAGATTGAGCTAAGGAAACATGGTGGACGAGTCGTCCGAGGCTTGTAACTTCCGTCTTTTGCAGCCGATGTATGCGAGCTGACCTGAGGGAAGAGAGAAGCCGAGAAGGAAGGGAAGAACGGGGCTAATGATTAGAAATCATCGCTCATCTCACGATCTCGAGCATTCATTTGTTTACGTCGGTGGGCGTGTGATGCGCTTTTGGGGTTTGCCTTGCGTTCGAAGTGGCAACTTCGGGCTCTTTTGGAGCTCTTCCTGGCTCGTTTTCATGCGTTCTTTCGACGTTAAGATTACAGTTAGCCCCTCCACTACCCTTTTCTAGTAGAAACTGAAACACATTTTTTATCGCGAACACTGCCTTTGAATCAGATCGTAATACCGGTCGTACCGGAGCCGCTGAAAGGCCTCTCCGGGCTGATCGCAGGAGCATGGAGGGCAAATAGCGGTAAGCACAGGCTGGCCGGGCTGATCGCGGGAGGATGTTAAGTCCGACCGACGGCAGCCATTGAAATTACGGTCGGAACGCGGTCCATACGGAGTTCTTCGATCGGATCGCGGGCAACGCTAGGGCGTTGTCTCAATGCCAGGTTGATCCCAGTGCGATGGCGGTCGGATCGCGGGGTGGGTGTGGTTCGGCCCCACGTGCGCCCGCGATCCGACCGGTATTACTTTCTGACAAGGGAACTCCGTTTGGTCAAACTGGCCATTCCAAATGAAATGCACTTTTTTAGAACCATTTTTGGACGTAAAGTCCGAATATGCTCATTGCAGCTGCCTAGACTTACTCTGAAAAAAGAAGATTAGGGAACATGTATGAAGGGGTAATCTGGGATGCAGAACACGAATCTGGAGTCCTAATATCGGAATTCTGAGGTTTACTGTTGGTTACAGTAGCCGGCATGCTACATAGGGGGCAAAACCTACCTTAATAATTCGAAAAATGGTCTTCACATTCGTATTCAGCCCTGCCCCAAATAACCCCGCATAGAAATTTTGAATCAAATCTGGCGTAATCTACCGTATGCTGCCGAAAATTGAAAATCTGACATCAGATTCGTGTTGAGCACTCCGAATAACCCCCAGAGGGACGATTTGAGCCACATCTTTTGTCACATTCTGGGAATAATCGAAAGTCGATTTTGCCTTCGAATTTTTCTCCCGGTTGGAAGCTCTGAACGAGCTTAGTCGAAAACTTTGGAAAACGATAAACAAACCTCAGATTCGTGATCAACACCCCAAATAACCCCCCTGGGAAAATTTTAAGTGAAATCTGGAACATTTTTCTGAAGCACTTCCAGAGTCCCTAACTGATACTCAACCAAAAATCTGTATAAGTCCAAAACTGATTTTCGAAAGATTACTGCGCCTTCTGAAAGGTACATTGGGTATGAAACTCATAGCAAAAATGCCTATATTTTTCAAAGTGATTATAAGCAGCTGCGAAGGGCATACATATTCGGAATCTGCATCAAAAACTGATTCTAGAAAAGTGCATTTCAATCGTAATGGCTAGTTTGGCTAATAGTAGTTTCCTTGTGAGAAGTAGACCCACGAGAGGGAACAATATAGCGGGAAAACTCACAAACCCCTACATTTTAGAAAAATAAGCTCAAAACGTCGCCCACACAAGCATTCAGATTACTGTCACGCCTATTTCTTACCATTATTATTCTGTAAGGGCACAAGCTCTGCACTCCACATTCTGTGAATAATCTCAATGAGGCCCTGATGATTAATTACTCACGCAAACCATCGCTCGCAGCGGGGCCGGAGAGCGACTGGAGCGACGCCGTCTCTCCGCTCCGAGCGAAAATTAGCCATCTACTCGGGCCAGAGCAGCGGCTCTCCGCGCGACCGCAGTCCCGCTCGGAGCGATATTCAGTCGCACTTGGCACTGCGGTCGCTGTCCGGGCGATTTTCGAAATTTCCCCTAGTTTTTCTTTCTATCCGCTTCTTCTCGATAGGTGCGTGAATGTCGCGGTTCACGGCAGAGAAATCTCCGCCGCGGTCCGCAACAAGGGCGTAACCTTCGCCGGGGTCTGCGGTGAGGAACCACCCTCCCTGCGGACCGCGGCGAAAACCGCTCCGCCCCCAGCCGTGGGATCCCCTATCCCCCAGCGGTCAAAAATATGCTGGACTCCGTAGAGGGACTCCAAGTCACCTTCCAATGCCGGCATCAGAATGCCGAATGAGGAGTCGAGTGAGATGAGCCACCTTTTATACCGGCTGTGCATGTGATATGATAAACACATTAGGACGTGATCATTCGCTTTACCGTGTTTGTCATGTCTGCCACTGCACGACGCACTCTTCAATGGTCCCTCGGATGATGAGAAATGGACTTAGAGGCAGTGTCCACGATAAGAATCGTTTTTCTGCTTTTCTGCCTATGTTGAAGATGGTTCCATGATGATTGCAATGATGTTTTTGGAATCGTACAAGACCTTCTAGAAACGGAGTTATGGTCCCTCAAAAATTGAGCTAAGGAAACATGATGGACGAGTTGTCCGAGGCTTGTAACTTCCGTCTTTTGCAGCCGATGTATGCGAGCTGACCTGAGTAAGGAGAGAACTTGAGAATGAAGGGAAGAACGGGGCTAATGACTGGAAATCATCGCTCATCTCACGATCCCGAGCTTTCATTTGTTCACGTCGGTGGGCGTGGAAAGTGCATCTGGGGGTGACGAGCTGACGGGTGTCCAACTTTGGGCCCGTAGGGGACCGTTCCGAGCTCATTTTTCTTAGTTTTTTCAACGTTAGGGTTGCGCTAGGCCCTGCAGCTGCCGATCTCCACCAAAAAAAACGACATGATTTTTATCGTAGACACTGCCTTTAAGCTCGTGGAAATCGCACTGGCTGTAATAGGAAAGGCGGAAGAAGACAGAAATTGGGTGATCCGATATTCCTGCCTGGGTAGTCACAGAAAGCGAAAAGACAAGAAAAAAAAAAGGAAACCGATTGTGCAAGGCGCGCCGTGACGGCTCGGCTTGGCTTGCAAACACTTAATGACATCCTGCGCACTCCTTCGGGGTCCTGCACACTTTTTCACGGCGTCTGACGTGTTCGCATTTGGGTCCCGCACACTTTATCCGGCGGACTGTTTGTGAGGTCCCGCACACTTTATCCGGCGTCCGGCGCACCTTCGATTGGGTCCCGATTACTTTGTCCGGCGTGCGGTGCACTGTCACTGGGGTCCCGCACACTTTATCCGGCGTCCGACGCACCGTCAATAGGGTCCCGTATATTTTATCCGGCGTCCGGCGCACCGCCACTTGCGTCCTGTATGCTTTTTCCGGCGTCCGGCGCACGGTCACTGGGGTCCCGCACACTTTATCTGGCGTCCGGCCCGATGGCACTGAGGTCCCACAGTTTGTCACTCAGAGAACAACCAATTCTGCGCCTATCTATCTCTGGAGTTGGCACCGCTGTTGCCCCGAGAGCGACCGGACAGCGGCCGAGGGGCGAACTGGCACCGGACAGGGACCGCGGTGCCAGTTCGCCCTCGACCGCTGTCCGGACGATGACGTTATAATTGGGAGTAGCCGGTATCGCTCCGAGCCATGGTTTGTCTGAGTAGTTAGAAGAAGTCGCATAGGATTTTCACGGTGTACGATGCTTACAAATGAAACACAGCTTTGCCGAGACCCACTACCACTAGCAGAGTGGATTTGTCTACTTCCGTTCTGGGACCGGAAATTGGAAACGGATGCAAAAACATCGAGAAACACCGAAGCGGAACCGTTTCGCACAGCCCTGAGGCCGGGTTTATCAAATCATTCGCAATAGTAAGTAAGCGTTATCGGCTAACCGCGATCGTTATCAGTGAGTCAGCAACTCAGACATTGGGATTGGCGGACCGCCGGCATTTGCTTGGCGAGCAAAAACCATTCCCGGTGCCGGACAACCATTAGCCGGCGGTCCGCGAAAACCCTGCCAGCGGTCCGCCAGGACGTTCACCGACCGCTGGCAGTCTCTTGGCTAATATCTGGCACCTCGCTCTTGAGCAATCATTTGCCAGCGGTCCTCTAGTCTCTTAGCAGACCGATGAAACGAGGTGGGTCCCTCACCGCAGATCATTGCGTAGGAGATCGCCTACGCAACGGTCTGAGGTGGGTGACCCACCCCACCTTCCCCCCCCCTAGCCGTGGGGACTTTCCCCTCAGCTGCCAAAAACATGGTAGCCTCCGTAGAGTGACTTCAGGTCACCTTCCACGGCCGGCAGCAAAGTGCCGAGTGAACACTCATTGGACTGAATCGCCTTATATGCCGGCTCGGCTAATCAATGAAATCAGAGATCAAACTATAACATGTTAAAACGTGAGTAGTCGTCAACTCACTCGAGTGCCAGCCATGTGACGACTCAGTGCCAAGCGAAGGCCAGTGGCGGTTATGCGCCAGCCGAGTGCCGGTTGTTAGATAACTGCTTTTTCATGCGCTCGGTAATTTCGAGGTTTGATTGCCATTGCCAGCTGAATGCAAGTCATCGCGCAGCTTTCAGGCAACTGGCACATTTTCGCCTGTGGTCCGCCGCTAGCTCTAATTGAGATGCCAAGGATAAGCCAGCTGTCGGCCTCGTAATTACTAATTGCCAGCTGAGTGCCAGTTATCACCCAGCTGTTAGGCAACTGGCATATATTCGCCAGCCGTCCGTCGCTGGGTGTACCTGACATGACGAGTATATGCCAACTGTCGGCCTCGTAATTGCCATTGGCCAGCTAAATGCCAGCTGTACCCCAGCTGTTGAGCAACTGGCGAATTTTCGCCAGCGGTCCGCTGCTCCCAATGTCTGAGTATATTGCACTCCGCCATGCGGTCGACTACCCATGGAATGGTGATGTGCATCAGAAGGAGCGTCATCTAACAAGTGCCATCCGCAAGGCCATGAAAGCAGCAATTCCTGTGGGTCGAGTGAAGAGCTTCTATCCCAATGTCAGCAAGGAGATACTGCAGAAGATAACGACCAGAGATGAGAACAGAGCCACTGATCATCAAGATCCGGATATAGCTTGATAACGAGATAAAGAAGGACCTGGACAAGAACAAGAAGGAGCGCTGGGAGCAGTTCACTGAAAAGCTGAATTTCAAGGCTGACGGAACTACGACGTGGAAAGTGTTGAGGTAAATTTCCGGCAAAGTCGCTTCCTCGATGAGCCCCGCTATTGAATTCGAGGAGAACGTCTTCAAATCAGAGAAAGCGGCTGCTTATGTGCTCGGCAAGAATTTCTTCATCACACATACCAAGCGAAGCGTTCAAAACAGAGTCACGGTAAGAGAGCTGAGCCGGTTGCCGCTAATGAACGTTTCTGAGATCCAAGTAGAGAGGGCTGTCAAAGAAATGCGGAATTCGAAGGTTATCGGACCTGACGGTATCTCCCCAGCCATCCTGAAGAAGCTTCCCACGGAACTTCTACCGATGCTTGCAGATATCATTAACACTTCTTTTCGGACCTGCATTCTACCCCAAGCTTGGAAGACAGCCAATATGATATCGTTGCCAAAGCCAGGCAAGTCTCGTAGTACGGCAAAAGGCTTTCGACCAATCAGCCTTTATCGCCCGTCGCCAAAATAGCTGAAAGGTTGATCGTGACGGACCTGGCTGATCAAAATGAGCGACAGCAGCATCAGCATGGGTTCAGGAAACTTCACTCTACTACTACTGCTCTAATGGAGATCGTGAGGTTCGCGGTCGACGGATTCAACATGAAAAAGCCCCTAAGAACGGTGACCGTCGCCCTCGACCTGACCAAAGCGTTTGACTCTGTTAACTTGGGACTGCTGTCCGACAAACTGTTGAAGTCCTCGCTGCCATCCTGGCAGAAGCGATTGATCTCAGCATTTACTAGGAGCCGCCGGGCTAAGGTTCAGTTCCAGAATCACGTATCCGATAGCACTCCAATAGCAGCCGATGTTCCGCAGGCGGACTGTTGTCTCCTGCCCTATTCAGCCTGTATCTTGAGGATGTACCCGAGCCACCTCAGGATATAAAGATTGCTTTGTACGCCGAAGACATCACCATCATGCGCCAGGACCGTGACTTGCAAGTAGCCGCTAACAATATCAGCGCCTATCTCGTCGAGCTGAAGCTTTTCCTCGATAAAGTGATGCTCACAGTCTCTGCTGCAAAGTCTTCTATACCAGTGTTCACAACAAGCACCAAGGAACACAGTGCCCACCCAGATGTCAGATGGGATGGTAATCGTTTGCCAGCAGTAAGATTCCCTAAGCTGACTGGTCTTATACTCGATCCGTCACTGAAGTTCCACAAAAACGCGGAACAGAAACAGACAGTCGTCAAGGCAAAACTTAATATTCTGAGAGCTCTCGGAGGAACATCAAGGGGAATCAGCAGAGAGACTATATTGAGAACCTACAGAACAATACTTCAGCCGGCTCTGGAATATGCGGCACCAGTGTGGCAGCACCTGGTGTCTGACAGCTCCTGGAATAAGCTGCAGCGTGTACAGAATGCTGCGCTTAGAATTTCTACCGGTTGTGCAAGGAGCTCCCCAATAAAACATCTTCACGCGGAGGCCTGCATATTGCCGGTCAAGGAGCATTGCGAACTACAGGCACAGCAGATGTATATTAATGTTCTGAGACAGCCGAATCATCCAGAAAAGAGAATTATGAAGCCCATCAGAGAGAGGTCGATCAGGACGCCGTTCGCAGATGCTCCTCGTAAAGTTTATGTACAAAGATGAACCGACTCGAACATGGAAAGGCTTCGTCTTCTGCGTGAGGAGCACACCCAGTTTGTTCGAGGATATCTAACGAAGGCGGCTGTGAACCCTATCTTGGGAAAAGTGCCGCCTCGGGTTTGCGAGTCCGAGTCCCAACTCGGCAAACGAGCCAGATGTGCTCTTGCATCGCTGCGCTGTGGTCACTCTATTCTTCTCGTCTTACGTCAACAAGATCGACAGCAGTCGACCAGACGCATGCCCGGACTGTGGTGCTCCCGTACACGACACGGCGCACTTGTTCGTGTGCCCGAAGAGACTTACCTTCTTAACCACAATGGACCTTTAGAAGGATTCTGTAAGGGTCGCATAGTTCCTCAAACTATGACCAAAACCACTCTGAGGCTGCAGAAGAGGAAGGAAATGCTCTGATGAATCCGGCCTCTGGTCGATTGGAAGTCTTCTAAAGTCGGCAGCATCTGAGAGCTGAGGCAGCGGCACATATTGCATTAATCTGGAAGACGTGTTTCTGGTGGGGGGGGGGTAGGTGGTATCGCACCCATTTTCCAGTGCCACCGCAAAGAATGTCCTGATTTTGGAAGGGGAGAAAAACTCTGAGTTGGTGTTCGAGTTGCGTTGCGGCCCGTTAGCGATAGCATCCGTAATAACACTGCCTGGGAGCAGAATGTAGTCAAAATGGGGGATCTCTGATTAGTTAGGAATTATCAGTGGTAAGACACGCCTCGTGAGAGGATGGCAAAACCACTCTGAGGCCATTGTTATACCAAAACGTTTGCGACCACGACAGGTGCGGTCAACTGTTAAGGTTCGTCCCAATGAGAATGGCGGCCCATGCGGCTGGCGTGCTAGATAGGCGACCGTCGCGTTCGCCGCTCTCGGACGAGCATGCGAGAAGTCCCCACCGCCATCGACTACGACCGGGGCCGGTACCGGGTGGCAGCAAGCACTGCGCTGATCAATCAGCTCTACAGACGGTGGGAGAGGGGACGGCCGTCGTTGAAATTCAACACTCGTCCGAGAAAGGCACAAGCGACGGCCGCCTGCCAAGCACGCCGGCCGCGTGGGCCGCCATTCTCATTCGGGCACACTTTTCAAATCGTTTCGGGATCAGGCCCACACAGTACGAAAATGCTGTGGCGAGAAAATTTCGCAGCTCCTGTCGCGGTCGCTGGCTCGCGTGGGGATGTTATGCCTGAAACGTGAAAACCAAGTGGTAATCGGTCGCTGTCGCGGCTGTCGACGACTGCGACGGGTGTCAGCGACCCAGGCGAATCCAGTATCGTGCCGGGTGTTTCTTGGCCCCACTGTGAGATGAGAAGCCCTTTATACCAGCAACATTGTCAATACCTTTGTCTAAACATGTTGGTGATCCTGACGAATGTCTGGCGTCATATATGTAGTTTGTAGGTGTTGATTGCGTTCAGTACATTTGAGATGACGTTATAACGTTTCGCGTCGCGGCTGCAGAGCGGCGATTACTCCAATAGTTCACCTCCCGTAGATCTCCTCTCCCAGTGCCGTAATAGCTCCTCTTATGGCACGCTTATCAATGCGATCATTAAAGTAAGTTAGTGAGATCATTTTATGATGTCAGTGACGGTGGAAGGTGTCTCGGAAGTACACGAGGAAGCTACCAACAAAGCACATCGGGAAGAAGATGCTAAAGATGAGAACGTGATTGAGGTCCGTTTCTCCTGCCAAGAAGCTTCAACATCCGCTGAGATCCCGTAGATTTAGGTTGACCGGAACACTTTGACCTTGGATCTCACCCGAACGCGTCTGAAGAAAATCGAGGGATTCGAATTTCTCAAAAAGGTAACTTTGAGATATTCACATGTTACAAACGTTGGTGACCATCTCATGCAAGGATTTCAAACCGGTTCCGGTACTATCTTAGAGGGGAGGGGGGTGGACAGTAACAATTCAAAAGAAATATGAAGTGGATGACGAATATATAACGCTATCAATCGAAGTGTTTCAATTGTGTGTCCACAACAACCCTACGCGTAAAAAGGCCTCCAACTCAGACGGCCAATACTAAACGCCTACGGAGTTGGAAGCGTCTAAAGCGAATCGTTCAATCAATGCTCAAGTTTTTTCTTCAGTTTTAAAAGTCTTAATATGCAAAGCGTTCTTTTGAAGCAATAAAGTTGTATGAGGAAGCGGGTTCCATAGGCAAAGTGGGCGGGGTTTTATACCTCGCTGCACAAAATTGCTTGAAAAAAATGTCATATTAGCTCGTTTTCGAGACTTGAAACAGCGTAAACGTTCAGCAACAGGTAGAAAACATTCTGTTGTCACTTCATTTCCATCAAAATTTTCGGGGTTTTCTTGTCGAATCTGAATACTAGCGACTCCAAGCCTTTGATTCAGACCATGAAATCGATGGCCTTTTCGAGCGTGCATGCACTAGACGAGAAATACCGTGCGGTACCGATTGCCACCGGGTCTTAAAATACACTGCAATTTCCATTTGAGAGTTTGAGTCGGTCGGTCTGATATAGCAATGCAACTGATGTCATCATTTCATGCCATTGTGGCAATCGGTACCGCACGGTATTTGGAGTTTGCCCGTGCATGCTGCCTTCAAGAAAAGATTAAGATAAACGTATGCCGGTAAAATGTAGTGTAGAGGTGTTTTTTCCTCGAAGCTGGACAATGGCGTGCTGGGGTGGTCGTCTCGTGGCGCCAAACAGTGAGGAGGACGTGCAGATCAAAGGGAAGGGCTGAAGTCCGCTATCGGTCGGCACCACTTTGGCGACCAATAGCGCGGCATAGCCCTTACCTCCGATCTGCCCGCGCTTCTCACTGTTTGGAGCCACGAGACGATCATCCGCTTGCTGGATCCGAGACTGAGGTTCATTTTTTCCAATTTCCATAGGAGTACGGTAGTTTACGGTAGCGATACATCCTCGGCCTACTCAGGTTCATATGACTATGTACCCAAACCTTACTCAATCCTTTCTACTTCAAAAACGAATGGATCAGGTTCAGTTTGTGTACCCGACCTAATCCTCTTCGGCGGAGTGTGGGCTGTATGTCAGCAAAAGTCTACTTGTGAACCATCAGCACCGGTAAGGACAAGCTGCAGGAACCTCTAAATATGGTATGAACCTCAGGTTTTTAACCTTCCCCCCCTCCACGCGTTTTTCACTGCGGCTGAGTGCTCCTGGCTAAGGTTTCTTAAAGTTTATGATCAATTTTTATCGTCGTTCCAGGTGTTATATGTATGTACTTCAGATTCAATCACTTTGTTTACGATGGAACTTGTTGAAGAAAATCGAAGGCTTGCACACACTCACTACCCTCACAGAGTTAGACCTCTATGATAACCAGGTAAGAACTTCCACTATCGAGAGCATCGTGGTACCATCCTAGGCGGGGAGCACTCAGGACAACAACGAAATTAATGCCGAATCGAAAATGCTATCTACCAAACTGTTTCTATAAATTTCCAAGACAATAGATTGAAAGCGGTAACGAGCATATGATACCAGGGTTTTTCTTCGTTTCCATGAAAAGACAATCAGCAACATGGGTTTGTCTTTCAGATAGAAAAAATTGAAAATCTATCTACATTGGTCAACCTTGAAACCCTCGATCTGTCCTTCAATCGCATAACCAAAATAGAAAATCTGGAAACCCTCGTCAAGTTGAAGACGCTCTACTTCGTACACAACAAAATCACAAAAATTGAAGGACTTGAAACGGTGAGGTTTTTTGAAGCATTGATCCGTCATCTATGTAATGACAAACTTTCACTTCTGCTATACCCTCTGCTTCCCCACAACTCGCACTAAGTTCGGCAGCAGTTTGAGTTGCGTTCCGTGCGCGCGCCGCGGTTCGTGGAACAGTTTGTGCTGTGGGTGGCCGTTCGTGGGTGGCAGCCAGATGCCGGTCAATCAATGCTACGGGAATAATCAGTCGCGGTAATCATCTGTTCTCCCATCACTGACGACCAATTCAAGTGTTAACCTTCTTTTATTCCTTACTACTATTGCATATTCGATATTATCTGCTACTATTCGAACCTCTGCCTACAATCATGGTGAGTTTTTTCAATTTCCATTGTTTCTCGAAGTGATTAATTAATTATTTATCTGTTTCTATCCATACAAACATTTATTGATCCAGTAATTTATTCATTTCTCCCAACATTCATTATTTAATTTCTTATTCATTTCATAACCATTTAATATTTGTCTTTTCTCATGTTTTTATTTGATTATCAATTTTTTTTATCGTTTTTTATCCATTTAGTGCCCTATAATTTAACTTAAGTGTACTCATGCTACTTTTTCATCCATTACTAAACTGCAATCATATATTCTAAATGGTTTTAGGTCCAAACCTAGCTGGGAGGGGAGGCAACCGACGCTTATTCATGAAAATTAAAATTTTCTTCCAACACCAGATATTTGATAACGTTATCTGTCATTGTGATAACCATTAGTCAATGTTTTCCTACAAATTCCATAGTAATAATTCAATTTTTAATACCGTTATCATTCATTCTTCACTACATTTCTAAGAGCCCCCCCCCCGATAACTAGGCTTCAACCTAATTTTAAGGGTGTGTTCAAGATTTACAAATGGGGCCACTTCTTCCATCTGTATTGCCTTGGGGTTCAATAATTGAGTCACTGACAGAAAAGCGATTAGAGGTTACAAAATAATAAAAAAGTGGTGCTTTATAATTTCGAATAGGATTGCCCACCCTATTTATTTCCTTTTATTTTTGTTTCCCAAAACATTTTCCACCTTGACTGCGGCATTATTTGTTCGATCCAAATCGCTTTCAGTAGTCTCTTGTCTATCGTACGCCAACTTTGTTACCTGCTCTTGCATTTGATTCTTCATAATGTACCAACAACGCACATATCATCCCGTTTTCGCACACGTTTCCGAGGTTAGCAGTGGTAGTCACGATTATGTGAAACGTGAACCCCTTGCTACACCTTCGAGAGCGGTGACGAACTTATTGGCATATATACAAGTCATAAAATTATCGAATCGTATTTGAGTTTTGTACAACTATGGAGACGGGGAATCCTGGCGACAACCGCACCCCAAGCGAGTCTTCAAAAAATCACCTTCTGAGACTCGAGAGCCTGTGGCGCAGCGGTTAGTCGCATGGGGTAATGAAGTTATCACGATGGTTCTATTCCCCCATCAAGCACTTTGCAAATTCAAAGATCATTCATACTTTCTCGCTCGTAACGTTGTTTTAGCGAGAACTGAGGTGACGCTCTGTAGTTAATTTTCATTATGTTTCATGGGAATGAGGTTGGATTGGATATGAATCAAGTGAGGATCGGTGACAGGGTATGTTAGCCGTGTATCAAGAATTACTATTGCGTTAAGTTTGTTTCTAATTAGCCGGAACTCTGCTCAGGAAGTTGTTTTGAAATTCCACAAGGGCGACTTGCCATTACCGCTCCAGTCACGCTGTTGTTTGAGTTCGAAGGTAGCGTGCTTCAACGTCCCAAAAGCAATTCGCGAGCGATAACTGACTGAACAACGACACATTTCCTTTATGAAGGTAGAATATCCGTTCAACTATATGTGACTTACAAAATCTGGATATTTTACAAAATAGCACTTAGCTGCATAGTTCAGACGATGTTCCAGGAAACGTAAAAGACTTGTGGGCAAACACCTCCCCAGATAGAGACATCACACTTCCCGCGGTACCACTAACCGACGTCCCGTAACCCCTCCCGCGGAAGGCCAATAGAACGGTCGCGGGCAGTCGGCAGCGCCGTTTCGTTGACTGCACATACCCAGTGAACAAGCACTCTGCGGCCCTTCTGCCACCTCCTTACGGCTAATCTGATGACTGACAGAAGACAGTCCTGAAACAGTTCGCGGCACATTTAAAAATCACCCTTAAAGGTCTGTTAAAACAAAATATCAAAAATCCGCTTCTGGGGATTTCATCTTGAACTGCTCTTGAAAAGTAAGGAGTGAGCTTATACGGGGAAGCTTCCTACACCCACTGATCCTCGCAGTCTTCCCATTCGCAGATGCCATTAACGGACGGTGGTTCATCTGCCCAAGACCAGCGTCGCACACAGCGCGGGTTTTGGAAAGAGTTTGAACACAGCGTTCTCTGCTCAGCAGTCGTTCATTGGCTCCACTCTAGTGGGTGGTGCAATGATGATATCAAAGTGGGAGTCGATGAGTGAGTGTTCGATGGCCCCCAGGAATAGCCGACTGCCGGCCGACACTCCGCGGGAAGACGGGAACGCTTCTCTCTCCGCGGGAAGTGGGGCGCTGTGCCACGCCCACACACCTGGAGCCGCGCGAAGTCGTCTAGCCGAACTTGGCCGGCGGGAAGTGGGCTGTTTTTATCTGAGAAGAGATTGGTCATTGATAATCGATGACCGATCAACCACCGTAAATTTGTGCACCGTCAGATCTCCTCGAAGGGATGCTGCGTTAGAGTTCGCTGTTTTAATTCACAATCTCTTTTACATCACCATACCTTTCGTTGTTAAAACCCACTTATAGCTCTTGCACGGATAGCGGTGTGGCATTGAAAGACGCGATGTCACTATAAAAAGTCATATGTTTTTGCAAAACGGGAAATCTACAATTATTCACAAACACAAACGCTTGAGAGAACGGTAAGGTAGACTTGGCAGTGGATAGTGGAGGCGAGTGGACCAATAAGTTCGACACCGCTCTCGAAGGTGTAGCAAGGGGTTCACGTTTCACATAATCGTGACTACCACTGCTAACCTCGGAAACGTGTGCGAAAACAGGATGATATGTGCGTTGTTGGTACAACATGAAGAATCAAATGCAAGAACAGGTAACAAAGTTGGCGTACGATAGACAAGAGGCTGCTGAAATCGATCAGAATCGAACAAATAATGCCGCAGTCAAGGTAGAAAATGTTTTGGGAAACAAAAATAAAAGGAAATAAATAGGGTGGGCAATCCTATTCGAAATTATAAAGCACCACTTTTTTATTATTTTGTAACACCTTATCGCTTTTCGGTCAGTGACTCAATGATTAAAACCCCAAGACAATACAAATGGAAGAAGTGGCCCCATTTGTAATTCTTGAGCAACAACCTTAAAATTAGGTTCAAGCCTAGTTAGCGGGGGGGGGGCTCTCAGAAATGTAGTGAAGAATGAATGATAACGGTATTAAAAATTGAATTATTACTATGGAATTTGTAGGAAAACATTGACTAATGGCTTTATCATAATGACAGACAACGTTATCAAAAACAGATGCTGGAAGAAAATTGTAATTTTCATGAACGAGCGTCGGTTGCCTCCCCTCCCAGCTAGGTGTGCACCTAAAACTATTTGGAATATATGATTGAAGTTTAGTAATGGATGAAAAAGTAGCATGAGTACACTTAAATTGAATAATAGGGCACTAAATGAATAATAGCGATGAAAAATTCTGATGATCAAATAAAAACATGGGAAAAGACAAATATTAAATGGTCATTAAATGAATAAGAAATTAAATAATGAATGTTGGGAGAAATGAATAAATTACTGGATCAATAAATGTTTATATGAATAGAAATAGATAAATAATTAATTAATCACTTTGAGAAGCAACGGAAATAGAAAAAAACTCACCCTGATTGTAGGCAGAGGTTCGAATAGTAGCAGACACTATCGAATATGCAATGGTAGTAATGAATAAAAAAAGGGTAATTCTCGAATTGGTCGTCAGTGGTGGGAGAAGAGATGATTACGACTACTGATTGATCCCGTTGCATTGATTGACCGGCACCTGGTTGCCACCCACGAACGGCCACCCACAGCACAAACTGTTCCACGAACCGCAGCGCACACACGGAACGCAACTCAAACTGCTGCCGAACTTAGTGCGAGTTGTGGGGAAGCAGAGGGTACAATGCGTCTGAATTTTGGTTATGAAATTCTGATCGGTGCAACTGATCTAGGTTATATCCTAGACGGGGAGGGGGGGGGGGAAATGAGAATTCAACAGAAAAATGAAATGATTGAAGGGTTGTAATGCAGTTCGGAGCTCAGTAGAAGAAGGCGTTCCATCCTCTTGAAACCGCCTGGTTTCGACGGCGCTTTTCATACTCCTCAATGCCAGCGCGGCACGCGCTTCACTCGCGAGCTTGGCGTTAGAGTATGAATACTTTCAACGCGCGTCACGCGCTTGTGGGAACTATGAATATCCGAGTGACGACGCCATGTCGGAGAGGAAAAAAGTTTTGCAGAACTTTTTCAAACAAGTACACTCACAGGATTATAATTTGCCACCGGCACAAAATTCTCACGGAAGTGAAGTAGTTTTTCTTGCCAGAGTTTTCCATGAAGAGGCAGTAAACTCCAAATACCGTGCGGTACCGATTGCCACGATAGCCGTAAAATGACGGGTGTGGTGGTGTAGATGCAGAATCCGTGGTAACAGGGACGCCTATTTTATTGATTAGCTGCGGAAATCTTGAAAAAAAACTTTCACGTCTCCTTCGGAAAGCGGTAATTTCAGGTAGAAATGTTCATGAAAGGGGCAGTGAAGTGTGACTGAGAGTTATTAATGGTACTGGCTAGGTAATTGAAGGGATTTTGGGTAATCAAACAAGAATTTCAACCTCGTTTGTTATCTATTTACTCTGACAATGAGGCTTCTCGGTTTCATTTCTTTAATCAGAGTTTTGACCAACAGTAAGATTGGCCCACACCCGAAGTTTTCCTTCCTTGCCGATTTTTGGTTCCAAATGGTTTTTTTTTTCGAATCGCAGCCAACACTAAAATCAGCCTCCACCCGAGAATTACCTCCCTTGCCTGACGGTGCAGCCGAAGGCTGCACCGTCCAATCTGGGTTTCAAGTGATTTCAACCTGATATCGTTCTTCTTGCTTCCGCGGTTGCACCGACAATCCCTTTTCCACCGCCAAACAACCGTTCCTATGTGATTATTTATTGAGAATGCGGTTGCACTGGAATTACAGGCGTGATTCCCGGTGTGAGTTGTGTAATTGCACCATACGCTATATTTTACGGCTATCGTGGCAATTTGTACCGCACGGTATTTTTGGTCTAGTTGAAGAGGCCCCAATATCGTGTTATCTTTATCACCGGTGAGGCTGCTTCCCTAATCCCTAGTGTGTTCAGCTTCAGCCGCTCACCTCCGGAGAAAGATGGTTTGTGAATGAAAACACAGCACTCTAAATTCCTTTTATATCCTACCCTTTATCAATTGGGTATCATCAATTTTGTTCACCATGAGAATTTTGTGCCGGTGGCAATTTATAATCGTCTAGTAAACTCTGTACACGCGTTCACCATGACGATAGCATAGGAGAGAGTGATGGAATCAGTAATCATGAAACAAAATGAGATTGATGATGGATTAGTAATGAAAATGATGAAAAAGTCATTACAGCAGTCGCCGCCATGGCGGAGCGGGCGTCAAGCGAGTGCCGCGCTGGCGTTGAGGAGTATGGATAGCGCCTGAAACGAATGCTCATGCGGCTAGCATCGACAGTCACATTCTGGCGTGACAGAGCTCCCCGCTGCTCGCTCTGTTTGCTTGAAATGTCGGAAAAATTAACTCATTACGTGGTCAGATTTCTAAAAAAAGAGGACTTAGCGTTAACGCAGGTTCACTGTTTATTTTCTTTTACAAATTAAGCTGGTTAATCTCGAATACCTTGAACTGGGAGACAACAGAATCAAGAAAATCGAGAACTTAGAGGCTAATGTGAATCTTGTCCGACTATTCCTCGGTGCGAATCAGATTCGGAAAGTGGAGAATCTTGATCACCTACAGAAACTTGAAGTGCTGAGTCTACCTGCTAACGCTATCACCGTTGTAGAGGTTGGTCAAGATGAAACCATGGAACTATATAGAACAACCACTGTCTTATATCCAATTTAGGGTGTTTCGAATCTGTCAACGTTACGTGAGATCTACTTTGCACAGAATGGAATTCAGTCCACAACAGGGCTGGAGAATCTTCACAATATGGAAATTCTTGACTTCAATTACAATCGTGTAGAGAAGGTCATAGGCATCCGCCATCTTCATAAGCTAACGGATTTCTGGGCCAAGAACAACAAGGCTGGTGTTTTTGTACCATTGTTCTTGCCTTAGTACATAAGTGAGGTCTAACAAGAACCTGCAGAATGTTCAAGAAAGCACAAAACTTTTGAAGCAGCATAGACGCCTTTGTTGAAAACGAGCTCTCACAGGCAGCTTTAAAGGCAGTGGTCGCGATCAAATATGCTTGTCGTCTTTTTCTCTCCAAATCCTTTCCTGGGTCTCGAGTAGTAGGACCTATAAGAAAAAATCGCGAAAAAACCACTGTTTTGGGCCAAATTCGAAACCTGAACTTTCTTGTCTTTTGATGGTGGACGAGCCCACTCTACATCATCGGCATCGATGACCTCTTATATCAAGAACATCAGCTACCTTGAAATTGAATGTCAATCAATGAACCTTCGAATATATGCACACATCTAGTCAAAAACATTGACTGAAGTGATGCTTTCATTATTCAACTGTTTTTATTCGTTAAATTTGCATTTATTTCGTCCTCTGAATGTCGATGATTTTTGACTGCTCGGCATGAGACTGCGATCTGTTTCGTCATCGCTGTGCACGTGTGCACGAACTAGCTTCTTTGGGCCCTAGAAACTCTAATTCTAGACCGTTTTTCACCGCGCTACCTTTATAGTTTTTCAGCTGTTTTTGATCTAAGCCGATTTTTGTAGTTTTTTCGATAACGTTTTTCATCGTGACCACTGCCTTTAACGATCAACTCCGATTTCGATTTTTGCTATGATCAAGAGAGTGATATTACTTTGTTAACCATGTACATATGTATGTACGCTGATAAAGCCCACCCAAATTTATCGAGAACAACATTTTTAACCCATAATAGGTCCTTTTCTCCTTCTGAGAAAATAGGATTTGAGCGATACAGGAAATTGGTGCTTTTCAATGCAATCAGGCAGCCTACCTTATCGGCTTTCACTTAAAGACAGTGTTTTACGAGAATCTTCAATTCTGAGATTATTTGCTATATTGATTAAGTGGCTCCCGGGTAGAACTAAAATGACTTAGAACTTGAGAAAAACGCATCAGCATTACACGAAATCCTTAAGTTTGCCTCTTAAAGGCACAGTCCAACCTCAGAACCGTTTTTCTGTTTTTCTACCTATCTTAAACCTATACCTATCTAAAATGACTTAGAACTTGAGAAACTTCTGTTTCTCAAGTTCTAAGTCATTTTAGAAAAATGAAGGCAAAAGTTCCTCAAGTTTCTCAAGTTCCAAGCACAGTCCAACCTCAGAACCGTTTTTCTGTTTTTCTACCTATCTTAAAAACGGTTGAACGCTGATCCCAATGATGTCTCTGGAATCGTACAAGATCCCCTGTGAACGGAGTTATGGCCTCTCAAATATTGAGCTACGGAAGCATGGTGGACGAGTTGTCCGGGGTTTGCAACTGCCGTAATTTGCAACCGATGTATGCGAGCGGACCTGAACGGATGTAGAGGCTGGGAATGAAGGCAAAAACGGGGCTATTCATCAGGAACCATTGCTCATCTCGCCACTGTTGAGCTCGAAAGGTCGTAAAAGGGGCGTGTCAAGGTGGCTTCCGTATGGTGGCGCCCCCAGGTAGCTTCCTCCTATATCTCGCTTATTCGGAGGCATTGAGAGCTCGCACTTGGCAGGTGATATATAGCGTGGGTCTACTTCACAGTAAACTCCAAATACCGTACGGTACCGATTGCCACAATGGCATGAAATGATGATATCAGTTGCATTGCTATATCAGACCGACCGACTCAAACTCTCAACTGAAAATTGCAAAGTATTTGAAGACCCAGTGGCAATCGATACCGCACGGTATTTCACGTCTAGTCTACTTCACAATTATGTGGAAATGTCAGATTTCGTCAATGAGCTTGGACTGTGCCTTTAAGTATCACAGGAAATGTTTGTTGTGACAATGAAATCTTTTCTGAACCCGTCCCTTGCAATTCTCTACTCTCTATTGCTCCGTTCTTTCCTTAGGGCCCTAACTAATCCTGTTTTGCATAAAAGATTCTTCTATTTTCGAATGACCCAATTTTCCACCGGTGACAACCACCATGAACATGTTCATTCAACCGGACAACTAGTCCATGTTAAAGAATACTGTCACTGAAATATGACGTTTCAATGCGTTTCTCGCCGTTTCTTCGTAATTTTGGCAATACTTGTAGACCAACGCATTGTTTTATGTCAAAAAAACTCGGGGACCAAGATCATCGTGAACACTGCCTTTAAAGGCATCGTCCACGGTGGAAATCACTTTCGACTTTTTGTGCACAATCAAACAATTTGGGCTAGCCGACATCGCTCACGGAGCTCGAGGCTCCGAAACTGCTCCCCTCAAGAGTTATGGCCAGCTGAAACTGCTGTGGGGTCGATCATCTAGCACTTTTTCGTTTAATGTTGATGTGACCGTCGAACAACGTGGAAAACATTCATGTTACAAGCTCTACATGCAGGAAAACCTAAAAAATGGAGGTGACCAAATCTCCAAAAGCAGAAAAACCTCAAAAACGATTTTAGCGCGAAATTCAAATTCATATTTATAATGTGATCCAATTGATTTTTCTTTACAAATGAGGGTTTTTCATGGGCTTCTTCGACATTTCCGCTCACTAAAGAGGTCAAACTGTGGAAAAACATGAGAAACTAATGTATGGTTTTCATCGCGTACGATGCCTTTAACGGGATGACTTCTTTTGATAATCAGTTGATTTGAATACATGAGCCTCTCAACCCAGGGCGGGCTTCAAAGAAAATGGCGGAGTTGAATACCATAAAGGCACAGCCCAAGCTCAGGGACGAGTACTGAGATTCCCACATAATTGTTAAGCAGACCCACCCCATAAAACATCTGCCATGCGCGAGCTCTTGATTTCCACGAATAGGCTAGATAAACGAGGAAGCCACCCTGGGGCGCCCACGTCAGGAGACCCCTTTGGCACGCCCATTTCGTGATCTTTCGAGCTCAACAGTGGCGAGAAGGCGATGGTTTCCCACCAATAGCCCCTTCTTCCTTTCACTCTCGGACTCTCTCTTTATTCAGGTCAGCTCGCATACATCGGTTGCAAATGGCGATAGTTACGAGCCTCGGACAACTAGTCCACTATGCTTCCGTAGCTCAATTTTGAGGGGCCATAGCTCCGTTCCCAGAAGGTCATGTACGATTCCAGAGACAACATTGGAACCAGTATGGGATCGTTATTAAGATCGGCAGAAAAACAGAAAATGGATTCTGAAATCGGAGTGTTGTTTTTCGGCGCGTCAATAACGTAGGATTAGAGTTTGGAAGGGGTTCAAGATGAGAATCCGCCACCAGTTATCACCAGCCATCTACCACCTTTTCATAGAATATTGATACGACCGCCAAACAAAGTGAAAAATAGTTACGGCACAAACTCCACATGGAGAAAAACTTCGAAAATGACAGTGAAAAGGTCTCCAAATGCAGAACAACTTTGAAAACGAATTTAGCGGGGAATTTCAGTTCGATTTTACAGTGTGTTCAGACCGACCTTTCTTTACAAATAAAGGCGTTCCATGCGCTCTTTCGACATTTTCGCTCACTAGAGAGACCAAGCTACGCAAAAACATGAAAAAATATGTAGTATACTGTTTTCTGCGCGTAAGATGCCTTCAATTCACTGATAAGTCATTAAATTTTCATAGAAAAGTCAAGAGGCTTTCTTATCGTGAACGCTGCCGTCAAACAATGCATGTTATAAAATGCTGTATTTTCGGGCCAACAGGATGAGCTTCTCCACGACAAGGTTTCCGTTCAACTGTGCTGTTTTCCATGCATAGTTTGTCGATCAAGAAATCATCGACCTCTATTAGGCATATTTGGAAGATAAAGATATAATTGTCGGATTGTGTTTGAAAATGCTATGTTGTACATATTTTGATATCCAGTACAATAGAGGGAAACAGCTCTCTTGAAATGTCAATTAGTCAGAGTAATTTGCAGCTGGAAGACTGGCAGGTGTTCGATGAGCTGGTCGAGCTACCTCATTTGAATCTTGTCTACCTGGAAAACAATCCATTTTCCGAGGCACAGGATTACAGGTAATTATGAATGGAAAAAGAATAGTGAAAATTCATGTAGTGTCGTGAAAAACCATGGCATATTAACCTTCTCCAAAAAGTTTCGGTTGTTCTGTAGACGATAATTAGTATAACGTGGACAAAGTCTTAGTCCGTTCTCTTCGGTTGGAGCTCAAGATGCATTTAGGGCGAAGGCTATTCGACTCTTGCCGCAGATCACTCGACTCGATTCAACTCAGTGCCGTGATCCATTTACTTTGAGAGCTCCTGTGGCTGTCTGAGTAGCGATTTCTTTCCTTTCTTTTCCGAGCAATGTTTCTATTGATGAACCGATCTGTAGTCATCAAATAAATGTCTCTGTTTGCGTACTCGGATTTTTTCAGTGAAGATGTCAAAACGTCCTATTCTAGTCTTCAAATTTGGAAAACGACAAGATTAAATTCGCACTTGTTTAGAAAACCAACTTTCTTTTTTTACCCGCAGCTCGGATTTCGTGCTCTGATTTCCGGCCGCAGTCCGGATAATGCCGCCCTCGTTTTCATGAAACAAAAAGTGAGATTCGAAGCGGAAAGTTGCAGACTTTCGAAGAGTTCCTTTGCAGGTTTTCTATGATCCCCTTCCGAAAGTGTCTACGAAAAGAACTTTACAGTATGACACCGTGTAATGCAATTAGCTTTGACGTCAGTCAGAGTTCGACGCGTGAGTGACTGCCGATATGAGCGGCCGAATTGAGACGACTTGGTCCAAGATCCCTTGTACTGATTATGGCCACTGTAGAACTGCAGCCGCTGCGATAGACATCGGCGGAGGTTGTCGAAACCATCTTTAAGTCATTCGTAAGTGCTCAGGGACGAAAAAGGCCTCGAGAGTTGAAGAAAACGAGGTCATTCAGATTCGAGCTGGTCGCGCTAGTTCCGTTTGAGAACTCGAAACAGGCCTGAAATTCACTGAATTACGTTGACCAAAAAAAGTGAAAGCTAGTAAAAGCTTTTTTTGTCTGAATTCAGCGTCCATATATTGTTTTCCAAAAGTGAGAACAGCTACGATTGAATTCTAAGCGTCAAGCAAGGCAACAAAGTCAAAAAAAAATGAAGCCAACCAGGAGGGAGGAAAAGTTTCCAGAAGAAAAAAATTGAATTTTTGGCTGTGTTCCGTCGCAACAGGAATGAAGACCATTTTTAGTAGCAACTTTCAAATTTGGATGACATTCCGGAGTTAATTTCTTATTTTATTTCGCAGACAAATCTTAGGTTGGGGGATAAAACACTTGTTTGTTTTTTGTCGAAAAAAGTCGCTTTTTTCCAAGTGTAAATTGCGCATTGAACCTTGAGAGATTTGGTGACATGTCGTAGATCATTCGAAGGCAAATTACTTGGTCTAAAAGATAGCCTTGTCGGTTTTTCCCAAGAAATTCAGCTTTATCCGCTTAGTATGAGCAAAGTGGTGCTGAAAGAGTGGCATTATTTCGTTGACCACAAACCAGTATTAATGGATTTGCACCTCCTTGTAAAACGCAAATCTTCACTCGAACGATCTATAACACCACTCAAAAACTTTACGAATCTCGAGCTCAATTCCTAAACAAACCGCGGCCTCTCTCCAGTACATGTATACTGCTACGTAACTTCCGCCTTATACTGCTATATGTACGGACCTATATTTATCGATTCTCTAGTTAGTCGCGATTATTCGTGTCCTCAGGCAGTCGGAGTAGAAATTCCATGGGGAGAACGAAGTCATTTTCAATGCCTCCTCTACTTCGCCTTTTGCCATATTCATCAGTGAGCAGTAGAGGCCGCGCGAGATATTTGCACGTTTCGCGGAAAAACGGAAAACTCGTAATTTTTGGTAAAAAAAATAAAATGTTCTTCAGTTGATCTATGAGAACAGAAGAATTAATTATTTGGTGAGCGGATATCTCCACTCTCCACGAAATGAAGCAGTTTGCCTCATAGTCCCTCAATTGATTGACTATTCTGATGCAGCTTGGGCACGTTAGCGTTGTTATACAAGTCGTATGGGTAAACTTCAGCACGCTGTTAGTTTGATAACAATAAAAAGCATGCATCCGCTTCAAAAACTACAGTCCAAGGCGGTGCGGCGCTCTCGACGGCAAGTGTTATATTTGTTCCAAATCGAACAATCGATTAAGCATCCGACTGTTTCAGTCGGACAAAAAAGTCAACTTTTTATTCGAAAAGTCGAATACTCTGAAAGTCGAATACTCGAATAGGTGTGATTTTATCCGACTATAGTCGAAAACTCGGATATTCGCAAAAGTGTGACATCCAACTATAGTGAGAAATCCGGATGTTCGAAAATGTACGATAACCGCCTATGGTCAAAAAGTCTTACCTAATACCTGATTGCCCGTCGTCAGCCGGCGATCGCCTCAGCGGCGAGCACACGTCTCTCGCTGTCTCGAGGCACAAGATCGTTTTGGCTGCTCTGTGGAGCTCCCATCATCCATCTCGTTCGATTTCGCGCAATCTGTAAACAGTTCGTGCTAGGTGCGTTCAGATGTTTGAAGGCATTGCTCCATCTTGTTTGGGGACGCCCAAGTGTTTGCTTTATGTCGCGTGGGTACCCGAGGGTAAACGCGTTTTGTGCAGCGGTCATTAGTTCTTCTTATGAAGTGACCGCCGAAAGGTGTTTTGCGGCTGCCATGTAGGTGATAGCATTCTTAATTCCTGGCTGTTGGCGGACGTCAATGCTGCGAAGGTGCTGGTTTCTTAACTCTCGACGGTTCGTACCCAGCAGCGTTCGCTAAAGGGCTTCTAGAGTTCGCGTCATCAGAACAGCAGAAAACTTGTTGGAAGCCCAGGTTTCAGCTTCATAGCACATGGTGGGGAGGACGGTGGAGTTGTAGAAGCCCTCACGGATTAATTTGCTGGAAACGAGGTGAGCTGTTTCCCTTATGTTGGACATCGCAGCAAATGCGGCTGATATCTGCCTTCAAATTGTTGTCCATGGTCACAAGGCGCCCGATGTAGACTTATTTCTTCGGATCCCGAAGGGGAAGTCCGTCCACTGCAATCGGTGCTGAGTCTGTCCAGCTCATATACCATCTATTAAAGTTAGGTTTGGCTACTGCTCACACCAGCGATGTCATCCGCAAAGCAAAGATTTGGACTATATTCCCGTTTATGGGAATGCCCTTGTCATCCCAATCTAGGTTCGGCATGGCGTGATCGAGAGCAGCAGTGCACAGCTTTGGTAAAATGGTGTCGCATCGGAGGACTTCTTTGCCAATCGGCACCGTCAGTTGCTTGTTCAACATCTTGATCTCTGTAGATGTGCTCATGTTGCACTCCTCTGGCATGTTTCTGTAGATCGGGCGCACGCCGGCACGGAGTAGAGCGTTCCAGACTGCGTTTAGTTTGATACTGGTAAATGCGTTCACATAATCGATGGAACATATGAGGAGCGGTTGCTTGTGCTTTCGTGTCTTTTTGATTAGTTGAGTCATTGTGCGGATGTGATCCATACAGCAGTCCAAGTTTGTGGACTACAATGTCGTTGTCGGTTTCTCGAAAGTCTCCGGAGACTTGATAAAGTCCTGAGGCTGTCTTGGGCTTTATCTGTCTAATAGTATGACGGAATTCGGAAAAAAAACTCCGGTGTTTGGCTTTGAGTAGTTGTGGGAATTCTGTGAAAGGGAGCTAATGATTGGTATGAGTCTGTGTAGAAGTCCACGACGATCTCTTCTTTTTTTTTGACGGGAGGTGTGCTGTGTCCCGTTCTGGTCCTTTATCCCAATTGTTCCGGCTTGGGAGTCAACGAGGCTCTTCCGGCATCTTCTTATGGTGGCTCATTTCTCTGCGCCCTCTTTCAGTTTGCTGTCCTTGTATGCGCGAAAGGATTTGTTGATGATGGCTCGGTCGAAAATGCTGGAGGACCGAATCTGGTGAATCTGAGCTCGCTGCTTAGGAAGTCTTCAGACCTGGTGGATTATGAGTCCAGAAGAGCTGGAAGTGGGCGTGATCATTGATGCCGAAGCACATTGGTTGATACCCTCCACGAGAGGCTGGTAATCTTCCCTGTGATCGCTGCTGTCGCTCTACGGGTAACCAGCAGCGGCTGCTTGTAGCAATAAGTAAATTAAAAAAAAAGATTTATAAGTCAATCTTGTAATAAAATCAATCAGGGTATCAATAAGTTGAAAGTAACGAGTTTACAATGGTTTCGTTCCAACCCTTAGACCAGTGTAAACGTCTTATATACAAGTAATGTTAGTAAGTTAAAGGAAATGTTAAGATATTTCAAAAGTAAGTGGAATTACCCCGGAACTCTTCAGTAAGGAGGGTAGCTCCACTTAATAATGAGTCTGACTACCTATAATTGTGTTAGAATATAGAAAGAAGGAAACGTTGATCAAAAAGAGGTTAAATAAATATGATATACCACAAGATATTTAACAAAATCAGAGAATTGAGAAAGGTTAAGAAACTGTAGCAAGCAAGAACAAATGAATCACAAAAGATTAGGAAACGTTAAGAGTAAAATTTGAGAAGAAATTATACGTTAGAATTAGTAAAAGGATGAATCCAAGAAGTTAAAGGATAAGGATTAATAAAAAAGGAGTAAGGAAAAAGGAAAGAAGTTAAAGAAAAGGGGGAGAACATAGGAGATGTAAATAAAATCAGAAATTAATAGGTTTGATACAGCAACAATTGGCTGCGTATCTTATTAAAGGTTAGTTCAAATGGAGCAGATTAGAATGCAAAAATTAAAGTGAAGATAGCGAGAACATCAATAATCGTCATCAGCGATGGACCCACCTGCAACAAACGCTACACAAAACACAAATATGCATAATCGAATGGTAAATGAATAAGTAGGAATTATATAAGTCGTGCTAATATAGTAAACTTCTTTTTAATATCTTTAAAAGATAATTGTTTCTAGAAAAAAGGTCATATTTATATATAATGAAGTTATTTTTGTTTATACACTTAAGAATACTGTCGTACACCATCTTATTAGAATATTCATTTTCTTTGGTCAAAGAAGTTTTGAGTGTAATCAATCTACTCTTGAAATCGTCAAAATAAGTACAAGTACGAGATATTCTGAGAGTTTCTGTATAAATAGTGGCTTTCTTAATATTAACTGAAATGAAAGAATCGTTATGTGGTAACCTTTTGACATCAAAACTAAAACTATCCGTTTTATTATAAAGCTTGGTTGAAAGCACATTATCAACAACTTCTATATCTAAATCCAGATAATTACACCTGTACTCACTAACATGTGTTGTTTCAAGTTTCAGTGTGTTTTCATAAATTTCAATTAACAAAGAGTTCACATATTCAGAATTAACATTATGCAAAATCAAAATATCATCCATATATCTGAAAGGATAAAAATTACGTATATTCAAATTTTTTATTGAAAATTTATACTCAAACTCGGACAAATGTTAGGAATAACCGCGCGCAACTTTTCCTCTTTAGTACTGACCGCGCGCAGGAACCGTTCCGATCGCGCGCAAGATAACGTTTTAGGACCGAACGCGCGCAACGCTCGCGGTCGGAACGATCACAAAAAGATGCCCGCGTTTCGACCACGTTTGCGCGCTTTGCGGCCGCCAACACAAACCGTTTGGACCGACAGCAACACCGAAAAGCGCGCAGAAACCGCTGCACTTTAGGACCGACCGCGCGCATCATTCATTTTCAGGCGTGCGGAAAATTGTATGGTGTGTAATGGACACTCTCGCATTTAGCTCCACGCGTGAATATTTTTTTTTGCTGCGGTGCTCGTACTATCTTGCTTTTTTGATATTTTTCTTCGTTTCTCTCTCTTCCCATTCTGTGATTCTGTGTTCCCGTTGATTCTATACGTGTTCAAATCGTCTTATGATTGCATGCATAGTTTAAGCGAAGTTAACAATATTTAATTGATTGATGAATATTGAAAACGGCTAAAGGTTTAGGGTTTTTTAGATAAAAGCAGATCGTGAAAGGTGTAAAGGGATTCTAGTACGTAAACAATTAGCGTTGTGAAAAGAAGATAAGGGATATCAAGGCGTGATTGAAAGTTGTGAAAAGTGGGCGGGGCTTCAGAAGGAGTGCGCACAACATCGGCTAAAGTACGTAGGGATTCGAAAAAACGTGAGGCGTGAGGAAACAGTTTTTTGGGAGAGGGCGCATTATGGTTCTCAAAACAGTAAGGATGTTTTGGAAAGTGGGCGGGGCTTCAGAAGGAGTGCGCACACCATCGGCTAAACTGCGGAGGGAATCGGAAAAAATTGTGAGCAAACAGTTTTTTCTGGGGGGACGTATTATGGTTCTCAAAACAATACTGATATGCTTTGAAAAGTGGGTGGGGCTTCAGAAGGAGTGCGCACAACAACGGCTAAAGTGCGTAGGGAATCGAAAAAACGTGAGGGAGGGGTTAGTTGTTGAGGACGTACTATGGTTCTTAAAGCAATATTGGTAAGATTCGGAAAGTGGCCGAAGCTTCAGAAGGAGTGCGCACTACACACATGAAAGGGTGTGGAGATTCAAAAAACGAAAGGTGATCGTTGTTGGGGGTGTAAAACCTGGACGTTGAAGTTTCACTGAGTTTCGTAAAGTTTAACCCGAGATACGTCGAGAAAAAGTTTTTGCCAAAATTCTAGCTTGATATCTTTCTGTCCCGTACTACATATAAGTGCCAATATTTTCAGAAATATAGTACTACATATAAGGCCAATATTTTCAGAAATTTAGCCTCGAACTTCAATGGATAGCTTGTTGATGCCAACTACGAGTATCCTCCTAGAGCTGGCCTAATCATCTGAATACGACATAAAATCTCTTGTTCCGAGGGATATTAATCATTGTGAGTTTTAATTTCTCTTAAAGACAGCATACACGCTTGCAAACATACTCGAGATAACAGCATAATTGGGCCCGCATTGTCCCTATCATGTTGTCATCGAAGTTTGAAGCACTGAAAACCATCGACGATGACAACATTTCAGATTTTCTGTCTCAAAGGCCTGCGTTTTCCCATCTCTACGAGTAACAGAATGAGAAGTGAAACTTGAGGAAACATGTGACAATTTAGAATGATAGCACTGTCAAATGGGAGCCTACGAGAGAAACAGCTCCACTGACTAGAATATAGTCTGCTTTCTGCTTACCGGCAAAACGCTTCATTCCAAAAGCCAGCCGGAGTAGAGCGGTTTTCTTGAAAATGGGTGCGAATTAATCGGTTTGTAGACATGCTGAATTTAGTTAAATCGAGCTGATTCTCTCTTAAGTGTCTTTCACAGTCTGCCGGACGAAGCCGTCCGGCATGTTATAAGATAGGATTGCGGCGTCAGTGCACCCCGCACTGCGGTGTCGGCCGACCGACGTCTCAGTGCGGTGAAATCATCGACACGACGTCGGATCAAGTTATGACGGGTTAGAACGTGTTGTTTTGGCCTTACATTTTGTTTTGGAGAGTCGGAACTGACTGTTGTTCACCGCAGTTTCCCTCGCACTGCGACTCACTTTCAACGTGTCGGACGGCGTCGTCCGGCAGACTGTGAAAGGGGCTTTAGAAATCCGAATGGTTTGCGAGCGTGTATGCTGTTCTTAATGTTGATTATTGTGGTAGTGCAATGTGTTCTTCTTATTTAGCTCGGAATGAATCGCTGAAATCGTCGTACCATCATTTCATATTGCAAAGGCAGTTTCGCGTCTTTCATAGCTCTCACCGCAGGCGCAGCACGCGCGGGGTGAGCGTTGGACTAGGAAACTCTTTCCCTCGTGGGAAGTTACCTAAAATCTCCGGCGGCACAGCTATGGCGGTGCGCGGAACTAAGTTGGGCTTCAGCCGTGACATGCATTGTGTTTCCTAGCTTTAAATATACAGAGTAGGATAATCCCGGAATTATCTATTTTGGAGTGAGCTTGAACTGGCAAGCGGGTATTGATTCAGACAGTGAAACCGCCTTAGCGGTTTGGGCGGCGCCGTTATGGTAGCTGCTAGATGGGCTGAATGCGCGTGCCGCGCAGAGATAGGTTTCATAGTCCATCGCATGTCCCGCGCGTGCCGGGCTTGAGGTGAGGATTATGAAATATGCTTTTTGCTTCGTTGCATTCTTTGCTGTAATGCATCTCTTCCTAATGCATGCCTTAGCTTTGACTTATTTCTTCTCTCCGAAAATGGAAGCCTGCGTTCACATCAGGGTTCGGCGCGGGTATGGGCTCCCACAGGGGTGGGGTCTGAGCTCCGGAGGGGTGGAAGTGGGGGGTTTGGTCTTTGGACGAAGACCAATTAAACCAACGTGTTTGTGAGTAAAAACCGTCAGGAGCAGTTTTTCACGTAAATTTCAAATATAGATTACGATTCAATTAAAAGGCTGATTTAACTGATTAACGAGTCACGGAGTTCAAATAGGAAGTTTAAGGTGAAGTTAAGGTCTTCCCAGAATAATATTCAAGATATATGAATCCAGCATGTAAAAAGCCTAAAGCAGTTTGACGACTAAATGTTGAATTATTTCTGCAAATAATTTCCATGAGTCACGAGAGTTCATATTAGAGTTGAGCGGGGTCGACTCACCCTAATACTCACTTTCACCATCTCGGATGAACGGTGAATACCCCTACAGTATGCCTTTCTCAGGTGTGGTCCTGCCGAAAGTCGTCAATTTGGAGAACTAGGAGTTATGAGAGTAGGATATTTGAACCCAGTGTGGTCGATTTACCCTGTTTACAAACCTTCATCATCTCAGAGTAACGCCGAAAATCGGCCAAGTCCACAAACATAAATTCGGTTTTAAAACTGCAGTAACTTAAAGGCATCGTACACGCAGAAAACCGTATATTATTTTTTCATGATTTTGTGTAGCTTGGCCTCTCTAGTGAACGAAAATGTCGAAGGGGCCCATGAAAAACCTTTATTTGTAAAGAAAAGTCAATTGGAACAGATTGTGAATACGAATTTGAATTTCGCGCCAAAATCCTTTTTGAAATTTTTCTGCGTTTGGAGGCCTCGTCACTGTCATTGTCGTACTTTTTCTGCATGTGGAGTTCGTGCTGTAACTATTTTTCATGTTCTCTTACGGTCGCACCAACATTCTAGGAAAAAGTGCTAGATGACTGGTGAGAATTGGTGGCGGATCTTCATCTTTGACGCCTTCCAACCTCATTGCCCAACGTTTTTGACGCGCCAAAGTTTACCAGTGTGGTCTACCGGGCTCAATCATGAAATTGAGCCTGAAAAATGAAAATTGATTTTTAGCGCGAACGATGCCTTTAAATGCTAAACGAGTTATTTGGGAAAAATCCTAGCTTTTAGAAACCACGCTCTCAACCCTACCGTTTAAAACCACCCGCAATCCCGGAGAAGGCCTTTGAAGAAAATTTTCCTAGTGTGAGTTCTGCAACATTTTCCGCGTTTTCTCAGTACTTATGTGTGGGCCCAGCTGTGTGACCTCAGTACATTTTATAGAAAAACCCACACCTAGTAAATTTTCTTCAAAGGCTTTCTCCAGGGGTGAGGAGAGTTTCAAACGATAGAATATAAAATCTAGTTTCTAAAGCCAGGATTTTTTCCAAATACCTCGTTCAGCACTTAGCTTTTACAATGTTCCAAAGCCCTACTTTTTTAGGGATTTCGCCGATTTTTTCATCGTCTCCCGCTATTTATGTAGCGGTCTTCGGCGTTCATCTGAGATGGTCAAAACAAGTCCTGTAAGTAAATTGACCACGCTAGACTCAAATGTCCCACTCTGGTGACACCTAAGTTTCAAAAAGGCCCTTTTTGGCGGGACCACGCCTGAGAAAAGTGTGCGGCCTCATACTGTAGCGGTGTTCAGCATACATGTTGGACGCTGAAAGTGAGTATACCGAGTAAATCAACTACGCTGGACTCAAATATCCTACTCTCGTGACTCGTAAGGAATATGGACTTCCGGTGCGATCCAACCCTCCCTCAAAAATTCTCATTTCATTACACAGCACAAGCTGTTACCAGTTACATTCACTTTTGCCTTTTCAGCTCCTCTCTACATAAATGCAAGAAGCGCAGTTCTGGCCTCTCTTCTTCTCAAACATCCTATTTAGTGGCAAAGCACCGGCTTCGAGTTGTCAATTTTGGTTTTTTACCATTTGACATTTTTATACTTACCATTTAAATACGACAAGAGAAATTTTACTGCAGCGAAACGTTAGTGGTATGTAAACCTGCTAGATAAACTGCTTGAACACATCAGCTCTTGGTGGGGGTGGGAGAAAACGGTCAAAAATTGACCTACTAACGTTCCTGGGGTCTGAGCAAAACTTACCGGCCCACACCTCGTGCAGTACCCTGGTTCCAATACCTCTGAAATGTACTGCTCCGTTGTCAATTTTCAGTTTATATTATACATGTATTTGCCACATTTTTCAAAGCATGGTTGACAATATTTAAGGTCAGAATCTATTAAAAATATGAAAAGTCCTTTCAAGGTCATAACATGAAAATACAGTTCGGGAAAAGGCGTGGTGCGATTGCGATCAACACACTAGGATCCATATTATATCCCACGAAGAAAATCTTGGAGGAATCCAGAGCTCGCACTCGCCAGGTTAAGGGGTGGGGTCTGCTTACCATTTACGTGGAAATCTCGAATTTCGATCCTGAGTTAAGACTGTGCCTCTAAGTCCCTTTCTCAGCTATTTTGCCTTCCGACATCGAACAGTTCTATCTGACGTCGCGCGCGACGCACGCAGGCCTGTGATAGAGCAACCGATAATATCGCCGCCTTTTCCCGTTTGTGGTGGACTGTATTTGATATCAAATGAAAATATAGTTTTCTGATGTTCGAATATATGAATCAGAGGGTTGATTTGAGTATTTGAAAAACAACATTCGTTGTTTGAGCGCAACCTTTTCTAGATAGCTAAGTTCTATACATGCACTTTCACGTATGAAAAATAAACTAATCTCGACATTAACTATTCTTATGTGATGGCATGGGAAATATGTACTTCATCATTCTCATAGGTAATTTTTGAAAGTTTCAGTCATATTTCGGAAAATATGAAGTCGTGAATTCACTGCAATAGTTGTCGCATAATTCTGTATGTAGCTGTTCCTGTGTGAGGAAGAATTTGTTGTACTATTATCGTTTCAGTATTTGCTCATGTATTATCCAGTGGTTACTTTATAAATAAATTTGTAAGTCTAAAGTTGCATTATCCTCTGCAACACGCCAGCATGGTATGCCCAAATTAAGATCTCCACTGCAGGCTGTTAGAGAGTATAACAGCCAATAGTGGGCGTCACAACTGGAGGGTTCCCTGCTAGCGTATTGCGCTGTTCTAAGCGCCGCCCACTGGGCAGGGCCCGTGGTTTCATACTTGACCGCGGTCCAAACGCAAAGTGCCGTGATGCAGAGTTGCGTTTGGAACGCGCACACTTCCGTACTGACCGCGCCGGTATACCGGTTGGAACGCGCGCAATGGTGCGGTTGGAACGTCGCCGATCCCGAAGTCGGGCCTATTGTTGCGCGCGGTCGGTCCTCATATTCGTCTGAGAAATAAGACATTGTCAGATCTGCCAACAAAGGGCTAACATTACCTCCTTGTGGAACACCAATGTATTGTTTGAATATTAAATCGCTAAAACGGCAAAAACTGTTTTTAAGCAAATAATCTGTAAGATAGATCACATCTTGTAACTGATAATATCTAGTATAGTTACTATTCTTGATTACATCAGTGTAATATATCTTGTGAAAACCATTATAGGCTATATATTTTTTATTAGCATTATGGAAGCAAATATGAAGGATATTAGTAATATTATGCAAAATAACGGAATGTGGAAGATTAGTAAACATATTTGTAAAATCCGCGGAAAACAATTTCATATTATCTATCTTAATTTTCTTGAGTAAATTACTGATATCAATATTATCAATTGCCCAATATCCTAAAAAGTTTTTATTTCTGGTTTTTATAGTATTAATGTAATTCTTGAAATGGTTCTTAACATGTAGTAATATATGTTTGAGTTCTAATGCTAAAGGTTTAACACTACTACTAGCCGCTCCAGTAATAAAACGAAATTTAATGGGATTTTTGTGTAATTTCGGTAAACAATATATTAATGGGATGCAAGGATTAGTGAAGTCGAACTTTTTAAAATTCCGTACACAGAAGTTTATATGTCTATTAATAATATCTTTATCTATTTCATAGTTGTTAATTCTGTGAGTAACTTGTGTGTTGGTTATATTTTTAACTACCAACTTGTTATTCTCATTTTCAATTCCCATTTCCTTCATAATACTACAAGCATATAATTTTCTACAAACTATACCATAGTTATTACTAGCCTTATCTAGAGGGCAAATAACAAAATTACTGTGTAAAAATTTTAAATAATCCTTATTGTATTTGTATTCATGACTATAATAAGTGGAGTCATTATGTATTTTGGGCTTAAACATTTTATAGAAATTATGAGTAAGAATAATTCTAATATCAGTAATTTGAGTGTCATTAATTTTATAATTCTTATTAAATAATTTAATGACTTCTTTAATAGTATTATCTATCCAGTCATACATATCTTTTTTACTAACTATTTCAGGTATTCGAAACTTAGTTCCCTTTTCCATGATGTTTTTAAGCGAGTAGTCTTTAATTATGCTTAAATCTCTAGTAATAACATGATTGTGATACCCATCAATAAAATTATCAACACCCCCTTTCACACAAACACAATCAACATTCAAAATGTCAAGTAGATTCTCTTCATTAAGTGATCTTAAGAAATTATTATAATTGAAAATTTTATTAGAAATTGGTAAAGAATGAGTATAAATCACTCTAGCTTCCTTATAGTTGTTATTAATATTAATAATATCTTATATAGCCGTATTATTTATGATTTTATTATTATTTGTGTCATTTAACATGTTATGTAAAAATTTAGTACTAACATAAACAAACTCCTTTTCAATGTTGTTATTGACTTTTTTGAACTTGTATTGAAAACTAACCATTAGGCTAATAAGAATATGTCTGATCTTGGGCGCTAAGTCATCAACAAATCCTCCATGATGACATTTTTGAATTATATGTTTTACAAAACTTTTTGTTAAGAGAGCTAATAAACACATAAAGTTTATATGTATCCTTGAAAGAACTGATCTTTTCGAAAATTCTTGTACATTAAAAATCAGTTTTATTCTTTTTACTACGTCTAGAACTCCTTATCCTGTTTTTAACAAATGAGAGACAGAAATATGGTTGATTAGGTTTGTACTCTAGCAGGTTAGGAATATTAGAGATGTTCCCAAATCCCTTAATATTATCGTTCAATCCCAGAGGGAAAGCCGTATTCATAAGTTTAATCCAGAAAAGCTCTTTTTCATTTAAAACGGATTTATCAACGTTAGTATCTAAATTATCTAAAATATGGAACTCTACTTGTTTAGCTGTGCATGTAATGAAATGATCGTAAAGGTAATTACTAATATCCTGCTTATTAATGTGATATCTATGTTCTCTAACTCTATCTTTAAATTTACGAGTGGAAAGACCCACGTACTGCAGACCACATTGTTTGCATGTTAAATAATCTATGTATAATATTTTTAGAATCACAATCTGTGCAACTTTTAACAGATGTAAATATTTTAAGTTTCATAGAACTACTAATTATAAATGCATCTTTATTGGTAATTTTGTAAATTGTACAATTTGCATTACTACAATAACTAGGACACAAATCATTACCAACATCCTTCAGCGTGTAGCCATTGTCAATCCTATCTTTAGAAAAGCGCGAATAATGATAGTAATCGTCAGGATTACTATCACTATTAAAAGAGCCGAAAGCGAAAAGCCTACAAGGCCGGCCTCTGCCACTATGAAGGTTAGGAGGACAGTATTCACAGGACTGCTGCCGGGTTACTGCAACCCAAAGAACGCTGCGGAATTTAATAGAACTAATTAGAAAAGGAGATAGTCGACTTATAGGAGGCGATAAGGTTATCCCCCCGAAGTAACCCTACCTTTGAACCCCATCACATAAGCCCCTGATATTTATAGAACAAGAGTTCAGGAACTCTTATCAAAGAGTTATAACGAATGGAGAAAAGGAGTATAAAAAAATTTAATTTAAACTTACCTATATGCATCTAAAAATTCGATGCTTATAAAGAGTAATATAAGTATATTACTGATTGACAAAAGACTGAGAAATGTATTGTTCGAATTTGGCATGTTTTCAACATAGAAATGAACGTGGTCCTATATGGAATTGAATCCTGAGTATTAAATGAGTACGGTAGCCTAAAATAAAAGAGCAAAAATCGATACCTAAAAAACTAACCAGCCAAAAGTTACCGTTATCCTTAGTGAACCATTAGACTAATAAATGTTATTCATCGTTAGCATCGTAATTTGGTACACGTATCGATGCTGGGCGATGACAATCCTTTCGCTTCACCTTCTCGTGGAGACAGATCTCCGCTCGTAAAAGAGATGGTCGCTTGCGGTATTTATGGGTTTCACTACGTTGACATCATAAAGATACCAGCGTCGACTGATCAGAATGTGATCTAATTCCAACTGGTTTACTCCGATCGGGCTTAACCATGTTCATCTTGTGCTGACATTTTTTTGGAAGAAGCTATTACAGTGGAACGGGTTGGAGGTTTCTAGTAGAGTCATCAGGCGCTCTCCGTTTTGTTGGTTGTGCCAAACCCGTGGGGTCCCACTCCGGCAGAAACGGCTAAGGTCAGTTGATGATGGCGTTGAGGTAACCGCGGACGATCTTGTAGCAGGCCTTCTCTTGCTTGATGGTCTTCTCGAACTCAGAATAAAACTCGTTCTTGTCGTTTTTGGATCAAATTAGATTAGATATATTACGACATATAAGACGTCATGAGAAAAAAAAGGAAATAAAATTACAATAATTCTGCAATATGCGCGATATGCAACAAAGAGATGCTAAACGAAGGAAAAAATATTAGCAATCATTTGCTCTCTAGGAAATCTGTTAAACACGCCTCACTAACTGCTGAGCAACTTAGCTTCAGCAAAACATTTGAAACACAACAAGGCATTTATATGTGCAGTACTCTGCATCAGCTGGCTGTGAACATTTGCTGCTCTAATAGCAAAAGGATGAGCCGGTATGTATTTTAGATAGTGCTCGGGCTGTAAAATCTTTGAACTGTTCTCCTCTCGTTCTACACTGCGACGCATAAGTATGACAACACTTGAGCAACATTGAAATATCTCACGATAATCGCTACAATGGGCTGTTTTCACTTGTATTTTTATGAAACTGGTTCAATATGATGCTATTCGTCCATTTCCCGGTGGTCTGCACTTGCCTTCTGACGGGAAAACTCAAGTTCCCTCCTTCCATAAGGCTGGACTTGTATTTTGATAAATTTCCAGCCAGCTAGTATGACCAGCTGGATGTAGTTCCATGTTTCTGCTAGATCCTGAACGTCTGTGGTTGCCCAGACGTCTCATGGAGCTTGGAAAGCGAGACATTACACGACGAGTTACCACTGACATGGCTTCGGACCTGACGATTAACTACGAATTGTCGCTGATTTTCTCGGCAAATAACATTCCCTATCAGGTCAACAACTGTAGCAACAATGTGGGCTCCGAAAATTAAAGGCAGTGTTTACGATAAATTTCACTTCCGAAATCTCCACGGTATACAGAAGGTCTGGTGCCTTATATAGCAAGGCATGCTTAAAAAGGACACGAAAGACGCGTTTTATGAGCAAAAATAGGCCCTCTCTTGTTTCCGTTGATTTTTTAACGTGGAGGAATTGACCGCTAGAAGGATGATACCAATCAGTGCAATGAAGCGATCAGCTCGTTTATCAGCACTTTCTTCACTTGATCATTCCTGTAATCTGAATCTTCATTTGTTCATTTCGAGGGAGCGGATCTGGGGCACAGGGCGTGTCTGGGGCATCAAAACGCTTGTTTGCAGCCGTTATTTTGCCTCTCCTGGCTCGCTTTCTACCGTTCTTTCGACACTGGGAGCCTAGGATCCGTCTCGCCTATCATTTCGCTGCGGAAAGTCAACGAGGATGATCATCGTGCCTTTAAGCAATCTCATCGCTCAGAGCGTTTTCACAAGGTCGCTAGGCTCCAGCCCGCGCGATCGAACCTGAGCATGAGCTTGGAAACCTTGAATGCTCCACGCAACAAAGGCGCTGCTTGTCAATCTATTTATTATTATCACTCTCAATCAGAACGGCACAGTGTTGAGCGTGCCTTTCTTGCAAAGAGTTCTGCTTTCTCCTCGCGTCTCCCTCAGCAAGTGTTGTCCAGGTTATGACGTCTTTCGCCTTTTGGTTTCTGTATCTCGCATTGTCGTCCATCCAGCGCGTTCGCGGTCTTCCTTGCAGCCTTTTACTTGTTGGTGTCCAGCAAGTCGCTGTTTCAGCCCAGAATTCGTCTGTTCTCCCCGCTAGCTTTGTAGCATAAGTCCTCTTTCTGGTCAGCGCGGAGTATATGCAATCCTTAAGGCCAGTTCTTCTTTGAATGATCTTCGCTCTGACTCTGTCCACATGTCGAACTCCAAGGATTGCACGTTCTAGACGGCTTTGGGCTGATTGAACAGTAGCGGCTACTTCCTTTCATAAGCTGCATAAGATGGCTCAGAAGCCTCTGTGTTGCTGTTGTGCCTGCTTAAATGCGGTCGATGTTCTCTTTTCCAGCTTGTCAAATCGTGCATAAAGTCATCTCCAACTGAAGCAACTTTGCAAGTTCCTTCAAAAACGTGTTTTAGTCGAAGAAGATGGCCTTATGCAAGATTTGACAAGCGGCGACTTGGTCATGTGGAGCACTCAAGTTTTCCAAGTACGTGCTCATGTTTGATCGCGCGGGCTGGAGTCTAGCGACCTCGTGAAAGCGCTCTAAGCGATGAGATTGCTTCATTCCGGAGCCCACATTGTTGCCACAGTGGTTGATCTGATAGGGAATGTTATTTGCCGAGAAGCTCAGCGACAATTCGTAATTAGTCGTCAGGGCCGACGTCATATCACTGGTAACTCGTCGTGTAATGTCTCGCTCCCCAAGCTCCATGAGACGTCTGGGCAACGGCAGACGTTGAGCGAATAAGGATCCAGCAGAAACTTGGAACTACATCTAACTCGTCGCCCTGGCTGGCTGGAAATCCGTCGCACTTCAAGACCAGCATTATGGAAGGAGTGAACTTGGGCTTTTCCGTCAGAGGGCAAGTGAACTGCACCGGGAAAGTGGGCAAATAGCATTATCTTGAACCTGTTTCATAGATATACACGTGAAAATGGCCCATTGTGGTGATCATCGTGAGATATTTCCATGTTCTTCAAGTGTTGCTATACTTATGCGTCGCGCGAAATACAGACTTTTCTCTATAACTAAGGGCGAAATGGGCGAATCCTGGTCATACCACTCGATTCACTGTTTTCGTAATAGCAGAAAACATAGAAACTCTCTCCAATATCCAAAACCTCGATCCAACATATGACACGCCTATTTCGTAGGTGTTGTTATACTTATGCGTCGCAGTGTAGCCCGTCTTAGACGAAGAAAAAAACCCGTTGGAAACAGGGATGTGCGGAATTTTCTGTTTTCTGTTTTCTTTTTTTCTGCCCATTTTGGCGATTTATTTCTGTTTTCTGTTTTCTGTAACAATAGGCAAAAATTGGACAGAAAACAGATAAAAACGTGTTCCTCGATTTGCAGTTGGACTTTCCTAGAAAAAAAGTGGCCGGATTTATCGAAGCTAAGCCGATAGGGTGAGGGTGTACTTCACTCAGGCTCTCTGCAGTTGTACCACGACGCTATACACTTTTATCTCGCTGTAGTGGCTACCCATAAGTGCACGTGTGGCGTCGTGGGAGGGAACGGTGCTGTTCGCTGTACAAGATTGGGTTCGATCCTCGCCGAGGTGAACCAAATTAACCAACCCTCCGGGGTCCTTCGATTTGTCACAGATTCATGTAGAGAGATGAAGGCACTCATTATGAAGTCGGCTGCCCCTGCAATCCACTAAAAAAGCGTGAAACCCATTCCTCTGAGAAAATTTGCAGCGTCAGTGCCGTGAAAGTACCGCGATCCTCGACTCTGCTGCGATAATTCCACGATAGTGCCGCAGCGGCTCCGTGATCAGGCGATTCTGCTGCCGTGTCTTGAGCCTCGTTATTTCCGCGATAGTACCGCAGCGGCTCCGCGTTAGAACCGCGAGGATGCAGCAGCGAACCCGCGTGGAGTACGATGTACTGTCCTCTGTGGTAAAACGAAACTGTCGCCGATTAAATATACCTAACTTGAGGTACATTCCGTATTTCATTGTGCGCAAAAGCGGCGGTAAGCTCTTTACTTATCAGACAAAGGATGAAGCGACCGCAGGTGCGAATTTTCGTTCTTACAATTAGGCCCCCCCCTAGTTGTCTCATAATTCCTAAATAATTTCATATCAGACATTCTCCCAGAGCGGCTGCGACGTAATCGCGGAGCCGAAGCGGTACTGTCAGGTCCCCGCTACGGCTCCGCGGTAGTGCCGCCGCGGCTCCGCGATAGTGCCGCTTCGGTGCCTGTACGCGCCAAAGCGGCACTGTCGCGGAGCCGCAGCGGAAGTTTCTCTCAGAGTCAAGCCTCTACGAATACGACGTCGAATGAGCTACGTATCCCAGTACGGATTCAGGAAGCCGATTCCCTATCTTTATCTCATAGTGAATACTCTAACCCAGAGGTTTATCGTTGACGAATCCCTCAAAGGTAACGCAAAGCAGTCAAGTGAAAGGAAAACTGCAATGTGACCCTATACTAACAAGTATAAGCCATAATACTACCAAACCCCACTATTAATAACCGCTCCCCAGGGTACCCGCTTTGGTGGAGCGGGGTAAAGTTGGCCCCAACTGTGCCATGCACGCTAAACTTTGAATACATGCTTTACTTCACTGCAACGCAGATGGCACAAAAATCATTTAAGAGTTAGATAGATTCTTGGCGCAGTGCAGCGCCTTCAAAGGTGACTTGAAGTCACCTTCAAGGATCGGGCTCGAAACGCCGAGTGAGCACTCATTGCGAAGAAGCGTCTTTTATATCCTTCGGTTAGTTTGTTTCTGAGCATGAGACTGATACCAGAAAAGAACTCGTCAATGATTGACAAGTTTCACCGTGTAAAATTTGAGCGGGCGGATCGCTGGCTGATTGCGGGCGGATCGCTGCATCTCATAGCTCAGCGGGCGGATCGCTGGCTATCAAAACCCTTGCGGGCGGATCGCTGGCAGGTTGCGAGCGGATCACCGCTATAGAGCTCGCCTGCGATCCACCCGCTAGCGTGATCAACTCCCCCAGGTGCCGCTATCCGCCCGCCAAAACGCAGCGATCCGCCCGCGGAGACAACGAGAGGCAGCAATCCGCCCGGCGAGGCCACGATAAGCGCGATGCGCCCGCAACTTGCTGGCGTAACGCTCGCAGAGGCCTTGATTGCTTGATTGCCAGCGGTCAGTCCGCACCTATTGTCTGAGTATACTCTAACGGCACAAGCGCGCGGTGCGGACGTGACTTTCAGCTCTGTGGAGTAGTACAGTGCTCATACTAGCAGTTATCCCACAATCAGTGTCAAAATATGTACACTAAGGAACGGAAAGCTCGCTCCGACTGCACTACGTACTCCTTGCACCGAAATACATATGTATTGAGCTTCTAATAGAGTAATCGAGCTTCTTTTACCTGGGAAAGGAAGATTCGATGAACATCTGTCATCTCATCGCACTTATAATCTGCATTTCTTAAACGTCTATACTTTTTGCTCTGGCCAACTGTAAGGTTTTGAAAATTTACCGAAAGAAGCATAGACCACTCGAAAAATGTATAAAAAAAGCTCAATGTTTTGAAAAATTTCGTTTAGTGTACGCTGAACACACTTTATTGATTTTTGAAAATTTTCTGTTTTCTGTTTTCTGCCCATTTTTGGAGATTTTTTTCTGTTTTCTGTTTTCTGTCAAACTAGATTTTCTGTTTTCTGTTTCCAAAAATATTTTTTCCGCACATCCCTGATTGGAAACCTATGTTGATTGTGCCGTTAATCAGTTTGTGGACCATACAAACATCAAAAACTTCTCTTCTTGATTCTAACGTAGGCAAATTGATATACCTAATCCGAAAATGGGATCTCGGGAATCTGTTACACAAAAATCCATTCTTTCTGATCAACAGCTCAGAGAATGGGCGGACTTATCGCGACGCCGAATAGAAACGAACTTGGGGTGAACGGCGATAGGCCCGCCGCTTTTGCGCGCAGTCAGCTCTAAATGGGCTCGCGATCAGTACGCCTGCACAAAAAAACAGACCGACCGCAAAAAATCTGTCTAACTTAGTTATTAATTATTATACAACTAGGCGGAGCCTAGGACCAAAGTCAAGCTTTTGCGTGCGTTACGTCCTCTATCTGGTAGGGACAGTGGTTTCTCGCTAGTGCAACCAAGGAGATACTACAGGGTGCGTATTAAACACCCGTACACGGTTCGGACCGCATAACTCGTCAAAGAAGCAAGCGAATTGGAAGATATCTTCACTATATTCTACTGACAACATAATCATTCAAAATAATCAGATATCGTCCGATGTGGCCGCCTTTGGCTTTAATGGCAGCTCGAAGACGATTCGGGTAGGCATCCACGGCGGCCCGCAGCACTTCCTGAGAAATCTCACTCCAGGCTTTCTTCAATGAAGATTTGAGTGCGCTGATTCTAGTGTGTTTTGTGGCGCAGACTTTCTCCTCCAAAATGCTCCAGTCGCAGTAATCCATACCGCTGAGATCTGGAGTTTGCTGGTCATTCAATCGCGGCGAGGAAATCCGGTAGTTTCTCAGGACACCAATGCTGGACCATCTTAGACCCGTGAGCTGGAGCCCAATGTTGTTGGAACATCCATTATCCTCTCTCTTAATGTTGCATCAACCACCGTAACATATGCTGCCCAAGAATGGCTTACAGATGGGTGTCAGCATCGATTTTCCCACCTTTTTTAGCAAAAGTGAGAGGCGTGCGAACCACTACGGACGCGCTGGATTTTACCCTGCCCGAAACGATTCTTCTCGCCTTGGTAGCTTCCTCATTATCATGTGCAAGCACCCAGACGTTTTGGTCGTTGTAGCTCTATTCCACGGTAAACAGCTTTTCATCTATGAAAAGCATCCTCAAGTGCTGATTTTTTTCGGCCCGCCGCAGTAGTCCGTTACATTTCCTTTTACTCTGCCCTTCTTTTCTGCATCGCTTAGGCCATGTCTTTTTTGCAGCTTGTAGGAATGCATATGTACTTGCTCCTTGACCATTTTCTTCACGGTTCCCTCCGTAACGTTCAAGTCTCGAAACACTTCTCTCATACTCCTCGTGATTTTGCGCTGGATGCGTCTCCTCCGAAATTTTCTTAGACGTCTTTTCGCTACAGTCACCGGCCGCACTGGTGGGATACGGTCATCAAGCGTGCCTCAATTGACTGCACCGTAGGCGGTTTGGCGGGGAACTCCGAGAAGACGAGCGATCCTCGAAGCTGAATGTCCGGCATTTCTGAGCTGGAGAATTGCGGGTCCTTTTCGGATTCGCAGCTACCATGCTCTAAAAAGCTAATGTGGGAACCCCAAAATTTGTGCAGATATTGGAAAGGGTGTAACCTTGCGAACACACCACAAGCGAGTCAGAAAAATCAAAACCTCACTTTCAAATGCGCGCGTCAAAATTGTAAGGGTATTTATCGCGCACCCTGTAGATGTGCCTCAAACTTGAGAAATTTAATCGGCGACGATCTCGTTTTACCACACAGGACAGTGCGTCGTAGTCGAGGCGAGGACCGTCTCGGTCGGTCCGATAAGTGCCGATGCTCGCGATCAGCCGGAATACGATGCGGGTCGTTCGCGCTCAGTCCTAATTGCATTGTTGTACACGATAGAAACGGTTAATGGTCGCGGTAAGTTCTACATGCCAGTAGCTGCGCGCGATAAGTCCGTACTTCTCTCGGACACGCAGCGCGAAAATATCGAGCAAGCGCAACTTGTCCACGATCAGTTCTACTTGGATTTTTGCTCGCCGTAGAAACAGTTCCTGAGAGCGGCAAGTACTATTCGACAAATTCTGTGCGCGATAAGTACGCCCCATGGCCTGAGAGCTTTCTAGCGAAGTTATTCTGGTATTTTGCGAGGTTTATCTCTTGTATTACAAGGATTGAAAACAGCGGTTCCACACTTCATTAACGGCCGAATATGGGTTATAAATGCTCTGATGCAGCTGATGTTGGGGCGCATCCGGTTATGATCACCATGGTTGTCACCGGGTTCATTTCAATGCTGAGAACGGCGAGCCTGGGGCTGATAATATCATGGTAGTCAATCTTGGGCTCGAAGTTGCGGTGGACGATGATCACAACTCCTCTGATGTTTTCATTGTCAACCTTGGCTCCAAGTCTGATCAGGTCCCTGTCGATCGTCACTCTGGTACTTTCCGCTTTAGCTTTAGCTTCATGGAGAGACAGCACGTCATAGCGGATCCCCTTGCTGGCCTCCATGAGCATTGCTAGAGCAGCTCCGAGTTAAAGGTTCTGTAATTGTAGGTGCGAATCCGTAGATAGTGTTGTATGTCTCGTCCGTTTATCCTTCACCTGTGCACTCCACTTCCAGCGGCAGTCTTGTTCTGCAGGTTCCTTCTTCTTGTCGTCTAATCCAGGGCGTAGAGTAGGATATTCGAAAAGATCGACATCAAACTGTAGCCGAAAAGTAGGATATTCCAAGCTGACAGCAAAAAAATTTTGTTTACCGATAAAAACTTCGGGAAAATTTGTATCCAAGACAGAAGATTAGGTAAGCTCTGGTACAGCCGTAGTGACCTGTTGATTTCGATTATCACCAGCAGCGGAGTGGTGGGCCTCGGTAAAATATAACTAGTGATAAGGAGGTTTCGACGAAAAAGCCACCGCTCCGCGCTGTGATAACCGGAAACATGAGTTCACTTGGAATGAAACAGAGTCTTCAAGTATTCCCACATGATCTCGTCAAGTGAGCAAAAGTTCCTTTTGAAAACTCTCAATTTTTTCCTTGGAGAATACCAAAACGGTTTGCTTTTGCAGTTCAAAAATGTCAACCTAGAAAATAGGTTTCTGGGAATATTGCTGATTTTTGTAGGCTCTCGACACTCCACTTTACTAATGTTCCCTTTTTGTTCAAAAGTTTGCGTCTACACCAATTCACTTTTGCTCGGATGAGCCCTTTTCCTATAGAATTTTTCCCTTTTTCTTGATCTTACGATGTAATATCCCTAAAAAACTCTTAAGTTTTCCACTTACTATAGATTGATTTGATAATCATTAAAGGCAGTGTTCACGATAAAAGTAGTTTTTCTGTTTTACCGCGTATCTTGAAAACGGTCCCATGCTGATTTCAATGATGTCCCCGGAATCGTACATGACCCCCTGGAAACAGAGTTATCGCGTCTCAAAGCTCAGCTAGGGAAGCATTGTGGACGAGTTGTCCGAGGCTTGTAACTCCCGTTTTTTGCAGCCGATGTGTGCGAGCTGACCTGAGAAAAGAGAGAAGTTGAGAATAAAGGGAATAACGGGGCTTTTGATCGAAAACCATCGCTCTCCTAACCACGAATTCAGGGAAACTGTTATAGGACTTGGGCGGAGTGGCCCCATGGGTTCGCTGGCCCACGAGATACCCACTTACCGGCCGTTTTTCGTCGCACATCCGTTCTTAATCTTCTTAGAGGGACCCGAAGCTTACGTTTTAGATAAAAAAACGTGCAACATTTTCTTCGTGAACAATACGAAATTTTGAAAAAAAAAATCGAAATTTCGATTAGTTCCGAATTTCGTTCGTTCGACCTCCGAAATTTTGAAAGTTTTTCGAAATTCGTTCGTTCGAAATTTCTTCGAGTGAAATTTTTCCAATTTTCGTTCGTTCGAAATTTTTTCGAACAAAATTTTTTCATTTTTCGTTCGTTCGAAACTATTTCGAGCTAAATTTTTCGTTTTCGTTCGTTCGAGAATATTTCGGACGGAAAAATTTCGATTTTCGTTCGTTCGACATTTTTTTCGAAATTGTACAACTATAGTATCCTCTGGTTCCGACCCTGATTTACTCTGCTCCCTCGCACGCTTGTGCGGAGAGAGGGTAGAGACAGCGAGAAATTGTGGGGAGAAGGAGACGCAGCTTACGCACGCACACAAATCACACTCGGAAACAGAGGATACTTACCTCCGTACCTGTCTCATTGCCTACCTACTTACTAGCCTGTCTGCCTGCGTACCTGGCTCTGGGGTCTGTTTGTTGCTATACATACCTAAACGCAGCGTACGCGCAAAAAACCGCGTTCAATTTTTCTCGAAATTTTGCGCAGGTAGGCCTGCCAGGTTGTGATCTGTTTTCAAGAAACCGCCCAAAACACTCAAAATTCGTGGAAAAACGTCCGAAAATCCCAGAGCAGCTGAACGTCTGAAATGGTTTAGCCCCTTGAACTTTTTGGGTTGATTAGTTTTTTGGCCTTTCCATTGCCAAGAATTTTCCTAGAACAAGAAGCCCCCAATGCACAGTTTTGGACGTGAGAATCTCTCGGAATAAGGAATATAGAATTTTGGATTTCCCCGGCCTGTCGGGGCGCGTTTGCTCCTCGTTCTAGATGATCGACCGGGAAACGCCTTTTTAGACCACCGAGCAGTTTTCAATAGACTATAGCATTATGAATACGCAGCACTGATGTATCAAGCTTTGCCAACTATCTCCACTTGGTTCAAACACTGGGTTGAGAAGAAAAAACCAAATGTGCTTTTTTCCGCGGACGCTGCCTTTAAGGTTACTGTAAGTTGCCGTAGACAAAATGTCTTTTAATTCACGTAACCTACCTCAACATATCGAAAAATGCAACTAAAATTCATGTTCGGCGTCACAAGTAACACCCAGAGAGAAATTTTCAGCCAAATCTGAGACGTCGACCGGAAAATCGATAACCGGATCACAGATTCGTGTTAAGCAGCCCAAATAATCTCAATTGAAAGGTTTTGGTGTTATTTTACCGCAACATTCAGGAAATCTTCAAAAAGTCGCATTAGGGCCGTAAAATTTCCCCCATTACGAAGCTTTGGACCAAATCAACAGAAATTTTTGAAAAATCGTCAAATGGGCCTCGGACTTGTAATCAGCACCCAAAACAACCTCTAGAAGAAAGTTTTGAGTTACATCCGAAGCAATTTTTCAGGGGTGCGTTCCAAGAACATTCCCATGGCAAAACGCGTCCATGGAATCGTAGCCAATGCTACGTGGGAGTTATTTTCACTTATAATTCGCATACATGGAAAGCAAATTTGCCTTTGATGAGGTTGGTTTTCCTCCCACAGCGTCGTGGGAACGTTCTTGGAACGCACCCCTGAACACCCTGGACATCGCCATTCGGGTACCTCTTTTCTTCTCGCAAATCTACTCAGGTAAAACTAGTTGTCAAGAATCAGACAAAAAGTTGTCCTGCAGGCGTACGAATGCAGGACAACTTTCGCAGACTAAAGAATTCTGGACAACCTTTGGTCCAATTCTCGACACCTTCTTGACCGATTCCCGACAGTTAATGCACAGTTATACACATGTACAACTGCATATACTTACCAAAATTTAGGGCTCCTGCCCAACCGTTGATAATAAGGTCGGTGAAGCCCATGGAGAAGGAGTCCCATAACACTATTTGCCAATTTCCCAACTTGTCCCCCTTCATCGTCGTTAGGCAGAGGCATACTGTGCATCGTATATGCTGTGGGTCTACAAAATCGTTCAACATGGGCCGCTATTGGCCTTGCCCAACACCAGTGCGCATTCAGTGTAGTGGTCTACGCAATTACTCTAAGACGGTGAAAGTTTGAGCAGAGAGTAAATCGACGACGCCGGACTCAAATATGTCACTCTAGTGGCTCCTAGTTTTTAAAATTGCCGACTTCCGGCGGGGCCACACCTGAGAAAGGTGTGAGCCGTTATACTGTAGCGGTGTTCAGCCTTCATCTTAGGCGGTGGAAGTTTGGATGAAAAGTAAAGAGGCCACGATCGACTTAAATATCCTACTTTCGTGACCCATACTTTGCAAAATGTGGAATTCCGGCGGGTCCACACCTGACGCCAGCGGCCAAACCGCTGGTAGCAGGTGTGGACCCGCCGGAAGTACACATATTGTACATCAATATAACGCTAAACAACCATTGCAAGGTTTAGAGTTGCAAATTTCGGTCAGAACTGAATCATTCAAGATTTATTCGAATTACCAATCTTAGTTTCAAACGTTGTTCTGATACTTCTTGGTTAACTTCTTGAATAATATATTTTATATGCGACTGCTGCAGCTACCGATCATCGAAAAAAAGATCTGTACTTGAAAGCTCGAAAACTTTAAAATTCACTAACTTCAAAATCCCATATTTTGGTATGTTCGCTATTTCGAGAAGATAAAAATTCCAGAAAAACGAGTTTGATATTCAAGAAATCGGTGAAATACATTATAATTGATAACCTGGTAGAAGAATAGAGCAAAAAGGAAAAACAACAACAGAGGACCCACACGAAAAGAAAGGAACAAAAATAGCAATTGCAACATTTGAAGAATGTGGTGTCAAAGAGGGTTCTGAAGTGAGGTCCTGAGTTGTTGGGAAATTTTCGACATACTCGAAACATATTCTCAATTTCGGAAGAAGTTGTCGAGAAACCTGTCCGAATTTTCGGCAAACACTCGTTCCATCGAATTCTTGGCAACTTTCTCTGGAATTCTGAACAAATCGGCCGCAATTCTCGACAAATACTGCGAATCTCGGAATTCTCGACAACTTCTATCAACTTTCTGGAGAACCTCTCGATTGTCGACCGATTCTCGACAACTATTCATCCGATTCTGGACAACTAGTTTCACCTGAGTACACGAATGCTCACTTTTAGAAATATCCTGTCTCCGAAGCATTTAGAAAATTTTAAACACGGATTATTGATACACAGCACTATGGCTACAACATCCAGAACATGGTTTTCTAAAACATCGTGGCATAGTGAAACAAGCCCTAATGAGAGAACACTGAAAGCTTTTTGACAAACCAGTTCGTAGCAGGCCCGTGGGTTTCCACAAGAAGACCTCATTTGTGCATTATGGCTCTACAAGTCAGCAACAGCGGATAGCACTGATAGTTTCCTTGACGGCGTACTACCTTGCGCTGGAGGCAAACTTGGTGCACACATACAGTCGGCGTGGAGCGCGGACATACTTTGCGTTCCCTACTGAAGGTTGGCGCGAACTCGGTGCATGTATGTTACAACACATGACACCGAGTTTGCGCCCACCTTCAATAGGGAACGCAAAGTATCACTAGGATCCGGCTGAACAAATTATAACGTACATGCACAAAGTTTGTGATCTACGCAAATCATTTTCACCCTTAAAGGCACAGTCCAATCTCACGGACGGAATCAGAGATTTCCACATAATTGTGAAGTAGATCCACCCTATATAGTCCGTGCCAAATGCCAGCTCTCTATTCCTCCGAATAAGCGAGATATCGGGGGAAGCCACCCCGGGGCGCCCACATCCGGAAGCCACTTTGGCACGCCTCTTTTACGATCTTTCGAGCTCAACAGCGGCGAGATGAACGATGGTTTCCGACCAGTAGCCCCGTTCTTCCTTTGAATCTCAGCCTCTCTTTAATCAGGTCGGTTCGCGTACATCGGGTGCAAATGACGGAAGTTACGAGCCGTGGACAACTCGTCCACCATGCTTCCGCAGCACATTTTTTGAGGGGCCATAACTTTGTTCCTAGGGGGTCTTGTACGATTCTAGAGACAGCTTTTGAATCATCGTGAGACCAAAAAGATAGGCAAAAAAAACAGAAAAACGTTTCTGAGGTTGGACTGTGCCTTTAATGGGGAAACAAAACGGTCAGTCCATCCAAGCCGACCAGGGAGAGAATTTTTCCTGACACGGAAATCGTAACACCTCAGATTTGGAAATCGGAACGCCAAAAACAATCGGAAAATCGTTCAGCGAAATTCTTAACCTCCGGGCTGGGATCAGGGATGTGCGTAATTACGACTAACGTCTAACGAATTTAACGACTAACGAGCTTTTTGGGTGTTACGACTAACGACTTAAGTCTAACGAAATGAAAAATATTTTCGTAAGCAATCCCAAAATTCGTTAGAAAATCAATAAAATTCACATCGAGCTCCAACCCATGGATTACATCAGGATTGATACATATATGTAGTCTCCTGTTGCTTGTTCAAGGGTGTTGCAGAATAAATCAATCCTTAAAAAATTATTCTTTATACTGACACTGATTCGCATTTCTGGAATCCAACATTATGACCCCCAACCGAACGCTGCGCAAGATCCGGCGCAGCCTTTGTGCGACCTCGTGTTGGTCGCGCGACTTTATGGAAGGGTTACTTAACTAGTTCCAACACTGATCGACTCCAACTGAGATTTTTACAGAGGGCACTATCAGAGGTGATACGAGGACTACGTTAAGCATTAGCGATCTGGGGTACTTATTGCTTTAACACCACGAAAATCTAATGTTAGTACTAAGTACTTAATGCTTCGAGATATGGGATATCTATAAAGTGGTGCTGGGACACCTCAGTAGGTGAAAATTTCATTTGGGTGCTAATTTCTTCCCACCTTTCCCCCATTATGAAAACAAGCTCTAAACCACGCGCGCGCTCTGCTCGCGACGATGAGCAAAGAACAATTAGTGCAAAGTCGGTGCAGCTCTCCGTGTTGTCACCATGGTCTTGACTTACTTGACTTAATCGGTTGGCTTTCGCCTGACGCGGTCATTCCGCATCTTCACCGAGGTGTGCCGTCCTAGTAGTCAGCCGTGTCCATTTTTCACGGTCTTCAGCCACAATTTGAACACATTCCATCCAGCTGTCACTATTCCATTTCCTGCGAAACGAAACATCGCGCCTGAACTGTCTTTCGATGCCGAGTGACTTTAAATCCTCTTTAACCACATCCGTCCAGAACTTTCGCCTACGCCCAGGTGGCCGTTTCCAGACAGGATTTGGAAGCATTTTTAAAGCGTGTTGTACGAGACGATCCGGCGTTCTTCTTAGTATATGCCCGAGCAGTCGAAGTCGACTTTCCATTGCTGCTTGAGATGGCGTTAGGAGATGCTGGCACCTCCCTCGTGTCAAGCGTTGATGTACTGCGTCGATTTCCTTGTAAAGGTCTTCGTTATGGCATACACGCGGCCAGAAATATCCAAGCAAACGCCTAAAAGCTTCCTCTTCGTGCGATCCAACCTTTCCATCTGCGTTTTCGGTGCTGCCTAGGTCTCCGATCCGTACATTATGATAGGGCGAATAGCGGATAGGCAGACGCGCAACTTGACTTCCTTCGCGATGGTGGTAGACCACAAACACTTGATTAGAGAATTGAATGCAGACGTAGCTTTCGCACATCGTTGTCGAATATCCGCTGCATAACTACCATCGTTCTTCAGCAAACAGCCCAAATAACAGAAATCGTCCACCAGTTCGATACGTTGTCCGTCCACACAAACTCCAGTTGAAGGCCTCTGAGAGACCCACATCTGCTTGCATTTGTCGGGACGAAGACGAAGTCCATAGGCTGCGGCATACTTCGAAACGAGGTTCACAATCCTTTGCAGTTTTGCGTTGTTTTCAGCGAATAACACAATGTCGTCGGCGTACTCCAGGTCGACAAGGGAGCGTCCTGATGGTGTTAGGATCACATCCGCAGGAAACTGTTCTGCAACTCTACGCATGATGTCATCAACGGCGAAGTTGAAAAGAAAAGGTCCTGCAACGGCTCCTTGCCTTACTCCTGTTTTCACCTCGAAAGCTGACGTAAATTCGGCAGGTGTACGAACTGCTGCTGTTGTTCCCTTGTTCATGTCCTCGATTAACCGGATATACTTTACCGGAACTCCATCTGCTCGCAGAGCGTTGAGCACTCGATCACGATGAGGAGAGTCGAACGCGGCTTCAAAGTTCAAAAAAGCAAGCTGTAATGGCTTCGAATACCGCTGCCACTATTCAATTACTCTTCTCAAGACGAACACTTGGTCGATGGTCGATCTTCCAGGTCGAAAACCGGCTTGCTCATCTCTGGTCGTTCCTTCACGATGTTTGATAAGTCGCTCGAGAATGATACGTTCTAAAACCTTGTACATGACACGAAGTAGAGAGATTCCTCTGTAGTTCTTAGGATCCGTGACGGATAGCTTCTTGTGAAGAGGTACAATGACCGCATGTCTCCACGAATCGGGTATCCTTTCGCTCATCCATATGGCACGGATGGTGTTGGTCATTTCACGAATCCCAGACGGAGGAAGAGCTTTCAGCATTTCAGCAGTGATGTTGTCATCTCCACCTGCCTTTCCATTCTTCATTTTCCGGACACAATCCAAAACTTCAGACTCAGTCGGCGGTTCCTCACTGACATCGTAATGTGCTCTCTGAACATGCGGGAGCTCAGGTACTGATGGCGCTGGACGATTCAGTAGTGAACTGAAGTAATCCTTCCATATTGGCAGCGTCGCATCACCAACTGCAACTCCATTGGTAGTGTTCAAGACAGGAGAACATCTCTTCATCTTCCCGCTATACTGTCGCAGCAACGTGTAGGCTTTCTTCGGATTCTTCTCCTCCCAAGCCTTCTCGAACTCCTTAGCTCTACACGTCCACTCTCGTTCGCGGTCACTTTGAAGCTGCCGACGCAACTTCCTCCTCAGACGCTTCTCCTCCACGAAGTTTCCTGCAGTTCGGAGAGCACATACTCTGTTGTAGTACCATGGTCTTAATTTTATATAACTTCGTATAGCGCAAAACGGCAATTTTTTTTTGAAGAAAACGAAGAGCTCAAGGCTTCTTCGTTTTCCCATACTTTTTTTTTTCGCCGAAAAAAAGACAGAAATTGATAAACATACGCCCTCGAGAATTGGGTTTTCATTCATATTTTTAATTGGTTTACAGCTCAATCTTAGTTCTCTACCGAGAATGTTTTGTGTGTTCAATGGCCATGAATGTTTTGGAAAACACACATCTCTTCATGCCTTTCTTCTTTTTTTAATCATACGGGTTTTTCTGCCTAAACTCTGCTTATTTGCAAAGTCTAGAATTTTAACGACTAACGAGGGTTTTGGCCGGTTGAACGACTAACGACTAACGAATCGCAAAATTTCTATTACGCACATCCCTGGCTGGGATTCATGAACGGCAAACCGTGGGCTACAGTTGGGTTGGCCGCGGAACTAGCACGCAATCTTCGGATACAAACCCAACCGTAGCCCATGGTTTGCGTTCATGAATCCCAGCCCTGGTGGTTGCGCCTACCAAAAAATCTTGGGCTTATCCTTGCTTATTGAATGATTTTCCTGTAAATTTAATGAACCCTAGTTTTCTGAAAAGTCGGACCTCAAATGCGAATTTAACGCCCCAAATAACCCCCTAGGGTTTCGGCAAGGAAGTGTTAAAAATTCTAATCTCGTGAATATTTCCGATTTTTTTTTCCACTTGCAGCCCTTCCATCGGAAATCGGAACACCAAAAACCATCGGAAATCGGAATTCCGCTCATCCCTGGTGCCGGGTTCTTCATGAACTAACCTTTATTCAAGGAAGCACTTTTTTCAAAACACAAACACTGGTAATAAGCAAAAACAGAACCGGAACGAAAACCAGCCAGAAATTTTCAATTTGGATGGTAATGGGATCTCTTTGGGCACCGAGCTGTTTATACAAATTTGGCACATAGTCATCCCATTCGGTCTGGTAGAAGTTTCCGGCGATAGGAGTTCCAAGTTTGTGTTTCCTTGCATGCGTCTCTTTCTTATCCACTTACAACGGAAAACCCCATTGGGAAAAACCAACTCTTTATTAAAACTAGCATTTATGCAACACACATTTCATCAGCGACAAGATTTTAAGTGATCTGCTTAGACCCTTATCAGATATTAAGCTGAACCGTGAAGAACGGTCAAACATTTTGCTCCTTTGAAGCAACAACTACCATCAGCAATGATGGAAAAACGCTATTAATGAACTCTACATGACGATCTATATATTCTCTTACTAGAAAATTTAAATTTTTGATACTGTCATGAAACATCTCAAAAGCAAAAGGCATCGAACATGGAATTAACAGTAAAATATATACATGCATAAACCATACTTAACCGAACAAGGCAATAAGATCTCTTGAAGAAAAACAGTCCTGCCACCAACAGGCTGCTAAGTGGGGGATAAATACTCTGCATGGGCGATGGGCGAGACGATCATGACGGATATTGCTGTACAAGGAACGCGCTCACAGAAACTCCACGAATCACTGAAACAGACTCATTCATACAAACATTCAAACAATTGCTTATACTCCCTTTTCCATTCAAAGCGAATGACCAGGCCATGATATCGGTCTTACTTATGCAACACAACTCCAAACGGCAACCACATTGCGTAACTTTCCTCGACCTCGGCCCACGAAAATCTGATAACATCATGGAAGACCAACGCGGACACCAGCAAACAACTCATCACGCTTTTCTGCGTAAAATGACACTTAAATCAGTTTTACTATACAGTATTCCGCGAGGTGGCACTTCATCTCTATTACGGACGTTTTCGACTTATGTCAATCAGTGCATGAACAAATTGACGTGAAATTTAGAGCGATTTCCGGTACAGTTTCCCGCAAAGAAAAGAGCATGACCGGAAAAAAAAACGTGCACCATTAGTTCAATTAAGATCGACCACAATCCCAGGGCTGTGCGCTATAACGTTAACGTGTTCCGCACTTTTTTTAAGTTAACGCTTAACGAAAAGTCTCGAAATCAAGTTAATTTAGTTCGTTAATTTTATTGGAATTATGGCGCTGAATATATATGTGACCTCTGATGATTTATTGATTTTTGCTGTGGTCAGGTAATGAGTTTTGAAATTTTTAACGAAATGCAAATTTAACGTGTTAACACACTAACGGGTCAACGCGGCTTTTTTTTCAAAAATTAACTATTACCGCTGAACGAATTTTTTTTTCATTAACGCACACCCCTACACAAAACCATCGAGTTTTTCTCCAGATACCAACTATTGGAAAAATTTCAGTAACAACTAGAACACTGCCTTCAAAAAGGTTTTTGGGATAACTTCGCATGGACACGTTGAGCGTTGAGGCTTTGGACCGCAACCATAATTCGCGCCACGGGCGAAGCACGTCGTGTGATTTAGCTTGTACTCGGATAGGAATAATCCGATCACTCAATTTTTAGCACCCATATCAGAACAGTTTGAGCTGTTTGTGGTTTCCAAAAACCCAATCGAAAAATAAATTTTTCCTGAGTTTAAAGTAGAATAGAATTCAACACCTTCATGAAATTAAAATTACTAGTTAATCGAAAAAAGATTGTAAAATCAGATTTTTCACGATTAACAGGCCATTGTGATTCTATCAATTCAACGAAATCGCTTCTGGTATCAACTATGACAACATGGCCTCCTAACTCGGTCTCTGAAATCTAAAGCCAGCTGAAACTATTCTGATATGGATGCAGAAAAAAAGATCGATCGGATTATTCCGTGGACAAAGTTTATTGCGTAGTAAAACTAGTAAAACATGTGTGGTTCGAGATTTAAACTATGTTCGGACCAAAGACAGAAGGAAATTCTAGAGAAAAGGTATTATGTGGGGGGAATGCACCTGGATTGAATGAAAACGTTTGAAGGAAGTGTCCACGATAGAAACCGTTACCAAATTTCACCGAAATTTGAAAGGTTCGGGGCCTGAGGCAACGACAATGTCGAAAAACGGCTAAAAGGGAGCTCCAGATAGCTGTACACGGCCCTGAACTCCTGTGTAAAATGCAATCCCCGTCAACTCCCCTCAACGGCCACTGATCGAAACAAGCAACTGAAAAATCGACTCCTAGACGAAAACATTATTCATATTACTTTCTTCAATTCGTGCTTGTTTGATCATTTGATAATAGTATTTCCGTTGTTTGCTTCGACCAATGACCGTTGAGAGGAATGGGCGGGGATTGCGCTTTACACATAAGTTTAGGGCCACTTGGGACTCTTTTTTAGCCGTTTTTTCGAAATTGTTGCTAACATAGGCCCCGAACCTTTAAAATTTCTGTGGAACAAGAAGCAGACAAGGCAGAAAAGGCTGGAAGGAGACCTCATGCTCATGTTCAGCTCTCTCAATAACCAAACTTGGAGATATTTTGCAGAACCTCTGGTGTTCGCAAAGTGGAACACTATGTTCCACATATGTCCCACACTTTTCAGACACACGAGATCGTCCGAAATCCTCACCAAAACTTTTACAGGGTGATTGGTTATTTGAGGCGCTGAACAGTGACGAGAAATCTGTTTTCAGGTTTTTGAAGAGAATACGGTGAGTTTTTGAAGAGAATACGGTGGCCTGATTCTGTTTAACGCCTCTGTGCCGCACGTCGCAGCGCGTCAGAACTGCTGGCATGGAGGAGGCGCTTGATAGGGTAAATCATGAATAAAATAATGCTCGAACCACACTTTTAGGCCTCTGAAGAAGACGTCAGTCGAAACGTCAGGCCCGAAATAAAACATTCCATCTACCAACCTCGTCCGGCATAGGAATTCCAACATAATAATATACAATGCCGAGGTTCGAAGAAAGGAGAACTTGGAGAATACGGTGAGTAATTGTTTACTCGGCATTTTACCTACCGAAACTTACAATTCTGACCACTTCTGATATACCCAAGTGCACTCAAGAAATTTAGGAAACCTGGAAATGTTTTCTTAGCTCCCCCACAACGCGCAAGAGACCGTTTTCCAAAACACAATTTTCTGGTTGGTTTAACACCTAGTCATTTATGAGTTCTTAGTTTCGTTGAAGGAATCTAGCGAGGCCGTAGAATCAGAATACGTTGCAGGAGCTCACCAATATTCGCCATATCATGCTGAGGGTCCCTCCTCTTTGAAAGAGGGAGAGAGAGGTCTTTAACTGAGGCCAAGCCAGTAAATTTGGGTTTATTTAAGCCCAAACAGGAAAAGCCTCCAGAAATTAATGGAACCGCCCGTCTAAGGAGTCCCATGGCTTTTCAACGTTTGATTGAACCTCTTGACACACCTTCCACATCTTCCACAACGTTAGTGCTTCACTATGCAATAATTCGAAGATTCTAGGCCGTGCATGACTTCTGTGGACAGTTTGGGCAAAGGTCGCACACAAATTTACATATTTCGACCCAGGATCACTCATCACTAAACTATTCATGAAACCTTTATTCTCTTTCAACCTAGCAACAAAAAGTCAGATGTGACTGTCCATGCAACTGTGCTCACTGTTCGTTGCACCATTCGAACGACTATTGTCCACCGACTAGTGAAACTAGGGATTAGTTCCCCGCCGGTTCCTTTATGTTACCGCCAGACATGAAAAAGCAATAGAAGAAACATCAGCCTCGCTGCAACGCATAGTTGTTCGGGTTCAGGTTTCAAGGGCGACCATAAACTAGCCTATCTCGGAATGAACCCCTCCCCGAATTCAGGGCCAATGCTGTCATATTCATATAGGTAGACATACCCTCAACTATGTGATGCGCAATTCCCCCATCATTCAACGGAGCAAAATGAACGCCGAATGAAAAACACAACCACTAGCTACAAAAAGTGCGCACACGTGCACAGCTGCGCCAACGAGTCGCCAGTACACATGGCCCATTGCTAGAAAAAAAAACCTCCAGAAGATAAGTCCAGCCCACAATGATTCATAGGAGAGAAGGTTACTTTCTTGTTGAAGTGAACACTTTCCCGTCAAATAAGATCTATGGTTGAGTAGAACCAGAGAATGGCAACTTTACTCTGCTCTATTCGCGCTACTCGACAGGGAACACTGGACGGCCATCGATCAACTTCCGATTCGCCCCCACTTCTGCGACAAATGTGCTGCACAAAGCTACCGGCACATTCAAAGCCTTGCCGCGAACAGTCACTTTATCTCTACCAGGGGACAAAGACTATTGCGGGATGTTCCACTACTACTAAGACCACCTTCCTCTCACAAAAAAAGAGATGTAGCATCTCGCAGGAAGGTACACAAATCTAAGCTCACTAGCCACTTCTGAATTTAAATTCTCCAAATTATAATAGGTGACGAAAAAAGATCAGCTGAAAAAATAATTCTACCAACAAAAAACACGCTTTACTTCGTGCTGTTTCTTTCCCTTATGACACATACCAGTCAAATACTGAGATCTCCCATATAAGCAATCATTTTCCCCTTTCCCCACGCTGCAAAAATTAGCGTATATCCCTTTCATAACTTGAAAAACCCCACCAAAACCCTAAAAATGTCCACTGCTCTTCCGGCAGTTTTTTTTTGAGTGTTCCGAGAAAATTGTTTCCAATTTGGCTGTAAACCTCATTGCAGGGGTTATTCATTCTGCTGAACCCGAGAATGGGATCCGCTTTTTGACACTGACGTTTACCATAGGTTAGCTTTGCGAAATTCCATTTAGTTAAAGGCAGTGTTCACGACGAACAAAGAAATCAAGAAAAACGCACCAGATTAGCATGAAATTTTTTTCTCTCACCCCGCCTTTTTACTCTCACAGGAACTGCTCGTTGTGACAATGGAAACTTTTGTGGACGTCTTTTGCAATTCTATGCTCTCTATTGCTCCAAACTTTCCATAAGATCCTAACTAATACTATTTTACCTAAAATATTCTCCCATTTCCGATTAGCCCCATTTTCCACCGCTGACAACCACCTTGGGCAAGTTCATCCAACCGGACAACTTGCCCAGGCGAGAAAATAGTGTCACTGAAATAAGACGTTTAAAGACACAGTCCAAGCTCAGAGGTAATTTTTGATATTATGGTCCGGTCGCCGCCTATAGCAACTCTGCCAAGCGCGAAATCTCAATTCACTCAAATAAGCGAGAAAAGGCTAGGAAAAAGTCGGCCACGCCCCCCATGAAAAAAATTGGGTAACGCCCACCGTCAGGTTTCCGACCCAATAGGGAAGAGACGCGCGAATGATTTTATTCAAAACCTATGTTCTTCGATTTGTTTTCGGTCTGGCTTCATATTGTGGCCTGCTACAGAACGATGGCAGCGAATAAGGAGAAACTACGGCCTCGAGACAACTCGTCCGAGAACTTCTAGCCGTTAAAAATCGAAATTTTCGAGGAGCCGTAACTCCATTCTGAGCGATTCCGAAAACACCATTGTGATCAGCGTGAAATTTTCTCCAAGATAGGGAGAAATACGAAAAATTGATTCTGAGGTTGGACTGTGTCTTGAAGGGCGTATCTCACCGTCTCCTCGTAAATTTATAGCACTTGGTAGCCAGCGCATTGTTTAGAGTGGAAAATTCGGGAACGAAAATAATCGTGGACACTGCCTTTAACGAGCGTAACCTAGCTTTGTAGTTCGAAGATGGGCAGATGGACACTAAATTCGTGTTAGGCAACCTGAATAAGCTTCACAAGGAAGTTTCAAGCCGAATCTGAGACGTTGATCTGGCTACCGTAAAATTACCGTAATCTATCCAAACCCGACGAACGAGCCTCAGCTTCGTGTTATGCACTGCAAATAACCACCGAAACCCTCACATGTGGAGGGAACCGCCTATACCCTCTATTTCGGAGCAACATTTACCCGAGACTATCGCGTGCGTGCGAGTATCTGCGTCTACTTTTCCACCGCACCCTTCGCTGTCTCTACCTTCGTTCCTCAAACGCTTGCGAAGGGACACAGTAAACTATATTTCGAAATACTTCTTTCAAATGATTGCAGGCAGCACTGGAAGGCATATTCGGATTTGAAATCCGAAAAAAAGCTCTAGAAACGTAACTTTCTAATGGAACGGCTAACAACTTTCCTTGTGAGTGAGAATGCTGCTGAACTCTGAAGCCCCAAAACAAAGTACTAGCCTTCAGAAAACCTCATTACAAGAAGCTGCAGCAAGCTAGAAAACCCTTGAAGCATTCTGCAAGCCTACACCAGCTCTAGACACCAGGACCCGGCTCCAACGACTAGCAGACAGAATGAAGCAGCCCGCTGTCCTAGAACTCGATTGAGCTACGTCCCCTCCCCTTGGTAAACTGTTTTTTCCTTAAAAATGTCACAATTTCCACGTACCCCTCCCCTACGAGTATTTTTTCAACCCGGCCAAAGCGCCGCTTCGCGGCGCTTTGTCCGGGAACCATAAGCCGGGAGGTTCGCGCCGCTTCGCGGCGCTCTGTCCGGAAACTGTGTGGCTTTTCTGAATAATTTAAATCTCTCACGGTCAGGACAACCCCGGCCGAAGCACCGCTTCGCGGCGCTTTGTCCGGGAACCATAAGCCGGGGGGTTTGCGCCGCTTCGCGGCGCTCTGTCCGGAAACTGTGTGGCTTTTCTGAACAATTTGAATCCCGCACGGTCAGGACGACCCCGGCCAAAGCGCCGCTTCGAATGGATCTTAAAGCTGCTTGAAAAGATTTTGATAACAGTTACTCGGGGTTTGTGGCGGGGTATGAAGTCCTGGGGGTGGTTATAAGTCACGTCAATGATGTTGTCGTGTCACCAACGCACGAAGGTCGTGGCCCCAGGTGATGCCGAGAATTGAATCTCTTCCACGTAATGAGGGTGAAGTCGTTTGACTGAAGAAAGGAAAAGAACTCAAACTGCTCGCTGATTTTTTGGCTATTTCGATGGCAGAATGTTGGGAACCGAAAAACGGAATCCCCCAACCTTCCCCCAAATGAGTGCACAATCGTATGAGCCTAACTATACTTTGAAGGTTTTGGTGAACTGAAATGCACATACAGCTCAATACTGTTTTGGAGTGGTTAGAGATGTGACGAAATAGTGCTATAGTGATGGAGGCCCAGGTGGTCGTACTCTGTGCTCCGATTCTTTTATTATATGGAAGGATAAGCCTGATGATTTTTCAGGCCAAAAAAAATTTTCTTCTTTCCTGATGCAGTAATCGACGCGAAATCGATGTGTAATGGGTATTTGACGCGCTGATCACGAATTTGCTATCAATTTTGTATTTAAAAGTCTCGTTAATGAGTTATGGAGTGAGTTTGGGTTGGGGAGGTTGTGTAGTATCAGAATTTGAAGAGTTATCCGATCGATAGTTAAAGAATAGTCCTTGATTACTTTTGCAGAATCAATCCGTGAAGTTTTCGTCGTTGAAGAAGGTTTTTGGGCTACACAGAAATCCTCGAATGGATCTTAAAGCTGCTTCGCGGCGCTCTGTCCGGAAACTGTGTGGCTTTTCTGAATAATTTAAATCTCGCACGGTCAGGACAACCCCGGCCAAAGCGCCGCTTCGCGGCGCTTTGTCCGAGAACCATAAGCCGGGGGGTTTGCGCCGCTTCGCGGCGCTCTGTCCGGAAACTGTGTGGCTTTTCTGAACAATTTGAATCTCGCACGATCAGGACAACCCCGGACAAAGCGCCGCTTCGCGGCGCTTTGTCCGGGAACCATAAGCCGGGGGGTTTTGGGCGCTTCGCGGCGCTCTGTCCGGAAACTGTGTGGCTTTTCTGAATAATTTAAATCTCGCACGGTCAGGACAGCCCCGGCCAAAGCGCCGCTTCGCGGCGCTTTGTCCGGGAACCATAAGCCGGGGGGTTTGCGCCGCTTCGCGGCGCTCTGTCCGGAAACTGTGTGGCTTTTCTGAACAATTTGAATCCCGCACGATCAGGACAACCCCGGACAAAGCGCCGCTTCGCGGCGCTTTGTCCGGGAACCATAAGCCGTGGGGTTGGGGCCGCTTCGCGGCGCTCTGTCCGGAAACTGGGTGGCTTTTCTGAATAATTAAAACCTCGCAAGGTCAGGACAACCCCGGCCAAAGCGCCGCTTTGCGGCGCTTTGTCCGGAAACCATAAGCCGGGGGGTTTGCGCCGCTTCGCGGCGCTCTGTCCGGAAACGGTGTGGCTTTTCTGAACAATTTGAATCCCGCACGGTCAGGACAACCCCGGCCAAAGCGCCGCTTCGCGGCGCTTTGTCCGGGAACCATAAGCCGGGAGCTTCGCGCCGCTTCGCGGCGCTCTGTCCGGAAACTGTGTGACTTTTCTGAATAATTTAAATCTCGCACGGTCAGGACAACCACGGCCAAAGCGCCGCTTCGCGGCGCTTTGTCCGGGAACCATAAGCCGGGAGGTTCGCGCCGCTTCGCGGCGCTCTGTCCGGAAACTGTGTGACTTTTCTGAATAATTTAAATCTCGCACGGTCAGGACAACCCCGGCCAAAGCGCCGCTTCGAATGGATCTTAAAGCTGCTTGAAAAGATTTTGATAACAGTTCATCGGGGTTTGGGGCGGGGTATAAAGTCCTGGGGGTGGTTATAAGTCACGTCAATGATGTTGTCGTGTCACCAACGCACGAAGGTCGTGGCCCCAGGTGATGCCGAGAATTGAATCTCTTCCACGTAATGAGGGTGAAGTCGTTTGACTGAAGAAAGGAAAAGAACTCAAACTGCTCGCTGATTTTTTGGCTATTTCGATGGCAGAATGTTAAGAACCGAAAACGGAATCCCCCAACCTTCCCCCAAATGAGGGCACAATCGTATGAGCCTAACTATACTTTGAAGGTTTTGGTGAACTGAAATGCACATACAGCTCAATACTGTTTTGGAGTGGTTAGAGATGTGACGAAATAGTGCAATAGTGATGGAGGCCCAGGTGGTCGTACTCTGTGCTTCGATTCTTTTATTATATGGAAGGATAGACGATGGAATCGCTTTGTAACTTTGATATAGTTTTTTTGCAATTGACACTACGTTCCTTACCATACTAATAAGCCTCGGGTATTTTTTCATTTTTGACCCAAAATTTTTACTTCCCCTTTCTGGAATTTGCAATTTTCCCAAGGATTCCGTTCTCTCGCGGGACAGCAAACGTTTGACCCTGATATTAGAAAAATCTGACAAAGCGCTGATTATTTTCAAGGTATCGCACCAAGGCTAGGCTTACGCTGTGATAATCACAGAGGTGCCGCAGCTTTGGGAACCGAGAGGAAAGGGGACCGCAGCCAATGCCGGCTACTTTGCAAGAATAGTCGCTGTTCTGCTTGTATTTTGTTAGAGTTTTACTGATCTGATGATCACACTCATTACCCGCCTAGGAGCCGCACAATTTTTCAAGCCGAAGAAAGAGAAGCCGCGAAACTTTAAAGCTGCCGGCAGGAGAGTCACTCCTCTCAAAGACCGATCACAGCGCAATCCCTTATCCTGACTGCCTCTTCCAGACAATGTACCCAATTCTTTCAATACTGCACTTGGTTGGAAACGTGTTTATACCACAACCTAGTCGACAAAAAACCAAATATAGAGTAAATCAGTCCCAAAACATGCAAAGCCTAGCACTTATTAGCTTCCCATTCTAATTCCATTCTAATTTCTTCGGGAACCATCGCTCTCCCCTCCAATGATTTCCCAAACCACAACCTTTTTTCCTGAATCTGTACAAGATTTCTGACAAACCATCCCCAAAGAAGACCCAAGAGGCTGTCAATCACTGGCAGCAGGCGTCCAGAGTCAATTAATAATTGATGCGTCTAATCAGATCCGGGACGCGCACAGTGGTAGCCGAGTCATTAAACACGGCTGGTTCAAACGAGGAATATCAATGGCCGCATAGACACAATGGGCAACCGCTTGCACCCCCAGCAGGACACCGCCATTCACACCACCCAGCTGAGATTACTGTTCTCCCATTCAATACAAACTGCCATCCACTGTTAACAAAAGGCAGAGAATTTGAATTTTGCCATTCAGCAACACGATAGGAAGCAAACAGCGATGATCTGCTCGTGCTCCATTTTGAAAACATCACTTCAACACAACATGATACACGTCAAACTGACAAAATATCATCTAACTCACCAATGAATTGATAACTCCTATTTCTATGAAACAGAGTTAGTGATCAGAAACATCTTGAGAACGCAGTTTAGGTAGTCTGGATGCGGCAAGATCAGGTACCCTCTGAGCAGGACGTTTCCGTGGACTCTTTGGAGGACTGCTGGACGAACTTCTAGGCGAGTCACCTCCATCGGCCATAACTTTCCTGCTTTCGCCATCAACAAACCTGAAACGCACGGAGTTTGAAGCCCCTGTCATGGTTAGCCGACCCACGTCGGACGACCCGTTTTCGAATAAGGAATATCTATAGTGCAGTCCACCAAAAGTTGCACATTTAACTATCAATGAGGTGCGGTTTGCAGGAGTTCGATATGCATGGATTACTAGGCAATACGCTGGCCACCGGATGAGCGTGAGCGGTTGTGCTGCAATGAGTTTCATCCACATTAATCTCCGGCCAGCCGCTTCTCATTCATAAGTAGATGTGCAACTTCTGGTGGACTGCACTATAACTACCCTAACCCACACATTTTGTCTATCTTAGCTTATCACATTTGATAACGAGCCGTTCGAGGTCGGTCAGCAAACTATGAAATGATGTTCAAAGGCAAAGCTCGCGATAAAAAAAATGACTTGTCTTTATATCGGAGTCGTAAGCTTTGGGTCCCACTAAGAATAGCAGGGGCGCAAGTACGACGAAAAACGACCAAGAAGTGGGTGAAAATCCCGTAAACCAACCGACCTATTGGATCACCCCGCCCACGCCATACAACAGTTGTCCACCGTTCGTTTCACCAAAAGAATAGATGCTGAATTTTCGAATAACCTTCATTCCGAGAGATTTCACAATCCAAGAATATGCATTGAGCCATCTCAATTTTGAAGAGTATTCGGGAAAAGAAACAGAAAACAAGGCCACTTACCTGAAAATTTTGATGAGCACAAAATCTTCCCACGTCTGGACTATTCAAATTCCGCTGCCCCGAAACACCCCAAACAGGCGTAATTGAATATTTCAGAGGTTTCTTAGCGATGGTTTTCTCCGACATTTTTGAGTTTTGTGGGGACTTCTCTACTATCCTTTGCTTCTTGGGGTTGCCTACTCAAAAACATCGAAAACTAGATCAAGGCTTTTTAATCGTGAGCACTGCTTTGAAGGGCGCCATCGCGAAGGTTTATTATGAATTCAAATGGCAAACCTGAATGGGCTTCTAGGGGGATCCGATTTCAAAGACTTCAAGGAGGTAGCCGCATCCTTCGGAGGTCGTTGTTCGAGAGACCGACGCTTGCGAACCTTCAGGTAGTCTGAAAATAAAGACGATCTAAGACGAACTAGAACGAGAGGAGAGCAGTATACGGTTTTCACAGCCCGAGCACGATTTAACATATAGTCTACAGCAATGGAAGTAGGACCTGGTGAGGTTACGGACTCTTCCTAACATACTGTAGTCTGATTGTGTTATCACTCATTTTTTCGAAATAACTGAGATTGGTCGGTGAGTTTCGGCTTCCGCTCTCACATTTTCACCTGTTTTCATTGCTTCCACAGATGTAGTCAGATCGGTGAGAACACAGACTTACCAATCTATCACAGCTGTTTCGGAAAAATGGGTGATACCGCTAACAAACTACCGTATGTTACGACGAGTCCGCAACCTCGCCAGGTCCTACTTCCATTGCTGTAGACTATAGCTGCCCATGCTTCCGCTAATGGAGCAGCTGAAGTTTACAGCCAGTTGATGCAGAGCACTGCACATATGAACACATTGTCGTGTTTTAAACGTTTTTCTGAAGCCAAGTTGCTCAGCAGTTAGTGATGCGTGCTCAACAGGTTTACTTGAAAGCAAATAATTTCAAGATTTTTTTCTCCATTTAGCATCTCCTTGTTGCATTCCACGCCCTTTTCGCAGTATCGCAGGATTATTGTGATTTTGCTCCCTTTTTTTCTCACGACGTCTTATATGTCGTAATAAATCTAATCTAATCTAAAAAAGAAGGAATCAAAGAAACTTAATGTAAATCAACAAAAAAAATTTATAGGTGCACGAAGGAATAAACATATATAGGGTATTATCTGATTGAAGCATGGAAAATAACGTCCGTGCAAAGTAGTCAATGCGGTTCTCTTACAACCATCAGGGGCCGGCTTTGTCAACAATAAAACCGTGGTTTGGCGGTATAGTTGACCCCGGACTCTCTTCATTTTTCTTTTTCCTCATTTCTGTCCCTCTCTCGCCACTGCGGTCATTGTTGAACCATGGTTTTGTCATTGATGAACCCCGCCCCAGATCTAACTCAACGCAATAATACGAGAAGAGTAACCGCGTAGCAATCAACCCTTTACCCAATCATCAAAAAAATACAGTGTTTTCTCGAACAAGTTCACACCGCTTCCCTTCGTTTTTTTAAGCAAAAAAAAACAATTATATTCTATTTTGGAGCGGCCGTCATTTCTAAGACTAAGAAAGGAATACCTGAAAAGGTGCGCACCATGGCTTTTAGCAAAATTGAGGAACTCGGTAATGATTGGGAATCTCAGTAAACCGATTTTTCAAAAGAAATCTTTGAAAAATGGTTTTCAACGCATTCGGACTAAAATAAAAATTTACAAAAAGCCATCTAGTGACAAAATTCGCCTCACTTCGCTCCTCAGCTCTTGTTCGGTAAAGAAAAAACAATGGTACATAGAAGTGGAGAAACGACCGCTTCGCTCCCAAGATAGCGAGATAAATGCTGCGTCGTAGCTTCATAGAGATATGATCTGAACCATATTTACAAAGGTCGCTATAGTCCACAATGATGTGAACAAGTATGAACTACAACTGATGAAATCAAGGCACTGCCCCACATCAATTTCACAAATCGCACTCCCATTTCCATACACCTTGCCACTTTCCTCGACGTGTGCGCTCCTTTTCAACACCTATTCACCTTCTGCGACGTTGCGCGCACTACAGGAGCCAATTTACATTTTCAGGTCAAGCCCTCCGTTGTTTTTGTTTTTCTCCCTTAACTGTGCGGTACATCAAGACGCGAATCACTGCGAGCCGTTATCGAATCATCACATCTTTATCGTGAAATCTGATTCATAATGAATAAAAGGCGCGCCGCACTTCGCATGACTGAACCGTTGTTGCGCAAATCTGGCTAACCGTCCATGCACAGCAACGAACTGAAGAAAAACACGTGCCATATTTGAACACAACGAACTTCAAGGGGATTTAAAGACGAAACGACCTCAATACTGGCCAATAACACTTTCACAGGTGAACAAGCTCATAACTACTCAACCTCAAAAAAAAATCGATGAGTTTTTTGTGAGCCTTTCAATGTAAACAAAATCCCAACTTGATTATAATTTTGAAGAACGATAGAACTTTACAGACAGTCCAAATTCTGACATCTCTGAGATAAGCTTTTTGCATAAACATGAGAGCATTGGATAACATCGAAAAAAGACTCGGTATGCGGCGAAAGAAAAAAAAGTGCAAGGGCAGCTTTCGTCACAATGCTTTGTTCCTACACTAGAATGCGGATCAAAGCGTATGTCAGCAAAACGCTTCAAAATCGAACTCAGGATTGTTTGCTGGTGAGACCTAGCGTTTTTGCTGAATAGGCACCTACAGCAGGGCAGTCGAAGGGTCACCGCTGAGTCAGCATTCGCAAAGCATGTTCATAAAAGACCAAAAAAAAAAGCTCACGATGACATCAAAAAGACCGCACCGATGAGCAATTGAGCATTACAGTAACCCAGATCAGCTGGAGACGAAAAAAGAGCTGAAAGCGAAACCAACCGCAGAATGTTATAGGAGTCAATTTCTCAGGTAAGTTGGAACCGCTCATGCCGTGTTTTCTTAACCAGTCGCATGCTATGTGAATACACTTACGCTTTTCCTGCATTATTTCGATGGACACGCATAACCCCATTTGCGCACAAAGGAAATCACATTCGATTTTTTGTGTTCAATCGAAGAACGAGGCTCAACTGGGATCATGCAGATATTGCCCCCTTGAAACAGCTGAGTCCCAATAGGCGGAATAAGGGAATCTAGCACAGATTTACGAACGTCACGCGACAGTTGAAAAAAACTTCTAAAGCGATTATGACGCGATATTCAGACGCAGAAACACTTTGAAAAATATTCTCCACCAAATTCTGTCTACAAATACAGGTTTCAGAGAAATCATTTTCCCACTTTCGTTTACTGTCAGGCCTAACCACACGAAAACATGCAGCAATAGCATATGGTGCCGAAGAAATTCAAGAAATTAACAAATCGGAAATTATCTAGATCGCAGACCGAAACCTGTTCTTGTCTGAAACTTTCTGCTCTCCAGAACTTCCTCTTTCTTTTTTTTCTGTTGATGCTAAGCATTATATGATCGATCACTGGTCGAGAGATCGCCGCGTCGAATACATGTGGCACGCAAGCAAACGAGGAGGCAATGATACCATCCTCGCTACCTCCTCGCTTGCGTGCGTGCCCCGTGTGTTCGACGCGGCGAACTCTCGACCAGTGATCGACGATAGTTGTACAATTTCGAGAAAAATGTCGAACGAACGAAAATCGGAAAATTTTCGTTCGAAATGTTTGAGAACGAAAGAAAATTGAAAAAAATTTCGTTCGAAAACATTTCGAACGAACGAATTTCGAAAAACTCGGAATTTTGGAGGTCGAACGAACGAAATTCGAAACTAATCGAAATTTCAATTTTTTTCAAAATTTGTACGAAAAAAATTCCAAACGAACGAATTTCGAAAAAACGGATTTCGAACGAACGAAAATTGAAAAATTTTCGCTCGAAAAAAAAAATTCGAAAGAACGAAATTTGAAAAAAAAAATCGTTCGACGGAATTTCGAACGAATGAAAAAAAATTCGAAAAATCTTTCGAAAATTTCGTATGTGTAAAACTATACTAAGCATCCTTTGGTCCGCACCTATTTTTTGACAAATTTTCCTCTTCGCTTTCTATTTTGTGATATTTTTCATGTTTTTCTTTCAATTAGACTGTTGTATAGCGAGCATACAGGGTTGGGAGCAGAATAATTTACTTTGGAATAGTTTTTTTCAAGCTACTGGGCCCGAAAACTTTAAAAAGCGTAGAAAGTTCAAAGATGACGCCAAACTACTTAAGAGGAAAAGTTAAAAAAAGAACCGTTCCAATGGAAGTTGTACACACCTATGATCATTTAGAAGGCAGAATTCAAATATACCCCACAGAGCAGTCCTATCCAGTGTAGTTAATAGGCGTTCTAAATTTTTCACAGAAAAGCCATGCCCTTTGAAGTCATTGGCACACGTCGTTGCCGCTGTAGCGATAGATTTCGCCAACTATCGCTCATCGTGTCGGGAACAGTTCGCGTGTGCCGGTCGCGTCGACGGGTCGCTGAGGTATGGTATATTTTTTGGTGAGGTAACCCTGTTACACTCCATCAACGCAGCGACAAACTACCGCCGAGTCTGGATGACTTGCCACACAAGCTTCTCTTTGTGCCTCTTCTCTTACCAAGACACTTCTCGTTCGCTAACTGCAACCTCTTATCAAATCTGCTAGAATGTTCTGATTTGAGAATTTCTTGGCAACTTTTTCTATTTCTAGACAAGTCTTTAGTAAACCATGCAGTGCACCTTGAATCGATTTTTTCATTAGGCACAATTGGAGTCGAAAAGAGGGGAGGACGAAAAGAATTCGCACACACGTCGAAACTTCGCCCACCCAGCGGTTCCAGCCACTAGGGAAAATAGCGAAAACTTTCACATATTCTCGGGATCCCTTCATCTCTGGCTAAGAGTTCCGAGTACGGCACTCTTTTCCAGCCCATTATCGGATACAGTTTCGCACACTTTTCTCTTGTTCAACTCAATTTTACCAGTGGTACAAAAATTAGCGAAACTGGAATAAAGTGTATTAAAACGTAGTCCATCCCGATCGAAAACCAGCTGCGGTCTAGTGATTTCTGCATTACGTCGTAGCCTGTATTCCATTTTGAAAGTGTTCTTTTTACTATTTCATCCCAGACCCCAACACTAGAAACGCTAACGATATCTAATATGTGCTGCGCCGATTCACGGGATGTAGAAATGTCAATCCGCAGAAGCGCGGCGACGACGACTAACCGTCGCAGAGCTATACCAATGGCCTGAGCGTAATCGATTCAAAAATCACAAACTTCGCGATTCTCTAATAAAGAGGTCCAATAGGGGAAAAACGTCTATAATTTAGCTTGAGTAAATGTAAGCAGCACTTGGGGGGTATACTTGGATTCTACGTTCAAGACAGCGTACCAGAGATGTAAATCTCTCATGGAACCAGAGTTGTGCAGGGCCCTTGCGCAAACTTTCGGTGAAGCTAAGACCCCCACCCCCCTGTTGACCAAAAATTTGGAAAAAAAACTGAACTTTTTTACGACCCCCCCCCTCGACAAATGGGCATCGAATTTGTATTCGGTATACCGAACAACCCCGGAATAGAAATTTTGGCTGAAATCTGATACTTTGCCCAAACTACCGTGTACCCACCGTAACGTGGAATTTCATGACGGCCTCTGCAGACACAGCTGATCTCGCGCTGCAATTTTACTATAAGAGGGCATCTATTACTACCTCACTTTAGCTTACCGAATGTTTGGAGAAAATTCGTTTCTCTCCAGGAATTTTACGAGCTCACACCCTAGAATTTCCTTTTCATTGGAATTTTCCAAAACTTTTTGAGAACCCCGTTGAGCCGAGTCGCAACCCTGCTCAAGCCTGCAAGGAACGGTCAAACTTTCTCAACAACCTTTCTTGTTAATAAGCGTCCAAACCCTTCCAACTCGGTGCATTAGTATTCTTAAACCTTGGAAACTTTCAGAAACTTTTACAATAGAAATCATCAGAATCACTACGGTATACCACAACACCTTCATACCACAAGACATCCATTCAGTAGAGGCGTATAGAAACACCACACGAGCCCTCACATATGCGATTCCAGCTGTTCGCAATCTCGACAGCATAAGGGGTGAAGATGACTAATCCCTCCGAATTAAGACACTTAAGCGGTTTTGTACGCTGGCAGACGGTACAGTACGATCCATGCAAGAAATATCGGGTCAGTCAATTCCTATTACCTCCGAGTTGAACTTGTCTGTTACTGTCAATAAACGGTGCTCCTCTCCACTCACTCCACTTCTAAATCTATCACTCAAGGAGGAGAGGTCCACGGTCAGCAGAATAATGGGCACTCCTCACAGACGTCCTTGAATATGACGACAAACCCCGTCATTACTATTACTGACCTCGAAAGGCCAGCCACCTCCGAGACGCTAAAATTGCACACGCGTGCCTCAACAACTAAGCGTTATGAATACATAGATAGATTACACGCGAGAAATCACCTAACAGACATTACACGCTGCAAAACACCTGGCGCATAAAACGGGTTCGCGCGTGGAAATTAACAGTCACAGAAAAGGTTAACGGACCATATGGGATTCGCAATTCTATTGTCGACTTCTCGCGCGGCATATTCTCACCGCTTGGAATGTTTTTGAAAAGAAAGCAAAACTTTGCGATCACACTGAGTCACTTCAACGCTCAGACGGCAGCCACCGGCAGATGCAATGTGGTGGTGGTGGTATACGATATCTGTATACCACATGTTTCACTCAAAAGAAGACGTCCCAGATAAACAATGATCCGCAGAGGATTGATTGCAACCACGATTAAACGCTCAGCGTTTGAATACCCAGTTTCTTAAGATTTACTCAGAAGGTTCATTTGTTTGGCGTATTATTATGCAAGTTTGAGAAATACAGAAAACAATTCGCATAATTTACTAATTAATGTGTTTCACCCTGTTTCTTTTCCCTAATATATCGAGGACCAAAAATTACAGATATCTGGTCCTGATAAATTGAGAACAGCAGTACTGGATAATACGAAACATTCGGATAAAGAGGGGCTAAACGGTCAACCAGACTTAGGGTCGATCCAAAAATAAGCTATTATCGGTGGACCGGATTTCTAAGAGTGATGCTTTTCGGTACTTCGGCATCCAATTAATCCATACGGATACGACGCCGAATGCAACAAAAGGATTTCCACTACAATAATGCAAATCTAGTAACCGAATCTACCTGACAAGGTTCTGGATTCCCATCCACCTAATCGGATTTCGAGTCAATTTCCTAATAGTGAGGTAGCTCGGCATTGGGGCAAAACCGCGTCTTTAGGTGAATAGGATTTTGAATTGAATTTCACATTTTTTATGATTGAGAATTTGGACCGTTCGAATTTGCACTTTCAGAGAGTCGTTCTTCGAAAAAATTACGAGTGACGGTATCCTCAAGTTCACTTCCAGAGAACAAAGTCGTCCGAGTGAGACTGTCCGCCCACGCAGTCGGCGTGCATATTGAGCGGCGGTCACGAAGGGGTATTTCAGAATTGTAAATCGATTCACAGGAATATTACACAAATAGCGAACAACATCCCACTCAGTTTTGCGAAGCCGTAAACAGGCCCGTCCAAAAAAAACCATTCACAACAGCCGCTCGACAAGCACGTCGACCGCATGGACAGACAGTCTCATTCGGACAGACTTTAGACCAATCTAGAAAGCTTTCTGGTTTTCACAAAAGAAAAATGAAAGGAAAGACTTTCAGTTAATCGGCATGCTCCAGTCATAATGGCAATCAAGGCTTTTAATGAGAGAAGTCTTAAAAACGTCATTAATGGCATCATACGTGTAGGCAATCGTATACATTAGCCTGTGCTTAGACCTGAGAAAAGGTCCACTAAAATCGTTCGCAACGTTAGGAGCTTTGAATTCGCATATCCATAATGTTATACCTACGCGCTAACGGCTGTGGATATCAAAGGGCGGACTTCTTGGTCGGTCATCTGTCACTTCTGAAGCGTTGAAATGACTTGAGCCTCTTCACATTGATTGACTTCTTTGCAAACCACCTTAGATTTGACTTACCTAGTAGTCTCACTGAATACAGCCATTTCGAGTTATCTTGAAAATGTATCAGTCTGGAACCATGTTGGTTCATTCTTCGTTGGGGACAAGTAGTTCACGACGGCGAATTACTTCACTAATTACGGTATTTTTTAGCGTCTTTTATTTGAATGTCCATCTTTTTGGTAACACACTGTGCTCAGATCGTTATTTGATACAGAAATTTCGAGCGAAAGAAAATCATCGCCAACGCTGTCTCCAACGTTTCATGTCTGCCAAAATCTGAGACTAAAGCAGCTATAAAGAAAATGAGCTTTATTTATTTATTTATATTACGCCGTTGCCGGTGTGCTCAAAAACTACAAAACAGTAAGTTAAAAACATGGAAATGATAAAAAAAAACAAACAAAAACTTAGTGCAATGCTTCAACAGGGTATACATTTTTGAGTTCACCTTCACATTTTCCATGTTCTTCACCGAACACACGTCAGCAAAATCGATTCAACCCTAATTTTAGGCCTTTTTAATTGCTACACATTAAGAAAACCAAAAAAGGACGTGGAAATGACAACAACCCATCGCCGAGATTGGGGCTCGAAAGCTTACAATTTCCAGATTTTCCAAATAAGCACTTGTCTTCGTAGATGCGTATTTAAATCGAAACCAGGGTCAAACGGAGCGTTGCGTAATTTCTCGAAATCGGGGGAATCCCCACCATCACTTTTTTCCAAGATCCAAAAATTTTGCGACCCGCCCCCGAGGAGCGAGTTCTATGCAGTTTGTATATTTCGATTAGTAGTCGGGCTCAAGGGTCTACACCCTGATCAATACTACTATCCTTCCTTTTGGTGACCGAAATTGTCGAGAATTTTCGAAATATCTTCACCTAATTTTCATTTTTGAGCCGAAACTTTCGCGACCCCCTAACCTTCACTTTCAAACCAGAACTCTTGCGAACCCCCATCCCTGCTGCGAAATTTCGCAACCCCGCTTGACCCTGAGCGAAACTGATTGTACATAATATTGGAAACTTTCTAGGTGTACCAAAAGTTGGTCCAGAGCAGCCTCAATGCGAGTCAGAAATGTATTAAATACACGCCCAGCAAATTTTCTTCTGAATTGTCCCGTTTAGGAAAATTCCTTAAGTAGCCGCACGTTAAACGGAGTTTCGGAAAGCTCAAAAAACACTGCGAATTCAGGATAACACGACCCTCTCCCTCTCGAAATAGCAACTTGAAACACAACCGATCAACAGGCTTACATGAAATACTGCAATCGAATCATGAAATTCCCCAATATTTTGTGTTCTTTTTTTTTGAAAAGGTATCACCCACAGCACAAACGCAGAACCGAGCTGCTAAAGAAACTATCAAGAAATAATTACGTCGGGGCTCGCCCGCGGCGCGATTCTCTATGTTTTGAAATTTTGGGTTAAGCCTAAACTTAAAAGCTGAATTTGTATGGCAGATACACTTCTTGTGTCCGTCCCTCTTAGCTTTCCCTGCTTTGAAAGGGAGGGACACCCCAGGTTGGTGCTAAGTTGTGAATGTGCTAAAATCACGGTATTGACGAGTTCTGACTCAACCTCAACAAAAGCCTGTCGGTCGAAAGTGTTTAAAAAACTGAATAATTCTGACATTTGCTACAATAAAGAAAAAATACTCTGTGGTGGTACAGGAAAACACTATTTTCTTATCAATAGAGTACCAGGGTAGAGCAATCAGGGAAAAAAATCAGGATAATGAGTTAGGGAAAGAAACAATACGCTCAGAACAAAAAAACTGCTCAAGAAGGCAACTGGAGCAAGTGAAAAAAAGAAAGGAATAGGGAGACTCACTGGTAAGTTTCGCCTGCTTAAGACTCCTTGAATTCGGGTAGCCATTCGAGAAGTGTTGCTTCGTGCAAGATCTAAACGAATACAATTTAAGCCCGTGAAGTAGCAATTAGTTACGCATGCATACCGTGTAAGCGGCCGATGCACGCTCAAATCCGGTTCGCTCTTCGATTCTCCGCTGGAAGCCGACGGGATATCAGGATCGAACTCGGCAACCCGCTTAGATTTCCTATTTCGAGTGGAGGATGGCTTGTAGACAGAAGGTACCTGAAATGCTTCCATTGATCGGAAATGTAATCGAAAAAGGTGAAAAAAAAGAACTTCAACCAACCCTATTGGCAGGAAGTATTTCATACTCAACATCACCACCGAGAGGCCTCTCCAGTTCGAAGTCGAAACACCACTTTTCGCTGCTGTTTTTCAACTGAGTCTTCGTAATGCCAGACAGCCAATTCTCAACCTGAAAGTAAAGTAAATCCATCAAATAAACCTCTAACGTCACTCAAACGCAAACCTGCTCAGGATCGGGTTTGCCAAATAGGGCTCGCTTCACCCGGTGCTTCTTCACCGGGCTACTCTTCTCCATTCCTCGTTCGATGCCCTCACTATATGAACTATTTAGTACGAAAGATATTTGGCAAATGAGTTACGATAAGGTAGGAACGATGGAATCGGTCAAAAAGACTGGAGCCAAATTATTCCCTAAAATCGTACTCTGATTCATTGGCTGAGGATCTAAACTTTGATTCTTTATAACCAAACCTTCTTTTTGGTAATAAGAAAGGTTTCTTTTTGGTTAATATGTTTATACTTCGTGAGCACTGGCTTTAAGGTGCGTTGGCGCCAACTCGGTGAGCTTATAAGTCGCCAGTAAACCTACAGCGGAACATTTGGCTGCTGGGACCCGCGGGACCATAGAGGGAGTGACCAGGGTTGAGCAGGCCGTGGCGCCATTTTTTCGGTGGAGCTACGACCCCCCTGTAGACCAAAATTTTGGAAAAAAATGTTTACGATCCCCATCGACCAAAAGACCCCAAAATTATTTTCAGTATGCCAAATAACCCCAGGCGACTATCACTCCTCAATTTAACTCACCAAAAGGTAAGGAGAAAATTCCCTTTTTGACATCGAAATTTCACGAGCCCCCCCTGAATTTTTTTTCAAAAATTTCCTACATTTTTTACGACCCCCGTTGTGCCGAGTCGCAACCCTGCTCAAGTCTGGGAGTGACCCCGCTGGAGATTCGCAATTTTTGGCCAGCGCCTCATCCTTTCGCAACAGAGCGCTGTCTTTACGCTTTTCATGAAGGAAAGGGAACCAATGGAAAATAGAATTGTTCTAAATCCTATTGATTGACACAGTATACAGTTATGTCTCTCCAATATAAAAAAACATCGTCAAACAGATGCGTAAACTACAGATTGGTAAGCATAATGTCCAACCGTTGCCGACTTTTTGCAAAACTACTTAAACCTCTTCTCGGATATGATCTTGAAAAGAATGCTATAATCCTTCATGAGCAGCGTGAGCTAACTAGAGAGGAGCTACGGAGTCCAATCTGCTCGAAAGTTTAAGTGATTGGACCCTGTCGCTAGCCGAAAAGCGTCGTTGTGACTATATAATTTGACTTCCAGAAAGCACTCGATTGTGTAAGTCATGGAAAAGTAATTCATAAATTTGAATTACTGGGGTTCTATCCTACACTGATCCGATGGATCGCAAATTTTCTTCGATGGTCTAGCATTTCAGGTCCGAGTTGGGATGATTTTCTGAAACTATCTCAATCTCGAGCGGCGTACCATAGGGAAGTGTCCTATCACCAATCCTATTCATCGTGCGGGCTATTTCCCCGTATTCATAGGAAACCACATCTCCGGCTCTTTCTCGGCTAATAATAGTTCCTTAGTTAAAACTCTTGTACCTACGGCGCTAAGTATCATCTGACATGATGTTCTTGTTCCAAGATCGAGTAACCAAGAAAACAGATTTAGAGAGAATACCTCGATTCGAGATGGACGAAATTCTCCATACCCGAAAATTCGGCTTCATCGGGAGTTGAATCTGCTCGTTTATTCGAATATCCGATTCGTACGGAAATTCAAGCAAATCCACTTGCGATAACCCGGAATCTGCGACTTTTTTTATGATTTCGGCTAATTTGAGGTCACGGCATTCGATTACGCGGAAATTCGAAAAAAAAACAACAGTTCGGAAGAACATATGAACGGATAGAAAATTATTCGAAAATTGAACATTCACTGGAATATTAAAACTAAACTAGTATTTAGACAATTTTTTCTGATATTAATTCTAATCAAATAGAGTTGAGGTTTCTGATTTTTATCATTCTTTACCGGAGCCTCCTCTCAAAGTTTTGGTAGAGAAATAGCCACAAAATCCCTATTTGCCGCATAATAGCCGCCAAATTACGCTCGCTGCAAAATAGCCGCTAAATAACGCTCGCCGCAAAATAACCGCAAAATAATGGTCGCCGCGAAATAGCCACTAAATAACGCTCGCCGCGAAATAGCCACTAAATAACGCTCGCCGCGAAATAGCCGCTAAATAACGCTCGCCGCGAAATAGCCACTAAATAACGCTCGCCGCGAAATAGCCGCTAAATAACGCTCGCCGCGAAATAGCCGCTAAATAACGCTCGCCGCGGAATAGCCGCTAAATAACGCTCGCCGCGAAATAGCCGCTAAATAACGCTCGCCGCGAAATAGCCACTAAATAACGCTCGCCGCAAAATAACCGCAAAATGATGGTCGCCGCGAAATAGCCACTAAATAACGCCAGCCGCGAAATAATGGTCGCCGCGGAATAGCCGAGAAATAATGCTCTCAAGGTAAGTTACAACGCATTACAGAGGCATGATTCAGATGTGAACACCTCCATCAGTTCAATTTGAGGTACTTTTGCCTAGATCAGCCTCTGGAGGCTCCGCCCGCGCTCGGCGAGCCGGCTACGGCTGCGTCTGAGTTATTTCGGATTACTTTTCGTTATTTCTCATATGATTCTCGGCTATTTCTTCTCCGTCTGGTAAAAAGCCGAGAAATAGCCCACCAGGAGCCGCTGAAGAGCCTGGTGGGTTATTTCTCGGCCAAAACTTTCAGAGTCATTGGATTTCATTCATTGATCGCCTGAACAAAAACGAAAATAAGGGATTTGCATCGGCCTTGGCGTGGGCGTTTGCGCGAGATGCTGCTCGCTCCGTCTCAACCACTCTTTCGCTGTCTCTAGCCTCCGCTTCGTACATGCACGTGAAGGAACCATTAAGAGATTCCTTTTCTTGACAGCCTTCACCCGATATTCAGAAAACGCCATATTTGGAAAAATCAACCTCTCGCGAGAATTGCAAGAAGGGTTCAGTCAAAATTTTCACTAATTCGAAAACTAGCTACGAAGGCCCATACCCTCTGTTCCCTCGCGCGCTTGTGCGGAGCGAGGTTAGAGACAGCGAGAAAATGTGGGGAGGAGATGCACGCAGACGCACGCGATGAACGGAAATAAATTCCAATCGAAAACAGAGAATATCTAGTCTACACTCCTTTTTGTAGCAACTTTTATATCTGCAGTTGAGGACCACAGCGCCGGAAAAAAATCGTGCCGAAACCACGTGGTCCCCCCGCTATTGTGTCCGCGCTGCGAGTCGGAACAGTGATTGTCTGCAATGGCAGAAGTAGAACTCTACGAAAAATAGTGTAAATTCAAGGATTCATGAGATTATATTGATTCATAAAGCTGTATTACATTCGGGTCCTCCAAGAAACAACCAATGCCCGAATTCTTTTTAGTGACCCCATTCTTCAGAAATCAGAAATTGAACACAATTTCCCTCTATTTCGGTGCCAAATTTACCTTGTTCTTTTACAAGCGTGTGCGGAGAGAGGAAGAAACGGTGAGAAAGTGTGGATACGTGCGCAAACGCACGCGGTTGAAGGAAATAAATTTCACACCAAATTAGGCCCATTTTCTCAAGTAATAACAAATCTGGCTTGCAAGGTTCAAATATAGACATTGAAGGTTTTCTTCCGAATGCAGATAAGGCTCTTGCAAATTGTTAAGACATTTTTGATTAGATAGCCAAAGGTGGAGTAGAAACAGCTATTATTTTTAATTGAGACACAAATAGTAAATTAAGCTAATCATCTGAAGAGTCTCACATTAAATAATCCTGAGAGCAAGGTCCCCGATATTATTAAAGATGAAAATTTAACGAAAAAGCGCAGAAAATTCGAAAATTTTTGAATTGTTGATCAGCTATGCATTGAAATTCGTCGGAAATGAATGCCACACATCGAATAAACAACGAGTCAAGAGGAATCAGAGGAAAAACTCGAGCGAAACGGAAAGAAAAAAGCCGACGTCAGTCAGGGAGAGGAATTTGAATGGTCGAAGTGGTGGGGGCGGTGGCGGCGATCGATAGGCGATGCAGACGAGACGAGGTTGCGTAACCGGGCCACCCTCAACCTCACTCAAACCCCTCAGCAAACCCCGGCCGGCTGGTGACACCTGTTAGATGAAAACCAATCCTAACAGGGCACTGCTGCTCCTTAACCGAGGAAAAAACGCGGTCTTATCGCCATGTCGGATCGGATCGATTCATCCGGGAGGAATTTGGGTCTAGAAGACCTACAGCAAAGATCCGATCGGATCGGGTCAGGCTGGGGAGACCCTGCTGTGACCTAGGAATATCTTTTTTATGACTCACTGAGGACCTTGCGAACTGCTACTGCCATTGTATGGGCCACCGCATCAATCCACTTTCCAGACTGAAGTGGTTATAAGAATTTTTTTCTCCGAAACTCGTGTACGGGGTAGGGGTTAGTTGAGGTGCTGAACTCCAATATGAAGTTCGTTTTCATTCTAAGTGGAAAAGTACTGTACGCACACGGTAGTCAGGTCAAAGTTCCCGTTTTGTCTGAAACTTTCCCAGCGGTTTAAGAGGGTTCACCTAGGTGCCGATCACGAATCTGTAGACCGTGTTCCGATTCCCGGAAGACTAAAGCAGCCCTTCAGAAAACCTATAATGGCAAAGTTTCAGCTACTTCAAAAACGTCGATACACTGCGGGAATACTTATATCGTACCTACCGTAATATTCCGTACAACTGGAAACGAACCTAATACTCAGATGCAGCGCTTCTATGTAATAACTCCTTCCCCGGACAGAAATTGAGCAAAAGAATTCAGCCTATGAAGCCCGAAAAGTGAAATACATAATGTCCTCATCGCTCCAAGAACGGTAATAATTGCTTCCAGGTGGACCCAAAGAGGCAGAAAAAAACCTAACTGGAGTTTAGACTGCGAGGTGTTAGTAAGAGTTTATGAGAACTGAGCGTTAGCGTAGTCAAAGGCAGTCTTCACAATTCAAAACGCATATTAGTTTCCAATGTTTTTGCTCAGATATCCTATGTGAAACAAACCAAATTTCCAATCACTTATCGTGCGTGCGTGCGCGTGCGCGCGATGCTGCTCGCCCCTTGTCCCCATAGCTCTTCGCTGTCTCTAGCCTATGCTCCGCACACGCACGCGAACGAACCATGATAATACCGTTTTTCGAGCCTAACGGTCCATGAAGTAGAGGATATTAACGAAAAGGTTCTACGAAATTTTTAATATGATCACTTCCTGACGATAAGTATTCTTTTACGCCTCTTTTGTGTGGCTGGTGTATCAGATTTGAAAACGTCGAACATGGTTTTGCGCTTCCAACAACCGAAGTAGAGTGGCTTGTTGCCATCCTTTTGCCGAAAACTCTTCAAAAATAACAGCGTTCCAATGCGTATGCTTGAATGCTTGGATACGTTCACCTATGCTCTCCTACTTTTTTTCCTTTTTTTTCTTTTAATGATTTCATAGTTATTCTATATCGGATGTTCATGCACACTCTTAAAAAAATGTTCGTGTTAGTTTGTTACCATTCTGATTAACAATAAAATAGAATACAATACGTCAAGATAAAGAGTATGGAACATTTCGGCAACTGTTCCGCAGGATGGACAACTCTTCCATGAAGTGGAAGAGCTTATCCGATGGGTCGGTCGGCCGAGTCACGAAATTTTCGCTGACATACTGACCTTTTTCGAAATAAGCGGAAAACTTTTGAATCGTGAACACTGCCCTTATTGTGAAGTTAGCTGCTTGAATTCTACCTTGAAGTTACCGGGGTCTCACCACCTGCTCTGAGAGTTTGGCCCGAGAAACAGCCAGGAGATGCCTGCTTCCCTCGTAATTGCCGAGAAATAGCTGGTTACCGCCAAATAATACACGCCGCGAAATAGCCGAGGAATAATGCACCTCAGAAAAGTACATATACCACGCATTCTTGAGGCATGATTCACATGTCAAAACCGTCGTCGGTTGGGGCCGAAGCGACAGATTCCCATTAGAATCAAAGCAGTGTCTAGTTTCTGCTGAGATCCAACAAGTAATCTGCATTGGTTTTCGCCACTGCATACCAAGATTGGAACCATCAGCTCTTACCAGCCCATCGCTTTGTAGTCCGACGCGTTATCGACTGAGCCATAAGGGGTGCTGTAACAGGGCACCCTCACTGCAAAGATATCAAATCAATTAGCGGCATTTTCGCGTCGAATCCGCGGCAGCCCTTTCTCCGTAGTTTCCCGATTAATCTAAGCTATTTCCACGGTATTTTCCCATCTCGCGGTAACCTCGCGTCAAATTCTCGGCAAAATCCAAGATCGCGGTGTATTTTCGAAGGATACCAGTTAATTTCTTCCAGACTAAGGTTGTGAGAAGCTGTCGAACTTTTCGGACACCAGTGGTCAAAATTTCTAACCCTGGTACTTCTCTGTAATCCTTTAATACCAACTTTATGAATCTCTTCGAAACTGTATTCAATTTTTGGACTAAAGAGATCGAAAAATGTTGCTCAAGTTTTGTTTAGGAAGGCTTCTTCCAATTACTGTGCTGACACGAGTATGTGATCGGTTTTCAGTGTTTGAAAAATTTAGGTAAGCACATCATTTACGTGCCATGGTCTGCCATAGAGGCGGTGTCAAAACGATATTGCCATGGTTTCGTTGCGCGCGTGTGCAGAGCGAAGGTTAGAGAAGCAAAGAGAGCACAGCAAGACGGAAGGCGCAGGAGCGTGCGCACCCATGCGCGATGAGTGATGGGAATTTCGTTTTGTCCCAAAGGATAACTGTCCGAAAGTATAGCCTGTCCCAGATCTGACAGAAACTACATCCACCGGTTGTTATTAGCAATAAGGATCATTAGCGCGCGGCTAATTTATAGAATGGGGGCTACATGAAAAAGAAAGGCTGGTTTAGACAGTCAACACGCGGCCGCAAACGCGACGTCGCGAGCAACTGAGAAACCAAATTGCGAATGAAACTTTATCATGCAACCGTCACGACGTTATTATGCAGGAAAAACATCGTTATAATCCCAATGTGGCGTCCTGCCGCGACGTCGCGCTCGCCGCGCGCCATTTTGGTGGGTTCTGCGAATCAGTACCACGAATTTCTTCCTCTTTTAGTGTGAGGGCATGGAAGTCGAAAATGTTGCAATTAACGATTACGATTCTTCACCCATCCTGGTCGACTTTACTAATTTTTTTTGAGTGAACAAAAAACGGTCAAAAAATGGATAATGTGGCGCATACCTGGTAGTGATAGGTGTGTTGCCAATTGACTATCATAACCTGCACTAATCCTAGGAAAAACAGGCTACCGGATATCTGCCCCGTGATCGGCACCACACGGATCTCTCTGAGAATTGCTGCAGTCACATCAGAGAAGCGAACCAATTAACCGAGCACCTTCACAGCTATTGTTCATTTCAACCCGTCTATATTTCGTAGTCTGTATCTTGTCCCCATAGGATATTCTGGCAACCCTGCGACAGATCTCGTACCATCGGGATGGAATTGACGTCGCGATCTAAATTAGGTAACGTCTCGAGGGTCTGGCGCCATTTGCCAACCCGGAATCGCGTGTGTGCGTGTGCAAATTGCCTCCTTGGACCATACACCATCTGTCACTTTGGATCGACTCCGTAATCGAAATTTTGGTCTTTCAGACAGCCAAACGACTCTCGTGAACCTTCCCGGCATGTCACCCCATGGGATGACCTTCGCGAGTCAATAGAACACCACATTTTATTGTTCTCCGTCGGCTATTGTTTGCTGATGTAACTTCTCTATTGAACGTTAGCAGAAGAACAGTAAATACCACATGGGTTCATCACCACAATGTCTACAGCACGTTAGGTCCATCAGTTTCCATTTTTTCGCAAGTAGAGTCACAGAATCTGATTAACATTGAACATAACATGACATAACATAACACAACACAACACAACATAACATAACATAACATAACATAACACAACATAACATAACATAACATAACATAACATAACATAACATAACATAACATAACATAACATAACATAACATAACGTAACATAACATAACATAACATAACATAACATAATATAACATAACATAACATAACATAACTATAATATAACATAACATAACATAACATAACATAACATAACATAACATAACATAACATAACATAACATAACATAACTTGACATAACATAACACAACATAACATAACATAACATAACATAACATAACATAACATAACATAACATAACATAACATAACATAACACAACATAACGTAACATAACATAACTATAACATAACATAACATAACATAACATAACATAACTATAACATAACATAACATAACATATAACATAACATAACATAACATAACATAACATAACATAACATAACATAACATAACATAACATAACACAACATAACATAACATAACATAACATAACATAACATAACATAACCTAACATAACATAACATAACATAACATAACATAACATAACATTACATAACATAACATAACATAACATAACATAACATAACATAACATAACATAATATAACATAAAATAACATAACATAACATGACATGACATGACATGACATAACATAACAAAACATAACATAACATAACATAACATAACATAACATAACATAACATAACATAACGTGACATAACATAACATAACATAACACAACACAACACAACATAACGTGACATAACATAACATAACATAACACAACACAACACAACATAACATAACATAACGCAACATAACATAACATAACATAACATAACATAACATAACATAACATAACATAACATAACATAACATAACATAACATAACATAACATAACATAACATAACATAACAAAACATAACATAACATAACATAACAAAACATAACATAACATAACATAACATAACACAACACAACATAACATAACATAACATAACATGAGTTGCTGCCTGGGGGGAATAGCTCTTTACAATTAGGGGGCGGTAAGTGGGAGCCTGGAGGAGTTGCTACTGTGCTTCTCTGGGCCAAATTCCTGTCCGAAATCACGCCTCGACACGCTTTGCAGCCGCGCGCTTTCAAGACGAAAAAGTTTCCAGCGCCGCAGCCGCCGATCTATTGACTGACTCTAGGTGGGTTTTGGGAACTGTAAACCAAAACAAATTGCACAAAATTATATAAAAATCCATATCGAGCGGCTTTGGCGCTGAGAACTCAACTGACTCGAGCGCGTGCGGCCGTAAAGCGTGTCGCGGACCGGAATTCAGCCCAGAGAAGCAGAGTGTGTTATATCGTTCACTGGTTTAACCAGCTCGACGGCTTACCCGTTTCCAGCTTTTTGCAACAGTGGACTCTGAGGCATTTTGAAGTTTTCATTCTTCAAGCACCGTTTCACTCGATTCCGGGCCACATGTGGACTTCCTTCGAAGTAATGCACTGTTGACCTCTTGAGTGCACGTAACAAACCCCTCGAACAGCTGTTCTTCCCCCATCTCGTCTGGCTCTTATATATCGAAGATGAATGGACTGCAACTGGCCAGATCGTTCTCATAGCATCTAAGTAACCCAGCAGTAACAGCTGTGTGAGTAACAGCTCTCACACATAATGACCGATTGAGTGACTTCACACTCACAGTAATTATCCCTTCACTGACCTCTCGTGACTCCTTAACCACTCGTTAGCCTAGCGTACCAGTAGTCACTCTGAAGATCAGGATCAAGATCATCAACGGAAGAAAACGAGCGGGTTCGATCCTCAACCATGCTCTCGTTCATGAACTACATATGGACGAGCAGCTAGTTGCTGTCAAATTCATCGATGAGGGTCGGGTAGCACTTTCCTTTCCGCGCCACCGAAAATAACATGCCTCGAGCTCAGTGAGGAAGGCCATTCATTGTAGCCTTATGAACTTTACGACCTTAACAGCGAAATTTGAAAAACGATTATATCCGTTTAAATACCTTCCATCATGGCCTAACTATGTATGGTAAAAGGAACTAAACCTAATGGATCCCTCCCAACATTCTATTCAAGCCACTCCCGATAACTCTTGGCGGGGGTTCCCACGTGTGTTGCATCTTGTTAGCGTTTTCAATGGGGTTTTCCCATATTTGCCGAGTTATTAGCAGCGACGCTGTCAGTCACTATGAATAGCCGGCCTCGATCGCCGAAAACTGTGAATGGCATGCGGTTACTGCGGACCTCGGGGTGTTGAAAAGGCCCGCACAATAACTGGCCGACCCCGTCCGTCCGTTCAGTCAGGCGATGATTTCTGTCCACGTATTGTTGGCTGCGGCTGTTGGCACGATTAGTTGTTATCAACTGGAAGACGGCCAGCGGTGTTCGTTCCTTAGATGACTAAATCGCTGTTTGGCTCTTATCGCACCACTCGTGCTCGCATCACGTTCCAATCACTTCACTCCAAGGGGACTATGTGGAGATGGAACGATTGACAGCCCTCCACGTCAACAGATGGCATCGACCAAAGTACTTTTGAAAGAAATGAAAGTCACGAAGAGTGCACAGTGCACATCTATGTACATTTGTACTTGTGCCGAAGTGAATGAAATTTTCATTAAGCCAGGTGCCTTGTCACCTGTAAATCCTGGATCGAGTAGGGCTCCTAATTATATTATACTCCTAACCGCGTAATCGATCTTTGTACGTCGATGTAACTCGAAACTCCGGTTTGGGAGGACGTACCTGCCTGAAGAGACCTATTGAGATTAAGGCCCTGGTTATAATCAGACGGGATGCTGCGGAAATCACAACACAGGCTCCATTATTGGACACTTCCTTGCTGTAAAAGCACTTCAAGCGGAACAGTTTTACATAGAAAAGACGCGGCAGAAAGGCGTACCGAGTAAATCTTTTGAAGAAGGTTAGTCTCACGCTGTGATGAACACGGAGGGAGCAGCTTCTTGCGCAGGGAAGGGAGGGGGCCGCAGCTGCTGCCGGCCATCATGCAAAAACAGTTTACATCCAGCAAAATGTTTAAAAAGATAAATTTAAAAAAAAGTTAAGTTTGAAAAATGTTTAAAAATGGCTCGGAGCACCAGAATATAAGATTTCTATCCAGAGAAATCACCAGATTTTTCTACATTGTCATTGATCTGAAAATCAGACTCATGAACCTCCTGAGCTGCACAAATCTCCGAATCGAAGGTAAGGGACCGCATTTTCCACAATTAAGGACAAAACCGATCCTTGTATCATGCCTTAACCTGCTTTCGATATGCCTAAACTCAGTAATGGTGCATGATGAAGGCTGTTTTTGTGAATTGCAGCGTCTAGCGGAGGTACAGTAGGCACGGATCGCCCTGATATTTTGCGTTCCTTATTGTGTGTTGGCGCAAACTCGGTGCACGTAAGCTGTAACATATGGTGCCGAGTTTGCGCCAACCTTCAATAGGGAACGCAAAGTTTAACTGCGAGCCTGCCGAATGTATGACGATGGTCTACAGGCTTTTGCTCAATTTGGATTATTGGTCTAACACACGTGGTAGTCGTGAAAAACTGAGTTTCTATCAGAGTTTGCCTTGATTTCTTCCGTCGAGTTACTAAGCCCACCATTAGCACAGTCATTAGGACCAACCAACAACCACCCAGCTGGTCGATCTATATCTTCTGTGCCTCACCTGGACAGCTGAAGACCACCCATCAGGTTACGATCGGCCATGACCGGCAACAGGATCATTGATGAAGTGGTCTTCACAGCAGGGGTTCAGGTCTGACGATGTGGGGACGACCACAGTGCCATTTCTCTTCTTTTGCTTTCGCTTTCGCGCCATTTCGGACACCACATGTTTATGCGCGAAGCCATGGCGCCCCCGTGGTCTTTCCATATGTGCGTGCGCAAGACAATCTTACTTTCGTACTATGAGGGGACGCAAAGGGCGGGGGGGTGTGTTGAGCTGTGGGGGCGATGAGGAAGCCAAAATATGTGTCCGACTGTATGTCTAAACCACCAGGAGGCAGCTTGTCTTTGGTATATAAGAACGTAAAGGCCAACCGAACATTACTCGACACGACGCGGTCGCGTCACGGCTCTATAATTTTATAAGTTTTTATTCCGATTTTGTTATGTCTTGATCATCGGTGGTGCTGTTTTCCTACTTCGTAGTCCAGGCAGATCTTCAAATGCTCACCCCTGAAGAAGGACGGTATGTGAATGAAGACACACCGCTCTCCCGTTCTTTTATACCCTGCCCTCTATCAAATGGTTATCATAAATTTTGTTTACGAGAGCCGTGACGCGACCGCGTCGTGTCGAGCAATGTTCGGTTGCCCTTTACGTTCTTATCTTTGGTATGACCATCGGTGCGTAGACGAGTTAGCATGCTCAGAAGTCTTTTTTTGTTAGCTAGATCGATGAAGTGAAGTTGACCGCAAATGTGGCATGTTGCCACATTTTCCGTACCCTGTAATTCCTTCAAAAAATCATCGTTTCTTCGTTCGAAATCTCGTAAGCATCAAAGCTGTAGACTGAAGCCATCTCAGACTTGATAACATGAGAGGTATCGAAATCCTCTCATCTCTAAAGTCCCCTCTGTAGCAGCGCATTCCAGCAATTCCGCCGGTCAGCCCGTTTCCCACGGGTTTGAGGGTGAAATCATGTCATGGCGCCGCCGAAATGGAGCTAGAAATGCGAAGCACTAGTTTTTCTCGCCTTACCTCATGCACCATTTGAATTCGTCGATGTGTCTGTCGGCAGTGGACCAGAGCCGAGATCGTTGTAAGGTTGAGGCGTGAAATGGTGCTGGGAAATCGGGCCGAAGTCGTCACGGTGACACGCCATAGCGAATTAGACTCAGTAACCTCCCAAAGGTCTTGGCCGACCGCAGAGACCATCGTTCCGTGAGAAATAAGGCAATCACATAAGATACATAATATGAAGCACATGCATATAAGGCCGGGATCACACTTGCCGCGACACGCTACAGCGACAGTGCAGGAAACGCTCAACGATTTTCGATCGATATTTATTGTTAACCTTGCGTTGTGTCGCCGGAAGTATGATCCCGGCCTAAAAAGGAACGCTATCTAAGAAAAAAAAACGGGTCGGGGACCCAGAGTTTTTATGTTCCGTCCCCGTCCCCCAACTAAGTAGTTATGTATATGTATATGCTCGTTGAATAGCTCTCTTTTTCTGCTCAGGCGATTATCTGTTTATCACCAGCTGTTATTTCGAAACTCTGCAGACACCTTCAGAACCTGCTTATCACCGAAAGCGCCGTGACAGATGGAGAAGGTGATGCAGCACGAGGTTTAAAAAGTGTTGGTGTTTTCAATGACAAAAGAAGACCTCCCCGTGCCAAGAGAAAAAGTTCGAAGCCAGTCGTTAAGAGGATAGTAATGGTGGTTTTTATCTGACGGAACGGCGATGTGCCGTATAATCTGTCGTTTTTAGCAGAGAAAAGGTCAGTAAACGCTATGCAGGAGCTCTGTTCAGTTTTCTGTATAAAAAGGCATCGCACGCCCAGAATTTCTTGGCAAGTTTCCACGAAAGCTTAGCCATACGCGAGGCGTAATCACTGTTGCGTAATACATTTAGTAAGACTGGCTTGTCGTCAACCGTCAGGTAACATAACATTGATAGCACCTACTCAAAAAGAGAAACAGCTAAGCCCCCACCTTCATAAACGATAAACGATAGTTTCCGGCGTTAGTTAATCCAATTGGGCTACACACTCGACTTTCATTCATTGTTCGGAATCCGTTATACAAACACAATATTTCACAGTGTAAAAGCGAAATGGGCCGTTGAAACCCCTCATGTTTGACGCAATCAACCAAAAATCATCAAAACTCTATTTAAAGAATAACATACAATCTATAGTGCAGCTCAGAAAAAGTTGCCCATTTACATAGGAATGGAAAGCGCTTGGTTGGAGCTCAATGTGCCCTGAACTCACTGCAGCAGAACCGCTCCCTTTCAACGTTTGGCCAGAGTGCCTATGGGATTGATGCATCTTGATCTCTAACCCTTTCTTTTTTCATTGAAATGTACTTGAGCAAACATTGTTGGACTACGCTATACATATCCTTGATTTCGAAGCGAAATTTACCGCTGTTGATCGCGTGCTGCGTCTCCTTCTCCCCACACTATTTCAGAGTCTCTCACTCCTCGCAAGCACGGAAAAGAGCAAACTGAATTCGCCTTCGAAACAGAGGATAGCAATGTTCTCCACGTTTGACTCTCGATGAACCTCGGCATCAGAATATAGCTGGTACTTTGATTTTAGCCGGCACGAGGTAGTATGATGTTTATTAGCAGACTAACGTTTCGGCGGTCTCGCCCTCTTCGGAGTCTGAAAAAGGTCGAATCTACGTGTAAAAATACTCGGTCAAACGTGGTTTACCCTACTAAAATTCAAGACAAAATTTCCAAACAAATAACCGAGACAGATGAGACTGAGTGGCATACCTTCTCAAAGTCTGTAGAGCATCAGGCCATCAGTAGAGCACGACGGGGTACCGAGATGTCAGAAAGCAGCACCCATATCAGAAGGCTAGTCTGATGTAGGGCTGCAGTTCCCGCGTGATATTTATACCCTCATCCTTCCGGTTGACCTTGGGGTCTCTCGCGTTGATCCAGAATGCCTCGAGCGCTTTTCGCGCACTTGTTTTGGCCTCCCGCGCTAGTGTCTCCACTCGCACCTCAAAATCGTCCCCGCCATGGCAATTAACCCTGTGGCAGCCCAGCGCTGTGCTAACTCGCGACCTTTCCTTCCCATCCAAGTGCTCTTTGATCCTCACATGCAGTGGGCGGGCTGTTTCGCCGATATATTCCTGGCCACAGCTCTGACATGTGATCAGATAAATAACCCCAGAAGCAATACAGTCACCATCTCTGCCCGATGGGCAAATGACGCACTGTGGCGTGACGCATGCGCGATCATACTGACGATTCCGCACTAATTGCCGTTTTAAATTATTGGGCGGGATGGCCACCAGAGATACAGAGTTTTCCAATCCCGCTCCTCGAAGGCATTTTCTGACAGCGCGGCTCACCTCATCGGTTATGAATGGCATTACGAAGGGAACTTTGTCGCTTGGTGGCAAATTAGGACTTCGCTGACCTTCTTGGGAGTTCCGCGACCTGCGCGCTGGTGATCCATAGCCATTGATAGAAGCTATTTGACAAGCTAGGCTTTTTGACGCCTCGCGCTCTTCCTCTCCAGAACACACATTTATAGCGGTGCGAAACATGTTTCTGACAACCGCCAGCTTTGTCTGAGTGGGATGCGCGGACCGCCAGTGGACCAGAATATTTTTGTTCGAAGGTTTGCGGTACCACTTTGTGACTTTTCTGCCATTTGCCAGTTGAATCTGGACATTCAAGAAAGGCAACCAGCTTCCCGACGGTTTTTCCCGGGTCAGTTTTGTGTGGAGACTGGCTGTTCATTAGAGCGAAACACGTGTCCATCTCTTCCTGCGTGGAGCAAATTATGAGACAGTCATCAATGTATCGCCTATAAAACAAGGGGAAAGATTCGAGCACAGGTGCTTCGATTTTTGGACATGAAGGCGATGGCAAGCGTTGGTGCCAGCCGCTGCCCCATCGCCAGTCCCGCAACTGAGCAAAGTATTTACCTGCCCATTTGAAAACATTGCAACAGAGGCATTCCTTAAGAAGAACCATTAGGCTGCTTACTGAGAAACCATGCATGTTTATACTGCTTTGATGTTCATTTGGAAGCTCTAAGACTGCTTCCATTGCTGCGTCGTTGCTTACGTTGGTGTACAGCGCTGAAACATCAAAGGATTCCATTACACAGTTGCTGGTGATTTGCGCACGCCGGAAATGGTCTAAAAAGGCTTGCGTGTTGGGTAAATGCGCCGGTATAAATGGAAGAAGTTGGGTGAGCACTGCGCTGACAAACCAAGCGATTCGGTCCGTGGGACCACCCACGCAGCTAATTATGGGCCTGGCCTTAACTGCGGTCGGATCAATTTGTGTGAGGTCCTCCGTTGTCCCGAATTTATGGGTTTTGATAAGCAGGTACAATACGGGACAAGTTGGAGCCTCAATTTTCAGGTAAATAGGTTGGCAGGTAAATACTTTGCTCAGTTGCGGGGACTGGCGATGGGGCAGCGGCTGGCACCAACGCTTGCCATCGCCTTCATGTCCAAAATCGAAGCACCTGTGCTCGAATCTTTCCCCTTGTTTTATAGGCGATACATTGATGACTGTCTCATAATTTGCTCCACGCAGGAAGAGATGGACACGTGTTTCGCTCTAATGAACAGCCAGTCTCCACACATAAAACTGACCCGGGAAAAACCGTCGGGAAGCTGGTTGCCTTTCTTTAATGTCCAGATTCAACTGGCAAATGGCAGAAAAAGTCACAAAGTGGTACCGCAAACCTTCGAACGAAATTATTCTGGTCCACTGGCGGTCCGCGAATCCCACTCAGACAAAGCACGCGGTTGTCAGAAACATGTTTCGCACCGCTATAAATGTGTTTTGGAGAGGAGGAGCGCGAGGCGTCAATAAGCCTAGCTTGTCAAATAGCTAATCTCAATGGCTATGGACCACCAGCGCACAGGTCGCGGAACGCCCAAGAAGGCCAGCGAAGTCCTAGTTGGCCAGCAAGCGACAAAGTTCCTTTCATAATGCCATTCATACCCGATGATGTGAGCCGCGCTGTCAGAAAATGCCTTCGAGGAGCGGGATTGGAAAACTCTGTATCTCTGGTGGCCATCCCGCCCAATAATTTAAAACGGCAATTAGTGCGGAATCGTCAGTATGATCGCGCATGCGTCACGCCACAGTGCGTCATTTGCCCATCGGGCAGAGATGGTGACTGTATTGCTTCTGGGGTTATTTATCTGATCACATGTCAGAGCTGTGGCCAGGAATATATCGGCGAAACAGCCCGCCCACTGCATGTGAGGATCAAAGAGCACTTGGATGGGAAGGAAAGGTCGCGAGTTAGCACAGCGCTGGGCTGCCACAGGGTTAATTGCCATGGCGGGGACGATTTTGAGGTGCGAGTGGAGACACTAGCGCGGGAGGCCAAAACAAGTGCGCGAAAAGCGCTCGAGGCATTCTGGATCAACGCGAGAGACCCCAAGGTCAACCGGAAGGATGAGGGTATAAATATCACGCGGGAACTGCAGCCCTACATCAGACTAGCCTTCTGATATGGGTGCTGCTTTCTGACATCTCGGTACCCCGTCGTGCTCTACTGATGGCCTGATGCTCTACAGACTTTGAGAAGGTATGCCACTCAGTCTCATCTGTCTCGGTTATTTGTTTGGAAATTTTGTCTTGAATTTTAGTAGGGTAAACCACGTTTGACCGAGTATTTTTACACGTAGATTCGACCTTTTTCAGACTCCGAAGAGGGCGAGACCGCCGAAACGTTAGTCTGCTAATAAACATCATACTACCTCGTGCCGGCTAAAATCAAAGTACCAGCGATAGCAATGTTGTCCGAGAGTACGATACACAGAATGCTAGTCCTACGAAATGAGAATACAAGAAGGGAGATCGAACCGCATCGACAAATCCAGCGGCAGAAATCACATAACTCCATCTTCTCACCCAGATATTTTAAAGCATTTTCGAATTTACGCTCCGGCTGTTCGTGCACTCGATCTACCATTGCGACAGACTAGAAAATCCCCAACCGGGCACCGCACCCCTGGCAGAATTTTGACTTTAAGAATTCCCGCTGAATTGGTGCCTGTGCTACAGATACATACATAGTCCCAGGGAACGTGCGAAAACTGCGGGAAAAAGGGTCGTTTTCGTTATTCCAGCCACTTGCCATATGTATGCAGTCGTGAAACAGCCTAATAACCGATTAAAAAGCGGTTCCAGACATTCCTAACCTTTTTTGGGTCTCTGATCACAAAGATACCGATCCGGTCTGGAGAGAAACTAATAGCTCATCTTCTTATTCTGGTTCTGCTCAGAAGACAAGGTAGTGAAAGATCAATTAGATATGTATTTCCGAAATCAAAGGCAGTGGTCGCGATAAAATATGAATGTATTCTTTTCCTCTTTGAACCCTTTTCTGGATTCAGACTAGTAGGTCCTATAAGAAAATTTTGCGAAAAAGCCCCTGTTTCGGGTCAAATTTTAAACGTGAACTTTCGTGTATTTTGATGGTAGACGAGCCCACTCCACATCGTTAGCATCAATGATCTCCAATATCAAGAACATCAGCCGGCTTGATATTGAGATTCAATCTATGAACAATATCTTTTGGACTGACCTGCTCTGATATTTCTGTCCTCGCATAGTCAAACATTGAACGAAGTGCTTGCCTTAATTTTATGACTGTTTTTATTAGCTTAATTTGCAATTATTTCTGGCTGTGAAAGTCAATGATTTTCGACTGCTCAGCATTAGACTATGGTCTTTTTTTGGGCGGAGCTGTGCACATGTGCACGAATTGGCAATTTAGGGTTTTGATAACTCTATTTTTAGCTCTTTTCTTGCAACCTAACCTTTGCGGTCTTTTAGCCATTGGCCGATCAAACTGTTTTAAGGTTCTTTCCACAACTTTTTTCATCGCGACCACTGCCTTTGAGAGGGCAATGTGAATACACGCTCATTTTTTTCCTGGTCGACTACCTCTGACCAGGATATATGTGATTATGATTAGTTCTACATTTCACCTCAGTATTGCACGGGGGAGTTTACAGCAGTACGTTTGTGATCCACATTACAAAATCCTATGTTCTTCCCAACCTGGATCGATTCCGATCCTTGATGGTGACTTCCGCGTAACTGGACATTCTTCGATTGAATCATCTTGAACCTTGCTACTCTCCAGTAGGAGGAAACTCCCTCCAGTAGCAACCTCCAGCTGGCTGCCCAAAGGCTTCGAAGGCGTTTTGTCGAGGGAAATCTGCGCCACTGTAGTGTTCGCATTCACTTTACGATTGCGATCGGAGGCGCGACGGCGGCGTTCTTTCGCCGACGAGCTTCGGACCGCAATCAGAGCACATCGAAATGATCCATAAACGCTGCAGCAGCAGCAGTCAGGGCACGGAACTGGAAGGCGCTTTTTCGAAGAGAGATCCATTCACGAGTACTAATCGGCAAAGAAAAACAAGGACGTGATGTGTAGACCGACAAAAGCCGCTACTACAAAAGCCTTGGTATGTAATCGACGACTGAAGACAGAAGTGAATCCGTGAAGCAGTGTTTAACGGAGAACGGTCGTTTTCAACTTGAAAGGCATAGGATAAGCCGAATTCTTGAACTGGAACGATTCAGAGATGAACTTTGAAGTGGTGCCGGCGTTTTGAAGTGTAGTTTATCGACTCCGGTTGAGGTCTAATGTCACTCGTCAGAGCGAATATTCAATCCAGTATACTACTGAAATGAGAAATCCCAATATTAAAGTCAAGCTTTGTGTTTTTGGAATACTGGGGAAATACCTCGGATCAATCAAGTTAAAATTTATGTAGACTGCGATCATCTGTGACGTATTCAACTAGCCTGGAGAACCTCAATCACTTCATTAACATGTATTTTGATTCAGTGGTGACAATGTTTCCTTTGATCGCAAAGCTCAAGAATGAGCGGATTTCTTTTTGAAAACGAAATCCAGCTCGATAGAGCAGAAAAGTAAAAGAACGAAGGTCAAAAAACGAAAATAACAGATAGGGAATTCCAGAGATAATAAGGAGTGTTTATTTTGACAACACACGAGATCTCTCGCAGGATAAAACTTTTCGAAAAGCCTTTATGTGATAAATGCTTATTTGCACAATTTCTCAAAGCACAAAAGCTAGTCATAGCATGTAAGTAAAAACAAAACCACTCCGGCCGCTTCGCTGCGCAAGCGATTCTGATTATCGATAAGTCTAGTGATTCTTGCCCAAATCTAGAGAAAACAGCGACACACACGCTGGCTGCTTGGGCAGACAGTTTCTTTAGGACATACTTTACATGTCATATTGCTTCTAATTTACACGTCTGGCTCTGTTATGGAGGAGAATCAATGACTCGTGGCAGCTTCCCCTTCCTTGAGATTATCATTCTCAAAAACACAGGAAGCCGTTGAGGTCAGGCGCTTCCGACAGTCGATTCGTCATAATCAGCTAATGAACTACTAAGGTCGTCGGCCGACTGTGTGTCGCCGCAAAAGGCATGTAGGCATGTATGATTAACAGAGCATGTAGCACTGTGTCGCATCTTCAAAAGGGCAGGTGCCCCCATGTGGACAGCGGGTTAAATGCGGAGATGGCAGGCAGTGGTTGGCCCAGTCAGACCGCCGCTCCATTGTTTGTTTACAATAGGCGGCTCTACTCATTAGTATTCAGCGACTGACCGCACCGCGCGGCTCGGCTCGGCTTTTCAGGCCTAATCCCTAATAAAGAACAATATGGCCGACGGTGACCTGCGATATATGCGCGCTCTGACCTCTAGCCCCTTTTAAGAGCCCGTACATTCCTGCAGACCGTCAGGTGGTCATCGAACTGCACTACGGGGAAGCCGCTGTAAAGTCGCGGACAGATCCGCGCGATCGGGTCAAATGCTTCCCTAGAATTCGATACCAACATCAGCAATCGGACGGCGGCGACATGGAACATGATGAGATGCACTGGAGATCGCATAATGAATACAACTTTGCGCCAACATTTGCCCTTCAAGCCACCGCAAAAAAAAAACTTGCGACCAGGGTTGTGGTGACTAATAGTGGGAGGTGGACTCCCTATTGAATTTGGAAAGTAAGTAGAGGGCTTTGTGGAGTTTCCTGTTCGCTTTCAACTCGAATCTGCCGTTTTTCAAAACTTTCAGCGACAAAATCGGCTAATATCTACTTTTCCAATACACTTCTTTCTCGAAGACCAAGCGACATTTCAAAATTGTGTTTTGAAAACCTTGTCTCAGTATTGCATTGTTAAGTCACATATTAAAATTGCAAAAAAAGTAGTTTGCGAGGTTTTTGAATTTATTTTCGGGAAAAAAGAATCAGAACGCCAGAAGTAATCGGAATTCGGGTGGTAACTTCACAAAATAGTAAACTTGTGGACATTTCCTACTTTCCAACGCATTCGAGGCAGTTTTTTCTCGACAAACCTCAATTGGGATAGCAAAAGCAATGGAAGGCAAAAATCCGGAAGAAAATCCGAATAAGGATCCCTCTTTTCCGTGAAGTTTAGTGACTCTGAATGAAAGTCGAATACATGGCGCATTCCAAGAAGAACTGACTACTATCAAAAATGTCACTTCTTACAGCGAAAAAGAAAAATGGAGGATGCGAAATATCGTAGCTTCTGTCTGAAACACAACGCTTGGAATACTCATTTTTTGAGATTAGACTTCTGGTGGCCCTCGTGGAGCCATTTCGTACCCTCCTAGGTTTTCTGAAGCAGCCTAAGATACCTAAATTGTTCAACTGAATCGTTTTTACAGACTCATTAGAACTATTCGTTTGCTCACAGGTCAAATGAATATCTTCTACCTAAACTAACTTCAGAAGTAGATAAATTCGTGGCTTGGTAAAAATAGATTGGTAAAATGGTAAAAATATGGTTTTTGGCAAGGTGGAGGAACTCCATTTGAGTAAATGCATAAAATCAATGCATATAATAGCGATGATATTCAATGCACGAGTTATCAGTGGGCGAATCCGGCCCAGGTTTCGAATCTTGACTCTCTTTTCTGACATTGGAACAATAACTTGATTTACTGCAGTAGTACCGTAGTGCTTCAAATTCTATCTATGAATGAAACTTTCCACAATGGCCTGACAAATTTGCAGTCGGTGAAGGTCGGAAATCTTTGAGATGCATGAAGTTTGTCCGAATGAGAGTGTCCACCCACGCGGTCGGCGTGCATGTCGAGCGACCGTCGCAAAGGCATTTTTTCAACCGACTTTTCTACGGCTACAGACAGCTGACTGGTGTATCGTTCGCTATCCGTCTTAAAATCCTACTATTCGATTAACAAGTCTGAAAAGTCTTTGCGAGAGCCGCCGGACTCGCATGACGACCGTGTGCGGGGACAGACTCATTCGGACCTGATTTACCTAGTCTTACGAATCTTCCGAAAATCCAAGAGTGTATACGGGAATCGTGACAGACATGAGCGGCGATGATTTTTTTTGAAATTTCGGAAATTGGAAATGAAGCTCCAAGATAGTCGGGCGCCGAGAATCGAAAATTTTAATCTTGTAGATAATTCCGATTCTCTTGCTCATTTTGAATAGCTTTTCAGCGATCGAAAATCGGAAATCGGGAGACCAAGAAATCATTTCAGTTTATTACAATATTGGGTGAAGATGCGTGTAGGGCCTAGGCAAGAGGAGCCATTTTGAAGCACACGACCCGCTGATCGGTCCTCACTCAAGACGAACTGAGCCTAGCATTCTTCCGAGATCGGCGATTTGGTGCCAGACCTGTCTGCAAGGATAAGAGCACTGACTTGAACATGAGCTTGCCACCACGAGTGATTTCAATACACTAACAAAAGCCTCTACGATTCTGAGTGGAAGTTGAATCTCTGGCGCATCCCCAGAGGCGTTAATAGTAAAAGAAACTTTACTCTCATTTTGTTGAAATTGATTCACTTCCACTTTATTGAAACTTTTATTGTTTGGTCGCCATTATTTTAAGGTGTTGGGAGTTGCACTGATTTGAGAAAACATTCTGTTAAAGTTGATACCCACAAAATCCACAGAAAAACGCATACCCTACTATAGAGGGACAAGGATATCGCTGCACCTTCGAGTTCGGGGATACACTAACAATAAGTTACATAACAGCATGTCATGAATCAGTTTTCCAAGGCCAAAGAGGTCAACACCATCATCATGAAGAAGTGTATTAGCGATGAAGTGTGAACCTGTGCCAACTAGGCCGAGGTCATGCATAGTAGATGGCCGTCTCGGTCCTCCGTATCTTTACGACCGCGATCAGTTGGAATTGAGTAGGGGAGTGGTAATAAGTGGGTGTTAGGTAATTCTGTGATGTGTGGTGGTGATGGTGGTGTGTTAATGACCGTGCTCGGCCATCATCGTATTATGCAAGCCTAGGATGGATTGCGATCGGGGGTCGAGTGGCCGGCTGCTCGGTCTGGAGAGAGGAGGACGATCGATGGATGAGAACGAGCTCGCTCTGTCACCCGGCTAGCGATCGCCAGCGAGACCCCGTCAAATATGGCCTTTGTTGGATAATCCCCTCGCAAGAGGTCAGACAACACAACTAGTTCAATATAACTATGATATATTGCGAATTCGAATGGCCTCGTGATGGTGTTGATGTGAGGTTCCTTGGTACAACGATTACGTGAAAAATGTTCCGCTCCGCGATTTCCTGGGCACTGATACCGGGAATTAGGTATAAACTGAAAATATTTTTTTGTGTGGAGGATTCACTTCTCAGGCACTCCGGGATGGTGCGGTTTTTCTGTAAGCGAAAACTCAAGGGAGGATCGGTTCTCCGGCATCGATGAGCGAAAATTCTCCAAAACCTTAATTTGAACCCTCCATTTGGGTAGATTTGCGGGCACACCGTTTTTTTTTGCAATTTCAGGCAAGTCACTTGAAGCTTTGTGAAATCAAAAATCTTACGATGCTTCTAAAACAGAAAATTAGGCTCGCCGAAGCTCAACCAGCTCTCCGCTGTTAGGAGCTGATATATGACGCACCAGGGATGAGCGGAATTCCGATTTCTAAAGGTTTTTGGCCTTCCGATTTCAGATCTCCGGGAAAAAAGCCTGAAAATGCAGAATAAATCGGAAATATTCACGATATTACAATTTTTTACTCCTTTTCTTGCCAAATCTTTAGGATTATTTTGAGCTCTAAATTCGAATTCGAGGTCCTTCTTCACTTTACACAAAGCCAAGGTTGATTGGTTTACATGAAAATTATTCAATAAAAAAGGATGGGACAAGTTTTCGGTGGTCCCGCTCACCAGGAGTGGAGGGTTAAGAACTTCGCTGAACGAATTTACCATTTCCGTGTTCCGATTCCCGGAATTGAGAAGGCCGTTCCGATTTCCTAAAATCAGAAAAAAATTCCGCTCATTCTTGATTTTCACTAATTCGTATCAAAAAAGCGATTTAACACGGAAACTCATTTTTCCTCTTTTGATAGCAACTTGCTTTGAACTGGAAACTCTCCAGAGAAAAAATATATTTGGAATCAGCCTTGAGAGAAGAGTTCTTGGGGGGGGGGGACGCAGCGTTCACTCTTAGACCCTACGTTTTCCAGGTTTTCGAGAGGAACCGTGTGTGCTCTTTATAATAAAAGCTGCAGAAATGTGCATGACGTTCCGTTAAAATCGTTTTTTATCACACTCAACTATCTTTGGAAACATTTCAAAAGAAATCAAGTTCGATGGTGATAAAAATGTTTTACTTACATCATACTTGTTTTGAGATTAATATATCAGTTTTAAAAAATAGCAGAGTAACACCGACGTTTCACAATGCTCTTCCTACACTGAACGCTTTGATATAACTCCAGAATTACTAAAATAGAACTTCAATACGACGTCAAATTTATAGCCTGAAGGGGTTTTCCCACTTCTGCTTGGAACTCTACAGTCGAAGGGGCTAAAACGTGCAGTTCAGTAGGAAAGTGCTAGAACGCCAAATGCTTAATGGGGTGTAACACTGCTACACATTTGAACTTATACACGAGACTTGGGTCAAGGCTTTTGGAAACCTTGTTCTTCAAATGCTCTGCGAATTACGGCTTTTTGAGGGTTAGGTAAGATGGTTGTTCTGCTTATTCTCCCATTCAGAGGGCTTTTCTCCGGAGCGGGTTTGACGAAAGTGGAGCTTTATGATAAAAAACAGAAATAGGATTACAAAACCTTTTTTTTAACTTTGGAGACTAAAACCTCATAAATGCTTCAGTAAATCATTTTTGCAGTAGATCTGCATATGGAGGGCGAGTGTGGGGCAGTGGTAAGAGGCGCTACTGTCACGCACACGGTCGAGTGATCGATCCTTGCCCAGGGTCAACCGAAGCTTCTATCCCTCCGGGGTCGGTAAGTAGGAACCAGACTTGTCCGGGAGGATAAGCTTACTGAATTGATCATCGGCTGCTCCCGCAAGTCATTGTATGGGCCCAATACAGATTAAAAGTCTCTACGATTCTGAATGGAAGTCGAATGTGTGGCGCATACCCAGATGATTGATATACTCCGAGATCTTTATCCTTTATGGGCTGAATATGCTCTTTTAACCCGGCAAATTGAATTTTCTTTCGTTCCGAGCAGAAATGAAGGGATTGTTTCAAAAAATTTTGAATATCGAAAAGCGGGAGGAGAAAAGACAGTTTCGGTTTTAGACAGCGGATTATGGAACTTCAAAACCATAGGAGATCGGCAAGTTGAATAAGAAATTTAGAATCCGCTCATCCCAAACTGCACCATCCATATGTATACGGGTATTTCCGATTTCCTATCACATTTCGAGGCATTTTTCGGGAATCGGACAGCCAAAAAAAAACTATGAAAAATCCTGTCTTCGGATTTCCGCTCAACCCTACTACGAACATGAGCCGGCTTACTGGACTAATTAATTAAAAAAACTTTATTGATTGGAATTTAGACATGGAATCAACGAAAATTATGTATTTTTTAAAAACCCAGTTTAAGTCACACGCTTTTGTCAAGGGTGAAAAGGTAAGAATTTTTCGAAATTCAGATATTCGACTAAATCAGTGCTTGGACCACAATTTGTACTAGCAGAGTCACCAAAACCGATTTCTGCTGAGCTACGGGAACCTAAAGTTTATAAAGCCGCCATAATCCTACTGCGGTGCAGTTTCTGCAAGTTTGGTATAAAGGTATAAATGGTTCTAGGAATGAACTAATTACATTTGATTCCCGTCAAAGAATTGAAGACATTGCAGTCGCCATGAAGACACTCAATTTCATGAAGACATCGCCGTAATGACACAATGCTTATACAGATCCGGATCCATCAACGATAAAACTATGGGCTAGAGGTAGCCGGGATGACCAGACAGAGGTGTTCAGCAATCGGGAAGCCTGGAGAATCTGATTATAAGTCACCCTAAACCCATGAGTTTATAGTTGATATTATTACCCATATTTTAACTTTTGAGCGGGTTGGAAAATTGGGAAACGCTCCCTCTACTATGTACACATTTATTACGACGACTAGGTGTTTATTCAACTCTGGAGCTAAATAGAAATCAGGATATTTTTTTTGTCCGAATTCCCTTCCGAAATTCTCTCGAATTTGTACAACTGTACAATAGGCGCAGCGTTCCATCCCGTCCGGTCGGTTTCCGTACAAATGCGCCCGATGACCTCTCGTGTTGTGGTGAAACGTAGAAAAACTGCGGTAAGGTCGTCGGGCCCAGGAGTTTTTTGCACGTCTCGGAGCTCGTAAATTCGCGATCACCCAGAACTAAACTGGCCGTTGGCCAGGGTCTAGCCGAAAAACGCTTCCACCACAGCAGCAGCATACACAATCAAACCACGAATCCATCTCGCACTATCGATTGCTATCAGTGCGATACAGAATGGGAGGGGGTGATGGATAGATGGGGAAGGTCTGTTTACAAATTGATAACTGCTGTGCCAACAGCGCCCCCACCAACACCAAAAACACACTACCACTGAAGTGATAAAATCTGTTTATCTCGCGATTTTTCTCACATCAAATATACTCAGCTTAACACTTTGCACATGTGGTGACGACCAAGGGTGATGAAGAATGACAAATAGACTTCTTCTAATACAAATTACATCACATGTGGGCACATTTGGCAGCAAAATAGGCCGAAGACAAAAAGATAAATGCCCTTTGCCAAATTTAGTTTAGCGAATGGATGGATTCGATGACGCGCACGTTCATCGCCGCAGCCTCGTCCATTCACTACACTAAATTCTACAAAAAGGCCATATATATAGTATAATAAATAGCTTGAAATAGAAAATGGAAAGGTGAATGAACGAATATAGGAAAGCTAAGACCCGAAGGAGCTTTGGATTCGCTCTTTGGCATATCACAGGGAAGCAACGAGGGCAGCCCTCAGACTAGATCAGACTCCAAAATGGGCTCAGACATGAGCGGCCAGACGAGCAGGACTGGATTCTGGCAGCACGATGTCGAGCCGCTTAGGCGAATGCTGAAGGCGCTTCTTACGGACCACCATGTAGTCTGAAATACAAAAGGATTAAATGGATGGGAAACAAGGGAACATATGTTGTTCTATAGAGCTTTTTAACAAGTAACCTGCAAATTAAGCGCAAGTTGCTTGAAGACTAAGGAATAAGCGCAGTTAGTTGAATGCAGCTTTCGAGTAACTTGTGCCTTACTTGCAGGTAACTTGTTCAGAAAATCGATGAATGATCAAAATGAGAAAGACCAAGAACTAACCAGTCAGTTTCCCGAGGCGCTTCTTTGGAGTGGCATGTTCGCGTTTCGCAGGCGTGATTGGACTCATGGAGATGTCCATCATGGAGGAGTCGGAATCTTCCGACGAGACGGAGATGTCCAGCTGGTTCTCCTTGGTGGGCGAGCTTGTAGCAGATGACATTGATGAAATCAGCTTTGTCCTGGAAAAATTGAGGGTTGAATGACGCGGAAAAAAATTAAAAAAGGTTGAGAATTTCGCTTCCTTTGGAATTTCACCAGCTTAAAGAAGTTGTTTGAAACACAAATAATTTCAAACTAAGAGAAAAACATTCTCGATTAAGAAATGGCATCAAATTATACTCGCAAAGTAGATCAGTGCCTCTACTCAGGGAAAATGGGGATAATTTTATCGAACTTTTCAGATGCTACCGCTTCATCGCCTTCTGATAAAGCCAAAAACCTGTCTATAACCGTTATCATGTATTTGAAAATTCAGTAGACTCAGTAGTACTATGAGACTTTCCAACAAGTTGTCCGGAGACTTCACGAGCTTACATCTCGCTAGTATGTAACTTGTTTTGCTCATACAAGCTTGAAGTTTACACGTAACATGAAATAATATCAAAAACAAGTAACTTGCGACATCAGCGGTAATGAAGGAAACTTATGACAAAATGATTTTTTTAACACAAAATAATTCTTGCCATGAATTTTCAAGTTTCTCAGTTTTCAAATACCGTTAAACGTGTAGGGTTAGAAGAATTTTTAAAAAGAAATTTGCTGGAAAAATAGATGGTTTTGGAGAAGATTCAGGCACTACAGACTCTCAGACCCTACCATAAAGTAGAAATTAGACCCAGAAGGAAACCTTTAAGACAAAAATATTCTTGTGGAAATTTCATTTCAGAGCAATAGGGAATAGTAAATTGCAAAAAAAAGTCTAAGACATGAATAAACGTTTAAAAATACTAGACAAAGACCACAGTTCCTCACCTGTAGAATTCAGGAACAGAATCCTCCGAAATCGGAGTGAACTCGTACTCGGAAGTTCCAGGCATAGGCGATTCACAGGAGAAGTCGAAACCCCATTTGGCCTTCTCTTTCTGACGAATCTCGTCGAGTCGTTCGTTGAGCCATTGCTGGGTTACAGCAGGATCAGCTCTGCCAAAAAGGCAACGTCTTGCGGACCTTTTCGTTTTGGCCGATGATGAGGTTGACATTCTGAAAGCGGAAACAACTGAATTTCGGACGGACATTACTCATTGGTACGCAAATAACGGGGTAAGGAACACAATATTCAAATGGGCGAGCAAGTCGTTTCGAGGCGAATGCAAATCAGTCTCTGATCGGAAAGGCTATGAATGAAGGCAAATTGTGAGAAATATGGGAGTATGACTACTTTAAATAGTGGTTTGCCCTGAGAAAGAGAGGTAATGGTCAAGTCCAAGACTACAATGGGGTTACGGTAGGATCAGCCAGTCCTCAGCGCTGGTCGGGGCCATATATGCCATGCTGGCTTGGAGCGGATATATTCGAATGGCGACTCGTAATTGTTAGGGGCGGAGAGGGTCATCTGAGCGCAAAGGGTACCAGAGGTCAGGGGTCCTCTAACAGCGGCCGCGAACCGAGTCAACACAAATACGGATCGGATTACCCGGTAAGGGCGGGAGAAGAACAGGCACCTTTTGGATGGATAGTTGATACCCGAGACTCGGAGCAGATACGAAAGGGCAAATGCCGCTGTGGTCCGCCGCCCGCTACACCAAATGTTTGGGTGGATGAATGAGTCAGAGGAGGAAGACGGGGCGGAAAAGGTCGGCATTTGGAGCAAGGTGTCCCCAAAATGAACCCTATGAGCAAAATCCAGCCCAGAAGCAGTTGGGGGCTGAGTGTACGAGCTGTGTGGGCTGCGCGCAGTGTGTTCAATAATGGCGCTTGCTCGGCTGCTGGCGCAGCTCGACTCCGCCTCCAGCTGGCAATGGGCCAGATTCTCACGAATTCAGCTGGCCACGCCCTCGAACCCGCCCCAATACGACTGTCGGGAACGGGGAACAGCGACCATAGATGGGCGAAGTGACGTCAGCGAACGCGGATTTATAATGAATTCAACTGTCCCGCCGAATGGATCCCGAACGGCAACGTCACGGATTGTATTCATCGTGATTAACTTCCGCACGGCTTCGTCATGATCAGTGTCAACACTGGACTGACCAAAAGTCCGAGTTGTAACAATCGCTTTGTAACAACAATGATCTCTAAGCAAGAATTTTCAGCCATTTTCGGAAATCATGCACTCAAAACTACGGAGATTAAGGAATCTAGATTAGGAAAATCGAAGACATTCTTCAAGATAACCGTATTTTATTTTAAGTTGCTCGGGCGCGAGTGAGTCCACGAAGCAGAGGAAAGGAGAAAAAACCCTGCGAAATCCAGTTCTCGGAGTGAAGTTCTCCTGAATCCCCCTGATGCATTCAGTGCCCACCGCCCATTTAGTGTGTTTGGTGGAGCATAATTTGAAACATCGGATGTGGTTTTGCACTTCAAACTTTTTAGGCTATGAACTTCCTTCAGTATTTCTTCTACCGAAATTTCCTTAAAAATTAGGTTTTTACTGCGCATGTTTACATGTTAGAGTCCCTCGAAATAGATAGCATTCAGAACGTCGACAACTGTTCCTTTGGACAGACAGCTCTACTATGTTGCGAGCGCACTTATCAGATGAGTCGGCTGATCCACCTGTTTACCACCTTTAAAGGCAGCATCCATGCAAAAACCACATTTGGTATTTTCTTTTCAATCCAGTGCTTCAACCAAGTGAAAATAGTTTATGCTGCGTAATCATAATGCTATAGCCTAGTGAAATCTGCTCCGTGGTCTGAAAACCGTTTTCCCGGTCGATCATCTAGTACCAGAAGCAGAAGCGCCACAACAGGCTCTGGCTGGTCGGGGAAATCCAAAATTCCATATTCTTTATTTCGAGAGATCCTCGAGTTCGAATGCGTGTATTAAAATTTTCTTGTTTTTGAAGAATTTCCGACACTGGCAAGGCAAAAAGAAATAAAAAGCCCAAGAAGTTTAAGGGCCTAAACCATTTCGGAAGTCCAGTTTTCCTATATTTGTGTATTACACAAGACACACAGGACGGACGTAAAAAAGAGGCTGAATTCTCCGGGGCTTTCGAACGATTTTTCTTCGAAATCGGAGTGTTTTGGGTGGCCTGTTTGGGATATATCACAACCTGATAGGCCAACCTGTGCAAAACAGTGAAAAAATTGAACACGTTTCTTTTTGCGCGTACGCTGCGTTTAATAAGGATTTTTCTAATCCCGAAAATTCCGAATCAATTTTCAACATTTAGCTTCAGAGGAGTATAGTCCGAATATTCATAGTAAGATTTGTAAGGCGCCGTAATTGTGAATGGTCAATGAATTCTGTTCAAATTTTGATGTTTTTGAATGTTATGTGCCTTTTTATAGTAAGGTATATGATCACAAGATACTTCATAACGGTCATTATAGTTCATTTTGAAAATGATAACTAGTTCTTCCCAAGGTTGGTGAGTTGAATACAAATCTTAGGTGTCAGGCAGGAATCGATCCCGCATCGCATCGCTTTCCGGGCGAGACTTTTACCATTACATTACCGACACCGCTCTGCAGTCCTCAGCTATTCACACATGAACTGTGTGGGCACATCAACAATCACCCGTTAACGGGTAGGATCTGGTCAGCGCAAATCGGCATTAAATCCAGTTAAAGGCAGTATTCACGATGATTTTTGTTCCCGAGTTTTCCACTCAAAACAATGCGTTGGCAACCAAGTGTTACCAAATTTGTGGAAAACTGTATTAGTTAGGGCCCTAAGGAGAAAACGTAGCAACAGAGAGTAGAGAACCGGAAAAGAGGATTTCAAAAAAGATTTCATTGTCACAACGAACAGTTCCTGTGAGAGTAAAGAGGCGGGGTGAGAGTAAAGGATTTCGTGCTCTTTTGGTGCGTTTTTCTCGATTTCTTCGTCATTTCAGTTCCATCCGGGGCCAAACAATCGAATCAGCAATTAATCTTAAAATAGAAGATTATCGTGAGCACTGCCTTTAAAGGCAGTGTTCACGATGATTTTCGTCCCCGAGTTTTTCACATAAAACAATGCGTTGGCCTCCAAGTGATACCAAAATTACGAACAAACGGTGAGAAACGCATTAAAACGTCGTATTTCAGGGACATTATTCTATAACATGGACTAGTTGTCCGGTTGGATGAACATGTTCATGGTGGTTGTCACCGGTGGAAAATGGGGTCGATCGAAAAAAGAAGAATATTTTATGCAAAGCAGGATTAGTTAGGGCACTAAGGAAAGAACGGAGCAATAGAGAGTAGAGAATTGCAAAGGACGGGTCCACAAAAGATTTCATTGTCACAACAAACAGTTCCTGTGAGAGTAAAGAGGCGGGGTGAGAGTAGAGGATTTTCTGTACTTCTGGTGCGTTTTTCACAATTTCTACGCCATTTTAGTTATACCCGGAGGCCACTTAATCAATATAGTTAATAATCTCAAAATTGAAGTTTATCGCGAACACTGCCTTTAAGCTGAGGCCTTTCGAATTTGATGTTTTTGAATATTTAAAGGCAGTGTTCGCGATAAATTATGCCTGCCTTTTTTACATCTTTGAACTCTTTTGAGGAATCAGAATAATAGGACCTATAAGAAAAATTTGCGAAAAATTCCGTTTAGGGCCCAATTTTAATGCTGAACTTTTCTGTCTTTTGATGTTGGGCGGGCCCACTCCACATCGACGGCATCGATGATCTCGAGACGGGGGCTCTCTACACACCGAGAGAGGAGTTGTCCCGTTTTTGCAGTTAGAAACGTAACGCTACGCAATGCAGGCGGAGTGGTCCCGAGTGGAATTAGAGCTGCTAAAGGCGCGACAACTCCTCCCTCAGTGTATAGAGAGCCCCTGTCCCGATGATCTCTAATATCAAGAACATCAGCTGGCTTTGAATTGGAATTCAATCAATGAACATTATCCTCCGGACTGACATGCTCAAATATTTCTGTCCTTGTCAAGTAAAACATTGAATGAAGGGCTTGCTTTCATTGCTTAACTGTTGTCATTAGCTGAATTTGCTTTTCAAATCCTACGCTTTCTCGAATATCCCACTCCTTGACTGTAGTCGGATATTACGCTTTTTATAATATCTGACTTTTCACCTTTAGTCGAATGTCACACTTTTTCGAATATTCGACCTTTCGAATAAAGAGTTGACTTTTTTACTCGACTGAGGCAGTCGGATATTCATCCGAATATTCAATCCGAAACAGTTATACTGAGCTTGCGCACCAGAAGCTCCTACATACCTTCTAAAGAATTCTTAGCAAAAGAAAAAAAAAGAAAGAGAGTAGATTCATCTAAAAGTTCAGAGCGCAAAACCATTTTAGGCGCTGCAAATTCTGTTACACCAAACACAAAATAGCCTCCAAGGAATTTTTTTCCCGGAAAAAAGAGGGTCCCGTGAAAATTTCTAATTGTATCCCTTTACATCGTGGGCCATCCTGCTTAAAAGATTACAAACAAGGAACGTACGCTGCCTCCAAAGCATGTCGATGTAGATAAGACTATTCAAAATTAATAATGCAGTGAAAAACCTCTTGAATTTAGAGGAGTTGGAAATCGTTGCATTGGTAAAAAGGTGAACACATATCCACATACTACTCACAGGTTCTGTGAGCAAACTAGTTCAAATCATAAAACGAGGAGGAATGTGAATCCTGATCCGTTTAGAAGGCCGGCTAGTCTTTGCAGAATATGTAACGCACCTTCAAACGGAATCTCTTCGTGCATTTCAGAAAGTACGGAATGATCCAACGGGGAACAGCGTTCGCGGCAGGAATCGCTTGCCATATTTTGAATTTCCCCATAGATTCCACTGAGAAAGCCCCCCAAACATGGGAGAAACCGCAGCTGAGGGTTCCGATAAAGCTCAATTTCAAAGCTTTCAGTAGTCGGTTAGTAGGCCGTGATTATCTGTTAGTGTTTAGGAACGATACTCTCTCAGAGAAAAAGAATCAAGAATCATGTAAGAAAATGATTCTCTTAGCGATCACCGGCTCTTTGCCGTGGTGTTTCGCAATATATTGCAGGCATTCAATCATCGGAATGTGAGAACGCCTCCATGAGTGTTTTCACGCAGGCATTCAAAAATTCAAAACAAAATTCAAAACGGAGAGCGACGGGATTAGTTTCTCTCATTCGTTTTTTCAAGGACAATGCTATGACGTGCGGTGGAGAGATTGATAATGAAGATGGAGATGTCCTATGTCGATAATACGTTTGAAAAACTTATCAACCGAAATGTGATTGCTTGAAAAAAGAACCTTGGCTCGGTCCCAAGATCTCTTCCTTATGGGTAGATGTTGGTTACGATGTTTAACCAGGCTTATATTTGACAAATGGAAATGGTGGGTAGGGAGAGAGTTAACTAATTGTGAAAGAATCCACTTCTTACCTAAGGTTCCGATGAATTCCAAATGTGGAATGAAAACGAGGATAATGTCGCATGTTCTATTGCTTGACGCCACCTTTGAAAGGACAATCTACTAGTGTAGCGTAGTGACAGGAGGCGCCACTGTATTCATAAACGGTCAGGTTCGATACCTGCCGGGCATTTTAGAGACGCGCTCTCTTCCAGGTAACGGCTCATGGACCTGGTGCACGGAAAAGAGAGAGCAGCGGACGAGTTCTCTGTGCATTGACCCAAAACCACTGAACAGACCAGTGACGTTAACTCAGTGGATTTCCACAACGCGTGTTGCATATAGGCGGCCAACTCGTCCACGCCCTCTCCATTTTCGGGCACTGGTTCTATAAGCTCGAAACTTCCTATTAATTTTCTTGCAACTGGGACCTTCCTGCACGGTGAAAATCCGGAGTCCAATCATGCGCATTGGTAGGTTTCCATCGCAGATTGTTGCTTTAAAAAAATGTGGTGTGAATGTAACAAAACATGGAGCGTGAACCTGTAGCTCACATCAGTGGCAATTTTCTATTCACTAGAAGTCATGACGAAGAGGTGTTTTCATATAATTCTGAATACGTGCTCTTTAAAAATCAATTTTTTTGTGTACTCATTCAGAGAAGGGCTTGAATACAACTGCACAGTTCAACTGTGGGAGAGGAAGTGGAGGGAAGCAGACATAATGGGGAGGAAGAGCGGCATCTTGCGACCTTCGGGTGAGTCATGTGAGTGCCATGCATATGTTGACAAAACCGACGGACAACAACGCTTCGCACTTCACACGTCAGTTCCGTCTGTGCTTTACGATTTATCACTCTGCGAGACCTGGTTGAGCCATCCATGGAGAGAAGGTGAGGGACTCTGCACTCTAATGAAGTCAGCACAAGGGCGATTCCTAACTTGGAAAAGTTAGGATTTCGGCAAATGATGATCGTATTCAGGGGTCCTCGGTAACCTACAGTGCAAGACAAGACTTCATGTCCAACCTATTTCTTGGGGTTATCTGAATTTCTAGGTTTCTTGCTGCGAAACTCGCATAATAGTTTTCATCGTGTAGGAATATACGTACCAATAAACTTTGACTCATCCCTTTTTAACAGGAAGTTTATCTTTTTTTTGTACTTTCAATGGTAAAGTACTCGATGAAAAAGTTGCCCGTTTTCTTGCGAATCGTAAGCTTTGGGTCCCTCTTAGAAGAGTAAGAACGGAAAACGACCAGGATGTGGGTGAAAATCTCGTGGTCCAGCCGCCCCATTAGGTCACTCCGCCCACATCATGTAACAGTTGTCCACCGTATTCGTTTCAACAGAGGAGCAGTTGCCGAAATTTCAAATACTCTTTATTCCCAGAGATTCTAACATCTTAGCATGTGCATTGAACCATTTTATCTCGAATGAGTTTCCGGTACAAGAAACGGAAAACAAAGCCACTTATCCTTTCATTCGCGGCCAAATTTGCCTCCTTTCTTCGCGTGCGTGTGCGGAGCGGAGGCGAGACCGCGAGAAAGCGTGGAAGAGAAAGAGACTTAGCATACACGTGCACGCGCACGCGATCGACGAAATTAAAATCACGAACTCCGAATCCTCTCTCCAAAATAGGGGATACCTCTATTTTGGAGTCAGGATTCGGGGTTAGCGAAGTTATTTTTATCGATACGAAATCAAATAGTTATCAGACTATTGTGTAAAAGCGTCTGCTGTCACATATTCGTCCCCAGATGCCTCCGAAATTGATTTGCAAATTAACTTGATGCAGCGGATCATGCTGCACTAGGGCCTATCTTAGGTGCAATAGAGTGAATATGAAAGTTTTTCGCGGCTTTTCTCCTGTTCTCAATCCATGACGGACTTACAGGGAACCATAGCCAGAAGATTGTGTTCTAAGCGAAGCCAAAAATTCTCAAAAAAATTTTCTTGGATGTCTCTATTCTATAAGAAAGGAAAACTTCCCTTTTAAAATAAAGAGTAATAGAGACAACCAGTTGGCCGAATCTGAGTGTTTTGAGGTTTTTCTACTCACTTAAAACGATAATGTAAGTTTTAAAAAAGAAACATTCGAGAAATTCCGATAGCCCCAAAATTTAATGCAGTTTTTATGGGCACTGTATTTCATTGCTGCACCTAACGCAGCATTAGGGCATGAGCTTCTTTAGATCCCAGCGCTAATATCAGGTGTTAGCTTTCAAACCACTCAAGATCTGGAAAACTACAATATCAGCAAAACTCTACCTCCTCTTGGACCTGCTCGCACTCTCCTGGAAGTGTTGATCAATGGAATTCCCATCATTGATCGCTGATGTCCTCCTCCTCCTTCTTGACGTTCGCCCTCCGTGTCGAACCGGTTGCTAACCATGTGCAGCCCGCGCAATTTTTCCGGTTCGCTCTGTACTTGTAAACATCGTGACGGGTGATATCAACAAAGACCTCTCTGCCCAAGGAACTCGTTTTTTGGCGCGAAATGAAACACTGAAGCCCCGGAGAATCGAATTCTTTTAGTACTTTCGTTGGACGTCTGGCGCGGACAGCGGCGGGAGGAAAGGACATATTTTGAGGGGAACTTTTGAGGAACGGGGACCGTATTCCGTTGTTTTCCTGTTGCTATTCGCTACAGCATCACATAAAGTCAGCATATCACAGAAACCTCGAGACAGGCAGGTGTTCGGCCCCAGAAAGAAGCAAATCTCACGATTTTAGATTTAACTCCTAGTCAATTAAGACAAAACTATCGGGTTAGGTTCCCACCATTGACTGGAAGGCCACACGCAGACGATCACCCACGATGCGCGCACCAAGTTCCCAGGGTAGAAAAAGCCTCGAATCAAATCGGAGAAAAAGCGGACGGGTGTCAGGAATGCTTAGAGAAAAAACTGCTTGCTTTTTGCACGAATGACATAAGCGTGGCGGAATTTCGCGGAGAAACCTGCTCGATCGGCTTTGGGGACTTGGTTGGGGTGAAATAATCTCAAGTAAGAAGAGTTGAGGAATTCATGCAATCGGTAGTCCGTTTCACGTTGAACGTGTATGGCACCTAATATTAGATCTGGATTAGAAGTCCAGCTCTGAACTCCAGAAAAGGCATGGAATCCTTCCTATGTATAAGCTCATAAATTTTGTGAGCATAGAATTCCCGTTCCAACTCAGAGAAAGGGTGATCTACGATGGAAAACGAGAATAGTTTTCTCTGTCAGAAAGAAATCCGAAATCCTGTCAGAATGAAAGCTGTGTAGAACCGCTGTTGCGAGACGCCATGCAAGCAATATAGTGTGCTAACAGTGCTAACAAGGGAACCACAATAAGTCATTGTGACCATTGCAAATGAAATGTAACTTTCTAGAACTATTTTCGGACGAAAAGTCCGAATGTGCCCATCGCAGCTGCCTAGACCTACCCTGAAAAAAGTTATAGGCGTTTTTCTCTGATTTTCGTACCTATTGTACCCTCCAGAAAGCGCATTATTTTTACGAAAATCCGGAAACGGACCTCATAATCGTGTTCAGCGCCCAAAACTACCCCACCATTTTCCAAGCTTTGCGCAGACTGGCAGCGTTTTGGACTTGTACGGATTTTCGGTTGGGCGTTTATTTACACCGTTTAGGGGGCTTTGGAAGCGTTTTAGAGAGATATTCCAGATTTGGCTAAAAATTCGCTCTGGGGCGGCATGCATGAACGCTGCGAAGGAGGCCAGGGAGCCGCTCCGCGTCCTCTGTGCGAAGCGTCGAGCCAGAGGTGACCCGAAAAACATGCCGTCCGCTTTGCGTAACGACGCAACCTCACCACGTGCGGTGAACTCCCCGCCTAACTGTTTTTGTTTTAAATTTTAATCTTGCTTAACTTTGTTTTTTTTTTGTTTTCTTCCTCATAGTTAATTACTTTTCGAATTATTTTGCCGTTTGGCTCTAATGTTTCACAGAAATGAAGCCGTTCTAGATAAGGACCAAATCAAAAAAACAGCTGATAGGCGTGGGGTTTGCTGTGCGTAGTGAGTTTGCGTCCCAACGTTAAGCGGACGGCATGTTTTTTCGAGTCACCTCTGGCTCGACGCTTCGCACGGAGGAAGCGGAGCGGCTCCCTGAACTTCTTTGCAGCGTTCATGCATGCCGCCCCTGGAAGGTTATTCGGTGTGCTGAACACGAATCTGATGTCAGTTTATCGATTTTTGACAGCTTACGGTAGATTACGGTGGGTATACGGTAGTTTGGTCAGAATCTCAGATTTGTTTGAAAGTTTCTATGTGGGGGTTATTTGGGGTGCTGAATACGAATTCAATGTCCATTTGTCGATTATCGGAATACTGAGGTAGGTTCTGCCTCCTAAATGGCATGTTACCTACCGTAACCTACAGTAAACCTCAAAATTTCTACAAGCGAACCCCAGATTCGTGTTCAGCACCCCCAGATTGCCCCTACATACATATTCCAGCAAAATCCGAAGAAAAATTCGGAAACACCTCAAAAATTCCATGGGGGGTAGGTACCCTTACCTTGTCGCGGAGCTTTAAAAAACGCTCATAAGTTTTTTCAGAGTGGGTCTAGGCAGCTGCGATGGGCATATTCGGACCTTTCGTCCGAAAATGGTTCTAGTAAAGTACATTTCATTTGGAATGGTCACTATGACTTATTGTGGTTTCCTTGTGAGACCACGGATAATAGTACAAGGACCAGGAGATCTCTGCAGGGTTATCTCCAATCTGAGTGTTGCAGCAATGGTTGTCCGCAACTGCAGAGCAGAATTTAGTTTCGATAAGGGCAGTACATACCCAGACAATGAAACGCTGCACAGCATCTTCCCCGTCCCGCCCAGTTCAAAAGATTAGCAACAGCTGTTCAAAAACCGAAGGCTTCGTATGCTCAGAAAACCATACTCAATTGTTTTAATTCTTAAGTGAGTGTATCCCTCTATTACATGAGAGTGGCAGAACGGCCTCTCAAGAGCCGCTATTAGTTGAGAGAACAAAGGTTCAAAGGGGTCAGCAGTCGCGTTTCAATTCGCGCCAATCGATTATGAAAAGTTGCGCTGGATCCCAAGTAATTCTCACCAGAATGGCTACAGAGTTTTTCAGAGCGAGGGGACGACCGCCGCGCTTTCAGAGTGCGCGAGCTGAGCGAGCCTCGGCGTGAGCGCGCAGCGACAGCAGCGACGTCGCGCGATGGAAATGGCTCCGATCACTTTCGTTGCTGTCGCTGCCGTACGGCCTAAGTTTCTTCGAATTTGGCGGTGAAGAGGTAGGAGATGCACAGACGGAAATAATACTTAGCGACAAGTCTTGGCCACGCCCACTTTCTCCCTCAGGGTAGCGACTCCGCGAATTACGTAGCGACGCCACTCTGAAAGGCCCTTATGAGCAAATTGTGATAGAGGTCTGCCGAGGGGGCGGCCCCTTTTGACGGAATACCATACATTCGGATCCCTGCATATTTCCAACTGTACGCTTTTGATCTCTCAAACTCCTCCTACGTTCTCAATTGGACCAAAGCAGGAGATTGAGCTAGGAAATGGTATGTGGTTTTTGCGCAAGATGCTTTTAAGCTTCTGCTGCTATCGTCCCTGAATTTTAAATAACAACATCAACATTTTATTGAGGTCTGCCCACAGCTGCTTGACTCTTGTTTGGCTGGTAGACTCCGCAAAATCTCTATTGACCTGTCGATTTTGATTATCACCAGTAGCGGAATGGTGGGCCCCGGTGAGATATAAACAGTGATAAAGAGGTTCCGACGAAAACGCCACCGCTTCGCGCTGTGCTAGTCGAAAACAGGACTTCACTTGAAGCGAGCTAGAGTTTAGCTACTCTAGTACCTTTTTCTCCATTTCCGATTATCGATATAACATGTTTTAAAATAGTCATGACTAGTAGGATTCCATTGAGCTTTCGCCCATTTTGTAAGAAAATTGCTCGTGCTCTTTCTGTTCGAAATCACTACCATTTACTCGGGTGGTGCAAAAGGCACTGGTGTCGCTGCTCCTGAACCCAGCTGTGACCACACCATCTGTGAGAACCCCAACAGGGATACTCCCTGTTATGAGACGCTCGGGGGTTCCCTATGCGAATCCAGGAGCGCGAAAGATGTATTGAGAATTGATTGGACATAGGTAAAATCTGTCTGAATGAGACTGTCCACCCACGAGGTCGAGCAGATGCCGCGAAGGCGTTTTCTGGAAAAGCATTCCCAGGACTGTTATGAACTGACTGGGATATTGTTCACTACGGGTCTCATATTCGTGATAATCGACGCAGAGGTCCTAAAAGTGCCTTGGCAACGACCGCTCGACACGCACGCCGCTAGAGACGCCTATTTAGACTGCAGGACCTATTGTATATTAAGTTCTACTACATTGGGTCGCTGCCGCTGAAGACAGCGACGAGCGACAGTTGCAGAGTTAGGCTCCTGTACATTTGCAGTATGTCCGCCCTACGCGACTAGTCACTGCGACGGACGCTCTCTAACGGCGTAAAAACCGCCTTCTTCAGGTTATTCCAGCCATTTCAGAGAGTTGGCACTTTTGTTGTCACAAAAGTGTGTTCTTCGTCCATGTTTCGGCCATGGTCCACGCATTCTTTAAAACTGTCGTGTAAGTATCGGCAATCTAGCCATGATTATCATACTGTAAATACCGTAATCAAAGACTCCAAGGCTGTTTTCTTCAGAAGTGAAGGCTGATAGTTTGTGAAACGTCCGGACGATGTTCAGCAAGGTCAGCCAAACTCTCTAACCTCAATTGTAAGGTCAAGATTAGACCAGACCTTGCCTCTAAGCAAAACATTGTACTTTATGGGTAGAGAAAGTGAAAATAGTCCTAATCTGTGATGGTTACCACATCAAGTTAATACGGTCCTCCTTCATAGTTCACCCGTGTTGTTTCTTGGTGCTATCAGCCACTCTTTGACAAGGGGCAATAAAGGGATGTGTAAAACGACATGCTGGAACAAAACCGTGATAACAGGCTTCGTTCAAATCAGCTACTCAGTGCCAGAGCTTGCCATGAGAGCGTAAAGCGTTGCTTTCACAACTCCCATCCTCATGAAGTATGAATTCAGAAAGACTTAGGTTGCCGCGAGTGCTTTGATTGGTTCGGCACCATACCTTGGAGCAAATGACTGATTTCGATTGGCTACATAAGAACTTCATTTTTGATGCATACAAAGTAATACTAAAAGGTGTGCAATTTGAAAAGATGTTGAGTTTAGGTCTTGAGTTTAATCATAGCTGATTACAGATCTTCGAATGAGAAGATCAGGTTATTCAAATATCAGCTTAGTTCAAAAGTTTGGGCCTACCAATCAAAAGCAAAGCTTTTTCCCCATCGGATAGTGTTCATCTTTTCTCGGGGATCTTGATCTACTTCCAATTTCACATCAAAATGCAGAGGAATTTTCAGGCTCCGGAAATCTTCAGATGTCTCTTTTTTAACGGTAGGTCTATCTATTACGGCTGCTCAGGTGCGTGGAATAATTTAATGCTAGATTTTGTTAAGAGGACCAGAGAGTAATGTCGTTTTGGCTCAGGTCAATACTTGATCTTCAGTCAGATTCCAATCCGTTTCAGACGATCGAGGAAATGAACCACTTTTAGTCGACCATCCAAGAACATTTGAAGCAGATTGGGGGAAAGTAAGCAGGTTAGGTGTTTTGAACAACCAAAAAGGCGTCATTCTCCATCACGAGAATGGAAGACCGCACTGTGCAAGGCGAACCCTAGAAAAATTAATGAATCTGGGTGGGAGGTGCTGCCTCATTCACCATATTCGCCCGATGTTGCACCATCGGATTTCGACTTATTCCGTTCGCTGCAACACTTAAAGGCAGTGTTCACGATAAAAATAGTTTCTCTGTTTTTTTCGGCCCATATTGAAAGCGGTCCCATGCTGATTCCTATGATGTCACTGGAGTCTCGCAAGACCTTCTAGGAACGGAGGTATGGTCCCTCAAAAATTGAGCTAGGGAAGCATGGTGGACTAGTTGTCCGAGGCTTGTAACTTCCGTCTTTTGCAGCCGATGTCTGCGAGCTGGCCTGAGTAAAGAGAGAAGTTGATAATGAAGGGAAGACGAGCTGACCTGAGTAAAGAGAGAAGTTGAGAATGAAGGGAAGAACGGGCTATTGATCAGAAACCATTGCTCATCTCACATTCTCGAGTTTTCATTTGTTCATATCGGAGGGCGGGCTTGCGCTTTTGGGGATTGCCATCCGCTCAAAGTGGCAACTTCGGTCACTTTTGGGGCTCTTCCTGGCCCGTTTTCATGCGTGCTTTCGTCGCCAACGTTACAGTGTGCCCCTCCACTACTCATACCTTGTGGAAACTGAAACACATTTTTTATCATTACACTGCCTTTAAAGCAAGGTTCGCGGTAAAAACGATTTTGAGTTTCCTTCATGAGATTTGGTCATCAAAAAAGTAAAAGAAGTAAAAAAACCGGCTAACTGCAGGTGTCGGCTGTCCTCTCAATTAACGAGATTTTCAGTATTTCTTGCTTATCCGCCTTTAATTCTGCTGTTAAAGTGATCAGCAGTCTCCAGAAAAGCTCAGAAATTACTTTAGAAGCAGAATAAAAGTCGACAAAAGAGCAATTTATAGAAATCTCGATGAATGGGAGCGGGCGGACAACAAGCGATAGCTTGTTCCTGAGCGTTTTTTTCTACAAATTTTCACTTAAAGGCAGCATATACACTCGTAAACGTGGTTGAGAGAACTACGGAAATGGAATGGGATGGCACAGAACACATCGCCTACGCATTTTGAAACGTCAAAAACGATCCAGAATGACTTTACATGATTGAGAATTTGGCCACGCCCTTGTATCTGCCCGCCCCCTGCATTTGTTTTTCTCCTGCAAAACACGCGTGCTGGGCTATTCCCACCATCAGCGACGCTTGTGGGTGGCACAGTAAGTACAATAAGTAAACCACATACATCGACGACGGTGAGAATCGCCCAGATGGCTTGTTTTAGAGGAGAACGGCAAATACGGGGGGCAAGGCCAACCTTTCACTCGTGTAGCGGCTTTGTGGGTCGTTTTTGACGCTTCAAAATGCGTAGACGTTGTGCTTGAGCCGTATCATTCTATTTCCGTAGTTATCTCAATCACGTTCACGAGCGTGTATAGTTCAGTTCCGCAATCGCGTTCAGTCATCATTATCACAATCGTAGAAGCGAAGCGGTTGTGTTCGAAAAATTCAACTTGAATCATTCTCAAGACAACCGCTTCGCTTCTACAATTGTGATAATGAGACTTTGCGGACTGAACGTGATTGCGGAACTAGATGATATGCTGCCTTTGATTTAATTTTTGACCAGATCTGCTTTCTCATGAGTGTATCATAAGATTAGTTTTTATCGCAAGCCCTGCCTTTAAAGGCATCGTACACGATGAAAACCATATTTGGGTTTTTGATGTTTTCTGTTGTACTATCCCTATAGTGACTAACGGTAGCAAAACGCCCTCTCAAAAACGTCAACTTTTTGAGAAAAACCATTTTTAGAAAGTTCATAGCAAATTTGAATTTCGCGCCGGCATCAACTTGGGATAGTTGCGCAGAGAATGCAAGGAACAGTTTTACGCTTCGTTCCTTGGCGCAGCGTTGGAAGCAATTCACCGAGGATGCCGCTCAACTACGACTTCAGCTGAATTAAAAATGGGCTACCCACCTGCTGCGTCCAGTGCTGCCGGCTGCTTTCGATCGATGCCGAATTCGAAATTGACTGGCGTGTGTATTGCGCCCTACGACGCGTCAAGGCACGCCCGCCGTCAGCAACCCAGGAGCTTTGTTCCTTGTAACAACGGATCGACCCCAAGGCCGGCCCCCCAAACCCAGGAAGCCAATTTGAGGCAGGCGAATCTTCAATCAGAGACGGTTTTGTAACTCCAAACTTTCTGAGTGACATTGTCATGGCCCACTAGTCCGAATGAACGCATAAACCCAAATTCGGTTTTCATCGTGGACGATGCCTTTAAGGTCCCCGTCATAGTCGGCCGAAAAACCGGCCGTCCTAGTCCCACTCGGTCGATATCTATGAGACACACGCAGGACGGGAAGAAATGAAGTGATAAAAACCATCAGCAGATGAAATTCCACCTTCTCTATGTCGTCCTTGGTCGTATCAGGTGGATTTTTATCATTCCAGACGGTTCTTATCAGTTGGGGTCAAACTATATCATATCATAGGGCGATTTTTATCATTTGAAGATGATTTTTGTCACTCCATTTCTTCCCGTTTTGCTTGCTTCTCATAACTATCGACCGGGTGGTACTAGGACGGCCGCTTTCGGCAGACTATGATGGGGGCCTAAATGGCACAACATTTGCGAATTTGGATGATATCCGAAGCGCCATCACTAGATATTTTCTGCAAAACATCAGTTAATTCTTATCAATCAGGGATTGAAAATTCACCCACTAGATGGCAAAAAGTTAATGATAAAGATTGGGGATGCATCATTGATTAAAAACAAAGGCTCGTAAGAATGTATCTGATTGTATTTAGCGTGGAAAATCAATATTACTTTCCGGTCCCCCTTATATATAGTACCGAGACGGGTTGGCTAAATTTTTTTTCAATGAGGGGAACTGCTCATTTTTACGGATATTGAACAGCACGATACCTGTCCTCTCTTTGTTTATAAATGACTTTAAAGGCAATATTCAGGCAATGTTTTCGAGTTTTTCACATATGCGTTGGCCTCCAAGTGTTACCGAAATTACGAAGAAATGGCGAGAAACGCATTAAAACGTTGCAGTTCGCGCTGGTATCAAGGCTAGCCGGCTGTTCAACCTGAGACCATCAACCACTAGGGGAGCGCCGGTGAAATTGGGTCTCGTTGGGGCCAGGCGGAACGTAAGACCTCTGCCAACTCGTAGCTAGATGCCTCCGAGGGCACGACCTGAAACGCCGCCCCATTCCATGTAGCGAGAATTTACGGGTTTCAGCTACGATAGCTAAAACCCGCATATTCTTGTGTCGAAGGTGAAAGGTTGCAAATTCTACGTGTATTCTTCGTAAAAACGAAGGCTAAATTCGAAACATTGATCTCTCTGACGCTAAACCCGTATATTCTCGCTATAATTTTGTAGCGAGAATCTACGGATTTCGCGACAGCCTGTGTTGAAATGCAATCTTAAACCCGCGCTGGCTACGCGGAACGCAGGGATGCCGTTTGAACAGAGTTGGCCCAGTCAACCCACGGACAACTTGACCTTGTGGGTGGTCGTGGAGGGTGACTCCGTGTCGCTATCTGGAAGACCTTGCTAGGGATAATTTTGGCCGCTGTGATGCTGCAGGCCGTGGGGAAGAAACAGCGATGCTGCCGTTCTCAGCTGGGATCGCCTTTCTAGTACGGATCAGGACTGGGTGGGTCGATCAACCGAGTGCTGTAACGAGAATATGCGGGTGCCGTAGCGAGAATTTACGTAGAATATGCTGGCGCTGTAGATAAAATTTTACCAACTGAGGCTAAACTTTCCGTAATTTACGTAAAATCTCGGGTCAAAATTAGACTAGCTGCCTGCGAAACCCTGGGCATCTCCGGTTTCCATGTGAGGCATCTAGCTACGCGCTGGTAGAGACAGTACTTTTTTGTTAATAGGGCGAGATCTGAATTCAACAAATTACTTCGGTCAGGTTTGGTAGTTGGAAAATTTACTGAATTCAAAAAGGCGCTTGAGGGTTATCTGCTATCCCAAGAGCGATGTCTGTAAGATCTCATTCCTCATGGTGCCGGTGTATGCCTAATAGTCAGTCATCCATTTGCTTTAATATTGTCCGACAATCTTTAGAATCCTTAATAGCCGTTTAGGTGTTTCTTTTCGTTGTTTGTCTTTTACATGGTTCTACCGTGTAATAAATCAAATCAAATCAACTCAAATTCAGCGACAATATTCTACAGCATGGACTAGTTGTCCGCTTGGATGACCATGTTCATGGTGGTTGTCACCTTCTGAAAATTGGGTCAATTGAAAATGGAAGAATATTAAAGTCAGAACAGGATTATTTAGGGTCCGAAGGAAAGGACGGAGCAACAGAGAGTAAAGAATTGCAAAAGACGCGTTCATTGAAGATTTCATTGTCACAACGAACAGTTCCTGTGAGAGTAAAGAGGCGGGGTGAGAACAAAGGATTTCGGGCCTTTCTGTTGCATTTTTCTTGAATTACTCGTCATTTCGGTTCTCGCCGGTGGCCAGACAGTCGCTTTACCTATCAATATAAAAATCGCAGATTATCGTGAACACTGCCTTTAAAGCAGACAACTTCGTGTTCGCCGTGTATGCAGTGCGATGACTAATATTAATTGTGATTTTGACAATTATCGATTATTTTCCAAAAATTTCAATTCTAACATTTTTTTTTGGTCTTGAAAAAATGATCAGCAGTTGACGATAAAGGTTTACAATATAGGACAGTATTCACAGTATAAGGACTTGTGAGCCCCAAAGTAGTTGTATAATGATGACATGACACGAAAAGTAGATTTAAAAATACCCGAAAACAAAAAGTGAGAACAAAAAGTTTTTCCCGGGTTTCGGAAGTCGGATGCGAAATGCCAAAAAATGCGCGGAAGTGCGGTCTCGGAACACGAGTATGGAATGCCATTAAAGGCTCAGTCCAAACTCAACATCGTTCTTCTGTTTTTATGCCTATCTTGAAAACGGTCTCACGCTGATTCCAATGATGTCTTTTGAATCATAGAAGACCCCTCTGGAAACGGAGTCATGGCTCCTCAAAAATTGAGCTTCGGAAGCATGGTGGGCGAGTTGTCTGAGGCTTGAAACTACTGTCATTTGAAACCAATGTTAGCGAAACGACCTGAAAAAAGAGAGAGAATGAGAATGAAGGGAGGAATGGGGATATTGATCGGAAACAATCGCTCATCTCGATACTATTGAGCTCGAAAGATTGTTAAAGGGGCGTGCCAAAGAGGCTTCCTGATGTGGGCGCCCAAGGGCGGAATATAAAAAAATAATTATTCGATTCTGTTCCGAGTACGATGTGTGTGTGTTCATCGTCTTTTAAATTGTTTACAGAAGTAGTAGATTCCGAAGTCGAATCGAAAACGATTCTATGCTTATTTACGATCTGATCACAATGGTATCTCTGAAATCGCTCAAGGCCCCTAAAACAAACCGAATTATAGGTCCTAAAGGATCTCTATTCTTTGAGAGCTAAAATACTTTAGTGGAAAAGTTGTCTCAGGCCTGTGCTTCTCTTCATTCGCAGTCTGCGCGAGAGCGAACCAGGATGAGGAGAGAAACCACCAATGGAGTGAAGAAGAAGACGCGATTGAAATGTATTCATACATCTAGCCGCTATCGAGTGCGAAACTCAGGAAGGGTTCTCAAGAGGTCGGGTTCGTGGTGGTCGCTTTTATCTAGCTGATTTGGAGGAAATGATATCTTGCATATGGCGAGGGTAATACAAGAGGGTCCACTGCACGATAAAATGAAAATCACAAAATTCATGTATGACGGTGTGCTGTGCCTTTGAATATTCGAATTCCTAAATATTTAGCTCCCTGGCCAGAAGGATCGCTCAGCAATGCTATATTTCCAAGAAATCAAAAGTACACATTAAAAAATGAAAATGAAAAGTGTTGCGCTTCTAATAAATTGTGAAATACTAAAAAATGTTCCAAATTATGTGTCATTTCGAACTTTTCCAGTTAGGAACGAAGGCCTAGCAAACATCACACCGCTAGGTAGAGTCCTCACATTCAATTAAGTTTGACACTTGGATGGAGCTGCGTCAGTAGATCGCCGCATGCGATTGAAACCTTGTGGGCGGCTATGTCGCCAACGCCGCATGGCCAGCTGCAATTATCGCGCCTGGTCCATTCACCAGATTAAATTTGATACGCAAAAAATACCCTTCCTCACAAATTTCCTAATATATTTTCAAATTCGGGAGAGGTTAATTTTGATGGGAGTTATTTGAAATGGACGCTATAGACGCGAAAACGTGTCTATCCGTACCTTCTGTTCAAACCCTATAAGCGGTACTGTACAATACATATAAGTGAACGCTGACCAATAGGGAAAGCGCGCGAGAGCTACACGTGGTAGCAACGGTAAGCATGATATTCAAGTTTCATGGAAGGAGGACTTTAGAGTTGGGCCAGTACGAATGAAAATGATTACCAACAGGGAAACGAGGAATGGTTAGGCCTTGATCGGGCTTATGAATTATCTCAAGAGCCTGGTTTACTGTAGGTAAAATTGCCAGCAAAACGGATGAGGATTAGCAAGAAGATAGACAGCGAAAGGAGGTCGACGTCTGTGCAGATGAGGTCTAGGAAGGGTGTCAGGGCCGAGATCTGACCAGAAGGAAGACAAGGTTAATGCAACGACTCCCTTTCTGCTCTAGAGACGGACTCTGGAAATACTATGAATTTATTTTGAATTAGATGTAAAGTTGAACTATCGCTGAACGAAAGGCGGAAAATTTTCTTACTGAAGCATGCGTCTATGAAGAAAAAAGGATGTATGGAGACTGCCGGTAGGTGTTGTGTTGTATGTCGGTACGATGGTATCAGATCGGCAGCCGCTATTTGCTGCCAGGAGATTGATGGCGAAAGGAGTAAACGAGCATTCAAACGGAGGTCATCTCATAGCGAAAGATCACTATCTTCATGCCTACGCTAGATGTCGTCGTCGACCACGGCGACAGTGCCGCCGGCTGAAGATACGCGGCCGATAGCGGTTGCGTCCACAACAAAGGCAATCTGTTAGGGCCGCGATTGGAGGTTCGGACACTGTTACCATGAATTTCGGAACTTGTTAGATCATTTAGAGCTATCAATGGCATATTGGGAATCAGTCAGGAACTCTGCACATCCTGTTCAATCCGTTAGGGATTTTGATTTATTTGACAGGCAGAGAAATTAAGTTCCGACTTCGAAGTCATGTGCAGCGCTTTGGCTGTGAAGACGGACACTTCATGACGGAAAGCGTTGAGAGTTTCTTGTTAGAGAAATAATGATAAGCTTGGAAAAATGAAAAAGGTTTAACTCGAAGAATTTCAAATAAAAGGAGGCTGTTGACCGCGGTTACTCAAAATACCGATGGGCCCGACGGCGCTGAAAGCCTACCCGGGCTAATCGCGAGAGCATGACGGGCAACTGGCGGTAGACTTATCAAATTTTTTGATTACGGTATGTCACCTCGGACATGCGGTAGTTTGGACAAAGTCTTCAATTTGGCTCAAAGTTTCTCTGGGGGGGGATCGATTAGAACGCCGAGCACGAATATGGAACTCATTCGTTCGATTAAACGGAATACTAAGGAAGGTTTTATCAGAAAAAAAGACGTTATGCCTTTTACTACCTATAGAAACCCTCACAATAACGGGCAGCACAAAAACCATGTCCTGCGCTTTAAAGGCAGAGGACACCCAAAAAAAATATTTTTTAGATTTTGTGCTTATCTTGGAGAAACTCGCACGCTGACCACAACGGTTTCTCTAAGATCGCTGAAGGCCCCCTGCAAACGGAGTTATGGATCCTCGAAATCGCCCATATTTCAAGGGCGAAAACTTAGTGGACGAGTTGTCTCGAGCCAGTATTTCCCTTCACTCGCAGTCGCTACTCGAGATCGAGACAGAATGAGGAGACAGACCGGCAAGAGAGTGAAGAACGACGACGGGGTAAAATTAACTCATCAATTTAGCCGCTAATGAGTTGGAAATTCTGGAAAGGGGTGTGGCTAGTGGTGGTGAGCGAAAGAGGTCGGGCTTGTGGTGGTCGCTTAGATCTCGCTTATTTGGAGGAATCGAGACCTCGCACTTGACATGTATTATGTAGGAGGGCTGTAATATACAATCAAATAAAAATCAAAAAAAAATCATATGTGAGGGTGTACTATGCCATTAAAGGCAGCGTTCGCGCAGAAAATCACAATTGTTTTTTCTCAATCCAATGTTTGAACCAAATGGAGATAGTTAGCGGAACTTGAGACCTCAATGTTGCGCATTCATAATGCGATAGGCTCGTGAAAACTGTTTCATGGTCTGAAAAGGCATTTTCCCGGTCGATCATCTAACACGAGGAACAGAAGCGCCACGACAGGCTCCGACAGGTCACGGAAATCCAAAATTCCACCATCTTTAATCCTCGAGCTCCGACTTGTATATCACAACTAGGTAGGCCTACCTGTTCAAAACTGTAAAAAAATGGATGCGGTTTTTTCGTGTACGCTGCCTTTAAACGACCACCAGTTGAAGAGTTTGAACCGGACAATTTCTCTACAGACGCCCCAGAAATTCATTGATTGGTGCCATCACCTTTTTGTAAAGCCATGTGAAAACTTTTTTTTGGAATTCCCCAGGGCATTTAGGAAATCTTGAGTGCGGATTACTTATGTACTCTCACGCACCTACAAAAACGATAATATAGCTTTCCAAATCTCCGGTAGAACAGTCTCCAGTAATTATTACCAGTCAGCGGTGCGTGCGTGTGCCCATCACTTACTATAACATGCTACAACACCCATTTGTTGCTGATTTTTCGCTAAAACAGCAGACCTGACGATTCTTTTTTGATGAATAGAAGATAGAGATTGAATCAGCTTGAATGGAATTCCGAGTTACAAACCTGCGGAGCTGTCGGAAACGTTAGAACTGTTGAGGTATTTTGCGGACTACGTAGAAAACTTATCCTAACCTTCCATTGCTTTCTAGACCCTCCAAGACGACGATCTCCGCCGAAACGCTCGGGGCGAACCAAATAAAACTGTCCACATTGGAACCTCGAAGGCAGAAAACACAGGACTACGACGTCAAAAAAGTTTTTTTTTTGAAGAAAAGTCATTCGATTTTTCCTTTCGTCCAAATTTTTTCCAGGGAGGAGGTACATAAGAATGCGCTCCGAACACGAAAATAAGGCTCGTTCTGAGTATTTAGAAAAACTACAGCAGTTTTCGGCGGTTAAATGATGTTTCATCTTCGGAGCACTACGCCTTACAGCTTCGAACGGTTTTTTACCATTACTCGGGCAGCTGTGCATATTTGGGCAGTCCCGAGTACGCGGAAGGCAGTGGTAAAAATTGCTGCTTGGGTTATTATTACAAACTTATGCAGTCACTCCTTTGTAGAAAGATATATCAATGAATATTTTTCAAGCTGTATGGCTTCGGGAGTTTCTTATGTTAGTTAGAGGATAGAGTAGGTGGTCATTAATGTTCAAGAATAAGCCAAGTAGTGAATACCAGGAGAAGGTTTAAGGTTGGGAAAACGCGGTGTTTAAGTGCGCCAGAACCTGCCAAGCAGCATTTCTGATAAGAAGCTTCGCAGAGTATTCTGATAAGAGCAAACAGACCAACTTGCCAGATTCAAATTTGCCATCACACTCTTGCTCTCACTTGAACGAACAATCCGCACAAAAATGTTTTAGTTCTCGCATTCTCCCTACTTTGGACCAGGGGTGAGCACACGTCCCTGGAATTTTTTGGCTATTATCACAAGGTTGCCGAGTTGAACACAAAACTCAAGCATCGGAACATACTCGAACCTGTATCGTATCGCTTTCCGGGCGAGAGTCTTACCATTACGCTTGCTTAGAAGGGTATTGTGTAATGGCAACACTCTCGCCCGGAAAGCGATGATATGCTGGTTAGAATCCTGCCTGACCCCGCGAAAATCCAGTCGTGGGTATAACAATGACATTTGAGGTGTGTGCACCTCAAATGAGTGCAACTGTCTTCGGTTCAAATTAATTATCAAATATTTCTTGGCTAGTATATGCACTATGTCACTGTCCAGTAAAACACTTCCCCCCGTTTTGAATTGTCAAATTACATCAGATTTCTAATATAATTGCATTGAAACTATCTTATCATTGCTTTCTTTCAATTCCTCAACTACATATCTTTCCTTTTGTGCCCCCCCCCTTTTCTATTAATATCTTTTTTTTATTCAATTTTGAATAAAAGTCCTGGTGTGCGTAACATTTTTCACAGCGATAATTCTAAAGAATTACGATCTTCTTCCACGTACCATGATAGAATTCGCCGTGAACCTACCGCGAACCCGCCGGGTCGTAGCCTATCAGTCGCCGCGAGTCTACTACTGAATGGTTCATAGCAGGATCACAGAAAGTTCCCGGTGCCGCGAGCCCTCTTAAGGGTAGTGTTCACGATGTATCTCGTTTTTGAACTTTTAGTGTGGAACATTATGGTCGGCAGATATTGGAGGGGATAGGGTCGTAGAAGGCAACCGGAACGGGCCAGAAATCGATAAAAACGGCCGCGAAATGAAAATTTCGTTATCCAAGTACGCCTACATACTTACCCCCGCTCCAACCCCCATTCAGACGACCTTGTGGCGCTGCTAACGTTTCCGATGGCGAATTGCCAGGATACTCCTCCACGTCCAACCTGATCGATTCGCGCACATTTGGCCATCAGCTCGCGCTTGCGGGAACTAGCAGGGCGCGTAAGCCTGCCTGTTCGTACGTTAGAAACCGCTATTTTAACTTATCCTGAGCGCTTTTCGTCGCTGTTTCTCCACTATTCGTTAACTCACGATCAAACAACCCCATTTCTGAGTCGAACTCAAATATGGTATCCAACGTGAACACGGCCTTTAGTGGCATGGACGCCAGTAGGGCCAGATTCGAGCATCGTATACGGCGCGGTTCGTGTGGGACGTTGAACACGTTTAGCAGATTCGCGGCAGGATCTAGGCGCCACAAACCTCGAGACAGAAAGTCGCGGTGCCGAAGTGTTTGCGGTAGGTTCGAGGTTCGTGGCAGGTTCTCGGTAGATTCGCGGCAGACAGGAGGTATGCAGTAGACTCGCGGCTGGTTCGCCAATAGGTTTTATTTGAGTTTTTTTCACAACCTTTTTTCATTACAAAACTGAGAAGGAAATCTGAAATTTCCTTCTTCTCTTGCGTAGCTAACTTCTTTACATAGCTCTTCATTTTTCGTAAAATTCGGCAAGAATTTCTTAGGTTTAAAAAAATTTTTATGCGAAGAAGGATTGGGCTTTCCCAGTAAATGGCTTTTGGATACGTCTTTGGTCGTCGAAGGGGTCTTAACCGCGGTAGGTTAAGAGAAAGCAGCCGATTTTGGATTTTCAAACAGGTCGTCTGTAAATACGTCGAGCTCACGGTTGCATATTAAGAATCGCTGCTTCCGTAAGCGTGCCAAGCCCTGCTTCAGACTGAAGAGTTCGAATTTTCTCCTTGAATTCCACCAAATGGGTGGTTCGGGTTGCTAATACACAAAGTCTCCGCCTGGGAAAACCCATTCAAGACGAAGACCTGCAAGCGATTTCTTTCTCTGATTGCATACTTCGCTGATGTTGCGATTACGCGGGAAACGCCTTATCATTGAACACCGAACATTAGGAGGTATAGATAAGTGAACGATCAGGTTGGAAGACACGACACAATCCTAGGTTTGCCCATTTCTAAACCTCACAATTCCGCCGCTAAGTATCGGTTTTCTTAATCATCGTAACGCCTAGAGATGAATAGAGCCGCAGCAGGGCGCCAAGTTTTTATCTGAGGGTTCGCCTTCTAATGACAGCTGTGTGAGATCGGCAAAGGCTTACAGTAGCAGGATCGTACATATACGAGGAGGACGCGGACATGTTTGTCGCCGTACCATTAAACCACCATAAAACGAACGACGAACGAGGTTTTCGACAATGGAGCGCGGAAAGAGCAGCACGCAATTACGCCGGAGTGACAGATGGTATGGGACGACGAGAAAATCAACACCGTCCCCATGTGTGGACGATGCTGACGAAACTGGAACGGAGACGTTTCGGAGAGGGTGAATTGGGTGCAATTCGTGGACATTTGGTAGAGGATGGGCAGGGGAAGGTTAACGAACTGCACCTGATGAAAATGAGTTCAAGAGGGAAAGTAATAAGTCCAGAAAAATTGAATGTGTATTGGGCCCATACAATGACTTGCACGGGCCAGCAGAAACCCACTTCATTGTTCTTTTCCTCTCTGACAATCCTGGTACCAGTTTACCGACCCCAGAGGGATGAAAGGCTTGGATGGCCGTGTGCGAGGACCAATCGCTCGATCGTGTGCGCGGCAGTGGCCCCTTGTGCCACTGTGCTACACGCGCTTCTAGAATGATTTATAGAGAATAAAATTCATAAAGTCATGGCAATCAAGGTTGGTGCTCACGAGAATTGTCTGACAATGAGTCGAGGGTTAAAGGCATTCTTCGCGCTGAAAACCAATTACCATGTTCAGGCTCAGTGGCATGAATGAGCACTGTACACCACACCGGTGAGCTTCGGCGCCTCGAAAACGTAGGGTTATGAGGTTGGAAGGGATTAAAGATGAGGGTCCGCCACCAGTTCTCACCAGTCATCTGGCACTTTTTCATTGAATGTTGATGCAACAGTCAAACAACATGAAAAGGTTTTTCATGGCCCATTCGACATTTCCGTTGACTAGAGAAGCGAAGCTACACAAAAACATGACAAATAATATAGTAAGGTTTTCTGCGCGTACGGTGCCTTTAGAGGCAGTGTCCACGATGAAATCCATGTCTGGTTTTTTGGTGGAGATCGGCAGCTGCGGGGCCTAGCGCAACCCTAACGTTTAAAAAACTGAGAAAAATGGGCTCGGAACGGTCTCCTACGGCGCCAAAGCTGGACACTCGTCAGCTCGTGACACCCAGATGCACTTTCCACGCCCACCGACGTGAGCAAATGAATGCTCGAGATTGTGAGATGAGCGATGGTTTCCGTCCAATAGCCCCGTTCTTCCCTTTATTTCCAACTACTCTCTTTACTCAGGTCAGCTCGCATACACTGGCTGCAAAAGACGGAAGTTACACGCCTCGGACAACTCGTCCACCATGTTTCCTTAGCTCAATTTTTGAGGGACCATAACTCCGTTCCTAGAAGGTCTTTTACGATTCCAAAAACATCATTGGAACTAGCACGGGACCGTCTTCAAGATAGGCGGTAAAGCAGAAAGTCGATTCATATCGTGAACATTGCCTTTAAGAGGCCCACGGGTAAAACTAAAATTACGGAGAATTTGAGAAAAACGCAACAGAAGAATACGAAATCCTTAAGTATCACCCCGCCTGTTAAGTATCACAGGAAGTGTTTGTTGTGACAATAGAATGTTTTGTGGACCCGGCCATTGCGATTCTCCACTCTCTATTACTCCGTTGTTTCCATAGGACCCTAACTAATCTTGCTTGGCATAAAATATTCTTCTACTTTCGTTTGTCCCAATTTTTCACAGGTGACAACCACCATGAACATGTTTATCCAACCGGACAACTAGTCCATGTTGTAGAATAATGTCCCTGAAATACGACGTTTTATGCGTTTCTCGTCGTTTCTTCGTAACTTTGGTAACACTTGGTGGCCAACGCATTGTTTTATGTGAAAAATTCGGGCATGAAAATCATTGTGAACACTGCCTTCAAAGGAACATTTAAAGAATCATTGTGAACACTGCCTTCAAAGGCAATGTTCACCATAAATCTTGGATGTTCAGCTTCTTACAGATTGAGATAGGTCAAGAGCTCACTATGAATACAGCGTCAGGAAGAACTGCAGAAAGTGACGACAAACGTCTTTTTCCGCCTAAGAGGGACCTCTGGTGTGACGTCATATTTTTGAGAATGTAAGGATTGACCGGTTGAAGGAATGAAGTCTTTACATGTGATAACATGATCCACCTTATCCACTACTACTTATCGAAGCCATTATCTTTGCTGAACGGCTGTTGACGTGTTCAAGCCTCTTTAGAAAGGATTAGTTTGGGAGGCGGGGTGACCCAATGGGTTGATTGGCCCACGCGATTTTCACCCACTTTCCTATGGTTTTTCGTGATTCTCCCTTCACTTTTTTCATCGTTAGCTCTCAAAGCTCGCGTTTCTGTGGAAATAACTACTGATTTTCTGTTCGTGAACACTGCCTTTAACATACTTTGATTTTTGTCGAACCACGGCGGCCTTGCCGTTAGAAAACACATTTAGCAGGGAACAATAATAAATCTTCTTACTATAAATGGAAGAAAAAAGCAGCTGCAGGAGATCAATTGTTATATTTGTATTTATGCTAAGCGTATGGGTACGTGTACCACCGGTGAAACGCTTTGAAGAGATTTTTAATGATTTTTTTGTAAAACAATAAAACCGTCGAAAAATAAAAAAATAGCTGCTTCAGTCTATAGAAACCATCACTTGAGAGCGATTCATGCGATTGAGCCGAGAATTATGTACAGCTTAACAACCCCACCCCCCCCCCCCCCAATATGCGAAAAAGCAGGAAAAGGCGATCCTTTAGGATGTCATCGCCATGCGACATGTTGCGAAAAATTGGCAAAGAAATTCCGGAGACTTTTCTGAGGAATGTCCTACACCACATGCTGGATTCACCGGCCATTGATCCTTCCGAACAGCACTTGTACTGGCATGTGACTCTTGGAGCATCATTTCACTGATTGAAGAAGCTGAAAATTGGTAATATTTATGGATCAACACGAGGAAAGAGAAATTCTTCCAACGCGAAAACCTAAACTATAATAGAAAGTCGATGGGGGTTCATAGTTTGAGTGAAATATTTTCTATCATTTTCTTTTAAAGGCAGCAGACACGCTCAAAAATGGTATCGATTTTAGGACATACATAAGTCGAAGGTTCTGAGCGGGTAATATGGAACACTAACGAAAAAACCAGCGAAAACCGTATGCATATGGAGGAATAAGGGTTGTTTTTGTTATCGGGTGAAATCGGACGAGTTTTACCGGGCGCGGTTGAAACAGCGAATATTAGCCCCAAAATGATTTAGGTAGCTAAGCGAATAGACTCTCACAGCTTGTACTAGAACTCTCACCTTGTTGGACGCTCAAAAATCCAGCCAAAGCGACCGTACTCGAACGATTAATCCGGACGAGTTTGTATTTTTGGGCGGGGTTGACGGAGCTCGGGGGCGGAGTCGCAGAAATTTTTTGACATGCATTGCTCGAATTCAGTAGTTTCAACTCGTTTTTGATGCTTCTAACTTCTTAAGTCTTCCACTAGAGGTCATAACACCCCATCTCAACAACTTTTTCGAGCGTGTCTGCTGCCTTTAATAAAACGATAAAATAACAAAAACAATCCAAAACCAATTCATACACCTAATGCCATTCATTATTAAAAGGTATCGTAACACTTTAATACAGGGCACCCAGAAAACTATTTCTGAGGTCTTATCCTTGTCTTGGAGAGGGTAACACTTTGAACACAACGGTATCTTTGAAATCGTCCAGAGCCCTCTACGAGTGGAGATATGGCTCTTCAAAAAGGGCCTATATTTTGAGCTCAAACATTTAGTGGAATAGTTATTTCGGGCATGTCATTCTCATCGTTCTCAGTCGCTGCACGATAGCGATCCTGAATAAGGAGATAGACCGGCAGGGGAGTGAAGAACGACGACGTGGTAGAAATTCATCCATCTGGCCACTGTTGAGCTTAAAATTTAGGAAGGGGGTGTGGCTCGTGGTGGTCGCTTATATCTCGCTTATTTGGAAGAGTTGAGATCTTGCTTTTGGCACCCGTTATACAGAAGGAGTTTTCTACACAATTTCGTGAAAATCTCAAAATTCATATCTGAGGGTGTACTGTGCCTTTAAGGGCACAGTCTGAGGGTGTATGTATGCTGCTTTTAACTGTTTGTACTGCAGATTACCAGATAGGTTCGCATGCAATAAATAGTGCACGGACTGAGAGGATCGGCCACAGGAGGTGCTCGGGGAGAGTTTCTGAATCTATGACTGTCGCACAACTTTGTGCTAAGTGCACGGCAATTCGTGTTTGCGGAATCACGGTACAGTACCGAGAATTTTTTTTGCAACAAAGGCGTTTTGCTGCGCTTTTTGCCCGCACAAAGTAGCGTGTTGCAATAACTCACCTCACAGGTGACGAACTGAATTTTCGAGCGAATTTTCATGTTCCTCTCACTGTCATGCAAAGGGATGTTAAGAAAAGTGTTTCCAACTCCGCGATTTCGTCGAATAGTATGTATTTCCTTTTTAAATTCTCGTCGGCCGCACTTTAAAATATGACAGGTTCTCGCTGTAATGACCGTACTATCAATTCATAATTTATTTAGTTACGCTACGTCAAATGGACGCATCGTAAACACATAGGCTAAACAGTAAATGGAACTGAGCAATCATCGGAGGAAAACAACCCTCTGTCTCACGGTAACCAATCGAACTACGAAAGCCTTTTTTTTATACTGAGGGAGTTTGATGTGGAAATATCCAATTTTCGATAATCCTTTAGATTTGAATCTGTCACGTTATAACACTATTGCATAGGACTCGTTGAAAGCAATTCGAAATCGGCTTCTTATTGAAGTTGGCCCACTTTCAAGCAAGTTATAGTGATACGGCGCTTCAAAGGCAGTGTTCACGATGGAACAGTTGGGATGTTGATGGAATTCACAGAACGGGTAAGGCTAAGGAGCAGTTAGGCTGGCGCATGTGCACGAGCGACGCAAAAGCTACGTACACGTGCCTCGTTTAGACGCGTCAACCGAGCACCAACTAGTTTTTTCAAAGGCCCAGGGTCAACGCGCCCCAAAGACGACGTAAACGCAGCGACTTTTCGTCGCGCGCGTTACGTGTGCCAGCCGAACTGCTCCTGTGCTCGCACTGTCAACTCGATCAACATCACGAAAAAGTTGAACGTTTTTGACAAAAACGTAAGCTTTGGGTCCCTCTAAGACGAGTAAGAACGGAAGCACCACGAAAAACGGCCAGGAAATGGGTGAACATCTCGTACACCGGCAAACCCATTGGGTTAACCCGCCCACGTCATGTAACAGTTGTCCTGCGTTCGATTGACCAGAGGAACAAGCAGCGAACTTTTGAATGTTCTTTATCGCTAAGGGTTCTGGCATCTCAGCATGTGCACTGGCCCATCATATTTTTGAAGAGTTTTGGGTACAACAAGCAGAAAGCAAGGTCACTTGCCCAAGAGTTTAGAAGCGCAAAACTTTTTCGATGTCAGGTTTGACTCCTTGTATGCAGTCTCCCAAAACACACAAAACTGGCGTAATTAATTTTTTTTCAGAGATATCTTTACATAGTTTTTTTCCGGTATTTGAGTGTTCTAAGGGAACTTTTCTTTAATAAAGGCAGTGGTTGCGATAAAATATGATTGTCTTCTTTTTCTCTCTGAACCCTTTTCTGGGTTCAGAGTAGTAGGACCTATGAGAGGAAATCGCGGAAAAACAGGTGCTTCGGGCCAATCTTTGATGCCTAAACTTTTTTGTTTTTCGATGGCGGACGAGCCCACTCCACATCATCAGCATCGATGATCTCTAATATAAAGAACATCAGCTGGCTTGAAATTGAATTTCAATCAATGAACAGTACCCCTTCGGACTGACCTGCTCGAATATTTCTGTCCTCATCAAGATAAACACTGAATGAAGGCTTTGCTTTCATTGTTCAACTGTTTTGATATGTGAATTTGCATTTATTTCTTTCTCTGAATGTCGATGATCTTTGACTGCTCGGCATGAGACTGCGATCTTCTTCGTCGGCGCTGTGCACGTGTGCACGAGCTGGCTTCTTTGGGCCCTAGAAACTCTAAATCTGGCTCGTTTTTCACCGCCCTACCTTCATAGTTATTTAGCCGTTCTCGATCTAAGCTGATTTCTAAAGTTTCTTTCGATAACGTTTTTCATCGTGACCACTGCCTTTAAACTCCACTTACAAATAGTGGACATACCTTTTCTAACACTTCGAAAACTAAAATACGGTTTTTATCTTGAACACTGCCTTTAAGGGTGCAAAGAACGTCACAAAACGCTGCTTTTTGAAAAAAAAATCCACTCGGTACTGTAGGTTTTCCAGACCAGCGTCAGAAACTGCTAGTAGTTGCACTGTGTGCCTCGCATCGGTCTCCTAGAATTACTGTCAAATCCTTGAGCCATGACTCACTGTGAGATCAGTCAAGGGAGCAGATTTGTAGATCTGTACCCGACGTATAATATTTGCGTATCGTAACCTGCGCGACCATTGCTTCTCAATGAATTGTGAGCAAATATTCGAAATGACATCGTCAATTCATGCATGGGGCGTTCGTAGTCTCTCGAACGGGAAGGTCAACGATGACTCGTAATTGACGGTTAGCCTTGAGGTCGACAAGGTTTCGAACTCCTCCGCTGACCCAATGGACACACCGCGCAGTTCATCAAGTTTTACGAGTAAAATTAGTGATGATCGCGGCAATAGACCTCCAGACACGCTCCTGACTCCGCCAAATCCACACGAATCAACCAGTATCGATTTTCAATTGCATTGAGCCCTGAGCTAGGGAGTGTCGGGAAGCACAGCTGAAGTCTCATCTATGCGTTTCAATTTGTTCCATAAAACAGCAGGCATTGTTGTTAGATATAAATCACTGAGCTTCTTCTGACGTCGGTGAGCAGCTGCTCCGTCATCCGATGTTCAACCAGTGTTTTGTTTTTTAATGCGACACTACTAGCCGGGTAGATTTGAATCACTTGCCAAAGATATCGGTTGTAACAGAGAACGTGAAGGTCAGTGGTGCAAGAAAAAAGCCTAGAAGATGAGAGTGCCAACCGCTTTGATCCTCTAATGATGTGAGGTTTTTTCAAGCGATCTACATGCTGTTCGATAGGTGGCGAATCGCGAATCGAGCCGGCAAAAAACACCTCGGCGACAACACGAAGGAAGGATTTCACGCGCAAAAAACAGCCGCTTGGAGATGCGATTTCTGATTACTGGCCATGGTCGGTGGTTATTAACCAACACAGGACGATTTGAATCTGGAAGTCCATGTCTTCGTGGGGTTGAAGGTTGAACAGAGATGGGGAGTCGCCTTGACGTCGCTTCTTTCTTTGAGTTCTTTCCGTGTCGGCACGGAAAAAGTAGTCGTTTCAGAGGGAGTGGCTGTATTTTCTGCGGTCACACTGGCAATCGCGGATGACAGTAGGAAGTTTTTCGAAGCGGCCACATTCTTTGAAGTGGTCGGCCGATTCGAGGTCGATTGGACGAGATTTCGCGCAACGCCGTCCCGACTAAGATAACTGCCATTTTGTGGTACTGTATGGAAGATGAAACCAATAGATTATTGAACACGTGCGATGGACACAGATTTCTCGCGGTGTAGACGATCTTACTGCAAAGGAAAAACCATACCAGAGCCGTTGCACTGCACAGGAGGTGATAGTGCATATGAGGGGCTCCTCTGTTACTGTGTTGGATAAGGGGCTGAGGCCTCAGTTTTTGATTGCCTGACAATGAGATCAGATGCTTCGCTGCACGAAGCCTGAGTTTGTCAATTTGAGTTGAGCCAGCGCTAGCGTTTTCGAATATAGTTATCATCTTATTTGAACGTTTATTGCCTTTTCATGGGATGGTATATGATCGCCAGATATCACAAGGGAGCTGAGTTGAACGCAGAACTCAAATTTCAGGCAGGATTCGAACTTGCATCGCACGCTTTACGGGCGAGAGTGTTCCAATTACACCACCGGCACCTCGCTCGGTTGCTGTTGTGCCTACACAGTTTGTGTGAGACTACCTGAAGAGAACAGAGCGGGGTTTCGGTGGTGTAATGATAATACTCTTATCCGGAAAGCTTGCAATGCAGGTTTGAATCCTGCCTGACATCTGAGTTTTGCGTTCAACTCAGTTATGATCTGCTGACGCCGAAGCCTGCCCAAGTGACAAACCCGGGGTTCACGCGATGATAGATTGGTCCCTTAGCGTTCGTCTGAATTCTACCAAGAACTCGTATTCTTAGGGGTGGTAGAAATTCCAACATGAGGTTGTTAGTGCGATGAAGTTATTTGAACACATTCCATAAGGTGGAGGGTCGGAAAGAAGCTCCAAATTATTGACCGACAAGAGAGCGCAGGCACCTGTCCTACCACTCGGGCCTAACAAGCAAACTACTGCTGGCCATCGCAATCGAAATGTGCTTTTCTAGGATTATTTTTTAACGTAGAGTTTGAATATGCCCTTTGCAGCTGCCTAGAAGCACTCTGAAAAAAGTTATAGGCGTTTTTCTCTGATTTTCGTACCTATTGTACCCTCCAAAAAGCGCATTAATTTTACGAAACTTCTGAAACGAACCTCATTATCGCGTTGAGGGCCCTAGGCAAATTTTGGGTGAAAGCATATTTATCCGTACAAGTCCAAAACGCTATCACGTGCAGACTGATAGCGTTTTGGACTTGTACGGATTTTCGGTTCAGCGTGCGACGGGGTACAGAAAGCTTTGAAGGAAAATTGTCCAGGTTTGACCTTAAATTCGCTCTGGGGGATTTTTCGGGGTGAAGATCACGAATCTGAGGTTTATAGTCGTTTTTCCAAAGTTTTCGACTAAATTTGTTTAGAGCTTTCCACCGACAGAAAAATTTGACGGCAAAATTGACTTTTGACGATTTCCGGAATGGGACGACAGATGCGGCTCAAATCGTTCTTCTGGAGGTAATTTGGAGTGATCAACACAAATCTCATGTCAGTTTATCGATTTTTGACAGCTCACATTAGATTACGGTGGGTATACAGTAAATTGGTCAGAGTCTCAGATCTGTTTCAAAGTTTTTATGCGGCGGTAATTGGGGTGCTGAATACGAATTCAATGTCCATTTGTCGATTTTTGAATCATTAAGGTAGGTTTCGTCTCCTAAATGGCATGTTATCTACCGTAACCTAAATTAAACCTTAAAATTTCGATAAGCGAACCACAGTTTCGTGTTGAGCACCTCCAGATTACCCTCCATATCAGCAAATCGTACGATCCTATGCCTTGTCCAAGTGAATGCTTCAGTATACATGAAAAGAAGGAGGAATACATTGACCGATTAATGCTTCAGGTATATTGTCTTAAACCTTTGATATAACATGTAATATTGATAATTTTGGAATGTTTTGATGTCTTTTTATGGCATGGTATATAATCGCAAGATGTCACAAGGTAGCTGAGTTGAACTCAAAACTCAGATGTCAGGCAGGACTCGAACCTGCATTGCGCGCTTTCCGGGCGAGAGTGTTACCATTATACCACCGACACCCCGCTCTGCATCCCTCAGCTATTCACAAATAAACTGTGTAGGCACAACAGCAATCACCCGTTCACGGGTATGGTCTGGTACGCACATATTGGCATTAAATCCAGTTAAGCTGCAGCCTTGGAAGATGTAATTTTGATATTTCTGGAATGTTTTGATGTTTTGATGCATATAATGTTTTCGTTTTTCTGAGTTGGCCAAAGATGCCGCCAACAACGCACGGCCAGCCGCCTGCACCCTGCGTCAGACTAATCGAATATGGATTTTTCTACAGCAGTTGTTCCTTTTGGAAATTATGTATTTCCTGCAGCAGGCAAGCTGACAATGCACAGTTCACCACAATGTTAAAAGGCGATGGTGCGGTTACGGTCGACACACTAACACTACGGTGGAAAACTTGGGGCTTTGGCAGATTTCGTAATCGATCGACAACACAGCTGATATGTATTCTGGGCGAGTTAGGGGTATGGTATACTTTGTCGCTGTCATGAGCGACATCCATGCAATCTACAGGCCATAAAACGGCCAATGTCTCACCGTCGACTGCGTACCACGCGCTGCGCGACCGCACGTGCGTCGGAAGCAGACGGGTTTTGGCCGCCGCGCGACGAGTTTTGCCGCCGCGCACGTCTCGGCCGTTGCGCGGCGGCCGAAACTCGTCGCGCGGCGGCCAAAACTCGTCTGCTTCCGACGCACGTGCGGTCGCGCGCGGCAATGCAGTCCTGAAGGTGAGACATTGGCCGTTTATGGCCTGTAGCACAAATCGTGGGGGACCTGCATCGAAGCTACGGCATCGGTCGTCGTAGGAGCAGTTATGGCCGAGATCATACTTACAGCGACGAGCGACGCGACGCAATGTTTACCATCCATATCGACCGAAAATCGATATGCCTGATGTGCACTGTCGCTGTCGCTGGTCGCGGGAAGTATGACCTTGGCCTATCGCGCGTCCGTTGCAGCGACGGGTCGAGGTGGGCTGACATACTGCAAATGCACCGAGGCCTGTCGCTGTGCGGCACACTGCGACAGCGACAGGTTTAAGGTCAATGGTATGCACTGTCGCTGTGATGAGCGGCATTCATGACATTTAGCACAAATCGTGCTGGGACCAGCAAGGGAGCAACGGCACTGGCCATCATAGGAACAGTAGTCTCGTGGCCTCCGCAGCGACGTGTCGCGGATGACTGACATACTGCGAATGTGACGATTCCTGTCGTTGTCACTGTTGCTGTAGCTGTGCAGCAGATTTAAAGATCGGGAGGCGGTCGTTGTCGCTGCGCAGAGCGACGCGACCGCGTGGCGCAAATGTATACCGTACCTATCACGGGCTGTCTTCTTTTTTAAACGCTTGTTTCTGCTTCATTTTCGTATTGCGTGAGAAGAATTTGTCGTTTGTTCGGGCTTGGTAGTGATTTTTCGGAATTTTACTTTAAAATTGAAAAAAAACCGCAAATACCCCTCACGCACAGAGGAAAGCCCCTATTCGCAATACTAAAAGAGTCAGAAACCAAAATGAAGCTGAAACAAGCATGAAATAAGAAAAACCGTAACTTACCCAAAATATCAGCTGTGATGTCGGTCGATAACGAAATCTGGCAAAGCGCCAGGTTTTCCACCGTACTGTTAGTGCGTCGACCGCACCATCGCCTTTTAACATTGCGGTAGACTGTATGTATTACCTGGTGAGTGACAAAACGCAAAGTTTTTATCAATTGCGTGGGATTCGGATCTTTTGAAAATTCGGACAGAGTTAGTCAGCTTCCAGATCTGCGCTAGAACATTTTCATCATTTATATCTGATTTCCTAAAACCAGTAGAGTATTCGATAACAGAAAAGTGAACAGTTTAACATGCTAGAGTTGGTCTTCAATCTAAACCAGTCGTATTTACACTTCCATTGTTGACAAATAAGCGTTTTCAAGGTTAACGTATGAAAAACAAGCGCAACACAACAGAACAAAAGGGTCCGATCGGCATTATGTACAATTTTGGACAGCGGAAGTAGTGAACCTTCCAAAAAAGGAGACGTGAAAAGTGCTATAATTGGGAGGGACGGCATGGCGCTCCGCAAAGGACAATGCGGAAAAAAGTCCGTAAATACACTCTGTCATTTGTGACGTTCAAACGGTGCCGAGCAGGTGATTGCTGACATCGTAAATGTCGGTGGAGCGGAAGTACGCTTGCCACAGTGAGACGAATTTTTTGTAGTCGATTGCGTTAGATTGGCCACCGGCTGCGTTCTGTAAAGTTATTCATAACAGGGGCACATCTGACTGTAATGCGTTGGAGGCTGACCGTGGCGAATTGATCGAAGCAAGCGATCGCATCTTCTCGAGGTATATTGAAGTAGCCAAGGACCTCAACATACTCGGACAGATCGACAAGTTGGTCCCCTGGAAAATGTCCCAATTTTGCCAAATTCTAAATGAGCACTCATCTCTCTCACCAGATGCATCAAAAAGATGGAACATGTAGTCAAGGTAGGCCTTCTGCCATGCCGGCTCCTTCTCTTCGGTCAGCGACTCGGCCCACATTCCAATCCAATCTAAGAGCGTGATCTGAAAGATTAGCGGAAAATTTACCTCCACTATGAGAAAACAAAACGACGATGGAGAGAAAAAACTGAAACAAGGGGAACAATCTACTTTGTAAGAGGACATTTTCCCATCCCCGCAAAACAATGAGTGAGAGATATCAGCGATGACTTTTTGTGATGTTTCCAAAGAGTCAACGCGATGGATTGAGCATTTTTCGTGCTCATTTTTTCAAAAGGTATAAAAGGGCAAAAAGCAAGCGAGTTCTCTGGAATGGTTCAAAAGGTGCGATTTGCTCCAAAGATGCTGTCATGGTTTGGAGGTATAGTTGTACAATTTCGAAAAAAATGTCGAACGAACGAAATTTGAAAAAAAATCATTCGAAAATTTTTTCGAACGAACGAAATTTGAAAAAAATTCGTTCGACGAAATTTTGAACGAACGGAATCTGAAAAAATTTCGTTCGACGAATTTTCGAACGAACGAAAAAAATTCGAAAAATCTTTCGAAAATTTCGTTCGTGTCCAACTATATTTGGAGGTTTTCGCGCGCTTTGGTGTTTCTACAAACACCTTAATGCGCCTTACAGATTAATTGAACAGAGACATCAAAAATCGTTTTTTGTATACTAACTTGCTGGCCCGCTTGTGGGAGCGGATGTCACTCTAATCCTTTGCGTGCGTGCGCTGAGCGATGTTAGAGACGGCGAGAGAGTGTGGGGAGGGGTGAGAAGGAGAAGCAGCATACGCCTGCCAACACATGCAATAGACCAGCGCTAATTTCGTTCTGGAATAGATAAAACATATTCTCTTCTCCCGATAAAATTCCCATCCGCAGATAACCGCTGTTACAGCATGTGGTGGGTTGTAGGCGCATCACACACCGAGGGAGGGGCTCGGACATTCATTCTGACGCGGCGCGCGCGTTCTGTTTACGACATCGCTAGAGCGCGTTTACCATGATCTCCAGGAAATCATGACAAGGTGAGGCATCTTTCATTGTCCCTACCGCAAGCGCGTGACGCGCAGTATGAGCAGTGGGCTATGAGACGTTTCACGGCGCAGGAAACAACTATAGGCCTCTGCATAGTCTGGCGGAAACAGTCGCGCCACAATGATGGAGAATAAAGGGCAGGCACGAAGCTGCGTAACCGCTCTCCATCCTTTATCATTGCGACGCGTCTTTTGCCGCCAGACTATGCATTGGCCTTATTGAATCTCCGGCGGCACCGCCAGGGCGGTGCGGATTAAAGTTGGGCGTCAACTGCACAGAAATTCTTGGCTTGCATTCGCGTATATGGTGATATCCGCCGCCCACGTCGCGCCAGAACGTATAACTCATCTGAGCTTCTCCCTAGGTGTGTAATTCGCATGCATACAACCCGCAAGCGGCATTTAGAGAATCGCGTTGGGACGAAGAGTACCTTGTGGTTCCAGCACATTTTTGCTCGAGTGGCGCGTTGCAGCAGCGGTTGTCTGCGACTGTGGATGTGAGTTCAACTACGATCCCAAGAATGTGTCAAGAGTCTACTGACTGTTTCCAGCAGAAAATCAGTACAGATATTCCAATCCTAGCGCGTTTAGTGGTTATCGACTACGGGACACGTTGTCTGACATGATGGGCCGGTCTTCTTCCTTATTGCTTAAAGGCACAGTCCAACCTCAGAGGTAATTTTTGATATTATGGTTAGGTCGCCGCCTATAGCAACCCTGCCAAGCGCGAAATCTCAACTCTCTCAAAAAAAAAAGCTGGGAAAAGGTCGGCCACGCCCTCCTGAAAGAAAAATGGGTAACGCTCACTGCCAGATTTCCGACCTCAATAGGGAAGAGACGCTCAAATGATTTGATTCAAAACCTATGTTCTTCGATTTAATTTCAGTCTGGCTTCATATTGTGGCCTGCTTCAAGATGATGGGTGCAAATAACGAGAAAATACCGGCTCGAGACAACTCGTCCGCGAACTTCTAGCCGTTCGAAATTGAAATTTCTGAGGAGCCGTAACCCCGTTCGTAGTGAGCTCGGAGCGATTCTGAAGACACCATTGTGATCAGCGTGAAATGTTCTCCAAAATAGGCAGAAAAACGAGAGATCGATTCTGAGGTTGGACTGGGCTTTTAAAGACTGAATTCAAGCTCATGGGTAAAATTTGATATTATGGTCCGTACGCTTTGTGTAGCAACCCCGCTAAACGCGGAATCTTAGCTCTTCATAATAAGCGAGAAAAATCGACCGCCCACTCTCTCCGCTCCCGAAATCAGCACCCATTCGCTCCGCCCACTTCGGAGTTTTCGATCACAATAGGGACAAGAAGAAAAGTGGAATCTAATCAAAATCTATGTTCTTCCACTTGTTATCGACCTAACTTCATAATGTGGTTTGCTCCGGCGCGATGACTGCGAACGACGAGGAAAAACAGGACCATGACAACTCGTCCACGGAATTCTCTTAGTCCGAATTCACAATCTTTGAGGGGCCATAACTTCGTTTGTAGTGGGTTCTGAGCAAATCTGGAGAAACCATTGTGATCAGTTCGACATTCTCTCCAAAATGAGCTTTTGAACTGGAAAATGATTCTGAGGTTGGACTGTGCCTTTAAAGATGCGGTTTTCTGGAGCACATTTTCTTGGGATTACGATTGCGCATTCCCTTTGAAAGAATAATAGGTCTCGATCACCGATGAGAGGAAATTTTGTCAGAATTTCAGGAATCGGAATTCGGAGATCAGAACGCCGAAAGCCATCGAAAAAATCTAAAATCGGGCAATCGAAAACACCTTCACCTTGGTCGATCTTAATAAACCTTTTTTTCTGTACCTGCTACATATATTGCTATTCTGTTTAATCTTGGGTACTGATTTGGATCCCTTGATCGGATAAGAGTCCCCGCTCGCTTTCTTGGCGTTGGCATACCGGGTGGTTCAATAAGTTTTGTCGTTCGACAAGGGAGGGCGTCGCTACTAGACCAAAAATTTTTTATTTTGTTAGTACAGTATTCATATGAATGTATGTGAAGTTCCATTTCAATCTGTCAATTCATTCTTTGTTTACAAGCCATTTAGTGTCGCCGTGTCACAGTAATGGAAAAAATTGAATATCGTGTAGTGATAGAATTCTTATTTTTAGAAGGTGAAGCACCAAAAGAAATTCAAGAACGAATGTTAAAAGTGTATAATGATTGCTCACCTACAATTTGAACAGTAGAAAAAAAGGTTGTTGAATTTAAACGTGGTCGTACAAGCCTTGAAGACGATCCACGTGAAGGACGTCCAAAAAGCGCATCAACACCAGAAATCATAGCCAAAATACAGGATATGGTTTTGGAAGATCGTCGATTGACTGAGAGAAATTTAGGTGAGGCTCTACATATTTCATTAGGCAGTGTAAGCCATATTTCGAGTGAAATTTAGGGTTTTAGAACGCTGTGTGCACAATGGGTGCCGCAATCGCTAACAATGGAACAAAAACACATTCAAATGCGACTTTCTCAGCAACATTTGGAGCGTTTTAAAAACGATAAAGTAGATTTTGTGCGTCGATCTATTACTATGGATGAGACTTTGGTCTGTCACCATTATCCCGAATCAAAACAAGAGGCTAAAGAGTGGTGTGAAGCGGGTTGTTCGGCTTCGAAAGGAATTCATGTCCGGAAATCGGCCAAGAAGGTTATGGCAGTTTTTTAGGAAGCGAAAGGAATTTTGTTTGTGGATTACTTGCAAACTGGTGAAACAATTAATTCTAAATATTATTGCAACCTTTTGGACCAGTTGAAGGAAAAAATTCGTGAAAAAGACCCGGTTTGCAGAAGAAAAAAATCCTTTTTCATCAGGACAATGCACCGTGTCACAAGAGCATTTTGACAATGGCTAAAACCCATGAATTAAAGTTCGAATTGTTGGAGCATCCACCGCATTCACCATATTTGATCCCCAGCGAGTTCCATTTGTTTCCAGAACACAAAAAAATTATGCGTGGCAAGCGTTTTTCATCAAATGAAGAGGTCATAACGGCTGTTGAAGCGTATTTTGCAGACTTTCCGGATTCTCACTTCAGGTATGGGATCCACAGATTGGAGGATCGTTGGGGCAAGTGTATTAATGTTCAGGGAGATTATGCTGAATAATAAAGTGTATTTTGAACCATAAAATTGTGTTTTCTTGTCGAACGTCAAAACTTATTGAACAACCTGGTATCACATCAGCCTTAGCTTACGCCTGCTGCGCCTGTGACAGACCAATGTCTAGGAATTCGGCGGAGAAACTCCTCCCAGCAAAAGGTCTGAATGAGAGAGCCTAATCTTCATTTTGATTTTGGGCGCTATTTGGATACCCCACAAAAACCGAGAAAGCAGACCGAAGTTGCTCATAATTCGCCTTAATTAGGCACTTCTATCACAGAATTAACTATCCTAATCCCAAATAGCATTAATAAGTTGCGAAATGCAGTGGCTGTAGCGAGCGATAGGTTACTCTTCTGACTAAGCTACACTAACTTTCCCTTCACTGAGTTGAATATCCACTCCACTAGGCTACATAAAATCCTAGTCTTTATTCTATTCGAATATCGATCATGAATCGGTGGCAATTGAATGAACATCGTAGATAAAGAAAACCCAGAGTCATTTCTGGATTTTGTCTCGGTTTTCGAGCATATTTCCGAATGTAGGGAACCGGAATCGCGAAGCCAAAACAATCAGGTTTTGATTTTTGGCTAAGATTTTGCCGAAACCATGTTTCGGAAAACGGAGCTCCGCTAATCCCTGATACTCACTCTTGAGAAAAGCATGAATGAAAGGCTGCCAAAAACGAACAGAGGGACACAGTGGAAGAAATGCAAGTTAAAAGCCGAGTGAGAACCTATTTTGATAGCGATTATGAGTGTCTATTAGGCCGGGATCATACTTAAAGGCAGTGTCCACGATAAAATCAGTCTCCGAGTTTTTCCCGGAAATCGAGAGGTTCGAGCCCTGTCTAACCAGAAACGTTGAAAAAACGGCTAAGAACGAGCACGAACGAGCCCTATACGGCCCTAATTTGAGCGTTCCGCTCACGCAACACCCTTGTCTCCCAACGGCTACCGATACAGTTGTCCGACCCGAAATTCCAGTTTGAGAAGGTAATCGAATGTTGTAAGTTTAGTTGAGTGGAGTGGACTGTAGCTCCCTGAATGTGTGCTGCTTCCTTAAAATGGGTTTTCCAGTTATTTACGGATCAGACGCGGTTGAAAGGGGTGGGCGTTGGGTGAGCGGAACACTCAAGTTTAGGATCGTACAGGGCTCTTTTGTACTTTTTCCAAGCCGATTTTTCAACATTACTGTTGAAGTTGGACTCAGACCTCTCGATTTCCGTTGAAAGCTCGAAGACTGATTGTATCGTGGACACTGCCTTTAACGTGAATGGCGACGCGATACAGTGTTAATTTTGAAAATTGATCGAAAATCGATATGCGTGCTATGCACAGTCGCGCGTCGCAGAAAGTATGATTCCTGAATTAGAGTGTTGCCCTAACTAATTTTTGAAATAATTGTAATATTTTCTCGGGGTTAAAAAGACTTCAACTGTCTTTGATACCTTAAAGGCAGTGTTCACGATGATTTTCGTTCCCGAGTTCTCCGCTCAAAACAAAGCGTTGGCAACCAAGTGTTACCAAATTCATGAAGAAACTGCGAGAAACGCACTAAGTCGTCTTATTTCAGTGACATTAGTCTCTGGCCTGGACTAGTCGTCCAGTTGTATGAACATGTTCACGGTGGTTGTCACCGGTGAAAAATGGGATCAGTCGAAAATGGAAGAATATTCCAGGCAAAATAGTATTAGTTAGGGTCCGAAGAAAATAACGGAGCAACAGAAAGTAAATAATTGTTAAGGACCGGCCCACAGATGATTTCATTGTCACAACGAACAGTTCCTGTGAGAGTAAAGAGGTGGGGTGAGAGTAAAGGATTTCGTGACCTTCTAGTGCGTTTTTCTCGATTCCTTCGTCATTTATGTTCTACCCGGGGGCCAAACAATCGATTTGGCTATTAATCTCAAAATCGAAGATTATCGTGAACACTGCCTTTAAGGGGGGAAGTTCCCATAACTGATGAAAAAGTAAGTTACCATGCAATCACAGAATTGCTATTACCATTTATTCTAAATTATCCGAACATCGCAATTAAACTAACTAATGCGTTTCAATTAATAGACGGGACCCTACTCTTCCATCAATTATGAGAACCTGCCACCTACCGTAATGCATGGAATCCAGTATCCTCTGGTTCGTGGTTAAATTTAGTATGTGTCATTGCAGACTCGCGCTGCGGGCACGCGACGCATCGGTTTCGTTCAAGCTTCCGCGTCCGCCCTCATCAGCTGATCATATGGGGTCTTCGTCTTTTTTCATGGTTTTTGTTATACATATTACGACCGTTTCTCAAAGTTTTAATTTCAGGAATTGCAGGAATCGAGCTGAGGGCGGACTCTGAAGCTCGAACGAAACCGATGCGTCGCGAGTCCGCAGCGCGAGTCCGCAATGGCACACACTAAATTTAAACGCAGCATACACGCTCGAAAACGTTTTTGAGATTACAACGGAAATAGAATGGTATGGCGCAGGACACAACGCCTATGCATTTCGAAGCGACAAAAACGACTCACAATGCCGTTGCAGCAGTAGCAAGTTTGGACCCGCCCGTATTTTCACGCCCCTTCATTTTCCCTTTTCCTCCAACGCAGGGTTGCTGTGTCATCTTCGCCGTCAGTGACGTGTGTGGTTCACTTGTTAGGCAGTTCACCAACAGTACCGACGGTGAATATGACCCAGCAAGCCTGCGTTGGAGGAAAAGTGCAAATACAGGGGGCGTGAAAATACGGGTGGGGCCAAACTTGACACTCCTGTAACGGCATTGTGGGTCGTTTTTGACGTTTAAAAATGCGTAGGCATTATGTTGTAAGCCGTACGATTCGATTCACGTTGTTATCCCAACCACGTTTACGAGCGTGCTGCCTTTAACACCGAACCAGAGGATACAGATAAAACCCCTCTGATAACGAGGACAAAATTAGATTCATTCAAAAAAAATCGATGATATTCGATGCATCACTGTCTAGTGTATGTGCGTCAGCGTGATCCGTAAGCTGTCCTTTCCAGCTTAAAGTCGGGAAAGAACAAACCTGCACTCTAATGTGTTGTAGGGAGTGTTGTTCTTCGATGAGGCGTTCGTTTTTCCATGATTTATTGGGGAAAGCCCGTCGATATCGAAATATGTATGTAATCGATGTTGCGAAAAAGAAACCCAAGTAGCAGTTGCTGCCTTCACCCAAAAATCGACGACCAGCACAAGAAAAAAGCCGGAAGGTGAACTCTATATCACATCGTTCTTCGCGGGAACTATGAAGTAAACCTAACACCCTCGGGTAATGCTCTTTAACCACTGCACTGAATTCAAAATTGATTAGACCTACCTTTTCATTCGGATCCTTGCCCATAGTTTCAGTCATCAAGTGCCAGACATCGGTCAGCCTCAACCGAGCGGCAACGTGGTCCTCTCCCCCGACTCCACGGACGGAGCCAATGGCATCAATGAGTGCTTGAAAATCTCGCCACTCGATAACGTTGTTACCGGTCATATCTGTAAAATTACGTAACCTGCGGCTGGCCAGAGAATCAAATCGGGCTTCTATCATATGGAAAATATTCCTGACCAAAGAATGTGTAGAACGCGTAGTGCCACTTCCGAATGAGGAAAGGTTCAATATGCGGGAAAGTGTCGATCACATCCTCGAGCTCCATTTCGCTTATGCACTTGTGCGGTAGTTTTCCTTAAAAAAACTTCATAAAACTTCACACGCCATTAAGAACATTGGGAGAGGAAATATACTTCCGGGAAGTAGAGTGGAATTAGCGGATTCAGCCCACTGGACTAAAAAATAGACTACAGGGTGAACAATAAATGGAAATACTGCCTATATGATCATCAGGAACAGAAGCAAATAGTGCTATTTTCTAGATAAACTCTTCGACTATATACATAGTTTGACATCCGATTAGGTTCTAACTGAATGTGAAAGAACAATTCCGAGGAAGTAAAAACTGAAATAGGAACTCTAGCAGTCCTGAGTAGGGATGAGCGTAGTTCCGCGTTTCGCGTTCCGAAAACTGCATTTCCGCGCATTTTCAGGTGTTTCGCGCCCGATTTTCAAAACCCGAGAGAAATTTTTGCTCCGAAACCCGAAACCCGATTTCCGAAATTTCATATTTTTATTCCGCTCATCCCTGGTGTCCACGATAGAAACCATGCCTGATTTTTTGGTGGACATCGGCAGCTGCGGAGCCCAGCGCAACCCTAACGTAGAAAAAACTAAGAAAAATGAGCTCGGAACGGTCCCCTACGGCCCCAAAGTTGGACACCCGTCAGCTCGTCACACCCAAGATGTACTTTCCATGCCCACCGACGGGAACAAATGAATGCTCGAGATTGTGAGATGAGCGATGGTTTTCGAGCAATAGCCCCGTTCTTCCCTTTATTCCCCAACTTCTCTCTTTACTCAGGTCAGCTCGCATACATCGGCTGCAAAAGACGGAAGTTACAAGCCTCGGACAACTCGTCCATCATGCTTCCCTAGCTGAATTTTTGAGGGACCCTAACTCCGTTCCTAGAAGGTCTTGTACGATTCCAAAAAAAATCATTGGACTCAGCATGGAACCGTCGTCAAGATAAGCAAAAAAACAGAAAAACGATTCTTATCGTAAACACTGCCTTTAAGATGAGGGTAATTTGACACAAAATCTCCATTTGGGGCTGAAAAGCAAGCCACAACCGGCACGGATCGTACTGATGCTTTGTCTTCCGTATTGTATGTAGGCACAGACTCGGTGCACGGATGTTATAACACATGCTCACCCAGTTTGTGCCAACGTACTACAAGCAACGCAAAGTACACTACCGTTTGCAGGATGCAATCAGAAAGCGCGCGAGGGCGCGTTTTCCCGTCTTCCTAGTTCCCTTCGAATAACTCGCTGCAAACTCTACTTCGTTCGAAACACGGGGAGATACTCGTTATCCTGGCGTTGAGGGCTATACAGGGTTTTCAAAAATTATAGGCGCGCTGCTTCACTTCACCTCCAGAGGGTATTTCGGCAACCGATTTCCTGTCTTTTCGAAATATTATGTGCTTTCATATGTTAGCTCTGTGTTTCCATCACTATTTTATTGATATTGTTTTCGAGAACAGCATAATGGAAGTTCATCGGATGCTCAGTGCCGTCATCGCAAAGTACAATGAAGGATACACTTCATGAAGCATCGCCGATTCGTTCTTCTTGCTTTCAAAAACTATCTAGAAGGCAAACAGCCGTCTCGCTCGGCTTGGTACACTCTCGGACAAAGTCGGCAGATGTAGAAAAGGCAGTGTTTCTACCTCAAAGAATTTCAAGAAGATTCAAAAGCTAATCAATCGAAATCGCAACGTTCAACGAGAAAAACGGATAAAGATATGAATTTTCGGTCGCCTAGCGTGTTGAGAATCATCATAATGGTGATGACCCCTTGCTAGTATCGTTTGGAAAAATCTCAACTACTCTATGCAGACAAAAAGACTGCAAACAGTTGAGAAAGGTCACTAAGAATTGCACCGCGCCACTAAAAGCCACGGGAAGGACGACTTATCTCACTTCTGTCATGGTTTTGGGACAGATCACGAGCGACAGCGGAAATCCCATTGGTTTCATGGATTCTGGTGGCGAAATCGACACGGAAGTTTAAAAGCAAGCCATCCACGAAAACGTTTCGAATCCGTGGACAATCTCTAACTTCGCCAGCAGACCCTGCTGCTTTCTACAGGATTTCTAGCGGGCGCATAATGTGAAGTGCCTTCAAGAGTGGTGTCGTCGCGCGCTTCCTGACTTCATCTCGCACGAAGATTTGGTCATCTTGCTCACCGTACCTGAATGTTTATGAATCTCGTTCCACAAAATGGACTCTCTGAAAGCTTCATTTAGGAAATTTTGGGTTGAGATGAATGACGACTACCTGCGAGAATGCTGCCATTCCTTTCGAAGCGAACTTTCGACTAGTATTCGATAGGATGGCGGGCATTCTGGGATCCGGTGATTGTGTTGTGTGCACAACACTATGTATACACTTATCCATGTTTGTTATATGTAGTTGAACTTCGATTTAGTGCTCGAAAAACACTTTGATACCTGCGCGACCATAATTATGGAACACTCTGCACAATGTTATAGACATTGTCGGGGTTTCGTTGAGAACTATACATAAAAGTTCCGCAATCAACCAGCTCTCTATACATATATGGTAGACGCAGAGAAACACAGAGAGAGAGACGGTGGCGCCCCATTCACCACGGTACGGTAATTACAGATCTGGTTGGGTGCGAAACTTCTAAAGGTCTCAGAGTAACCACCTCAGCGGCTATACGATTTGGTAGCCCTCAAGGCCAGGATCATGAATACCATATGCAAACGATGCTTTTCAACTTTTCAATGTCTTACTGATCATCTTATACCAAACATGATTACTTATTGTGATAATAATTCGATTAGCCGATTTCGACGAGCCAAGCAGTTCCTGATTCAAGGGGAGAGGAAAGTTTGGAACCATGTTTTGACTGCATCGCGGCTGTTTTTCATCGCAGCGATTTTGCACCCGCTGCCGAGGCGATGTAGGTGCGGCAGCGATTTTGTTTATAGTGCATAGCCTCATGGACGATCGAAGAAAATCAATCAATCGGTGGAAAGTAATGGCCAGTGGCCATTAGTAACATTTTTCGACTCGGAAGCGCTGATATCATCATGTTAATCGAGCAATGTTCACAGAAAGAAAAGTGTCTTTCGCTGGCAATCGCTCCATCGCTGCCATTTTGGCCGCGACGGAGTGATGGTCAGCGACCATTCAGAATCGCTCCTCCAGCAGCGAAGCAGTGAAACATAGAATTTCGCCGCCGCAACCCAGCGATGTAGTACGCTTGCCACGAAGCGATCACAATTCCAGCTTCCATTACGTGCGATGAAAAAGGAACAGTTGTCCCCGCATGGCCGCAGCGGCCAGTTGCAGTCAAACCAAGGCTTTAGAAGACCGTTCCAGGATCCCATCTGCATTTTGCCTAAAGATGATTTGCGAATACCTCATCCCCTAGAGTCAGGAAAAAGAGAAACGAATCCTATGCTTGACGAGATTCCTCTGCTATTCTGTCTGTTCAGAGAAAGATAGACAAGGAGTAAGGGAAACTTAGATAGTTTCCTGGCCGACAGTAGCAGAGAAGCGAGCCAGCACAATGGTGAAATGGTGTCGTCCGTGTCATCCCGATAGGGAGTCGCACCCAGCTATTGGCCGCAAATTAACTGAACCGATAGTCAATGTCTTTTCACTTTCTCGCGTGCCATGTTTTTTGAGTGGCACCGTTGTAGCTTCCTAATTGAATGACACGGACAATGTATGTAAGGACGTAATGTATGATAGGATTTCGCATAAGATGCCGGATATATTAGGATAAGACAGTATACAAAGAATGGTGATAACAACCAATTGCATCAGCTGCCGTCTTTAAAGGCAGTGTTAACGATTGGTCCGTATCTGCTTTTGTATATAAGGGGGCAAAAAACAGATGGCGCAGCCTAACCTGACCGATTTCTTGCTGGAAAACTTGCCGCGGACTGAATTAGCATTGTGAGAATTCCTTTTTTTGGCAAGTGAAGGGAATGCATAGTTGCCTAATGCGTCGTGTATACCTCCGCCGCCGAGCGGAGCGGTGAAATGCAATTCTGTAATATTGATGGTGCTGCGCCGCGTAACCAATATTGTAGAGATGCACTGCCCCCCGGTGGTAGTATAAACGACCCCTAAGCGTGTTATGCAAGAATGTCGCAGAATTTGCCTCTAGGTTAGGCTCATGAAAACGCAAAGGACACTTTGGGATACAAAGCCGCTCCGAGACGTCCTAAGGACCAGAACTACTGTGCTACTGAATACTAAGCGCATCACTGCCAAAGCCAACAAAACGAGCTCACGGTTCTGTCTCAATCGCATTGTTGCCGATGCCGAGAGCGGGAGCGGACGAAGTGCTGGAGCGGACATCGCGTTCGACAATAAGCAGTTGGGAGCGTTTCTGCTGATGGATGTGCCAATGACTAACTGAGGTGAGCCAGATTTCAGCAGCTGGCATAAGAGGCAGAAGAACGAAGCGCATCATAGTAATTTCTAAGGATCAGCAGCTGTTCTTCTCAAGGAGTCAAGGGCTTCGTCGGCGAAAAAAAGTATACTTAAAAGCATGCAATCCAGATGCCTCTCACTCTGAAAATATCTTTCATTAGCCGGAAATAAATGACTCCATTCTTAGTCAAACAGGGAAGGAAATTAGCCGATATGTGTCACTTGAATCTTCTCTAATGTCGGTGTGACCCTCTTCCAAACTCCTTCCGACAGGAAATCTTAGCAGTTGGTTATCAGACGGTTTCTTAGGTTATGACGCAGTTAGAAAGGCACAGAACGACATGAAAACGTTTACAGCATATTCCGCACATGACACGAGACATGATGGATAGAACAGATGCAGCAAAAGAAAGAGAGCAAAACTCAAAAGTCTTATTGAAAGAAGGCTATTCTGTCATGGGATGGGGACGAGTTGAACATAAATTTTGATCCATTGCCTGTCACATTAGTGGTTGAGTAGCACTTCGATATCATCCAGGCGCTTTGAAAAGCTAATCGTTAGCATAAAAAACCTAATCGGAGTATGCATAAAGTCCCGAACGCTACGAGGTGTATTGGCGAAAACCTTTACAGAAGAAACTTTTGTTAAAATTTTAGATCAGCCGCCGCTTTTCTGGAAGAATCTTGAGCGTGCTGGTACCCGTACTGTTCTTCTCAATGAGCCGCAAATGAATCGAAATTCCCATGACTCACGTCGCGTGCGGCACGCGCGAAGCGGCTGCTTTCGCCTTTCCCTTCACTCTCCCGCTGTCTCTAACCACCGCTAACGCTCTCGCGTACGAATCCTGGGAATTTCGCTTCGTAACAGCCTGTAACTCTGATACCGCCTTAGTGGGCAATGCAATCGAGCCTCACCGGCTGCGTGGGGTTGCGCCGCGTGCTCACTTCTTCTAAAGCGCCTGCGATGAGATAAATATCTTATCTCGGAAGCATTCAGTGACTATTCCTAGTATTCACAGACTTCTGATTATTTACCCTATCGCAGGCACAAGTCAGCACGCGGCGCGACCGCACGCAGCCGCTTAGGCTCGATTGCGTAGCACATACGGCAGTGTCACATTTTACTGCTATACGCTCTCGCTAGCGTTTACGTCAGAACTCGTCCGAAGCTGCGATTTTCTTCTGAAACGCGGAGTTGAACTCAATTCGGAAATATGACTCTCTGTGTAGAACACACTTCTTAGATCCCCTAACTCTCCTGATTTTAGAAGGGGAGGGTAACACCGGGTTGGTGCGAAGTTTGCTGTTTGTAAAATGACGGCGCGGACCACTCCTCGCTAGCTGAGCCATTTCCGCGTCGACCAAATTCAAGACACCTACAATTTTCGCATTCCGTTGAAAAGTTGGATTGAAATCATTCAATGCCATGCCCGAGGAGAAAATAACGAATTCCAAGAACAATTGATCGGGCAATCTGAATTCAGTCAAAGATTTCGTGTTTGTCCTTTATAATTCTTCTCTCATAATTTTTTCCTCGAACCACTGACTATCCATTACTCAGTCCATTACGCGAATTATGAGCTACACTTAGCTTTGTCCACGAGCATTGCGTGCTATTTTCGCAGCTAAACGAAATCGGATTCATGATTTGCCGTTTATGAATCTCAGCCTAGATCTGGTAATTAGTCGCAAGGCGGTTGTCTCTTTCCTTTTATTTCTTAGTTAGCGTCTTTCTCATTTGTTAGTATGTTGGTATCTGGGTAGTTCGATTTAACAGGTTTGCGCTTCACCTATCACACTTACAGTGTTGGAAAGATCACCCGCTCCCGATGAATCGTGCTCAAACTGTCTTGTTTCACAAGAACATCATTGTTGTGCAAGTTGACCATGAATCGTCTATTCGAAACCCACCCGACGCCGAAAAAGTTGTGCTCAGCAGTTCGAATATATGAAGAGGATCCACTTCCGTGATCAAGTGGAACACATGAACAAAGAGGCGAACTTCACATTTTCATCACCGGAAGAGCAAGTGATATGGATTTCGGAACAAATCGTTCATCAGATCAAAAGTAGTGGGAGAAAAAAGTAGTGTGCAACATAGTGATTTATTGAGAAAAGGGTATTGATCAGGGTTGTGCGGAATAAAAAATTTGAATTTCGGAACTCGGAACTGGGATATCGAAGCAGAATTAAAATTTTGGAAAACGGAAATAGAGAATCGAAGCAAAAATAAAATTTCGGGAATCGAAAATCGAAATTCGGAAGAAGTTGAAATTTTTCGGAAATCGGAAAGCGGGATTCCGAGGCCAAAAAACTGCGGAAATCGGAATGCGGAAATCGGAAAGCGGAACAAAGTTTACTTGCAGCTGGCACAAAACTTGTTCTTGAACCTCAGGTTAAAAATCACCATCATTATTGGATCATCATTCCCCAGATACTTTTCCATTTTCGACCCTCGACCATTGTGAATCGATTTCTGATGTCATTAGGATCCCATCAGGGATTTGCGTGATTGCGACTAGAGACTAAGAGCGTAACGTCACACAGCGGGCGCGGCGTAGCTTCGGTGCTAAAGAGAAGCGATACACCCATGTAATGGTGAAATTTAAGCCTTGTCGCAAGGAGCCCACAGTAATTCCGATGGTGATTCCCGAAGAAATTGTGCAACTGAAAAAATCCCCGGCTCATTTTCGATTCTAAGCATGTCCTTTGAAGTCTAAGCCGCGGGACCATTCTGTGAACAATCTACACTGTGGTCATTAGTCATACACAAGAACTCAAAAAAACTGTTCAGAAATATATACTGTGCTTCTCCGAGCCAAATTCCGGTCCACAATTGCGTCTCGACTTGCTTTGCGGCCGCACGCTCCGGAGTCGGAAGCGTTTCCAGCGCCGCAGCCGAAGATCTGTTGACTCTAGTTGGGTTTTGAAAACTGGAAACTAGAAAAAGTTGGAGATAACTATATAAAAAAGCCACATCGAGTCGGCTTCGGCGCTGGAAACTCGACCGACTCGAGCGCGTGCGGCCGCAAAGCGTGTTCGAGAGGCAATTGACCTAACAATGCTTATTGTCAGTCTCGATTTACAACGGCGTAGGATTAAAGACTAAAAAAGGCTTCGGCTCGTAGAATAACTAACGACTAACTAATTTTAAAGCTTCAATTGCGCACATCCCTGGATCCCATAGAAGTTGAGCTGCCTGGAGGGCAGCGTTCACGACGAAAAAGTCGTCCGATTGCTCGGGGAAACGTAAGCTTTGCGTCTCCCTAAGAAGAGTGAGTGCAGAAGTACAACGAAAAACGACCAGAAAGTGGGTGAAAATCCCGTGGACCAGCTGGACTATTGAATCACCCCGCCCCCGTCATATCGCAGTTGTCCAACATTCGTTTCACCAGAGGAACAGTTGCCAAATTTATGGTTACTCTTCATCGCAAAAGATTCTAACATCCAAGCGTGAGCATTAAACCATCTAATTTTTGAAACCTAAAAGGTACAAGAAAATAAAATAAATTCAACAAGAATTTTGAAGCGCAAAACCATTTCCGACTTCTGAATCGTTCCATTTCCTGGACACACACCAAGTAGGCGAAATAAAATTTTTCAGAGGTTTCACTAGACGGTTTTTTCTCCGAAATTTAAGAATTCTGTGGGGACTTCCCTCAAAACCCTTAAACTCATTGAAATGCCTGCTCAGAAACACTGGAAACTGGAATACGGTTTTTTATTGTGAACACTGGCTTTGGCAAGTCTTGACAGAAGTTGACGAGTCTCAACTCGTCAACTTCAGTCAGTGGGTGCAGGTTAAGATTATTTCCGCATTTTGTTCCGATTTCCGCACCCATTTTTCGTAAATCGGAAAGCGGAATTCCGAGGCTAAAAAATCTGCGGAAGTTGGAATTCGGAAAACGGAAATTGGAATTCCGCTCATCCCTGGTATTGATGCACTGAAAGAGTGAAAAACAGCCGACACTACAGTGGTTTGCGAAAAACTTTGGCAATGAAGAAAGTGATAGAGGATAGACTCAAGGGTGTTAACTGGAATGAAACTGTTCACAGTGGTTCTATTACGATGTAACTCGCAACCATACCACGTCGTTTCATTTCTTACTCACTCATGGATCAGTATCGGCTAAAGTAATGATAAAGAAGCAGGCAAAAAACAAGATCTTGTCAACTATAGGGCTTTTATACGTGTGCAACACGAAAACAAATGACAAGTAGGTGATCGGCCTGCTCTGTGATTTGTGCTGTCTGCAATCGTCACAGACAACAACGTCTGCTATCCTCAATCATCAGATGATCGAATCTGAGAAAAAAAAAACGTAGCGAATCAAAAATCAGTCTCTACCTCGTAATCAATGCTTGTAGTTCAAATAGATCAGAAGTATGTTCCTGAGTGCGAATGTTAGTGCGAGCCTTCCCAGTCGGCTCCACGGCCGTTCAACACGCACGCTGACCGCTGAGCAGATAGTCACATTCCAACAGACATTAGATTGCACGCCCTGATGCGGTGATACCACACCTCCAAGCAGCTATGGGTGATGAAACCTGTCAAGTATGGGATCTGTGCTAGACTTCTGTATAGCGCTACAAACACGCTGAAATAAGCAGCATGGGACGAATAGAGTAAAACATTACTGCGTCCGCACGGTATTACCCGGTTATCTGTTGAGCCTTCTGTGATGCACACCTACTCTTGAGAATGAAACCAGCTTTCAAACCCAGCCGCTGTATGCGGCAGGCGGACTTAGAACCTTCCAGGGGGTCTCCCGTAGTTTCATCATCACGGTCACGGCTCTCTAACTTCCGACTTGCATAGCCCAATTGAGTTCCTGAGACAATGGCGCCTAATAGATAGCGACATAACCTTTAACCCCGCCCCACATTATCTTATCTGAATGACGTTGAGATAGCAAGGTGTACCAGGGAAGTTCTCCAAGAATATCTCCATGGGAATCTTCCCGGGACAGAATGAAAACAAACCGTAGCCAGAAATTCTCTGAGCTTTGGCCAAGAACTAGCCGAAAAATAGCTCACCAGGCTCCGCAGCGGCTCCTGGAGGGCTGTTTCCCGTCCGTTTCGCGGCCAGCATTGTTCAGAGGCTATATCTCGGCTAAATCACGGCTACCACCTATTTCCCGGCTATTTCTCGGCTATACAGCGGAAAGCAGGCATTACGCACCTATCTCTCGGCTGAAACTCTCAGTGTTGTAGCCGTAGGAAGCTAACACGAACACGAAAATGCTGCCACGCCCACTTTTGTCCTTCCACAGGATTGTACACTTCAGAAAGCATCCCCAGAAGAGTGCGTACGGCGTGTAAGGTGGCTGTGAACTGATCCGACTACTGCTGTTATATGTATGCTCAAAGAGGGTAGAAACTAGCGATGATTTTTTTATTTGAGTGCTGTTCACCCGGAATGACCTTTTCGCCTACCGTTCCTTTTTATAATGTCTTCTTCTTAGCGTTTGTCCCAAAAGTTCGCACGGTCCCTCTGTTTGATTTTGATCGCGATTTAATTTTTTATTTTTTATCGTAACGTCGGCATGGATCGTGAAAAGACTTCGCGTTCACTGCTCAATGTTGGCGCAAACTCGATGCCATATGCCATAACATATGTCCTATATAGGTGCACCGAGCTTGGGCCAACCATCTCAGTGAACGCGAAGTCTCTTCACGATCCATGTCGATCTCATGTCTGAGTGCGAATACACAAAAACTGCAGGAAAAACATCTACGGGTAATCTCGTATGCTATATGTGTCAGTGGCCGATACGCAAAATAATATGGTAGTGGAAGGAGTTACACCGAACACGTCTCCACCTAAAGCTCGCTAAATAGGTCTAGTGAAAGCTGACCTGGCTGAAGGGGAACTCACTGCATGAAAGAGAAACAGCTGACAGGAGCAAGTGGTGAGCAGGAAGTAAGCAAGCGAACCCTGTGGACTCGTGGGGCAGGCATATCAGAAAAGAGCAACTGCAGTTGAACTGCTTATTACTGTCTTTAGAGTGGAAAATTCAGGATGTCAAACAATTATTTGCGCAGATCATTATTTTTGCATTTCCTTTTACCTCAGTCAATGACGCCGCCGTACGCATGCCTCATCGTTACGTATCATTTTTTGTCATATTTCCGCCAGCTTTGTGATCCCGTCCCGCGAATATACCTCGGACTGTTAATTAATCTGGTCTCGGCCTCAACTTCGACTTGGATTTGAAGCTCTTTCCATCTAGCAACATAGCTTTGTAGAGTTCACATGAGTTCACATCGGCTCTCAGAATGACGAGGATCAAGGAAATTGAAGAACTTTAGACTAGGCGCAGACCATGCGCCGGAAGTGCCAGAGTGGTTACCCTGAATCGCTCTGTGCGAAAGGCAATTGTTTGTGATGCTCATCTTTCCCTGGCACCCATAGCGGCGCACTGTCTCTGAGGCCGGCCTAAGTAGGACTTCAGCTAATGCGACAGAAATGCCAAGTCTGATGAGTAGGCAATTTTAACCTGCTGCAATAAAATGGTCTTATAACAGATAGAGCAGTGAAATAGCTATTTATTAGATGTACAGTCGGCGCGGATCGCAAGAAAGTGTGTCCGAATAAGACTAGCCGACCATGGCCGTCGTACGTGACAGGCGGCTGTCGCGTACACCGCTCTCGGACGAGCATGCGAAACGACTCCGAGTCGTCCCCCGCAGCCATTCATTCTCAGATACAGACAGCACACTTCCCGCAGTACCATTAGCCGACGCCCCGTAACCCCTCCTGCAGAAGGCCAATAGTTCGGTTGCGGGCAGTGGGCAGCGCCGTTTCGTTTACTGCCCGTACAGTTGAACAAGCACTCTGCGGTCCTTCTGCCATTGCGTTACGGCTAATCTGATGACTGACAGAAGACAATCTAAAAACAGTTTGCGGCACACTTGAAATTCACCCTTTACATAAAGGTCTGTTGGAACAAAATTTCAAAAACCCCATTCTGGGCTGTTCATCTTGAGCTGCTTCTGACAAGTAAGGAGTAAGCTTACACAGGGTTGCTTACTACATTCACTTGTCCTTGCAGTCTTTTCATCCGCAGATGCCATCAACAGAACACGGCTCACCTGCCCAAAGCCAGCGTCGCATACAGCGAGGGTTTGGGAAGAGTCTCAACACAGCGTTCTCTGCTCAGCAAGATCCACTGGCTCCACTCTAGTGGGTGGTGCAATGGCGATGTCAAAGTGGGAATCAATGAGTGAGTGTTCGATGACCCACAGGAATAGCCGACTGCCCGCCGACACTCCGCGGGAAGACTGGAAAACCTCTCTCTCCGCGGGAAGTGGGGCGCCGTGCCACGCCCACGAAATTGGGGCCGCTCGAAGTCGACTACCCCGACTTGGCCGGCGAAAAGTGGGCTGTTTTTATCTGAGTGATGAATGGACGGGGCTGCAACGGTATATCGCCGCGCGCGAATCAAAACCCCGTTGGCCATTGATGCCTCCAACACTGCACGGCCAGACGCCTGGTTCGTGCGTCAGACTAAAGCCTAGTTTTGACTGAAGGTAGTCGCTGCGGCTATGCGAGGGACAACTGTTCCTTTATAATCGCGCGTAATGAAAAGGCGCTCCAATTGTGATCGCTTCGTGGCAAACGTCCTACATCGCTGGGTCGCGGCGACGAAATCCTATGTTTTACTGCATCGCTGCTTGAAGAGCGATTCTCAATGGTCGCTGACCATCGCTCCATCGCGGCCAAAACGGCAACGATGGAGCGATTGCCAGCGAATGACACGTTTCGTCTAGTGAATATTGACGTTGACCTATGCACTATGAACAGAATCACTGCCGCTGCTACATCGCTGCAGCAGCGGGTGCAAAATCGCTGCGATGAAAAACAGCAGCGATGCAGTCAAAACTAGGCTTAAAGCGAATACAGAAACCACATATTGATGGATGGATGGTTGTCACAGGAGGAGATTTTGAGTAAATACAGTTTGCCGCAATGTTAAAAGGCTATGGTGCGGTTACGGTCGACAGACTAAAACTACGGTGGGAAACTTGGCCGCAACCGCACCAGCGCTTTTTGACATTGCGGTAAACTGTACGATGTGTATGGGCAGAAATATAAGAGCTTCCTCTCGCTGCTGAGAAGTCGAGTTGCTTTGTGATCGGAACGCAAAATCAAATGCCTAACCCAACATACACACTGAAGGGAACCCCACTAACCACTGTATCAAATGTTCGGGACTTAGGCTTCCTCATAACCAGTAAACTAAACTTCGATCCGCATTACATATCTTTGGTTATTAGAGCCAACTACCGTACATATAACCTTTCCAAAATTTTAAAATCTAAGGATTCCCAGGTGTTATTAAGAGCATATAAAATATATGTTAGACCGATTGTTGAAGGTGGTATTTCCGTTTTCAACCCTTCGAAAAGAAAGACATTGATCTTTTAGAGAGCATACAGAACAACTTTACACGGAAATTGATGATGAGGTGTTATTACAATATTAGCTATTCTCAACTACCTAACGGTTCTGTCAGATCGAATCAGCTGGGACTACCGTCTCTTTCTATCAGAAGAGAAAGAGCTGACCTCCTTATGATGTTTAAAATCCTTACTAGAAAACTCTCTATAAATCCCCTTGAGTTTTTCGGCGTCCCTTCATCAAGAAATAGAAGAGGACAGTTAAGACTGTATCTTCCAGTGGCGAAGTCTCAGGCGAGGTCAAACTTTTTCACCTACAGGAATCTTCGGAAATTCAACCTTTTACTGAGCCAGAACGCTGAAGTGTTGTTAATGTCTTCCCACAGATTTAAGACTTTGCTTCACCACTCATGACCTTCACAGGACCAAAGTTATTGTCTAAATTCTATCGTGATTATTGTCGTTTTCTGGTTTGTTTCTTCTCCTTATTTTTCTATTTACACGTGTGAAATTGCTCCCACGTCAATAATAACAAAAAATAATAATAATACTAATAATAATAATAATAATAATAATAATAATAATAATAATAATAATAATAATAATAATAATAATAATAATAATAATAATAATAATAATAATAATAATAATAATAATATTAATAATAATAATAATAATAATAATAATAATAATAATAATAATAATAATAATAATAATAATAATAATAATGTGTGAAGGACGTGGACGAAGTTCAGCAGGCTCACTTTATTCATCGAAAGTTTACTCAAATGACATATTTTTTTGAACAGCACATGTTTTTTGCGTCATCGCGAATCAAAGGCAAGGTTCGATCATGTTTTGACTCTTCCAAACTTTGAGCTAGATACATACATAGGCGGACCTGAACTAGAGGAACATCATTTGGTGTCATGTGATAAATCAACGTACTCCTTTCTTTCCGGAACCGCACGTTATTCGTTTGCTTTGTGATCCTCATGCTCATATCTTCAAGAGCTGGTGAAGATTGGGATCGCAGTAATAAATCGCTGTAAATGTCCTGTATGTTGGGAGAGTACTTGTGAATCTAGAATTTTTGAAAGCTATGAGTCATTATTGATGGAGAAAATGGCCTGCAAGTAAAAAATTACGGTTTTTACAGCATGCCAAGGCCGTCAAAATATCGGCTTTTACGGCATTTGGGTGGTCGTCTCGCCGCAACACCGTGTTGGCGGTATCTATGGGGCTGCTGGAAGACGGCTTCCCCTGCACGCGGTCAAGAAAGCGCGGATAACTCAGGCAAACTCAGATGTCGACAGCAGGTTGGTCCGCCCCTTTCTCGAGCGACCGGGAACTCACAGGTTCTTTCGGGAGAAAAACATGGACCTGTTCTTGACCTGCTATCGACCTGTCGATATCAGGTTCACGGCAGGCTGGTAAGGTAGCACATCCTATCGTCGGTGAGCATTGATCGTCCGATTCTCCGGATGCTTGGCGAAATATTCAGCCGGTTGCGCAATTGAAGAACCTGCTTTTATTTTTTTGTCTCTCGTAAAGCACACCTGTTTTTGTCCAATAACGCGCAAATAAGTCCTGGTGTCGAATGGAATTAATACTCAAATAGTGTTCTAGGAATTTTTGAGGTATTCTTATATTTTATTGACTCTTGGGATTTTATTATGCGTATTTTTTCAAACACTAGGTTTATTTGAAATCCTGAAAAAAATCCTTTTTTTGAATATTCGATTCCGTCGTGATTTTTTACTGTTTTGATTCTCGACTTAGCGGAGGTTTCATATTTTTCGCCTCTCGAGTGTTCCATTCCTTCGGGAATTCGAAAATATTTTTGCCTTCGGTCAGGTTAAATTTCCGTTTGTTCGAATATTTGTCTCAATTCAGCTTACATAGTCCTTCGGAAGAAGTTGTCCATTTGTACAAGTATTTTACTTGAAAGCCATTTCAAATTCGAAATCGAATAATTGCTCGAATATTTGTGCAAATGTTCACACGTAATACAATCAAATCGAGTATAGGATACATTTTTGAACTTATTCATTTGTTAGAAAATTTCTGAAGGACTCATCCATGTTCTGGATTCATTGAGAGACTTAATGAAGATCATAGTGGAGAAACTCTCCACATTCCTCATTAGATCTAGTATTGATGCTGTAGTTAAGAGCAGGATTCGCGATTAAAACGGTTTTTGATCTCTCTCCATGAGAAAGTAGATTTGGTCATCATCAAAGTAAAAAATAAGTGAAAAAAACCGGAAACTTGCGGTAAAAAAACGCTCAACAACAAGGTGTGACGGCTAATTACCGGGGTCGGCTGGCCCCCTAATTAACGAGATTTTCATTAATGCATGCTTATTTTAGTGCCAGGATTTGGCTTTGATCTCTTCCCGCGCGGATGCCCCACAATGAGATCACCTATTCATACCGTCACTAGAGGTATGAGATGTACGCCATTCGATGCGCTGCAAGAAATTACATATGTGTGCAACTTTTCATCCTAACTGGTCCCCGCTTTCTAAAGTTATGACCTCTCAAAGTACGCAAAAACGTTAACTATTTAATTGCCCCCTAATTAAAGAGAATGTCGGCCGACCCCCTATATAACGAGATTTTCATTAATGCATGCTTATCCGCTTTTTAATTTGCTCTTAAAATAGTCAGTAGTCTACATAAGTGCTCAGAAATTTTTTTGGAAGCAAAATAAATGTTGACAAATCAGCCATCTATAGAAATCTCGATAATTGAAGGCGAACGGACCAAGCAATAACTTGTTCCTGAGTGCTTTTTCTATAACTTTCCACTTATTTTCACATTCGTGATGGTCAGATCTACTTTCTAATGAGGATAGCACAACCATCGTTTTTATCGCAAACCCTGCCTCTAATTAATAAACATGGGCAATCGTCGTTAGGTTTTAAATGAGACAATAATTCAAATATCGCATTTTCAGAACACCTCAGATGAATGAATTATGCGGATAGCCACTATTGAAAAATTTCTGATGAATAAGTTTTTCGATTGTAACCACTTAAAAACAGTGGCTGGTTGAATCGAATACTCAAATACTCGAATCTTCTACTTATATGGATTTATATCACTCAGGCGCCCTTAGTCTGGGTCAGAAGTGCGGTGGCACGCTGCTTGAACATCTTTCATAGTCCTGGCCGCAAGCGCGCGGTGGGATATAAAACTTTTTACCGCGCGGGGCGTGCGCGACGTGCTTGTCGCCCATCCAGGGGCGGCATGCATCACGCCGCGCGCGAGTGCGAAAGTGAACGGCGAGCGCGGAGACCCATACGAGGAGCCAAGAACGAGAGCGAGCGCCCAGCGCGAAGTGTTTCAGATGGCGTACAGAGTTTTCCGGAGCGACGCGATGGTATATGTCAGTGCGACGCGAAAATCGCGCAGGTGTTTAGGTGTGGACACTGTGCGAAGGCTGGGCGATTACGCGCAATCGCGTGCCTAAGCAACCTCGCGTAAGCCGGCAACAGCAATTTTTCTCTGAAATTAGCAACAGTTCTAGTGTTTGTTTCAGTGCAAGCGGTCCTAATTTAATGTTTTCATTGTGAGATTTGAATGTGTTAATGAAAGAAAAACCCTGAAGAAAACTAGCAACCAGCTTGTCTTCTCGAGAAGACCATTGCAGCGCGACGCGATCGACGTGGAGCGATCATCACTTGCGCATAAAATCTGATGTATTGGGCCACTTCACTGTGAACACCTAGCAAAGACGCGACGCGACGTTGCTTGATCGATACGTAGGCTAATTGTAACGTCGCGTGACGAATGAACTCTGTACGCCGCCTTACGCACGGGATTTCCAAACCCCGTCCCAGCGCGTTCCTGCATGCCGCCCCAGCACCTCCATGGCGGCGCCGCCCGAATCGCCATTGCGGTGTTGCTATTTGCATCATTACTTGATGCTCAGTTCAAGTCTGCTGCATCATAAACAATTCTACCATCATCCTACGCTACCGTGTGCGCAAATGCAAGCCTAGCATTTTCGTGCATGCCACAAGTTTTGCCCAGCTTGGCTCCGCACAGTCATTTCGGTGCTGCTGGGGATTTCATAGTTGCTTCGCGTCCGTCCTGCGCGGTAAAAAGTTTGATAGTCCACCGCTCGTTTCGAACGTCACGCGTATTCCGCGCTTGCGGCGAAGACTATGAAGGAGACCTTACGCACGGATCAGCGAGTTTTCCCTCCTGCTTATCCTCTGTAATATTCGAAATTCTGATCACTCAGGGCGCACGCAGCGCGCGCGATGCTGCTGCCTCCGTCGGATCACTGCTCGCTCGCTGCCTCTAACCTCCGCTCCGCACCTTTCCGCGCCAAAACCACAAGAATTTAACTGTTTTACAGTCTAAATGTATCTTTTCAGCTAATATGGTATGCCTTTTGTAGGCGCAACACTTTCTCCATCTAGTAGCGCTACCCTAAATCCCTACTTTCATATTTCACATCGAAGTGTCACGGGAGGTTCGAGGGACCGAAAATATTTGAATACACATCATTCTCTTCTTTCAACCCATTCACTCTGTTCAAGATCCTAGAACATTTGAATTATGTAAGGACTGAATCCTAGTACCAAACCGAGTTAGAGGAAGTTTGTCTCATTTTAGCTGATTTCGCATTTCTTGAAATGTTTGAAAAGGACAATTTCCATTATATCTTCATCATCCAACGTCTTCAACCCAAATAACTTCTAATTTGATAATTCTGCACAATGATTCATCCTTCTGCCTAAATTCATTTTGCCATATATCAACCATTTTTCAGAGATTCGATTTTAACAGTTTTCGAGGGTTTCTGAAAAGAAAGAACCACAATCGGGAGTTTCGCCCCATTGGAGAAAATAGATTAACCCGTTTCAGTACCATAATCAAGTCCTCACATAGTCAGATGTTCTATATATGGTTACTTTGTCCAAATCTCTTGGTTTATATCCTAGCTTCAAATAAAGCCGGTAAAAGACGAATCGGTTCGAAAGTAAATTAATTTTTATTTTTTATTTTTTCTTCTACCGATTGCGAAATAGCTCAAATATTGAGTTAGTAAGAGTTACACCTCGATAACGAATACGGCAGAAAAAAAAAACCGAAATGCCCATGTCTAAGGGCAGTCGAGCATAGGGACTGCTATAATAACAGCTGGGTATAGTAGTAATGCAGCAATAGTTTTGGTATCCTGCGAAGGTTCAGCACGTACAACTGCTCCGAATTTTGAAGTTAGCCACCCTGTTAATAAAAGCCCAACGATAGGATGTCTACAGCAAAATCCATAAATCCGGCGGTAGCAGGTCGTCAGCTGAACCTTTCGGGGCTTCGGTCAAGCCATGCCTCCGTCTCCTAATCCGGCGCTGGGAGTCTACAGCTGGACTTTCCGGCGTGATACCAGGTTCTCTCGCGCCGAAATCACCAATTTTTTGGTGTCCTCGGCTGATGTGCTCTGTGACGACACCTCAGAAATCTGCTGTCGACATTTGAGTTTGCCTGAGAATGGCTGAAGACGTGGACAACGAGCACACTTTAAAGGCACAGTACATCCTCAGATATGAATTTTGAGATTTTCATTTAATTGTGTAGAAGACCCCTCCTGTATAACACGTGCCAAATGCGAGATCTCAATTCCTCCAAATAAGCGAGATATAAGCGACCACCACAGGCCCGACCCCCTTCGCTCACCACCACAGGCCCGACCCCTAACAGATTTTCGAACTCGATAGCGGCTGGATGGATGCATGATTTCCAACAAGTCGTCGTTCTTCAGTCCATTACCGGACTGTTTCCTCATCTTGGCCTTCTTTCACGCAACGATTGCGAATGAAGAGAAATACAGGCCTGAGACAACTCGTCCACCAATTTTTAATCCTCAAAATCTTGGCATTTTTGAAGAGCCATAAATCTTTTCATAGGGGGTCCTGGACGATTTCAGAGATACCACTGTGATCAGCGTTTGACTGTCTTCAAGATAAGCATAAAATCTGAAAATTTATTTTTGGGGTGCCCTGTGTCTTTAATGATACAGTGGCAAAGAAAATTGGCCGAAATAACTTGAAGAAGACCGTTTTTTTCCTGCGGTTTTCGCACGTTTTCGGGGTAACCTGTAGCCCGCTCTCCGATTCAGCGGAATATCTCGGTATTGGAATTCTGCCCAGAGCCTTCCCCTTTCATTTGCAGAGAGGAAGTCGCTACTTCATTTCATGTGACTCGTCGCTGATGCCCTCATCGTGGGCCCATAGGTGAACCATCCACCAGGGCGCGGAACTGGAATGACAGAAGAGAATTTTTTCGTGCGAATCTCTCTTGAGGAAGAAGGGTACAGAACTGGCAGTGGAGACCGAGATGGGGGAGTTAGTGGGATTACACTGTCCACCAACCTTTGTACTGGATGATAACGGAGTCTAGATTTTATGACGTGCTTAGAAACGACTACGAGGTGGCAAATGAAATATGGGTGAGTATACTCGATGTAGATTCTGTTTCAGTTCATGGATCCGGAAGAGACTTTTCCATTATCACTGTTGAAGGTTGGCTTTTCGTCGGCTCCATATGCTACTAGTTATAGGTGCACAGAGTTTGCGCCAACCGCTCTGCTGCTGGTACGACAGTCTCTTCACGGATGTACCAGAGCTTATGTGCAGACAAGCCTTTTTCCCTCATTCGAAACCGGACGGTGTAGGGAGCGGAGCGAGTGATCATTCGAAATCTCCTTGTCGTTTCTATATTTCGCCAAGACCACTCCACTCAGCTTCCAACTCCGCACAGTCTCAGATGAGCAGGAAAAGCTTGATTGTAGTGTACGAAATCTACCGCACCAACAAACGGTTAACAATTCGGTAAGTACGATTTCTTATTGGACACCTAATAAAACACAAGTTGGATACATTAGATGAGGTTTATAGCTTCATACCGCAACAAGAGAACTGAAGCTCAAACCTCCTTTGCACATACCTACGTTTTACATCATACGATGTTCCCGCAGAGCACACATAAGTGACGCAGACCCATGAAGGCATTCAGTGAGCAGGAAAAAAGAAACAAATCATACTGTGTACAAAAAAATCGAATCAATGGAAAATGTGCATGAGAATCAGCATCATTAGAACAAGTAAGACAGGACCGCGACTGGTCGAACTGCTGTCAGTCCAGTCAGCTATGAAAAGATTCAGATCGTATCTGCTGGAGCCATTACGACTGGAACCCCACACCAATTTTGTGCCAGCATGATTCATCATCGGGAAAGAGTTGAACTGATACTTGTCGCCGAATGTTACCTGAAATTTTATACTTTACCGAAAGTAATTGAGTGTCTGAGTTCAGGATCTCGAACAAAAATGTGAAAAATTCTTGTGTTCATGCTGATTATAAATCATGTGCCCATAGAATCTTCAAAGGTATACTAGGTTGTCTTTGACGGCGGTAAGAAATTTTGGCCTCCCATAGTTTTCTTTTGAGTTTCCCTTTCTCTAGAATTGATTGTTACACTTTGAAGAGGAATATGGTTCCCTACATCATTTTTCGGCGCTGAGGAATCTAAACAATATCGGTGAGAAGGGTGCAGTACATATCGCGGTCGTGATTCAGTTTAATGCCGAAAATTTATGAGTGTTCATTACATTACATTGAGGTGCATGATATAGCGCAGGGAATAATGCCTCAACTCACTCTTTCCAGCCCGGTTCCATCGTCATTGATGACAAACAACGAAAAAGCTCCGAATCCATCTGAGCCAGCGTCATAGTTTGAGCTAAAGTAGGTTATTTGCCGATTACGTGTAGTGTCCTTGTAGAATTTAGTCTAGTCAATGGACGGGGCTGCGGATGTAGATCGTTGCACGCAATCGAAGCTCCGCTAACCGGTGGTTTCGCGGACGCCGCACGGTCAGCCGCAAATGATTGCGCTTTGTCCATTCGCTAGACTAAATACATATAACGCGGAGACCACAGCAGCGTGCCGATTCTCGGTGTTAATTCGGGATCGGATAAACCGCTAAGATCAAAACAGTAATGATAAGGCAAGGGGGAGAGCTCTCATTCATGAAATCAAAGCATGGGCTACATTCGAGCTTGCATTTCAGGACTACGGGCTATTTTCGCAGCAGATTCAACTATACTGCCCATGACTTGCTGTTCATGGATTCTAGCCCACGTATTTAAAGGCAGTGTCCACGAAAAATTTCGTCCTCGGTTTTTGGCCGGAAATCGAAAGTTCGGGGTGTCATTGGAGCACTGGGGTCGAAAGAACGAAAAAAACGAGCCCGAAAGAGCTCCGTACGGCTCCGAAGTCCGCTCGCGCTAGCCCTTTCGCTTGCGGTCGAGTTTTCCGAGGAACGGTTTGGTCTGCTTCCACATTAGCATCGGAGCGCGAGCGCGGCTGAGTTTTAGCATTGGGGCACATTTGCGCACGCCGTCTAGTCCAGGCCCATGCCCGCGCAACTCATCCACCTTCGAAATGTGAGTTTCAAAAAGAAGAGCTGATTTTGGATGTTTCGCAGCGTTTTTAATGATTCTTTCTTCACTGATAAAACAGCCAGACTCCTAACCTTCGTTTTTTGGTGGAAACTCGAAAGCGATTTTTATCGTGGACACTGTCTTTAACCTGAATCAGCACTGTCCACCATACCTGAATACGATCCGCTTGTTGTCGGCAAGGTAATACGGTGCCCAGCTGGCAACCCCTAAATGCGTAATCTGCTTGAGGTCGGAGCCATCGACGTTCACGGTGTAGAGCTCCATCAGTACAGGCTCAACTAGATTGTACTCTAGCAGCTTCTGTAAAACAGACGCTTTAGAAACTCGTAATCACTGCCCTACCAACCATAAATATGTGCCCATTTGCTTTCCTACACTTCTTGAGTAAAGGAAGGGCAAACTAAGTTGAGTTAATCTGTTAGAACTTTGTGATTTTTCAGACGATCTTCCAGACGATCACTTAGTTTTTATACTGAAGAAGAGAATTGATGGGCAGAAGAGTGAAATGACATGATGCATCTTCTCACTGCCTCTTCCGATTTTCCAGTGAAATAAGAAGTGCCTATTTCCCATAGTTGGTCTTGACAGGCGAATCTGACAATAAGTCACTTTCTTTGAGAACTTCCAGATTCCAAAAGAAATGTATGTATTTAACTCTGAGTGCGAGTGGAATGTCCGCATTCTCGCACTAACTCTGAGCCGTCTGATGGTTTGAAGGCAGTGTCTCTCACTAAACGCTCGAGTGGTTTCGCAGCGTTGCGAATTTACAATACCGCGCGCATCTTTTGGTCATCCGGCGCGCTAGGGCGCCGGAGCGCGCCGTTTGGCGTCGTTTCTCCATAACTCGGTTCAAAGTTGTTTATTTCGAAAATAGACGTCAGATTTGAAATCAGCATTGAAAATGCGACCTAATGAGAGTACAAATGTTTTAAAAAGTCTCATAGGAGAGATTTTGGGTTACGGTAGCTATCAAATGTTTCCTGTCTCCGAAAGGATTGGCGATTGAGAGTAGTTGCAAATGGTTTTTCAACGTTTCCTTGTATTCATTACATTCGGAAACCGCTTTTGAACCTCTGAGTTCCATCCAGAACGTTCTGTCACCAACCTACCAAGAATTTTTTATACAAAACCACTATTGCTAACCATATATGGATGTGAAAGTTATTGAACTACGAGTTTCCTCTACATATATTGGTGAACAATACCGCTCGTAGGATTTGGTCAGAAAGCGAGCGAGGTCGGGTTTTTTTTTCTTTTTCGTCTTTTTTGTATAACTCGTTTCAAACTCAACTTTGTGCGAAACAAGTGTGATATTCATGATGCTGGCGTTGAGGGCCATCCAGTGGTAAAGCCATCGTGGGAGTTCCGTTGAGAACCATGGAAGTTTCGCAATCAACCAGCCCTCCACATACGGTAGAGACGGGGAAACGTAGGCAGAGACGGTAGCTTCTCATCCGCCACCGTACCGTAATCACAAACCTGGCTGATTGCGAAACTTGTATAGTTCTTGACGTAATCACCACAAAGGCTAAACCATTGGGTATCCCTCAACGCCAGGATCATGAATATCACCCTAGTTTCGCTCAAAGTTGAGTTTGAGGCGAGTTATACAAAAAAGACAAAAAAAAAACGCGAAAACCCGACCTCACTCGCTTTCTGACCAAATCCTGCGAGCGGTATTGTATGGATGTGAAAGTTATTGAACTACGAGTTTCCTCTACATATATTGGTGAATATTTTTGAAATAAATTGCAACACTTCATTGAGAATTTATGTTAGAAGAGATCAGTCCGACACCGCGTCTTAAAGATGAGTTGATTTTTTGTTTGAGGATATAAAGGTGGCACACTCCATACCAAAATTTACCACGAATGTGAAAATGACAGCAATGCAGCTCTTGCTCTCTCTAATTGCGAGAAGAATTCATGTTCAAAATCAGGTAGTGATTATAATTTTTTCAAAAAATCAGCAATTGAGAATGTTTTCAATTTTTTATAAAAATTTTGAATTTTATCAAAGTTCTCATGTTCCATTTTCATACTAAAACCTCTTAGTACTCCACGCATTTTTTGCACAGCGCATAAATATGCTCGGGAATGATGTCAACAATGTGGAATTTGCCGAAATATTCTAAATTTTTCAATAAAATGAAATGTCAAAATTGAATTTTCATTACAATTTCCTAGTATGGACTCCATCCCCTCAAATTAGTCATATTTCAAACTCTACTCATAGAATTCTAATAAAATAAGTGAGCCCGCAATTTCTTCGGCCCGCAAATTTACTAGCCGCTAATGTCTCACCAGCGACCTTTGCGTAGAGCCATGTTCAGAGGGTTCTCGCGGCCGCTCCGAACGCCGTTAGCCGGAATCATCCCACTGTCCTAGACTGACCTTAAGGCAGGTCTGGAAACAACCTTCACTCCTCAACGCCCCTTTGTGCTTCAGAAAGCGTTCACGGTAAAGTATAAGAACAAACGAAATTACGGGTGGTACAATTCCATGAAAACATTAAAACAGTGCAGTGAAAAGGTAAGAGTGGGAAGACTGCACTAATAGTTGATATCGGCACTATATGGATCGATCAATGGTCTCAAATCCTTCCAGGTTGTGGAAGCTGTGACGCAGTGATCGGTATGACGGACCATCATAGCATTCAACTGAAGAGGAGGAGCAGAACATGATTGGAGCAGTTGGTGTGCGCGCCGTCAATAGGTGAACGTTTCGGGTTCAAATCTCGCGCATGGTTGTGGTTTTTGCACTTAACTGCGCCTGTTTCATGACTTCACAGGTTTGATAGCTCACGTTAACGTGTTCAGATTGGAGAAGTTGGCGTGCGCGCCGTTGCGATAATAGCATCGCAAGTTCATTTCCCATACAGCATTGCAGTTTTTGCGTTGAGGGGTGCTTCATCGTGACAAACACAAAAGAAACATATGACATTCGTATTCGTTGTCATGTCTTCTCATAAGACATTTCTCGTGTTGTTGTGAAAACACGAGGGGGTTTGGTACCAGCCCGGGACACTCGTCGTTGGGTTGGAGTAGGTCTTTTGGCATACTATCGAAAAATCTTGAACATCATCAAAACATTTTTTTGTACTTCACCACGCTCGAATTAGAGCTTTATATGGTATGGAGAAGCATCAGAACGGTTCTCTGAAGTAGGCAGTTCGTCATGGTACTATCAGAACTGACTTATTGCAGCCCAGTCGCCACTAGGAACTTTGTGCTTGCTTTCAGGTTTGTCCCGTCTTCTTGGGCCGTATGCTTACCGTCCCCAAAAAAAGCAAGGGAGCCTCCACCGGGAAGGGAATCGATGGGTATGGAATGAGCTACATCAACTCGTTTATAAACATTTTGTCGCCAGCTTATCTGTTAGAAAAGATGATAAGTGAGGTGATATCCTCCCAAGCTACATACTCTGTAGTAAGGGGACGGTTGGGGGCTACAGTAGTGTACCACAAAAGGTAGTCTACATTAGTGATAGTTCAGTACCGTCGCATCGAAGCTCGAGATGGCACTACTACAACGCCGATCGAGAGTCAAGCCGGTTTTGAAGGTTTAGTAGCACAAAACCTAAATTCTTCGCAGGCTTATCTCTAGTTTTCCCTTGTTTTCACACGAAGTAGATGATCATTTAATACGTATCGACTGTTCCCCGGGAGGAGGTATGCATACGTCGTTTTGACGAATTTCGGATAACAGCAAGTTTCTTCACACATTCTATTTTCGCAGATAAGCTGCTCACCGCATCGTCAAAATTTGTACACCTTCAAATGCTGTTTCGTTCGGCGAAAATCACAAAAATTAGTTTTTGGGTGTTTCCGCTCACCACGGGTTTTGTGAGTCAGAAAAGTTACCGCCACTACCATTTTTTATAGTTTCTGATCCAATGCAGATTTTGGAACAGAGTTTGGTGCCCCATTGTTTTTTCAACTTGTTCTGGACCGACCGATTTTCTGTGATTTCCGTTGAACGAAATAGTTTCTGAAGAGGTCCAAATCTTGACGATGCGGTGAGCAGCTCATCTGGGCTCATCTACGAAAACAGAATGTGTTAAGAAATTTGCTGATATTCGAAATTCGATAACAAGTCGGGATAAACCTGAAAGCAAGAACAAAGTTCCTAGTGGCAACTGGGTGCGATACGTCAGTTCTGATAGTACCATAACGAACTGCCTACTTCAGAGAACCGTTCTGACGCTTCTTCATACCCTATAAAGCTCTAATTCGGGCGTGGTGAAGCACAGAAAAATGTTTTGATAATGTTCAAGATTTTTCGATAGGGGGCCAAAAGACGAGTGTCCCAGGGTGGTACTGAACCCCTCGTGTTTTCACAACAACACGAGAAATGTTTTATGAGAAGACATGACAACGAATACTAATTATACATTCCATCCGACGGAGTCGGTTTTCGATATCCGGGTCGGATAATCCGATCGGATAATTATCCGAAATCCGATCCGACGTCAAAGTGGCGATTTTTGAGTTGATCCGAAATCCGATCAGACGAAAAACACGATATCGGGAATTATCCGATATCCGGAAAAGTGAAAATCGAAGGATCCGATCAGAAACCGGATAATCGGATAAAACGGATAATCGATCGGATAAAATCGGATTTTTCTGATAAAAATCGGATAATTATCGGATGAATATCGGATAATTTCGGATGAAAAACAGATAGAATTGCGCCCGCCGTAACAGCCAGCTTCGAACGCGGTCGCGTAGAGGTCGCGCATGAATTCGCAGAGCGCGCTATTGACGGCTGCGGAATCGCTGATTAAGCATGTGTGAGGAATGGATTTTGACACTTCACTACGCATACGCTGAACAAATACAAATATTTTATAATGAAGGGGACATAATATCACAAAATAACTGCATAACATGTGATAGGGGTATTTCAGAAGTGGAGAGGTCTCATTCGTTTTGCAAGTCCCAGGCCGCCGTCGAGATGGTCGATGAACTGAGTCCCACCCGATCGATACACGCACCGAAATAGTGACAGTCGGGTGCAGAAAAATCAACCCACTGAGTCAGAATGCGACCGACTCATTGCAACCGCAATCCACCCAGTCGATACGGAGTATTTCACGTTCGCACACGGGCAGATCCATTGCACCAACTCACACACTCGCTGAGGCTCCGGTGGCCGGTTGAGGGGAGTTGAACAGCAGCGTGCTGCCGCTCAGAAACGAAAAAGGGGCGGGCAGCTAAGCCCGAAAACTCCCCAATCATGCCGAAACTCCGCGTGCAGGTCGAGAGGCAGCACTGGCGATTCAACCTGCCACCTACATCCCGCCAGAGCGTCGATATTCCGAACAATGTCAACTATGACAAGCACAAACACCTCACATCCAAGCGCAGCGTATACATTGTGGGCTGCCATTTCCGCGCCTCTACACGAGAGAGAGTGTCAGGGAAAACAGTGCAGAAACTGCAACACATTGACCCGAAAACTCCGCCACTTATGAGACATTACCACGAAAACTTCGGCAGTTATGAGTCATGCCGAAACCTCCGCTGATCAGCCAGATCCGATCAATTTACATTGCGGCTATGTACGATTGCACGGTGGCCCCTGCTGCGACAGCGTTAATTCTGCAGGGATCATATAATTTTCAAGCTCAATGTTTACCCAGAAGGGGAAGTTCGTAACGAATTCCGGATTTTTTTCCAAGGTTTCGTTTAACAAGGTAAGGGGGTCGTAAATTCTACCGAGATTAGTCGCAACGGCCCGCTAAACCATGATTCTGTGGCAGGTCTTTTTGGTCAGTTATGTGCTCTCACCGGTTGCAGGGGGAGGACTAGTTTCCTCACCCGTGCGTGCCGCGTCGTTGTTGGCGAGCGCCGCGCGCGACGAGTTGCGCGGCGACGCGACATCCCGTTGCTTCAGGGTGAAACCAAGTAAACTGACATGTCCAGGGGCATAATTTGCTTTCCTGCGTTCATTTTCGTCACAGATGATAGCCATTTACTTCCTTTAGCGCTGGAGACTACTCTAAATGGTGGGGGGTTTTCGGTGTTCGCCGCGAGCGCGACACACACCGGACCGCGACGCGTATGCTCGTGGCTACAGAATGTATTTGCTTGAATACACGGGGTTGAATCCACGGTACTACTAAAAATTTTTCTTATCCGTTTTTCATCCGAATTATCCGGTGAATCCGATTTTTATCCGATCGGATATCCGATATCCGATCCGATCAAAATTCTGGTTTCGGATAGGATCCGCTATCCGAAATTCTCGTTTGGGGACAGTCTCCGATTTATCCGATGAGTCGGTTTTTGCGAAATCGGCAATATCCAGTAAATCCGATTCGACGCCATTTTGGCCATCGGATGGAATGTGGCAATACTAATGTCATATGTTTCCTTCGCGTTTGTCACGACGAAACACCCTTCAACGAAAAATCTACAATGCTGTATGAGAAATGAACTTGCGACACTCTTATCGCAACGGCGCCCACGCCAACTACTCCAATCTGCACACGTTAAGGTGAGCTATCAAACCTATGAAGTGATGAAACAGGCGCAGTTGCAAAAACCACAACCATGCGCGAGAACTGAACCCGAAACGTTCACCTAATGACGGCGCGCACACCAACTGCTCCTATCATGTTCTGCTCCTCCTCTTCAATTGAGTGCTATGATGGTCCGTCATACCGATCACTGCGTCATAGCTTCCACAACTTGGAAGGATTTGAGACCATTGATCGATCCATATAGTGCCGATATAAACTATTAGTGCAGTCTTCCCACTATTACCTTTCACTGCGCTGTTTTAATGTTTTCATGGAACTGTACCACCCTTAATTTCGTTTGTTCTTATACTTTACCGTCAACGCTTTCTGAAGCACAAAGGGGCGTTGAGAAGGAGTGAAGGCTGTTTCCAGACCTACCTCAAGGTCAGTCTAGGACAGTGGGATGATTCCGGCTGACGGCGTTCGGAACGGCAGCGAGAGCCCCCTGAACATGGCTCTACGCAAAGGTCGCTGGTGAGACATTAGCGGCTAGTAAATTTGCGAGCCAAAGAAATTGCGGACACACTTATTTTATTAGAATTTAATGAGTAGAGTTTGAAATAAAAGTAATTTGAGAAGATGGAGTCCGTACTAGGAAATTTTGATGAAAAATCAATTTTGACATTTCATTTTATTGAACAATTTAGAATATCTCGGCAAATTTCACATCGTTGACATCATTCTCGAGCATATTCATGCGCTGTGCAAAAAATGCGTGGAGTCCTGAGAGGTTTTAGTATGAAAATGGAACATGGGAACTTTGATAAAATTCCAATTTTCATAAAAAATTGAAAACATTCTCAATTGATGATTTTTTTGAAGAAATTATATTCACTACCTGATTTTGAACATGAATTCTTCTCGCAATTAGAGAGAGCAAGAGCTGCATTGCTGCCATTTTCACATTCGTGGTAAAATTTGGTATGGAGTGTGCCACCTTTATATCCTCAAACAAAAAATCAACTCATCTTTAAGACGCGGTGTCGGACTGACTTCTTCTAACATAAATTCTCAATGAAGTGTTGCAATTTATTTCTAAAATATTCACCAATATATGTAGAGGAAACTCGTAGTTCAATAACTTTCACATCCATATATGGTTAGCCATAGTGGTTTTGTATAAAAAATTCTTGGTAGGTTGGTGACAGAACGTTCTGGATGGAACTCAGAAGTTCAAAAGCGGTATCCGAATGTGATAAATACAAGGAAACGTTGAAAAACCATTTACAACTACTCTCAATCGCCAATCCTTTCGGACACAGGAAACATTTGATAGCTACCGTAACCCAAAATCTCTCCTATGAGACTTTTTAAAACATTTGAACTCTAATTAGGTCGCATTTTCCATGCTGATTTCAAATCTGATGTTTACTTTCGAAATAAACAACAATGAACCGAGTTATGGAGAAACGACGCCAAACGGCGCGCTCCGACGCCCTAGCGCGCCGGATGACCAAAAGATACGCGCGGTATTGTAGCGGAAAGCATAGCGAAGCACGCTCAAAAACTGCCGGATTTCCACAGTCTGGCGCTAAGGCAGGGGTACACCCACCATGCGATTTCAGGGAGTTGAAAAAAATTGTTTCTGATTCGGATCAAAAGTTTTCTCTACCTTAATTTTTCAAAAAATCGATAAATCAACTTCAAATTCGTGTTCAATACTTCAAAAAACCCCGTCAGAGAAGTTTCGAGCCAAATCTGAGCAAGTGATCAAACAACCGTATACCCACCGTAACTTACCGTTGTATATGGAACATCTATGAACAAACAGATTCCTGTTGAACACTCCAAATAACTTCTACAGAAAAGTTTCGAGACAAATCTATGAAGCTTCTTGGAAATCATGAAAGTCGCATTTTCCCCGAAATTCTTCCCAGATGCCGAACTTGTCGAAATCTATGCGCCGAACTTGTCGAAATCTCCCGAGAATCGACAGTTGGACCTCAATTTCGTGCTCAGGACTCCGGGTAACCTCTGGAAAAATGTTTTGAGCTAAATCCAAATGAGTTTTTCTGAACACTCTGAAAATCGCAAGGTATGGTCCCCGTATTAGATTTAGTTATACTTATGTCAAGTCGAGTCATCGAGTCTTGATATCGACTGAAACAGTCGAGATCGAGTCATTCGACAACTCGATTATTCGAAATTTTGAAAAACCGAATTAGTCGAACACTCGATTATTCGAAATTGTGAAAAATCGACTTAGTCGGAAACTCGATTATTCGAGATTTTGAAAAATCGACTTAATCGAAGACTCGATTATTCGATAGACCCGAACAGTCGAATAAATTCGATAGTCGACTGTTTCGAGTCAAAGAAGTTCTCGTTCAGTTAAACTCTTTCCAGATACAGTTGCAGACCATGCACCTAATTTGCCGCCAGTTGTTATTTGCTTATAGTTCTCGAATGTTCTCGTACGGCTCACGGCCATCTTTTTCACTTATTGCCGGCATTGATTTACGCCAAAATTCCTCAATACTCAGGTGTGAGCATACCGATAAACTCGCCAGAGATAACAAGACGGTCGCGATAGCCTGGAAATTGATAATTATTTCACCTTGCTCGAAAAAAGAGGAATGCATGAGGCTTGAAAGTATTGGGACCAGACGAAACGTAGCAGTGCAACCGAAACTTTTAGTTTTCAAATTTGTTTTTACTGCTTGGCTTTATCTTCCTTTCTCTTAGAAGAAAGAATGGAGATCCAGAAAACTAACAGCTTCTTTTGTGGCCACAGAAGCACAGCTTCGCAGATACGGAAGAGGGGCTGCACTCTCCATCGAAGTAATAGGGCAAGAAGACGAAAAAGGCCATGAAAGCTAAAAAGACGAAGAAAACGGCTAAAGTCTAGCCGAAGAGGCTGAATATGATGACGGAGATTCCACTATGAGTTTGGATGATCTAGAAGTAGACTACTATTTGCCCTGGCTTATTGTTGTTAAACTCAGCTCCGGCTTTTTCCATGGTCATCGTCTCCAAAGATGAATTCTGATTGTTCATCCATTAAATGATCTCGTTGAACCGTAATTCTCTCCTATAGTAAAATTTGTTTGGTTTTCTGAAGTTTTGGAATTTGGTCGATGAATATTGCTAATCGACATTAATACATGAGTATTGACTCCGGCCGTCTTATTGTGTGAAAATGGCGTTTTTCATTGCCAGATATACTTTTAATCAATGTCTCGAAGCAGTAGAATGTGGTATGCTCAAACAAGTCGAGATAAGGTGCTTCACAAACTCAATAGTTGAAAATTGGAAAAATTGGGTTAGTCGAAAACTTGACCATTCGATTATTCGAAAAATCAAGTCAATTCGACTACTCGATTATTCGAAATTTTCAAAAATCGACTTAGTCGGAAACTCGATTATTCGAAATATTCAAAAATCGACTTAGTCGAAAACTCGATTATTCGAAATATTCAAAAATCGACTTAGTCGAAAACTCGATTATTCGAAAAAAATTTCGAGTCGCCGAAGTATAGATTTAGTCAAGTGAATGGACCAGACGCGATCATCGCGGCTGGCCGCGCGGTGCTAGCGGCATCATCGGCCAACGGGGCTCCGATCGCGCGCGGCGATCTACAGCAGCGGCTCCGTCCTATCACGGACTAAACTGATTACGTGGACTCTACCTTAGCGCTAATCTGAGGAAACCCACTTAACTCGGTTTAGAGAACTCGTAATTCCCTAATTAGTGAATTCACCGACTATGGCAGTCATTCGCAGGTTGAATGTTCGACCAGTTGACCGCTAGGAGTACGCCCACTTGAAGGCAGTGTTCACGATTTAAAAAAAAACGTATTCTAATTTTCGACTTTTTTGTGGGGGTAAGACCATGTATACGAAGGTAATAGGGAGAAGTTCCCAGAAAAATCTCAAAATACCGCACTGAAACAGGTTAAAGAAACCTCTGAAATATTTGATTACGCCTCTTTGCTGCGTTTCGGGGGACTGCGAACAAGGAATCAAACACAATGTGGTCGGAAATGAATTTGCGCCTTAATATTCTTAGGTTTGTGATTCTGTTTTATGCTTCTTGCACCGAAAACTTTGAAAATAAGATGGGCCAACGCACATGCTTGGATGTTGGAATCTTTCGCGATAAAATATTCAAAATTGGACAACTGTTCCTCCGGTGAAACGAACGCATCAAAACTGTTATATGACGTAGGCACGGTGACCCAATGGGTCGGTTGGTCCGCGAAATCTTTACCCATTTCCTGGACTTTTTTTTGTCGCACTCCCGTCTCCACTCTTCTCAGAGCGACCCAGAGCGTATGCTTACGGAAAAGGGCACCTTTTTCACCGGTGATATTGCCCTTAAATTGTACACAGTATGCGAGAAATAGTATGCAACTCGAGGCAAAGATTCTATGTTCATTGCGCACTCGAGGGTTTGAGGTAGACACTCCCATGAGGGCTTGCTGAACTTTTTGGAACATAACCTTGTACTTGGCTATTTCCTCGTCAGTTTTCGGTCGACTCGCACGAAAAACCAGTCGTTTTCCATCCGGAGAGAAGAAGGACCCACCGTCGTATCCGAGATCTTTAGTCACCTAAAGAGAAAATCCTTTCGTGTTCCTATAATCGCTTCACAATAGATGTTCAGACCTGCTTGAGATTCGTGCCATCCACATTCATAGTCCACAACTCTAAATCTCCTGATCGGATAGAGGTGAACGCGATCGTTTTCCCATCTGGGCTAATGACGCCTTCAGCATCATACCCAGGATGATCAGTAAGTCGCTTAACAATATTGCCGTACTTGTTCACCTAGATATGAATTGGATGAAGGTCCGCAAACAGCTGACGAATAAAGAGCTACTGCACCGTAAAGATGTCGTAATCAGGAACAATATCCCATGTATAGGATGTGTTGCAGAGCTTCTTCAGGACTGGATCTGTGATAACACCGGAACACTTCTTTTTCGGACAAGTGTTTGAAACGTTTTCAAACGTGGTGTAATTCAGCTAAAACTAGTTGTTCCGGTCCAAGGAAATCGATTTTACATAGTGAAAAAAACATACTGCCCAGAAATTTCCAGCGTAAAGTCGGAGATCATTGTCGGCTTCTTTGTAGAAGAACGAACATGTAGTTCCACCTAATCCAGTGCTGGTCCTTCTCAGGATTTGTTGTCGAGGATCGATGTTGAGATCAAGTTCATAGATCTGGAAACGCCTGTTTCTAAGAGAAAGCTTCCATAAACTTTCAGCAGCAGATGGCTGACAAACCTGGTCGCACTGAGTTCCGTACCCGGTGGCTTGAAGGGTTAGCTTCGAGTCGTCGTAGCTGAAAAAGAGACTAGGGGTACAGAACCGCAAAGGTCTTCCAACAAACAGTTATACGACTCTATTTACTCAGACGTCATGAATGCTCCTCGTTTTCCGATTTGTTGAAAGTGTTCTCGTCAGTACGACAACACAGCTTGGACTGCGTGCAGTCCAGCTGAATTCTACGACACTCTGTACGCTTCGGTTCAAGTCCTGCCCTTTTTATAGCGTTTTGAACACTCTCTCTAGAGTCCTGTCCACTTCACTCGAACGCTAACGTCGGACAGGGAACGAAATTCTCATGCCGTAAAATAGCGTGTTTTGGTGTGTCGATTGCGTCCAACACTACTCATTCTACGACATCATGGAAAAAAATTCGCAACAATATGCTTTCAATTTGTCTGTACACACCGAAACGCAGCCTAAATTGGAAATGCTTTGTCGTTTCAATCTCCTTATACGTAAATTATTATGTAACTTTAGTTTTCTAAAATAAAACAAGGAAGTCCAGGAATGAGTTCGCCAAGGTAGCAAAAATTTCCATGGTGTCGTACAATGAGTAGTGTTGGACGCAATCGACATAGCGAAACACGCTATTTTACGGCATGAGAATCTCGTTCCCTGTCCGACGTTAGCGTTTGAGTGTCCACTTCTGGTCTTTAGTGAAACCTAAAGGCAGCGGCCGCGCAGAAAATCACATTTTGTTTTTTTTCTCACTTTTCCAACGTTTGAACCAAATAGGCAAACAGTTGGCAAACTCAGACCCCAGTTTTACGTTTTTATAGCACAATAACCCTGTAAAAACTGCTCTGTGGTCTGAATAGGCTTTTTCCTTGCCGATCATCTAGCACAAGGAACAGAGGCGCCACGACAATTTAGGTGATTCTGGAGTGAAGATTCTTTATTTCGAGAAATCCTCGCTATCAAACGCTGTACTGAAGGCTTTTTATTCTCAGAGAGTTTCCGGACAGACAAAAATAAATTTTTAACCTAAGAAGCTTAAAGGTACATAGCGTCCGCGCAGTAAATCACATTTAGTTTTTTTCTCAATCCAATGTTTGGACCGTGTGGAAAAAGTTGGCAAAACTTGAGACTTCGATGCTGGGTATTCATAGCACAATATCCTCTTGAAAACTGCTCCATTGCTCCATGGTCTGAAAAGGCGTTTTCCCGGTCGATCATCTAACACGTGGAACAGAAGCAACGCGTGTATTGAAAGCTTTTTGCTTTTAGAGCATTTTTGACAATGGAAAGGCAAAACGATGTAATCAACTCAAGCAGCTAAAGGACCTACAATTCATATCCGCAATGCCGTTCAGTCCGTAAAGTGCGCGCTGATTGCGAAAGCGCGCTGCGGCGCGGTTGTGAATATCCTCAGACAAGGATGTGAGATCACCCGGGCGGTAGGATCACCGGGGCACCAAAAACGAAAACCGCCCGGGTGATCCCACATCACTGTCTGAGGATAATGCGCTGCAGCACGCTTTCGCGACCAGCGTGCACTTTGCTGACTGAACGGCATTGCGGAGATGAACTGAATATAAAACATTTCAGACGTCCAGTTTTAATGCGTTTGTGCATTACACAAGACACACCGGACAGACGTGAAAACAAAGAAGCTGAATACTCCGGAATTTTCAAACTAATTTTCTCCGAAATTTCAGTGCTTTGGGTGGCCTCTTTGCGATATATCACAACCTAGTAGGCCTACCTGCGCAAAACAGTAATGAAATTGAATACGGTTTTTTGCGTGTACGATGCCTTCAAGATAAAAAGCCTTTGCCAGCGTTCCCATTCCCTACTTTTGTGAATTACACACAACACACCAATATTCGCATGAAAAGAAAGTTGAATGTTACGAGATTTCGAACGCATTTCCTCCGAATCTGAGTGCTTTGTGGGGCCTACTTGCTATATATCACAACCTCGCAGGCCTTCCTGCGCGAAAAAGCAAAAAACGTGTTCAATGTTTTACTATTTTGCGCAGGTAGGCCTACCAGGTTTTGATACATCGCCAGGAAGCCACCCATAACGCTCAAATTTTGAAGAAGAAGCTCGTTCGAAAATCCCGGAACATTCAGCTTCCTTTTTTCAGTGAGCCCGGTGTGTCTTGTGTATCAAGAGCTTCAATGTCTAAGACGGGAATCGGAATAGCTTCGATTAAGTCATTCACATAGCTAATAATTTGCTCGACCCCTACAATTAGTGCGTATCCGAAGTCCCAGTCGAGTGCATGACCGGTTAGCAACTAAAAGAAAAACCATGAGTCATCCTGAGACCATGATCTTACCCAAAATCTCTAAACGCTTTTTATTCTTCAATCTGATAACAAATGCACTACGTAAAGCGTACCAGGTTGTTCAATAAGTTTTGTCGTTCGATAAGAGACGGCGTTGCTACTAGCCCAATTTTTTTTGTTTTGTTGGTATACTCTTCATATGTATGTACGTCATACGTATGTGAAGTTTCATGTCAATCTGTCAATTCATTCTTTGTTTACAAGCCATTTAGTGTCGCCGTGTCACAGTAATGGAAAAAAATTGAATATCGTGCAGTGAAAAAATTCTTATTTTTAGAAGGTGTGGCACCAAAAGAAATTCACGAACGAATGTTAAAAGTGTATAATGATTGTTCACCTACAATTAGAACAGTAGAAAGATGGGCTGCTGTTTAAACGTGGTCGTACAAGCCTTGAAGACGATCCACGTGAAGGACGTCCAAAAAGCGCATCAACACCAGAAATCATAGCCAAAATACAGGATATGGTTTTGGAAGATCGTCGATTGATTGAAAGAGATTTAGTAGAGGCTGTACACATCTCATTAGGCAGTGTGAGCGATATTTTAAGTGAAATTTTGGGTTTTAGAAAGCTGTGTGCACAATTGGTGCCACATTCACTAACAATGGAACAAAAACACATTCGAATGCGACATTCTCAGCGAATTTTGGAGCGTTTTAAAAAGGATAAAGTGGTTTTTGTGTATCGATTCAGCACTATGGATGAGACTTGGGTCTATCACCATGATCCTGAATCAAAACAAGAAGCTCAAGAGTGGTGTGAACCTGGTTGTTCGCCTTCAAAACGAGTTCTTGTACGGAAATCGGCCATGAAGGTTATGGCATCCGTTTTTTTTGGATGCGAGAGGAATTTTTTCTCTGGTTTACTTGCAAACTGGTGAAACAATTAATTCTGAATATTACTGCAACCTCTTGGACCAGTTGAAGGAAAAAAAAATCGTGAAAAAAGACCCGGTTTGCAGAAGAAAAAATCCTTTTTCATCAGAGCAATCCATCGTGTCACAAGAGCATTTTGACAATGGCTGAAATCCATGAAATAAAGTTCGAATTGTTGGAGCATCCACCGTATTTACCAGACTTGGCCCCCAGCGACTTTCATTTGCTTACAGAACTCAAAAAATTTATGCGTGGCAAGCGTTTTTCATCAAATGAGGAGGTCATAATGGCTGTTGAAGCGTAATTTGCAGACCTTCCAGTTTCTTACTTCAGGGCTGGGATTCACAGAATGGAGGATCGTTGGAGCAAGTGTATTAAAGTTCAGGGAGATTATACTGAATAATAAAGTGTATTTTGAACCATAAAACTGTTTTTCTTATCGAACGACAAAACTTATTGAACAACCTGGTAGTTTGAGCACTATGTTTCGCAAAGTAATCATTAACATTCGCAGAAACACATGCTCCGGGTGGCGACACCATCAAACAAAAAGTTGTCATATTGCCAAGATGTTTTATAAGATGGTACTCGTAATGCTACTAGAGAACAATGAGAATTACGCTGTCGAAACTGGCTTGCAACTCATTGTGAAAAACGGCCCCTACCTCCTACCCTCGACTATATTCAAGGTATATAAGATGGCCAAGACCAAGCTTCAACAGCAAGAGCTTCTCCACACTCACTGTTTCCACAATGAACAGCCTCACCTTCTACGCATTGGCTGCCCTACTCTGGATCGCTTCAGCTGGCGGTAATCTTTCAATTCACAAGAAGCTTGACTAATTGAAGATCTGGGGCTTTTATAGGGAGCTCATGATTTTGATTATCATAGCACGGAGGGGTCGCTCTTCCGTCTGAACATCCTTATCACAAGTTCTATAGTCTACAGCAGGGCTTTGCGTTATAACGTTAACGTGTTAACGCATTAACTGGTTAACGCGGTTTATTTCGAAAAATTAACGATTAACGGTTGAAAGTGCTAAAATCGCGTTAAATTGAGTTAGTTAATTGCAGTGAAATTATGGCTCTGACTGGTCAGTTCAATGGCAGATTTAAAAACTGAGGCCTTGCACGTCGCGTCGGCTTGCGGCGCGGTCAATTTTTGCTTGCTGTGATATATATGGCTGACCTCAATGTTTCCCATTCCATTGTTTGTCTATTTCAGTTATTTCTTACCAATATCGAAGAATTCGAACTTGTCTTCCAAAAAGGAAATGTGTGATCGGATCCACCTCTCTACGGTTGAGTAAGCTATCAAATGAGGGTTGGGAGCGGGGATTTCAGGCCACTCACTTTCTAACGAACAGCGCACGCTCTGTATGGAGTGCACCACACGGCGCACACTCCACATGTAGACCACTCAGTTTCTACCACGTGTCGCACGCTCTACACTATCCACACTGGAACTTCGCAAAAAGCGCGTTTTTTGCGCACCTTTGGAATAACTCTGTGAAATTTGGGGTTTTAAAGGTAGGAAAGATATTGCTGGAATCGTTTCATCAACACCTACAAAATGGTGTTAGGATTTTGATACCTTAAATTATACCTTTATTATAGGTATGTCGCTCTTTCCATTACACATTTTCCCTCGTCATGACGATCGGCCGGCACTTTCCTTTTTTTTCAAGCAACATGCCTATAGTTAAGGTATAGTTCAAGAAATCATTGAAATTTTGACAACATCTAGTAGATTTTCATGAGACGATTCTAGAAATGTCTTTCTCACCCCCGCAAACCCAAATCTGACAGAGGTATATCAAAGGGGCGCAAATAACGCGGAAACGCGTTTTTCTCGCTGATTTGCCGATTTCGAGAGTGGGTATTGTACATAAAGCGCTACTGACGCTACACACGCCCATTTTGCACAACGTCTTGATGACGCCATCTGAGTTCTCACCCACGTTCCACGACGTCTTGACGTCGTCATCTGAAGCTCTGCCTACTTCCGATGACGTGCTGCTGACGTCATCTGAAGCTCTAGCCATTCTCCACGAAGTTTTGACCGCGTCATTTGAAACCCCACCCACTTCCCAGGACACCATCATGACGTCATATGGAGCGCCAACCACTTTTCACCACGTCCTGACGACGTCATCTGGAGCCCTACCTACTTCCCATGAAGCTGTGCCTACGGCTTCTGAAGCCCTGCGTGCTTTCCGCGACGTCCTGCTGACGTCATTAGAAGGTCTATTTTATTTTTTTCTGGGACCTCCGGTGATTTGTAGGTTTTACTTGTGATCAATTAATGTTTTTAAAATTTTTAACGGAGTGCAAAACTAACGTGTTAACGCATTAACGGGTTAACGCGGTTTTTTTTTCTGGAAAATTAACGATTAACGCTTAAAAATTTTTTTTTATTAACGCACACCCCTGGTCTACAGCAATGGAAGTAGGACCTGGTGAGGTTGCGGACTCGTCCTAACATTCGGTAGTTTGTTAGTGGTATCAGTCATTTTTCCGAAACAGCTGTGATAGATCGGTGAGTTTGTGTTTTCACCGATATGACAGCGTCTGTGGAAGCAATGAAAACAGGTGAAACTGGAAGAGTGCAAACAAAAACTCACCGATCAATCTCAGTTATTTGGAAAAACTGAGTGATACCACTATCAGACTACAGTATGTTAGGAAGAGTCCGCAACCTCACCAGGTCCTACTTCCATTGATGTGGTTGCGGTACCATTGACAACCAGGCATGCCCCGCCCACTTTACCTCGCGATTGCTGCGCTCTCCACCCCACCTCTTGCGCCGGAGACACAAAGAAAAAGACGCTACTACTGTGCCATCAACTGGCATCTCTAGAATGATTGAGGTTTTGATGTGTATTCTGGCAAACAGCCACGACCGCCTCGCCTATGTGAATGCTAGCGCTGTTCTACCAAACACTCACTTTTTTATAGCACTACGCTGTTTCTTCAACAAAATTACTGCATTCTTTGTAAACACTTCTGATTGCACTAGCGATAAAGAAAAAGCAAAGTAAATCCTATCAGAAAAGGAATCTCCAAGCAAATGTGACTCGGTGCTTACAAAAACGTTCCGTACCAACAAAAAATAAAGAGGAATAGGGAAGTCGAGTGGATGAGTCTACAAAAAAGTATCAATACTTCTCGTGAACCGATTCCCGCGGCTGAAACTTTTACTCGCAAAATAAGACCGTTTTGTTATTCTTCATTTAAAAACTTTGTGGTTTTAAAAATGACTTCTCTTTGTTCGGTTCTATTCTAAGACCAGAAAAAAAGGCACTCAATACTTACTATTGAAAAAAAGGCATGATGTTGGTAAAATCACACAAACGGTTTTATTTTGCTGTTCAGAAACGTGAACCAGTGAAAAAGCAGTAGCAAGTGCAATTACTAACGCATGAACGTTCTCAACCTAGTAGAAGACCTTCTTCGAAAAGCGTAGAGCTTTTTTATGTGGGCTAACACAATGGATCGTTTTAAGAACTTGAAAGCTGTATCCGCGGAAATCGTCCTCAAAAAATATGTTTAATTCTTTGTAGACTTCCCCACTCCACCTTCCTGATGTTACTTTTTGTTGAAGCATTTCGGCTACCGTCAAAATGATTTTGCTTGGAGAAACCCATTTAGCTAGAAAAATGACTTTGAGAATGTTTTCACCATTTTCGTACCCAATTTTTTTTTTGAAAAAGTCTGGTTCACATCTACGACTCTGATAATAGGGCCTTCTGGATCCATTTGGCAAATAGTAAGTAACCAACTTCCTAACCGATTCTCCTGTATCACTCCATCGAAAAAGCACAGCCTACAACGCCTTTCAGCGGATAAATTTGAGAATTGAATCCTCTAGAGATTCGTTCCTGGGTGCCAACCTTTTTAGGAGGGGCCGCTCGAAATTCATTTACGAAAATCAATTTTCTTCAATATCAGATAACTGATCTCGTTATCAGACATTGCCTTCCTAGAGACTCTATTTTGAGCCTCAGACATCTGAAAACTACGTCTGTCACTCCTGTTTGGAATTCCGAGTGCCCCCTCCCAAACTTGCATTGCTCCCATCCCTATACTGTACAGCCAGCGCAATTGATCCCTCTCCGCGGAGACGCAGAGATAGCCAGTTTGCACCTTGGCCGGCCGAGAGAGTGCCAGGCCGGCTGGCAGCGCCCTTCTTTTCGTCCTCTGCGCTCATCATACTGACTCGGACACCCCGCGCGCCGGGTTGTCAATGCTCCGAAGACACATTGATGCAGACTCTATCCCACCACTGTCAGGTTTTGGGCGCAGAATGAGTCGCCCTTATGCATATATTCTCTGTTTATCTTTAATTGCACAAAAAACGGTCCGCCAATAGTCCTCTAATGGGCCGGCTAGTACCGTAGTTTACGTCCACGACGCGTTCTCAGCAGACCCGGGTGTGCACCGGGGTGTGCTGAGCGATCGATTCATCAATGCCGTCACTCGGCCACCCACTAGACTATGTCAACGAATATTCGGAAAACGAATATTCGGCCGAATAAACGAATAATAGAATATTCGAATAATTCGATTATTCGGAAAAGTCAAATTTTCGAATAATTCGTTTATTCGAATATTCGGAAAAGTCAATTTTTCGAATAATTCGTTTATTCGAATATTCGGAGAAGTCAATCTTCCGAATAATTCGTTTATTCGAATATTCGGGAAAATCAATTTTTCGAATAATTCGTTTATTCGAATATTCGAACGGCCCAATATTCGAATATTCGGCCGAATAAACGAATAATTTCAGAAAAATAAGAAGCAGTCTTCGGCACATGTCCATTTTTGCGGTCCAGAGGTGAAATGTCCCCGATCAAACTGGTAGAAAGTCCGAATATAATCGGAATACTCCAATATAAAACATGAGATAGTCAGAAACCTAATGCTAGGACGTCGAATCTCATTGTTAATACCCCGGTAATATGGCATTCTAAGTGGTCTCTATTATGACTTACCACATTCACAGAAATCATGCGCAAAAGAAATCATTTTTAAGTTACCGATAGACCCTCGATTCTATGAACCTCATTTATGTTAACTTCTTGCACTGAACCTATCATATGAGTGTTTCCAAACATCTCGTTGAAGAGAAATGGCTCAATAAACGCTTGCTGGTACGCCGCGACACGCAACGCAAGCTCCCAGCCGCGCTCGGCGTCCCACCTGGCCGCCGCCCCCGAATTTGTGGGCGGACGTAACAGATACTGTTTTTCATCTGATGGAGTATGTCCCAAACAGATTCGAGCGATGTTCCAGAAACGGCTACCTTACGCTGCTTGAGTATTACGTAATACTTAAAGACGGTGTTCACGATAATCTTCGATTCTGAGATCAATAGCCAAATCGTTTCTTTGGTCCCCGGGTAGAACTGAAATGACGAAGAAATCGAGAAAAATGCACCACAATGGCACGAAATCCTTTACTCTCACCCCAACTCTTTACTCTCACAGGAACTGACTGTTGTGACAATGAAATCTTTTGTGGACCCGTCCTTTGAGATTCTCCGCTTTTTGTTGCTCCTTTCTTTTCTTCACACCCTAACTAATACAGTTTTGCTTCAAATATTCTTGAATTTTTTATTAGCCCCATTTTTTACCGGGGGCAACCACCGTGAACATGTTCATCCAATCGGACAACTAGTCCAGGCCAGAGAATAATGTCACTGAAATAAGACGTTTTAGTGCGTTTCTCGTCATTTCTTCGTAATTTTGGAAACACCTGGAGGCCAACGCATTGTTTTATGTCAAAAACTCGGGGACGAAAATCATCATGAACACTGCCTTTAATTGCCATGAATTAAGGTCAATCGCTGCAGCTTTGAGCCAGTTCTTATTGAACATTCACCTTATATTTTTGCAGAGGGGAAATGTCTCCAACCAAACTGGGTGCTACCTTAGCGGTGGGGGCCACTATGGCTGGGTGCACTTGGCCCCGCCCATTTTATCGTGCCGCACTAAATTTGACCACCTACCCGGGTTTTCCCTCCCCCGCACAAATAAGGAGTGATTGCGGCACGGAAAAATGGGCGTGGTCATGTGCGATACAACAGTGCCCCCCGCTCAGATAGCACCATAAACTGATAGGAAATTCGGATATTGTTGGTAGATATTGTTAAGACAATCCAGAGAATTTGATCGTATCGTTTAACAACTACTCATAGACAACTACTAGAACCATGTTAGTTTGAATACTCTTATGATATAATGTGGAACGTCTTTTTCGTGGAAGCACATTGGCATAGCTTTGATCTATATAATACTATACAAAAAAAAGGTCAAGAAAGTTGGAAGTGCCGCGAACGGTGGTTTGATTATGCGCACTCGGTCCTTACTTCTTATTCGAATACTCGCGATTTTGGCCGAATATTCGATTTATTCGTATTCGAATCATTCGAATAATTCGATTATTCGGAAGAGTCAAATTTTCGAATAATTCGTTTATTCGAATATTCGGAGAAGTCTACTTTTCGAATAATTCGTTTATTCGAATATTCGGAGAAGTTGTTTTTCGAATAATTCGTTTATTCGAATATTCGGAGAAGTCAATTTTTCGAATAATTCGTTTATTCGAATATTCGCAGAAGTGAATTTTTCGAATAATTCGTTTATTCGAATATTCGAAGGAGTCAATTTTCCGAATTATCCGTTTATTCGAATATTCGAAAATTTTTATTCGTTTGATATACTCTACCACCCACCCTGCCACTGTGCACACCCCGGTCTGCCGAGAACGCGTCGTGGACGTAAACTACGGTACTAGCCGGCCCATTAGAGGACTATTGGCGGACCGTTTTTTGTGCAATTAAAGATAAGCAGAGTATATTTGTTTTTCGGCGTGCCACATTTCCCGCCAAGCAACGTCGCGGTTTCCTTATTCAATTACTCCGATCACATTTTTAAATAATCAAGCCACTTGGATATCCCTACTCCACACGACTTTGCAAGAAACTAACAATGCTATTTTAGTATACTATGGCTACGGCGAAGACGGCCATCATGGCGACGACGATGGCAACAAAGGCAGCTCCTACAGGAAGGAATACACGAAAGGATTCAAGAAGGAAGCATTTGGCGAATATGGCAATGGCGAGCATGGCGGATGGGGAAAGTACGAGAAAGAAGAGGAGAAAGGAATGTACTATGGTAAGTTCCTTGCTATTGATAGCACTGCTACCTAGAGTAACAACTCGTGTTACAGGAAAGGACTTCGGCCATGACCTCGGTCACAAGCATCACAGCAAGAGCTATGGAGAACATGATGAACATTATGATGGACCACACCACCACAATTATGATGGCTACGGTCATCACGGATACGGTCATGATCATCATCACCATCACGAACCTGCACATGGCCATGGCTATGGTTACCATGGAGACTACTACCTATAAGATGTTTCGATAACAAAATATTATTGAAAGAAAAGAAATAAATCATTGCTACGCCCTATGGTTCAGGTCACAGGCCGTGTAGGGGTATCATGTAGCGGTGGCTATTTTAGCAAGCAACATCAGCAAATACGAGGTAGTGTAGTTAATGATTGTAGTAGGTGAATTATATTAGCATGAATCCTAATGCTACTTCGCGTTTCCCATTGAAGATTGACGCAAACTCGATGCACCTATGTGTGCTATAGCATGTAGCACCGAGTTTGCGACAACCTTCATTAGGGAACCCAAAGTATCACTAGGATCCGTGCCGACTGTACATTTGGATCCTGACTGACCGACACTCTCCGGCCGCCTGTGAGGAAAATCCGTGATATTAACGCCCTTCCTTGTCGTCGGGAGCAACAGTCTTGACGAGCCAGCCCTTGAAGACCTCCAAGGATCAAATAATGGACTTTTTGATTCATCCGGAATTTCAACTTTTCGGATGATCAACTTTTCCAAATGAGTCGAGAATCAGACTTTTTCGAATGACCAACTTTTTGATTTACACGGAATTCCATTTTTTCGAATAGACTACTCAATCATTTCGATCGAAGTCGGCTTTTTATCCTTCGGATGATGATTCTATTATTCGATTCGGCTAAGTATAGTACCCACCTGAAGTAGCCTTCAGCGTTTTCCCCACCAAACGTCAACTGTTTCACGTTTTTAAAATGGCGTTCCCCAGTAAAGTGTACAATGTTATCATAGGATGTTGTCTTCGTGTCCTGCCACGGTACAGCGTCGACCTGAAAACTGAGCGTCAAACAACAGCCGATAACTGCGTGAAATTACCAAAACGGACCACAGATTTTGGTGGGATTCGATTCGTCAGCAGTTCATCCTTCGTCGTCTCTTCACTAGCCTCTGATTTAGCTTCTACCTAGAAGAAATCGTTTTCGAGAGAGCAAGACAAATTGACTCATACTGACACTTATTCACTAAGAATGACTTTAGGTGACGTACTCACCCAATCAGCAATAAAAATGTTGAGATCGTAGGGGTGTACAGAGCCTCGGGATGAGGACCAGACCAATTTGTCACCCTTGTGAGAAAACATCGGGAATGAGTCGAAGAAACCAGGATCATTAGTGACCTGAAGTGTTATAGCTCTTCAACCAGTTTTTCAAATGAGTTATTTGAGAACGTAGTGTACCTTATGTAATCCACTGCCGTCCTCATTAACGATGTACAGATCATAATCACCCATTTCTTCGCCCGAATCTTTTGAGTTATAATTGCTACTGAAAATAGGTTTGAGTCCGACTAGAGAAAAAGAGACTCTCGGTTTCTTAGAAGAGTCGTTGTCCAGATTTCAGCTGTTCCTCATTTGCCTCGGTAAAGAAGCTGTGATAGTGTGCTATTACTCTCAGGAAAGGGCGACGGAAGTTCTACGAAATGAGAAAAAAACTGGGCTAAGGGATGGTGAGAGCGCAAGTGCACTAGGACGCCCTCGTTGAAGTGATGTCAGAAAAAATTGCGGTAAATTCGAGGCAGCCATTTTCCTAGGAATTCGTGTCATTTTTGCAGTATTTTCACGGCTCACGGTGATTTTGCGTCAAATTTTCAGTGAAACCCAGGCTGCGGTGGATTTTAAGTAGAATCCAGGCATTTGATCCAAGGTGAAGGCAACCTCGGATTTCTAAAGGGGTGTCTCTGCGAAGCTGCATTCGCTCCTTCGAGTCCCTGAGGCAGAGAGACTATGTAATAAAAATCCAAGAAATATGCTCCACACTTGATCGAAAGTCTGTAGGCCCGCAAACCTGAATATAATTCGTTTATTATCTGGGTGCCAATATGGAGCCCAGTTGACACGCCCAAGTGGTTTCTTGAACACAGGATGCTGGTTAGTTCCGTCAGCGTTCATCACGTACAATTCCATTGCAGTTGGTGCGATAAGGTCGTACCTGAAACCAAGGACTTGTGTATAAGTCAACGCTACGGAGGACATCGAATACCAGAAGAGGTACTTACTTCAGCAGAAGTTTATACTTCTTGATTTCCTCAGCTGTCTTCGGCCGACTCGCACGGAAAACAATTTTCTTGCTGTCCGGTGAGAAGAAGCCGCCACCATCGTAGCCTAATTCGTTGGTTAGCTGGAATAAGGATGGACAGTTTCTATGATAAAAACCCGCCCACGCAATATTCACGGCTCCATTTTTTTGGTTAAGCGCAAAATTAATACAGATTTGGATTTCTTGCATAGATTCACTGTGGGACACATTATAAGCAGACAGGCCAGTACCTGAAGCCTAGCGCACAAGAAGCGTAATTAGCCATTTCAAACGTAGGCAGTGAGCACAGCCAACACGTGTCTCTTTGACACTTTTAGTTCCCTGTTGACTGTTGGCACCAACTCGGAGCACATATGTTATAACATATGCGCATCGAGTTCCAGTCAACCGTCAATAGGGAACTAAGAGTGAAGTACGTCCGAATGAGACTGGCCGACCATGCGGCCGTCGTGCCTGGCAGGCTGCAGTCGCATGTGCCGCTCTCGGACGAGTGTTCAAACGGCTGCCAGAGCTGATTGATTGCTTGCTGACAGCCGCTGCCCGCCCCGCTCTTACTCTGATGAAAACCGCCCACTTCCCGCCGGCCAAGTCGGCCTAGTCGACTTCGCGCGGCCCCAATTTTGTGGGCGTGGCACAGCGCCCCACTTCCCGCAGAGAGAGAGGCTTTCCCGTCTTTCCGCGGAGTGTCGGCGGGCAGTCGGCTATTCCTGGGGGCCATCGAACACTCACTCATCGATTCCCACATTGGAATCATCATTGCACCACATACTAGAGTGAAGCCAATGAACAATTGCTGAGCAGAGAACGCTGTGTTGAGACTCTTTCCAAAACCCGCGCTCTGTGCGACGCTGGTCTTGGGCAGGTCAACCGCTGTCCGTTAAAGGCATCTGCGAATGGGATGGCTGCAAGAAGCAGTGAGTGTAGGAATCTTCCTGGTAGAAGCTCACTCCTTACTTGTCAAGAGCAGTTCGAAATGAAATCCCCAGGTGCGGATTTTTAAAATTTTGTTTTAAGAGATCTTTACTTAAAGGGTGATTTTTAAATGTGCCGCAATACTGCTTTAGGACTGTCTTCTGTCAGTCATCAGATTAGCCGTAAGGCGGTGGTAGAAGGGCCGCAGAGTGCGTGTTCACCGTGTACGGGCAGTCAACGAAACAGCGCTGATAACTGCCTGCGACCGATCGGCTTTCCGCGGGAGGGGTTACGGGACGTCGGCAAGTGGTACCGCGGAAAGTGTGATGTCTCTATCTGAGTAGTCTCAGATAAAAACAGCCCACTTCCCGCCGGCCAAGTCGGGGTAGTCGACTTCGAGCGGCCCCAATTTTGTGGGCGTGGCACGGCGCCCCACTTCTCGCGGAGAGAGAGGTTTTCCAGTCTTCCCGCGGAGTGTCGGCGGGCAGTCGGCTATTCCTGTGGGTCATCGAACACTCACTCATTGATTCCCACTTTGATATCGCCATTGCACCACCCACTAGAGTGGAGCCAGTGGATATTGCTGAGCAGAGAACGCTGTGTTGAGACTCTTCCCAAAACCCTCGCTGTATGCGACGCTGGCTTTGGGCAGGTGAGCCGTGTTCTGTTGATGGCATCTGCGGATGAAATGACTGCAAGGGCAAGTGAGTGTAGTAGCAACCCTGTGTAAGCTTACTCCTTACTTGTCAGAAGCAGCTCAAGATGAAGAACTCAGAAGGTGAGTTTTTAAATTTTGTTCCAACAGACCTTTATGTAAAGGGTGAATTTCAAGTGTGCCGCCAGCCGCCTGTCACGTACGACGGCCATGGTCGGCTAGTCTTATTCGGACACACTTTATCAGTGCGATCCGTGCCGACTGTTCATCTAATAAATAGCTATTTCACTGCTCTATCTGTTATAAGACCATTTGCTTGCAACAGGTTAAAATTGCCTACTCATCAGACTTGGCATTTCTGTCGCATTAGCTGAAGTCCTGCTTAGGCCGGCCTCAGAGACTAAGCGCCGCTATGGGTGCCAGGGAAAGATGAGCATCACAAACAATTGCCTTTCGCACAGAGCGACTTACAGTCACCACTCTGGCACTTCCGGCACATGGTCTGCGCCTAGTCTAAAGTTCTTCAATTTCCTTGATCCTCGTCATTCTGAGAGCCAATCGTCCTGCTTGTAATCCGTCGGTTGTTGCTCAAAGGCAGTGTCCACGATATGAAACTGTCTACGAGTTCCCACCAGAAATCAATGGTTCGGAAACAACGGAAACAGCAATATAGGAAAAATGGCTAAAAAGTGCCGCCACTAGTCCACGTTAACTTGCGCTTTGATGTGGTCAAAGGCACACGACACCCAAAAAACTATTTTTCAGATTTTATGCTTATCTTGGAGAGCCACTCTCTCATCACAATTGGTATCTCTGAAATCGTCCATGATCCCCTACGAACGGAGATATGGCTCCTTGAAAATGCCAGCATTTTGAGGGCGAAAATTTTGTGGACGAGTTGTCTCAGGTCTGTATTTCTCTTCAATCGCAATCGCTGCACGAGAGCAAAACAGGATGAGGAGATAGACCGGCAATGGACTGAAGAACGAAGGCTCGGTTAAATTCATCCATCCATCCAGCCGATATCGAGGTCGAAAATCCGGAAAGGGGTCGGGCCTGTGGTGGTGAGTGAAGAGGGTCGGGCCTGTGGTGGTCGCTTACGTCTCGCTTATTCGGAGGAATTGAGATCTCGCACTTGGCAAGTGTTATGCTGGAAGGGTCTGCTACACAATCAAATAAAAATCACCAAATTCATATCTCAGGGTTTACTGTGCCTTTAATGTCCTGCCCACTCCCCTTCTCGGCGACTGATCAAGGGAAATTACTGAGAAAACCGACTTCAAGGGAGGAGTAAATGCTCGAATGAGGTAAATTTTTCAAGCTGGGTATTATGGGGAGGTCTTTCGATCATCAATTGTCTTCTTGAAGTCAATTATTAAGCTGTTTGCTTTGATCGGTGGCCATTGAGGACAGTGGGTGGGGCGTGCACCCGCAGTGATGTTTTGGAATGTTTAGGGCTGACTCGAGCTCCCCTATTGCCGTTTTTCGCCATTGTTGACACAAGAGGATTTTTTTCAATTTCCATTTACAACTCGAAGACGGTCTTGATCGTGGATATGTACTGCCTTTCAGTTGCGGACAACCGCTGTTTTAGCACGCGTCCCGAAGACAGTCGTGCTGAGACCATCTGTAGTCGTGAAGGCACCATTTGACCCCGCCACGATTATCTTTGAAACGCGTGCTGCAACAGAGCGATTCCGGTTTTCTTTTCGTTGAAAATTGTGTGTTCTATCTCCATGCGACACATATTAGGCAGCGTCCTTACGCAGAAAGGAGCTCGCTCTCGCTCTCCAGAGCTCCACAGCGCTTCCCCAACGCTGATAGGGCCCGTACGAGTAGAAAGGCACCGGCAAATGCATCCTGCATCGTGTTGATCGGATTGAAAATGCTTGATCTGGTGATCACTCACTCGCATTGTCTCGTTTGCTGCTCATTTATCACGGTTCGGGATGGTCTTGGTAGGCGTACTAGACATGAGGGCATTGGTTTTGAGGTAGGTTTGGCTTTTATTGCACGACAGATAAAGCAAATGGCTTGGAAGTGACTGCATGTCTCCTTAATCAAGCGTGAGCGAACGAAAGGAGGCGTAAACGCACTGTGGCGAGCGTGAGCGGCTAGCAAATCGTGTACCCTCAATCAACACAGATTTTGCGTAATCGAGCGCCCTCGCAGCCTGAGTTATGGACGCTGCCTGATTGGAACATTGCAAACAACGCTTCCTGATCTCAACTTCGATTGCGAGCTGATCGTAAGCAGCAAAATGAGCGGCTATCTTGATTTTTGATACGATCGTGGACGAATACACCAGGAATCCGCTGGAGGCACCACAAAGAGAACAACTAGAGTTTATGCTAGCTTGTTTTGAGCAGCATTGAAGTTTCAGCTCCGTACGGCAATGTTAGCTAGACAAGCTAACTAGAAGCATATAAAGACCACAATACTTTTATAGAATACAATACCTTCTGCTTTTCGCTTATATAGCTAGAAAGCAGGTGGCTGAAGGGGTATGCCTAACGATCTGATGACTAGAACACGGTCAATTGATCTAATTTATCATTAATCCAGTCATTGATCCAGAAATTCTACTACCTTGTTCTGTCGAACATTTTCCGATGCCCAACCTGTTTCTTGTTGCTTCCGTCGATGTCCATAATGTAAATGTCTAAGTCGCCCTTTTCCATACTGGTGTAGAGGATTTTCTTGCCATCGGCACTAATCACCGCTTCTGCGTCGTAGACATTGTTGTCAGTCAGCTGAGCGATGATGTTCCCATATTCATTCACCTATACAAAATGATCACATACTCCATCTGCTTAAACAAACTGGTGATTCGACAGAAGTCTTTGGAAAAGTGATTATTCAGAACAAGATCAAATGGAATGATGGCACCATACAGAATAAAGACGACTTGAAATCCTAGAAAAAAACAGCTAATACGGTATTCATAATCACTACGCTAAAACAACGCTTTTACCCACCTTAAAGATGTCATAGTCTGGATGAATGTCCCAGGTGTAGGAATTGTTGCCTGGAATTTATATAAGGTGAGGATTGGATAACAATGGCGTGTTCAGTCGGTAGAAAGATGTGCTGCGCATTCGACTTCGTAACTGTGAAGGCGCTGAGGCGTTTCAGACCGAAACAATTATTTCCTATTTGCTTTTCCGTCACTCAAATCTAAGTTTTCCAATCCCCAGATAAACTGATACGAAGACGATATCTTAAACCCTTCAGAGTCATTTGAAGCTACCTTTCCCGGTGTTCCCACAAGATACTTTGAATTCAGATTCCACGAACTAATTGTGCTTCCACATCTTCGCCTAAATAAGGATTCATCCTGTCTTTGTATCATGAGTGCTTCGAATCCTATCTCTGCGCCTTCTACATGCTATTCTCATACACTGGAGGGGGCTAGCGCAGCTCTTCAGGGGGGCAACCCTCCGGGCACCGGCGCTTGCCCCCCCCCCCAATCGGGGGGCTACCGCCGGAGTGACAATTTGGCTTGATCGAAGCCCCCCGTCACTGCCCTGAAGCCCCTCGTGACTGCCCTGAAGCCCCCCTGTGACTGCCCTGAAGCCCCCCTGTGACTGCCTTGAAGCCCCCATGTCACTGCCTTGAAGCCCCCCCCCATCACTGCCCCGGAGCCATGACGTCACGGCTCCGGAGCAGTGACGTCACGACACCGGAGCAGTGACGTCACCCTCCCCCGGAAAGTGTCTCCGCTTTCCTCCAAAATATCCCTTTCTGACAGTGACTCGAAGTCGCCGTCCAGGGCCGGCCCTGTTGGGCCGAATGCGGCTCTCCATGAGGTGAGGCACCTTTTATACCGGTCGAGCACGTGATAGATGCCTTCTCTGGCCTCTATTGTCGTCAACTACCTTCTACGACTTCTTCCCATCTTTTCCCTCTCTTCCTCTCGGGGGGGCAAGCGCCGGAGGAGAGCAGGGGCCTCCCCTGAAGCCCCCCTCGGGGGAGGCCTGCGCTGTCGCTCCCCCAAGTCGAAAACGGGCTCTATTGTCCGGCGCTTGCTCCCCCCCCCCCGCAGAGTCTGAGTTGTTTCCGTATTCGATTCAGTCTGACGCATGGACCAGGCGGCTGGCCGCGCGGTGTTGGCGGCATCAGAAGCCAATGGATTTCGATCGCGCGCGCGATATTCTACATTCGCAGCCCCGTCCATTCATCAGACTAAATTTATTACGTGATCTCTACATGCCAAGCCCACGTAATGTCTATACCTCTTGTGCCAGACACCGCTGATAATTCACCTATATTACCCATCGTCAATATCGGGTAGAACTTCCACGAATCAGCTACCTTGTGACATCTCGTGATCAGATACCATGCCATAAAAAGGCAACAAAACATTCCAAAAACATAAAAAAACTCCCATGAATGTTTCATCTGTTGAAGAGCCTGTTAATCACTGGGTTGCGATGAGGTAATGCAGAAATTTGTTTACCCAAAAACATGAGGACCTGCGGTTCACGATATTATGTTGACGGAGGGGAGGTCCACTTCAGCATAGCAAAGCTCTCATTACAGAATTGGCTGGGAAGACATGCGCGGAAAGAGCCAGCCTGCATGAATACTGTTGTGACTGAATTGTTGAAGTAGGGAAATCTTTTTCAATCGGGCTATAGCTTGTGATGACAGGTGCAGAGAATAAATATTGCCTTCGTGGAATTTAATCCATTGCATGGACGGCGCCGCGCAGGTATATTGTCGCGCGCGATCGAAACCCTGCTGGCCCAAGGTGTCCGGCCCGCCCCAACAGCTTGCAACCGAGTGTCAACATGCGTACACACATGCTGAAGGATGGCAGGCAAGGGCTTCAGCGTAATACCTGAAGGTTCGATAAATTCGGATGACGTCGAACGGGCTTCACAAGCCATCTGAAAGCTAGTGTTCTGCGAAATAGCCTTGCTACAGGAGTTCGCTGTCATCGCAAGTTGTAAGCTGCAAATAGCAACAGCTTACGACTTGCGATAATAGTTGGGATGATACGCAGAACTGCGTTCAAAACGGTCTCGAACCTAGACCATTAACATATCTGACATTTTTGCCACTGCGTCAACCTGCACCCTCCGGACAGTTCCTTTCTTTTCCTGATGAAGGTTGAAAAAGTTTGGTGCTCTGCAACTACCTGACGGGACTCGAACCCCAAAGAAGCAGCACATATACCACGCCTCACCACCACTTGGCCACAGCCCACAACTGTGCAGCGCCCCTTTAGCGTAGAACAAACCGTCCTCTCTTGACGCAGTACTCTTTTCATTGACTGTTCTACCTCTCATCGACTGATAGAGCACATCGAAAATCCGCCTAACGTCATTTAAACTTCCCACTCAGACGATGGGGGGGCCCAAAAGTCACAACACTGGCTGAGAAGAATTGGCTGCAGTTCATCAATGCGGCAAGCTGTATTCCATCACCGATCGAAAGAACGTTCTTCTCACGACTAACTAGGGATCGGCAATCGGTGGAAAACTTCTTTCAAAGCGAAACTCATAGCAGTCATCTGATTCGTGATGGAGTCCTTAGAAACATATTTGATTTTTGCTGAAGACTTCCAGGTACGAAGTTGGTCAGCGCGGCCTCTGCATCACGCATTCCCAACCCTACTCCGCAGAAGGCGCCGTGGCCTAGAGCCAAGCGTCTCGCTTTTCACCCAGTAGGTGCACTTTTTTGCATTTTCTCAGTACTACTGTTCTTGAGATTTGGAAACATGTCTAATTGAGTGTAACTTACTTCAGACCCTCGACAAGCTTTTTGTATTGAATAATGGGAACAATAACGGGTAGAATATTTATCAACGTTAACCTCAACGTCTCCAAACATTATCGCTTTCTTAGCAGTACTTGTGAAGCCGTCTTCATCGTCGGGCTCCTATTGAGGATCATTGTCGTCGTCATCTACACAGGCATCTTCCTCCGAGTCGATTTCAGGGCTGTCATAGACGGCTTGACGAAGACTTTGGGCGAAACTTGCGATCACCTTCCGCTCTTCTCTGGTTGGAGCCTGTGATATATCACAAGGACAAAGTCCTTCAATAGATGCGATAACACCAGCTGGGTAGAGACCATTTCCAAGGATTGATTGTGTTCAAAACAGCAGAACGACGTCACGTCGGATTCCGATACTGATCGGTTGGTCGGTATTCCATTACAGACCGAATTGAGGGATGCACAAAAATGGCCTAAAAACCATCATAACCTAATGTAATCGTCCAGTAAACAGGAAGCGGAATTCACATTCGTGTTCAGCGCCCCAAACAGTTCCCATTGGACAAAATTTGAAAAAAATGTTTTCGACCTCCGGCGCCCCAAAAATAGCAAGAGGAAGCAGGGAGCTCTCGCCATTTTTGGGAAGGTGAAAACACTTGTTTTCCCTAAACTTTGCCCTAGGGGGTTATTTCAGGCACTGAACACGAAAAATAGATCCGTTTTCCATTTTGCGGAAGACTACTTTGCGGCTTTTTTTCTTTAAATTAGTGCACACCCGCACTAATTTTTTTTAAAAAGCGGCGAAAATCGCGAAATCGCGACTTTTCGTCATAACACGGCTCAAGATGACCAGTTCGGGGAGCTAGGGGCATATTTGAAATCAGTATCAAGAGCTCTTCATTTAGGGCACAGACATCTCTTAACCTGTGTCCGTTTAAAGCGAGAATGGACTTGGCACATGTGAAGGAGATGAAAAATCGACTTCTCCGGATTGGGCTGCCGCAGCGCCTATTTGAAAGAGGATCAGTAAGTAAAGTTGTAGGCCAAGTCCCAGGTCGATTGGTCCCGTTTGATCTGAGAACGGGATGTCGGTGTTGTTTTCGTTTACTCGATTTTTCTGTTAACCTTATATGCCTTGTTTGCAAATCAGAACATATGTGTGTGTGTTCGAAATGAAGAGCTCTCGATGCTGATTCCAAATATGTCCCTAGCTTCCCGAACGGGTCACTGAGCCGAATTATGACGAAAAGTCGCGAATTAGCGACCTTTTTGAGTAAATTAGTGCGGGTATTGTATGGTTGGCTACGGTAATCACTGTATGGGTCCCAACTCGTGAGAGCTCTTCAGCAGCTACAAATTCAGATTTGTAAAAAAAAATGTCATCGGAAGTACATTAACTGGTATGGGTTTCATTGGAAACAGCGAATTTGACCAGTTGCCATTCCCTAGTAAGACAGCCAAAGACTTGCTTGTCAGCAACAAGCAGGAAGGGAATAGAAAAATGAAATAGCTAGCGACTCAACCTTGAGAATTGAAGCTTCACAAGGTCTAGGAGAATACTGAGAGACTCCAAGAATTGAGCAGAGAAAAGTAATCCAAGGGTGCTTGCCGATGGTGATAATCAAAAACAAGAGCTCTTTAGGTTTCGTCCAGTCTAATGTTCAACGCAATACATAGAAAAGATCGAGTTAGCAGCGCAGACAGAGGCATATGCAGTGTTGGAGAACAGTCAAAATTTGGACGCACAGAGTTCCTTCAGCACTGGATCAGTTGTGGCCGCTGGCGAATCGCATTTCTTCGGTGTACAACTGTCACCGCTGAATCCTTTATCAATTTTCACTTTTGTCTGCAAAGCATTTTTCGTTGAGAAGCAAGGCTAAACTTCCGAACAAAGGTAGAATGCAGCCTACTTTGTGAAAGTTTCCAGAGTATAGCACATCCTTGTTGTTTGGGTAGAAGAATGAGCAGGTGCATGTGCCAATCCCTGTGCTGAGCCTATGAAGAGTCCGATTCGGTTTGCTGAGATCCATCCGGTAGATCTAAAAATGTATCTACTATGCACTCAACCTCACTCTTGTACCTAATCTATCCACCTTTTGCGAAATACTTTTTTTATACCTGATCGCAGTTTACACCATAGCCGGTTGCCTGCAACGTCAAATACTTATCGTCGAAGCTAAATTACGTATGTAGGTCAATGGGGATATAAGAAGAGCGAGGAGTTCAACTAACCTGAAATAGGCTTCTGTGTTTATACCCTCAAAGGTCAGCTGCTGGATATTTCTGAAGTATTTTTCTTCACCAACTTTGGCCTGTACGGAACAGATGGGCAGCAGCAAAACTACCGCTAGCCATAGACCCATCTGAAAAAATAGGCAGTATTAGAAAAGCAGTAGGTGAAAGGAGCTGTACGTAACGTAGGGAGAGATCCACTAGATGGTGAACCTATTCTTGAGACAACATAGAATCGGACTCCTTATCAATGTTCATTACAAGTGCCCACTAAAGTTGCATCATATCATCCATGCGATATAAGAACGCGAATTGCCTTTTTTTCTGTTGCAATAAACATGTACCAGCCTTCAGATAGAGACGATTGGACGAGCAGAAAAATAGCAACAGGCAAGACCAAAAAATTGCAAGTCTAGAGCCCTTCGTGGAAAGAGCAAGCGAAATTTAATTCAAGGCATGAAAGCGCACGACTTCAAACATAAGCCGAATTAAGTATTTACAGCGCTTGTGAATCATTGGCAATAACACTGATATCAGTGCCTTTCAACGAGACGCCATAAAGGCCCCACAGTTTAACTGCCTTAAGGTGCGTTGCAAGTACATTGTCGTTTGGAAGCAGTGTTCGCGATAATTCCCGTAGCCGACTTTCCCTCCCCGAAGCTATGCCGGGGGCAACGACAACAAAGACAAAGGCAAGAAGTAAGCGCTTCCAATCCCTAATGGAAACACATTCGAGCCGAGTTTGCGGCAACGCACACGAGTTAGGTGATTCTCACCCCGAGCCGCACCGAACAGGAATCGGAGCAGCCTGACAGTTCGGCTCGTTCTCACAATCTACTGGTCACTGCTGTTGCTATTTGGACGGATTGTTGCTATTTGGACGAATTAGAGGAGCCTGGACCGGACGAATAAAACAGAGTTCATGACTTCTTTTAATTTTTTGCCTGAATTTTCTTGCAATTTGCTGTTGAAAGTTGCTGTCATAGATTCCACGAGTTGGAAGCTCGAACTAAAACGACTCTAGAAGCAGATCGGAGTGTGTTCTACCTGTAACAAAAAGAAAGGAATTATCTCTAGTTTTGCGGTTGAACAAAAGCGAAGACATCGTCTTTGTCAATTTCAAGGTAATTGATTACAATCTTAGACATGAGATTCTAGTCATTTATGATTCCCCTGAATTGCAGTGAGGTAGCACCTATTCAAGGTAATCGCTCTCAGTAATTCGCTTCACTCGACGCATATGTTCAAATGCCCCTTCTGTAAGCTTCCTGTGAACCTCTTCGACTTAAAGGCACAGAACACCCAGGGATTTACTTTTCAGTTTTTATGCTGATCTTGGAGAAAATGATCACAGTGGTATCTCTGAAATCGTCCAAGACCCCCATGAACAGAGTTATGGCACCTTGAAGATGCCTATATTTTGAGGCAAAAAATATTATGGACGACTTGTCTCAGGCCTGTATTTCTCTCCATTCGCAATCTTTGTGTGTGAGAGAGCCAGGATGAGGAGAAAGTCCGGCAATGGACTGAATAACGACGAAATATTGAGAATTCGTCCATCCATTTAGACGACAACGCGTACGAAAATAAGGTAGGGGGTAAGGCCCGTGGTGGTGAGTGAAGGGGATCGGGCCTGTGGTTTCTCGCTTACATCTCGTCTATTTGGACAAATTGAGATCTCGTACTTGGCACGTGTTATACAGGAGGGGTCTACTACACAATCTAATGAAAATCACAAAATTCATGTCTGAAGGTGTACTTAGCCTTTAAATCGGCGTATACTTCAGCAGTCTGCCTCTCATAGATCAATGCTTGCATTGCGCAGCAAGAATGTAGAGAGAGTTTGTTCGGTTGAAAAAGCCTTATTGTGAAGATAATTGAGGTTGAATGTCTCAAATTCCGTCGAAAAAAGGCCGGCCCTCCGTCAGTCATCTGACACAATTTGCTGTCAGCCATCATATAAGTAAATTTTCAACATTTGATACAATGCAACTGAGGGGAAGTTGATGGAATATACCAAACGATTACGTGAAGATAGAACTTTTCTACACACATCGATTAGCCTTTCCTTTTCAACAAATCAGTTGAAAGAAAGATCGTGAGATCGTCGGTCAAAACAGCAATCTCTAACGATCGACTCTTCCTTTGCCAAAAGTCGATGGAGATATTTTGGGACTAAAAAAGGGGTTTTCAGTGGATTTTCCACGTTTTTTTCAACGTAGCTGTTATATAGGGAACTATAGCTCTCATGAGTCACATTTTTTCGGTATGCTGCTATTAGGTTTTATAAATTTTGGATCTGGAAAAGCATTCAAGGCATTAGTCACACAGCGGGAGGTGCTTAGTATGCTGCGTGGTGGTACTAATGCATATTCAAAACGTTACAAGGCGATTCTCGGTTTTGAAATTGTTTCCATTTCAATGGATTCCACAGCGTGACAAGTTATGCTGTTCGATGGCAGCCCTATTTCTGTGTGGTGCAAACTTATGGAGACAGCTCAATCGCCATTGATTTTGAAAATTAGGTGCACTAGAGATATAGTGGAGTCCACCAAGAGTGTCTCATTTACTTATCAATGAGAAGCGGTCGATAGGAGATCAATGAACATGAAACTTGTTGCAACACAACCGCTCTCGCTCAATCGGTATCGAGCGTGCTGGTATGGGATTCATGCACATTGATCTCCAGCCGACCGCTTCTTATTGATAAGTAAATGAGACACTCTTGGTGGACTCCACTATATAGTCTACAGGATTGGAAGTAGGACCTGGTGAGGTTGCGGACCAGGGGTGTGCGGCAATTGCCGTTTGCCGTTTGCCGGCCATTTTTGGGGTTTGCCGTTGCCGTTGCCGTTTGCCGAAATTTCCGTCTAAAACGGCAAATTTTCGGCAAAAATTTGTTAAAACAACAAAATTTGCGCTCATCGCAGTTTCTGGGTTGGACAGCGATTCGGAGCTGCTACAAATAATTATTTTGACTGATTCCAGCTTCTAATTTCCAGCTCATTCAATGTATGGTTGTACCCGTTCAATCGCTAACTGATGAAAACATCACGATTGGGAAATCAGAGGAGTTTGTTCGAGTTCTAAATTGTTTGGGAGCCCCAAATGTCTTTTTTAATCATCAATTCCTAACCCCTTAAACATGCCAAAATTGCAAAAAACCCTTTTTCAGAGGCATACCGATTACTGCAAGTTCTAAGATAACAAAACCAAGTGATATCAAAGTTGTAGCGCAAAAGTAGCCTTGTTGAGACATATGAGCCAGTTGAGAACTCGTATATACAGGCCGGCTTAGCGTCTGTTGGTTGGCTGATGGTAATGATTGGGATAAAAAGTTATCAGTTCTGCCAACACTTTGTCCGGCTTTCTAAAATTGAACAATATTCACAGCGGTCATTAAAGGAGGTGTTCAATAATATAATTGATTTCGAGATCATTAGCTGAAATGGAGGGTTGACTCAATGACAGAGCTGGGTTTGTTATGAAATGGTGTAAAAATGAAACTATGAAAAATCTCTGAAGGCAACGATTGAAACCGCATTCAACTTTTTGCCAGAAATCGAAGGGTTCGAGGCCCATTGCAACAACAGTGTGGAAAACCGGCTTAAAACGAGCAACCAATAACAATATACGGCCCCGAAACTTGGTTTACTCGCCCCACCCACTTCCTCGGCAGCAACAGGGGAGGTGAGTGGGGCGGGTAAATCACATTCAAGTTTCGGGACAGTATATATCGATTTGTTGCTTGTTTTAAGCCGACATTGTTGCTGTTATTGGCCTTGTGCCGGCTTGTAGGCCAAATACACAGAAACGGAAGAGCCCAAGAGCAGTCCAGCTGGCTAAACGCACTGCACGCGGCTCTCCAGCGACGAAGTGAGCGCAGCGGACTTCCGTCGCGCGCGTTGTACCAGTCGAACTGTCTTTAGGTGCCTCATTCTGTGCATTCGATGCCTCTCGGAGCTTTTGATTTGACAATTCAAAGGTTGCTTTTACAGCGAGCACTGCATTCAACTACACTAATCTTACTCTACTCCTGTAGCCTCTCAATTGTAACCATTTACTCGTAGTTTGAAGTGAGCGAAATTGAGATCCCTGAACCTACTACTTGTTACTAACAGTAAAATAACTGGCAGATACAATACCAGCGCTAATTTTTTCAAAAAAAAAGCCGCAAAAGTCGCGAAATCGCGACTTTTCGTCAAAGTAACCCGTTCGGGGAGCTAGCAGCATATTTGGAATCAGCATCGAAAGTTCTTCATTTTGAGCACGAACATCTCTTAACCGGGTCCCGTTTGAAGCGAGAATGGACTTGGCACATGTGAAGGGGGTGAAAAATCGACTTTTCCGGATTGGGCTGCTGCAGTGCTTAATTCAAAGAGGATCAGATAGTGAAGTTGTAGGCCAAGTCCCAAGTCGATTGGGCCCGTTTAAAGGCAGTGTTCACGATAATCTTCGATTTTGAGATTAATCGCTAAATCGATTGTTTGGCCCCAGAGTAGAACTGAAATGACGAAGAAACCGAGAAAAACGCACCAGAAGGGCACGAAATCCTCAAGTATCAGCCCGCCTCTTATGTATCAATGGAACTGTTCGTTGTGACAATGAAATCTTTGGTGGACCCGTCTTTTGCAATTCTCTAATCTGTATTGCTCCGTTCTTTCCTTCAGGCCCTAACTAATACTGTTTTGCCCAAAATATTCTTCCATTTTCGATTAGTCCCATTTTTACCGGTGACAAACACCGTGAACATGTTCGTCCAACCAGACAACTAGTCCAGGCCATAGAATAATGTCACTGAAATAAGACGAATCAGTGGGTTTCTCGCCGTTTCTTCGTGATTTTGGTAACACTTGGTTGCCAACGCATTGTTTTGAGTGAAAAATTCGGAAACGAGAATCATCGTGAACACTGCCTTTAAGCTGAGAATGGGACGTCGGTGGTGTTTTCGTTCACTCGATTTTTCTGTTAACTCTATATGCCTTGTTTGCAGGTCAAGAGATGTGTGTGCTCAAAATGAAGAGGTCTCGATTGTGATATCGACTATGTCCCTAGCTCCCCGAACGGGTCACTTTGAGCCGAGTTATGACGAAAAGTTGCGGATTCGCGACTTTTTTGAGTAAATTAGTGGTATTGTATTGCATGGAATACGACATGGCTAACAAGAAAGGGTTGCCTACATCAGATGGAGTTTCGCGATGCACTTTTAATATGTTCTAGGGGGAGGAGAGTGTTCCTATATCCCACACTCAGAATCTGCTTAATTCCTCAGGCAGTCCCTGAAAAGGTCCAAATTCAAAAAAGGCCAGAATGGCTCGGCCCAGGTGAGCTGGTTTAACGATTGAATTACCTTTATGTATGTTCAGAATAGATCAGGGTTTGGGCAGCAATGTATAATTCCGTATCTTAACAGAATCAATGCACCAACATTTTTTACATCTATTCTGAACATATCTAAAGGTAGTTCAATAATTAAGTCAGCTCTACTCACTTCGGCCGAACCGTACAGGCCTTGATCAGATTTTGACCTTTTTAGGGACTGCCTGAGACATTCGGCAGATTCTGAGCATGGGATGTTGGAACACTGTCTTCCCCCTAGAACATATTAAAATTGCATCCCGAAACTCCAACTGAAGTTGGCAACCCTCCCTTTTACGTGAATGTTGGTGTATTGTAGCACAAAATCGCTTTTGCCGTTTGCCGTTTTGCCGTTTGCCGTTTGCCGGTCATTTTTGGGGTTTGCCGTTGCCGTTTGCCGAAATTTTAAATTCCTTTGCCGCACACCCCTGTTGCGGACTCTTCTTAACGTAATGTAGGCTGATTGTGTTATCACTCATTTTTTCGAAATAACTGAGATTGGTCGGTGAGTTCTTGTTTCCACTCTCCCAGTTTCACCTGTTTTCATTGCTTCCACAGATGTAGTCGTATCGGTGAAATCACAGACTCACCGATCTTTCACAGCAGTTTCGGGGAAATGATTTATACCACTAACAAACTACCGTATGTTAGGACTAGTCCGCAACCTCACAAGGTCCTTCTTCCATTGCTGTATACTATGCAATACCGCCGCTATCCAAGGGAAAAAATGGACGAAATGAGCAAAGTGGGCTACTAAAGCGTCTTTCGGCCACAACTCGCCTCAAAGTGCTCCGTTTTCTATTTCGAAAACGCCAAAATGTACAGCATGTCGTGATCTAGTCAATCATGCAAAATTAATTTGGGAAATTTGGGAGCAACATTATTTTTTAAGGAGAAATTCATTTTCATTTTGACCATGTTAGAGATTGCTTACGGTTGTTTTTGATCGAATGGGCTTGTTATCTTGTGATAACATTATCAAATTCAAAACAAACTGCATCTTAAGCAAGCGTTTTCATAGAAAATTTCCGATTTTGTCTGATATAGTTAGATAGGTTGAAGGAACGGTGGACATTTTGGTCCTTTCGAAATTGAAAACGGAGCATTTTGAGGCGAGATGTGGTTGAAAGACGCTTTAGTTGCCCACTTTGCCCGTTTCGGACATTTTTTCCCTTGGATAGCGGCGGTATTGTAAAAATAGAAGCAAACCCTCTCCTGGACGGTGACTTCGAGTCGCTTTCTGAAGAACAATTTTTGGAAATTGAGAAGATCCCCCACGGCCCACGGTTAAGAAGGCTTCCTCACTGCGGACCATGCAAGGTTGATCGTTGTCTGTAGCAGGATTTACCTCATGGTTCGCAGGCTGTGACGAGTACCGTACCCTCGTAACGGGAGAAAAGCTGAGACTGACCCACACAAGCTGGCAAGTCTAGAGTTTGCTGGGAATATGACAGCTACCCAAAGAAACAAAATTCACTAATTTTTTTGGTTCTCTGGTTCGACATCATCTCCACGGGCCAATAGAAATTCAATATCGATGGACTAAGTGGGTGCAGGCACTACTGGAGGGGGCGGCGACATGACGACGTGATTTTCTCTACGAAGAACATCAGAGGCGGTCCTTTCGAGAAAAGGTTCGGCTTTGGAATAGATGAAAAGCTTTGGCTTGCATCTAAACCTTACCGTGTGTATAGCAAGGAGTACCAGGATGCGATCAGAACACGACCAATGTTTTCTGAAAAATCAGCGAGGTTACACGCACGCACAGCCGCAAGACGACGGGCAATTCGTTTCTCGGTCGCCAAATGGATGGAAACAGGGCACTGTGACCGAAAATCTGGAATGGTCAGCTAACCCACCTGAGTGCGATCCAATTAAGTCTCTAAGGCAGAGCTAGGTGGGATACGCTGGTTCAATCTCACCCGGCGTCATACGTTTTGCGATCAGCTCAGCACCTTGTGTAAACATACCATAACGTGCACTGCGACGTTAAACAGTAGTTACGGCAAAAAACAACTAAAAATCATCCAAGGCCATTGTTATGCCCCACGGCAGGCCTGTCGCGGTCGCAGGACCCTGTGACGTCGCTGTCGCTGAGGGCCAAGATACACCCGGCAAGATACTGGATCTGGCTGGGTCGCTGTCGCTGGCACCCGTCACAGCGCACTGCACCCGGACAGCCGCGACCATAGCGACGTTGGGTGGAGCCTGGTCCTCCACCAACCTTCACCCCTGGGCAGGTGAAGGAGGGACCTTCACCACTGGGAAAACTGGTAACGTCCGGGGAAAAGATCCGAAAAAGAATCGAAGTGACCCGACATTCGTGCAGATCATATGGGATGAGTGTCGTTGCCAATGTTTTCGCCAATAACTTTTTTTTACCCTTGGAGATAGTCCTTCGGTTAAAGTAGTTTTTGGAATCCTCACAAAATTCTGCATCAGCTAGCGTTTCCAGGTTCAAGATATACGTTCTCACTCTTCCAGCCGATTTCAGTTTATATAGCGCACTTTTTCGACTGAAGCTATCGGTTTTTCGTTCACAACTTTTTTTTTCAAGCTAAGAGATGCAGCTCCGGTGAAGGTTATTTTCGGAACCTACATAGAATTCTGCGTCGACTAATGTTTTCCGCTTCGTTTCGAGAAGTAGTGGCCCGATCTTTCAGCCTAATTCAATTTATGAAATACAGTTTTTTGATTATAACTCTTTACCCTCTGGAGATAGTGCCGTGTTGAAGGTCGTTTTTGATCTTCAGGAAATTCTGCATCGAAAGGTATATTGGGTTCCTATCAGGGATGAGCGGAATTCCGACTTCCGATTTTGGAATTCCGATTTCCGCGGGTTTTCTAGGCCTCGAAATTCCGATTTTTGATTTCCGGAAAACGGGTGCGGAAATCTGAGCAAAATGCGGAAATAGTCTTAATCTGCATCCACTGACAGAAGTTCACAAGTTGAGACTCGTCAACTTCTTTCAAGATTTGTTGAAGGCAGTTTTCGAGATAAAATCGTATTCTAGTTTTCTGTGTTCCTGAGCAGAGAAGTATAGTCTACAGCAATGGAAGTACGACCTAGTGAGGTTGCGGACTCGTCCTAACATACGGTAGTTTGTTAGTGGTATCACTCATTTTCCCGAATAGCTGTGATAGATCGGTGAGTCTGTGTTTTCACCGATACAACCACATCTGTGGAAGCAATGAAAACAGGTGAGAATATGAGAGTGGAAACAAAAAATTCACCGACCAATCTCAGTTATTTCGAAAAAATGACTGAGAACACAATCAGACTACAGTATCTTGGGGACAGTCCGCAACCTCAACAGGTCCTACTTCCATTGCTGTAGACTAGATACGAAGTGAAAACTTATAGAGGAAACCACAAACTCTCAGATATCGAAGGAAAAAACTGGTTAATAAAATCTCTGAAATATTTTATTACGCCTGTTTGTTGTGTTCCGGGGAACTGCGGGCTTTGAAAAACCCAGACGTCGGAAATGGTTTTGCGCATTAAAATTCTTGAGTAGTTTACTTTGTCTTATGTCTCTTGTAGTAAACATCCCCCGAAAATAATATGGTTTAATGCACATGCTCGGATGTTAGAATCTTTTGGGACAAAATTCAAATTTTCGGCAACTGTTCCTCTGGAAAGACGAACGGTGGACAACCGTATATGACTTGGGAGGGGCAATCCAAGGGATCTGCTGGTCCACGGAATTTTCACCCTTCTGGCCGGTTTTCGTCGTACTTTCATCCTTGCCCTTCTTTGAGGGACCCGAAGCTTACGTTCCCGCTGGAAAACGGGCGAAATTTTCATCGTGAAAACTGTCTTTAATGCAACTCAATTTCTATGAGGTCCAGGAAAGTGCCTAAATGAAATTTTATAATTCGTTAGATTTCTGTCCTTCAAAGACCCAAAGCTCTTGTTAGTCGTTCATCCTTAGCTGTTATGAATCTAGACTTTGACAATAAGCACTGCGAATGCATAAATAGATTTCAAGGGTAAGCCGGGATCATACAATTTACCGCAATGTTAAAAGGACATGGTGCGGTTGCGGTCACACACTAAAACTACGGTGGAAAACGTGGATCCTTGCCAAATTTCATTATCGATCGACAGCACAGCTGATTTTCTGAGTGAGTTGCGGTTTTTCTTCTTTTTTCTTGTTTGTTTCGGCATTATTTTTGTTTCTGACATTTTAAATATTGTGAATAGAAGCTATTCTTAGTGTTTGAGGGTAATTAGCCGTTTGCTCGGGCATCGAAGTGTCTTTTTTTTCAAAATTCAGTTTTGAAATCGAGAAAACGGCAAAGACGCTAAGAAAAGCCCCTATTCGTTATATTATACGAGTCAGAAACAAAAATGAGGCAGAAACAAAAAAAAGAAAAACTGTGACTCACCCAGGAAATTAGCTGTGTCGATCGATAATGAAAATTGAAAATTGTCGATCGATAATGAAGTCTGGCAGAGCCAGGTTTCCCACCGTAGTTGTAGTGTGTGACCGCAACCGCACCATGTCCTTTCAACATTGCGGTAAACTATAGAACTGTTCTCTGCCAAGAGCATTCTGGGATATAATTTCCAGGATATATTTCTGAACAATCTTCTTTGAGTTCTTCATTACGAATGGTTAACAATGTGTTGGATGTTCGCAGAATAGTCCTGTGGCTTGAACTTCAAAGTGCTTGATTTGAATCCATAACGGGTTGAGGGTTTTTTTTTCAGCTGTAAATTTTTTCCCATACGGCACGCGTATGTACAGTTTTGCACGGATCGCATTGATACCTTGAGTTCAACATTGGAGGTTGGCGCGAACTCGGTGCATGTATGTTATAACACGAGGCACCGAGTTTTGGCCAACCGTCAGTAGTGAACGCTAAGTATCAGACGATCAGTGCCGACTGTGCATATTTCGAAGAACTACAGCGATATATAGACCAAACTTGGTATGATTCATCCACTGCTCAGAAAAATGAAAACAAGTTACTTGTAACATAAAAGGCCGAAAACAAGTTACTTGTAACATATCTGAGACGATGTAAGTTACTTGCGACTTATCTCAGGTCATTTAAGTTACATGTAACATATCGGCGGGATACTGCGGGGGGTGCGCCTCCGATATGTTACATGTAACTTAAATGACTTGAGATAAGTCGCAAGTAACTCACATCGGCTTAGATATGTTACAAGTAACTTGTTTTCGATTTCTGAGAAGACACTGCGTGAAGTGCGCCTCCGATATGTTACATGTAACTTAAATGGCACAATATAAGTCGCAAGTAACTTATATCGGCGTAGAAGATGTTTACCAGGGGGATGTACGGCGCACTCGCGGGGTCAGGTTTAAGACTGGCGTTCCTGTTGGTTCAATTAACCAAGTTTGAGGTACTTGACCCCCCACCAGCAGGGAAGGCCGTGCACAGCATTTTGTTGCGTAGTGTGTGGTCTGGGACGCGCCCTCTGTGTCGCGTATCGTGTGCGTGACGTGATGGCCACCCATAGTGAAAATTCGAATGTAAGTTACATGTAACATAAGTGTAACTTACCTGTAATATAAATGTAAGTTACATGTAATATAAATGTATGTTACATGTAATATAAATGTAAGTTACTTGAGACATTCAAGTAAGTTACATTTATATTACAAGTAACTTGTTTTGATTTTTCTGAGTGGGTAGCGATAATAGTGAGTAATCATTTTTTTTCAAATTCTGGATTGCTTACGGAAATCTTTCATTTCTTTAGTCGTTAGTCGTTCGACGTAACACTGTAAAAAGCCCGGTAGTCCTTGAAGCTCTTAGTCTCCAAAATACTTGGGCCGAATCGAATGATCGAATCATCATCCGATTGAAAAAAGTCGACTTCGATTAAATCGACTAAGTCGACTATTCAAAAAGTGGAAAATCCGGTTAAATCGAAAAGTCGATGATTCGAGAAAGGGCGATTTTCGGATAAGTCGAGAAGTCGATCATTTGAAAAAAAGGCGATTTTCGGATAAGTCGAGAAGTCGATCATTCGAAAAGAGTAATATCCGACTTATTCGAAATTTTTTTGCCGCTTCCAAGAGTACCTGGTATACTTGTTATCCAAAGATAATTCTTCGGATAATGGATCGATTCAGATATTGCCGATTTCAATTTTTCCGGATATTGGTTCAATTCAGACATTGCGTTTTTTTTTCAAAATTTCGAATAACGGATATCCAGTCGAATATTTTCGGAACAAAGTTGAGGCAAAACGGTGAAAACTTAACCAGGCACTCAAGACAAGCCATTGAAAATATCCATAATTGAGCAAACATTAGTCCTTCATTGAATTCGCAGCATGCTCACATACGAACATCAATCTTCAGAAATGCATATTAATAAAAGTATGAAAACAAATCTTCAATTACTATATCGTCGTTGGGAGACACAGTCTTATCCATACACAGGTTTGATTCAGGACAACTAGCAAATAAAAAGTATGCAAAGCAACTATACAAAAAACTTGTACACTGAATGGCTAGCCATTTGGTCATCTCACTTGACCATGCCCATTATCCTGCACCGCAACGACTCTTTCGATTTCGGAAGGAGGAGCAAATCCCTGAGTTAATGTACTAAATGTAACTGGGCTGGGTTAACTTGGTTAAAGGCAGGGTTCGCGATGATTTTTGTCCCCGAGTTTTTCACATAAAACCATGCGTTGACCTCCAAGTGTTACCAAAATTAGAAACGCACTAAATCGTCTTTTTTGTGACATTATTCTCTCGCCTGGACTAGTTTTCCGGTTGGATAAATATGGCCTCGGTGGTTTTCACCTGCAAAAAATGGGTATAATCAAAAATGGATGAATATTTCGGCAAAACAGTATTAGTTAGGGTCCAAAGGAAAGAACGAAGCAACACAAAATAGAAAATTGCAAAAGACGGGTTCACAAAAGATTTCATTGTCACAACAAACAGTTACATTGAGAGTAAAGAGGCGGGGTGAGAGTAAAGAATTTTGTGACCTTCTGGTACGTTTTTCTGGATTTCTTCGCCATTTCAGTTCTATCCGGGGACCAAACCTTCGATTTAGCGATTAATCCCAAAATCGAAGATTATCGTGAACACTGCCTTTAATGCAATGTACTAAAGGATAAAAAATAGAAGGCGGTACGAAAAAATGGGCGTGGCCGAATTTATTCGATGTTATCCAGATTATCTGAATTTTTACCCTAATTTCTTCCGATTTTGTCAGAATTTTATCCGAATTTTTGGCCCTTCGGATAATGGTTCGATTCAGATAATGCCGATTTTGAATTTCCCGGATATTGGTTCCATTCTGATATCCAACACGTACGCAAGGTATATAGTTCAAGTACTTAGGATCGGTGGTGCAACAGCGCAAGATAGAAGAGGGGTCCAATATGGCGATAACGAGCTCCTCACAGACTTGATGTTTGCGGACGACAGCGCTGTGTTCACCGATACTGATATGGAAGCTACGAATTTGATGAAGGATATAGCAGATATCGCGGATTCGTACGGTCTACGGATAAATAAGGACAAGACCAAAGTCATGACGTCAGACGGTTCACGTGCTTCTGTGTTCTTCGAAGAAGCTGAGCTCCAGCAAGTTGAGGAGTTCAAGTACTTAGGATCGGTGGTGCAACAGCGCAAGGTAGTGGCCACAACTGAGATACAGTGCAGGATCGGGCAGGCGTGTGCTGCTTTTGCTTCACTAGGCTGGTGTCTGTGGAAAAGGGGCAATGTGTCAATCAAGACCAAGATGCGGATCTTCCGATCTCTTATAATGCCGATTCTATTGTACGGCTCAGAGTCGTGGACCTTGCTCAAGTCGGATCTCAGCAAGCTAGAGGTCTTCCAAATGCGGTGTTTGCGGCGAATTCTCGGAACAACGTTAAGAGATCGCATACGCAACGACGTTATACGAGACAGCTGCGACCATCAACCGACAATCGAGGAACAAATCCGAACGAAAAAGGTTGCGCTGGTTTGGACACGTATGCAGAATGGAAGCCAGTCGACTACCGCACAGCTTGCTATGGAGAAAACGCCCAAAACCATGGAAGGTCGAGAGAACTGCCCCGAAGAAGACGTGGGTGAAGCAAGTCGAAGCTGATCTGAAATCTCAACGGTGCAGTGTCGTTAACGCTAAAATAATTGCGGCTAATCGTTCTGAATGGAAGCGTATCGTTCAGGCCACTGGAGCTCCTATGGCACCTACAGCAGTGTACTGGTTGAGAGGTCATCCCGCTCCGCTAGCCGCCAGCTAATGGGATGAGTGAGTGATTCTGATATCCGGTCTGGTATTCGAAAAGGATTGGTTCGGATACTAAGTATAGTACCTGGTTACTTGGAAAAAGATGTTGGAAATGCAAGCTACTCCATCTGGACACATTTTTCTAATTTGCGCGCAATCAATGCAGAATTTTTGTAGCCGCAGACAAACATAATAGATGCCTTCTTTCTACTATCTAAATAGTTTTCTTTTCTTATTTCTACATGTGCGCAACGTTCAATAAACTTTATACTTAATAAAGAGCTCTTAATATTTTAAATAAAGGTGTCTGGATGGAAATGAAAATGGGAAACTGCGGGCGAATTATGCTGATCATCGAGGAGGAAAATCGTCATATTAGAGGGGTCGTACGCGTAGAAAACCATCAGTGTTTTCATATTCTGTATAGCTTGGCCTCATTAGTGAGAGAAAATGTCGGACGAGTCCCTGAAAAATCTTCATTTGTAAGGAAAAATCAGTTTGAATACACTGTAAAAATTACTTGAATTTCGCGCCAAAATCGTTTTTGAAGTTTTCCTGCATGTAGAGTTTGGGTCATTGTTGTTTTAAAGTTGTTTGACAGCCCCATCATCATTCTATGAGAAAGTGGTAGATGATGGACCAGAAGTGCTAGATGATCAACCCCATAGCAACTTTCAGCTGGCCGTAGCTTTTAAAGGCAGTGACTTGACTTACTTGACTTAATCGGTTGGCTTTCGCCTGACGCGGTCATTCCGCATCTTCACCGAGGTGTGCCGTCCTAGTAGTCAGCCGTGTCCATTTTTCACGGTCTTCAGCCACAATTTGAACACATTCCATCCAGCTGTCACTATTCCATTTCCTGCGAAACGAAACATCGCGCCTGAACTGTCTTTCGATGCCGAGTGACTTTAAATCCTCTTTAACCACATCCGTCCAGAACTTTCGCCTACGCCCAGGTGGCCGTTTCCAGACAGGATTTGGAAGCATTTTTAAAGCGTGTTGTACGAGACGATCCGGCGTTCTTCTTAGTATATGCCCGAGCAGTCGAAGTCGACTTTCCATTGCTGCTTGAGATGGCGTAAGGAGATGCTGGCACCTCCCTAGTGTCAAGCGTTGATGTACGCGTCGATTTCTGGTAAAGGTCTTCGTTATAGCATACACGCGGCCAGAAATATCCAAGCAAACGCCTAAAAAGCTTCCTCTCCGTGCAATCCAACCTTTCCATCTGCGTTTTCGGTGCTGCCCACGTCTCCGATCCGTACATCATGATAGGGCGAATAGCGGATAGGTAGACGCGCAACTTAAATTCCTTTGCTAGACCACAAACTCTTGGTCAGAGAATTGAGTGTGGGCTTAGCTTTCGCACATCGTTGTTGAATATCCGGTGCATAACTACCATCGTTCTTCAGCAAACAGCCCAAAGAACAGAAATCATTCACCAGTTCGATACCTTGTCCGTCCACACAAACTCCAGTTAGAAGGCCTCTGAGAGACCCACATCTGCTTGCATTTGTCGGGACGAAGACGAAATCCATAGGCTGCGGCATGCTTCGAAACGAGGTTCACAATCCTTTGCAGTTTTGCGTTGTTTTCAGCGAATAACACAATGTCGTCGGCGTACTCGGGTCGACAAGGGAGCGTCCTGATGGTGTTAGGATCACATCCGCAGGAAACTGTTCTGCAACTCTACGCATAATGTCATCAACGGCGAAGTTGAAAGAAAAGGTCCTGCAACGGCTCTTTGCCTTACTCCTGTTTTCACCTCGAAAGCTGACGTAAATCCGACAGGTGTACGAACTGCTGCTGTTGTTCCTTTGTTCATGTCCTCGATTAACCGAACATACTTTTCCGGGACTCCATCTGCTCGCAGAGCATTGAGCAATCGATCACGATGAGGAGAGTCGAACGCGGCTTCAAAGTCAAAAAAGCAAGCTGTAATGGCTTGAAAACCGCTGCCACGATTCAATTACTCTTCTCACGACGAACACTTGGTCGATGGTCGATCTTCCAGGTCGAAAACCGGCTTGCTCATCTCTGGTCGTTCCTTCACGATGTTTGATAAGTCGCTCGAGAATGATACGTTCTAAAACCTTGTACATGACACGAAGTAGAGAGATTCCTCTGTAGTTCTTAGGATCCGTGACGGATAGCTTCTTGTGAAGGTACGATGATCGCATGTCTCCACGAATCGGGTATCCTTTCGCTCATCCATATGGCACGGATGGTGTTGGTCATTTCACGAATCCCAGACGGAGGAAGAGCTTTCAGCATTTCAGCAGTGATGTTGTCCTTCCCACCTGCCTTTCCATTCTTCATTTTCCGGACACAATCCAAAACTTCAGACTCAGTCGGCGGTTCCTCACTGACATCGTAATGTGCTCTCTGAACATGCGGGAGCTCAGGTACTGATGGCGCTGGACGATTCAGTAGTGAGTCTTTCCATATTGGCAGCGTCGCATCACCAACTGCAACTTTATTGGTAGTGTTGAGGACAGCAGAACATCTCTGCATCTTGCCGCTATACTGTCGTAAAAATGACAAGGCTTTCCTCGGATTCACCTCCTTCCAAGCCTTCTCAAACTCCTTGGCTCTACACTTTTTCGCGGTCACTTTGAAACTGCCGGCGCAATTTCCCCCTCAGATGCTTCTCCTCCACGAAGTTTCCTGCAGTTCGGAGAGCACATGCTCTGTTGTAGGTAGATGATGTTTCTTCTGAGACGTAGGCGAGCTTCCTCTTGGGCTGTACAACCGGGAGTGCCTCTTTCGAAGCGTCCTGGATGCACTTGACGAAAGAGTCCTCGTCGCAAAGTTACTTCTTAGTCCGTAGTCCATTATGAATAGAAACGCGTTGTCGGAAATTCCTTCTGCACTCTTCATCTCTGAGACTTGTCATGTCAATCCTCTGGAGAGGCTGAGCCCCTCGCTTCCTCTTATGAATCCTCGCAGTAAAGTTCAACAGAACAGGACGGTGATCCGAATCGAATGCGACATCCCAAACGGCTCTAAATCTTCGAATGTCCGATACTGAAATATTCCTCGTCAGCACATAGTCGAGCTGTAGTTTCAAAGTTGTCATCTTCCGCTTCCGCTGCTCTTCTGGAGATAGCCGGGTTGGTCCCTGCCACGTAAGCTGATGGCGGCGATTATTCCTCTTGAATGTCGATGCAATAATCAGACCACTGCGTTCACAAAGTCGACAAGGCGGTAGCCATTGTCCGATGTTTGCTCCACTGGGTAGAACCATTTACCGAGTACTGTACGGATTCCTGATCAAGTCCCATCTTCGCATTTGCGTCAATCCCTACGACAACAGCATGCTGACAAGGTATCCTGGCCAGCAACGTATTGAGTTCCTCATAAAACGCATCCTTCGAATTGTCTTCGGCGGTTTCAGTGGGCGCATGAGCACTCACTATCCACAGATTGAATCCTCTGTGATCCCGCAGTCGTACGAATGCATTCCGACCAGGGCTGTGCGTAATTACGAATTACGGTTTACGATTTACGAATTACGGGCGTTTTGGCAATTTTTACGATTTACGATTTACGAAATTTGGGACCAAAATCGTAACGAATCGTAACAAATCGTAATAAAACGTGAAAACGCGCGGTTAAATGAGTAATTCCAATCGGCGGTCTGAGTACAAATATAAATTAACACTTTCAATACGATACACAACACTTTCAAATTTGACACGCCCTAATATTTGATTACTCTTCAAACTTTCAATTTTCGGTGAATCAGTACCCTTGCATTCCCGGCCGGTCGAAGTCAGCAGTAGGTCAGTCATGGAGAACTATGATTGTTTATAACGAGCTGTAAGTATGACCAATCGCCCCCCTTCTCACTCTTATGAACCCAAACTTATTATCTGGTTCCAACCTTTCCTTGCCCCATGCCGAGCCAAGTCGGTAGCTTCACAGCTATTTACTTCCATGGAATGCTCTTGTCAGACGATGAACACCAGAGACGCAGACCTTTGGTGGAGCTACAGTCTATATCGGACCAAAATTTCGGTCCGCAGTTACAGACAATCGCTGTTGCAACACTTACTGCAAACAGAATCATGCTGTGACCGCGAGGTCTGACATGATTGATATTCGTCCCAGCACCACTATCTTCTAGCTCTCTGTAAACTTCTAAAGCGGTCGCCTGCAGCTGCGGACAGCAATTCCATTCCCACATAAATAGACAGTAAATATGGGGCTCGGCTCCAAAGACCTGGCTGGCTCATGGAGCGAGCAAAGGTTGGAACCAATATACCACCGGCATGGATCCTGAAGAGACTTTGCGTTCCCCATTGGAGGTTGGCGCAAACTCGGTGCACCTATGTTACAGCATGTGGCACCCAGTTTGCGCCAGCATTCAACAGTGAAACGCAAAGTCTCTTCCTGTTCCATGCCAGCGTTACTACTTCGTTGCAGAATTTTGCGGAGATTTCAAAAACAACCTTCCCACGCATTCATCTTTAGCGGTTAAAAAGATACAAACAAAAGTGGAACTTCGTGAATTCAAATCTGCCGTAATTTCATTTCTGCCGTAATCCGTAATTTCAAAATTTGGTTTGAAATATTTCCAGAAATTATGGCTGCAGAGTCTCCTACTTTTTCAAAGAACTTTTCAACTGTTTTGATGAGGAGCAAATTCTGAACGCAAAGAAAAGAAGATGATGAACCTAATTTTGAAAGCGCAGATTTAGAGGAGCCCTCACCCTTTTGCATTTCAGAATCCTGAACAACCTTCACCACTCATACATCCGTCTCTATCTCAACAAACTTACGCTTATGGGGAGGGCAACGCTTATAACTCCGTTCCAGAGCAACGCTTTACAAATATAGAGCAGACTCGTTTTCTGCGTCAAGAAGTGGTTTTGTAAATCGTATATATTCAAAGGAAATGTATATCCCTTTGAAATGGCCACCTCATCCAAGCATCCTTCCTCAAAAGGTTAGGGCTAAAACTATCCAACCGTAAATTTTTTCTCATCACAGTGTTGTCCTCCTTGGCTTCAACTGAACTGTGTTTGGTAGAGCGATAATTCCCTATGCTTTTGTATTCAAAAGTTGTACGAAACCTGGCACAAGTGTGGTGGTACTTAAAGGCAGTGGTCACGATGAAAAACGTTATAGAAAAAACTACAAAAATCAGCTTAGATCGAAAACAGCTGAAAAACTATGAAGGTAGCGCGGTGAAAAACGGTCTACAAATAGAGTTTCTAGGGCCCAAAGAAGCTAGTTCGTGCACACGTGCACAGCGATGACGAAACAGATCGCAGTCTCATGCCGAGCAGTCAAAAATCATCGACATTCAGAGGACGAAATAAATGCAAATTCAACGAATAAAAACAGTTGAATACTGAAAGCATCACTTCAGTCAATGTTTTTGACTAGATGTGTTCATAAATTCGAAGGTTCATTGATTGACATTCAATTTCAAGCTAGCTGATATTTCTTGATATAAGAGGTCATCGATGCCGATGATGTGGAGAGGCTCGTCCACCATCAAAGACAAGAAAGTTCCAGGTTTCAAATTCGGCCCAAAACAGTGGTTTCGCGATTTTTCTTATAGGTCCTACTACTCGAGACCCAGGAAAGGATTTGGAGAGAAAAAGACGACAAGCATATTTGATCGCGACCACTGCCTTTAAATACACTGTTCGCGATAAAGATCGATTTTCTGTTTTTTTGCCTAAAACCGGTCCCATTCTGATTCCAGTGATGCTTCTAAAATTGTACAAAACCTTCTGGGAATGGGGTTATGGTTCCTCAAAAATTGAGCTAGGGAGGCATGGTGGACGAGTTGTCCGGGCTTGTAACTTCCGTCTTTGCAGCCAATGTATGCGAGCTGACCTGAGTAAAGAGAGAAGTTGAGAATGAAGGGAAGAACAGGGCTTTTGATCAGGAAGCCATCGCTCATCTCACGATCTCGAGTGTTCATTTGTTCACATCGAGGGGCGGAAAAGGGCGGGACTTGCCCACAGCTGCGGGGTTTGCCCACTTTCTAAGCCGTTTGCGGATCCTGGGTAGCTTTTCGTCCCGTTTTTCTGCTTCTGCTTCTGAGAGCCACGAGAAGCGTTTTCATGAAAAATTCGAGGATGGAGTTTATCCCGAACTGTGCCTTTAAATAAACTTAGAGTTTCTATTTTGTCTACTAAAGTTGTTCCTACCCGCGTATGTGTACTGAATATTTATTCAAGTGCTGCTCTAAAAATGTCACTTTGAAACCCAACCTCCAACCTCCTTCGATATGGAGACACCTCATCACTGAAATGCTACGGTGTTTCCACATCGAATGAGGTTTAGATCATCAATAATGTGGGCTTATTACTCATTATCAGTTACGATTTACGAATTACGATTTACGAATTACGAGGAATTTCAAAAATTACGATTTACGATTTACGGAATTACAAAATTCAGTTACGCACAGCCCTGATTCCGACACGACGTTGAGCCGAACTCCTTGACCATACCATTGAAATCCTTCCTTACAGCTATTGCACAGCCTCACTCTCCTATCGTCAGCGTTACCGCAGTAGATGGTGTACTCTCCGACGCTGATGACGGGTCTATCCTTGAGGCGGGTTTCCTGCAAAGCAGCAAACGGTGCATGGAAATAGCTCAGAAGTCTGGATAGCGCAGTTTTGGATATCACTCGATAGCGATCGACAGTTCAGGGTGGCGAAATTGTGGCTTGTGGTCAAAGACTCCATGACTCCCTAGGTACGGATCCTAAGGTGTTTCTGGACCAGAGGCCTTAGTGTGCCGGACGGCGACACCTTTATGCAATGTGCGGGATACTTTCGCGATATAGTTGTGCACGCTATATCGCTCGAACGTTCCCTGTGTACACTCAAACGTCTGCTGGGTTCAGTAGAAGCAGGGGCACCAACGAGCAGGTACCAACAGACTTGTATACACACCCCCAACTTGTATACACAAAGGCAGTGTTCACGATAAATCTCATATTCGAGTTCGACTCAAAAATGGGTTGTTTGGTCGTGAGCTATTTAATAGTGAATAAACAGCAGAAAAAAGCGCTCAGAATAAGCCAAAATAGCTGCTTACAACGTTCTGGACGTGGACGAGCTTACGGGCCCTGCTAGTTTCCGCAAGTGCGCGATAATGGCGAAATGTGCGCGAACCGATCAGGCTGAACGTGGTGAAGTTCTTTGGCAAGTTGCCATCGAAAACGTCCGCGGCGCCACAAGCTCGTCAGAACGGGGCGGGCGGACTAAGAGCAGGTGTACTGGGCTTACGAAGTCTTTTCGCCGTCGTTTTTATCGATTTCTGGCCCATTTTCGCTGCTTTTTTTCTGACCCTATCCCCTCTAGCATCTGCCAGCGTAGTATTTCACACTAAGAACTTAAAAGCAAAATTCATCGTGAAGAATGCTTTTAGAAGCTGAAATAGGCCTCGGCTGATATCTGAGCTAGATATGGGGGTGTCTGCTTATGCGCTACATTGAGAACGTCGCGACGCATCCGCGCGCGCACGAGGAAAAGGGGCTATCCTTATCAAGTCTCTGTATATACAGTCAGCGCAGATAGCACTGATCAGGGTAAGGCATGCCCTGGTTACCGGCCCGTCGGAGGTGCGCCCCCCCCTCCTCTATGTTGGAAATATTCGCGCCCCCCTCCTAACTCAAAATGGCAGCGAGTGTACCAAGCAAAGAGAGTAAATTGTACTGGATTACAATTATGTGCAAGAAAGAGGATAATTATGAGGAAAACTGCGTTTTTTCTCAACTTTGACCCCGGCAGACGCACTCATGGTCCTTGGTTCGGCCGCAAAAGGTCCGCGATTGAAACTAGGCTCAGTATAGGTCACTTTTAACCCGAAGGCACCCGTCTGGAGACATTTGCCGCCGAGCGGCGCTTCGGTTTCCGAGCGGTTTTTTTCGACCCCTGGTAACCGACGTCCCGTTCTCGGCTCTAATGAGACCAATCGACCTGGGACTCAGGCAGTAACTTTTTTATGTGACTCTCTTCTAAATAAGCACTGCACCAGCCCAAGCCGGAAAACCCGCCTAGTCACCTTTTCCAGAAGCACAAAGTCAAAGCTGCGTTTTTTCGCAACTTTGACGCCCCGGCAGACACACTCATCGTTCTTGGTTCGGCCGCAAAAGGTCCGCGATTGAAACGAAAATGTTACCTCAAGATTCGATTTTTCAGCGATGCAGACATTATTTTAGATGGGCCAAAAAAGTAGCGACCCCTCCCCCAAAATTTTCAAGTTTTCCCAAAAAAAAATAACGACGCCCCTCGGTCCCACGGTAGTCCGCAGACCACCGAGAGGTTGGCCCTGCTACTAGGCTGGCACACGAAGGCTAAGTGGCGGAATGACCACGTGAGGCGGAATGACGACGTGATGCCAATCAAGTCGAATATCCTCTGGTTCCGAACCAAATTCACTCTTTTACCTCGCGCGCTTGTGCGGAGCGAAGGCAGAGGGAGCGAGAAAGTGTGGGGAGGAGGAGACGCAGCGTACGAGCGCAGACGCACGCAATGAACGGAAGTAAATTTCACTTCGAAACAGAGGATAACTGAAGTTATTATCGATTGTTCATTATCTTTCTTAGAACCTGCCAAACTTTCTATGAGTTAGATATTTTGGGATAAATTCAATGCTTCGCTATTTTTCTGTTCTACTAAGTCCCAAGAGCTTTCGCATGGCGACCGGCCGGGGGCCTGCACCCCCCCCTCTCCTTGAGCCCAGAGTTGCGGCCCCCTGTTTACCGAAATCGAGGGTGCTTTACCCTGGCACTGATATATTGCGCTCCCTGTTGTGCGGTAAAAAAAACTCGGTGCCCGCGTGTTATAACACGTGACACTTAGTTTACACTAACCGTCGACAGGAACCGCCAAGTATTAGCACGATCCGAGCAGACTGTACACTCGTCGCCTCATACCTCGGTAAATTTAGGAGACTCGCTTTAGTTTCCAAGTGTTGCTTCCCCGCCGTTGTTCCCCCGGACAATAGCCGTTAGACCCTGAAGCCAGCTTCCAAAATTATCGATTCTTTCATTTTTACAAGACTTCTCTAAGTCGCAAATAATTTCTAGTGAATCCTTTCATCTTTTTTGTGCTTAAGCTATTCTTTTTTCGTATTCCGATTTCATAAATATGCGCAAAAATATATAATGGAGCTGTTGCGGGAACGAAAAAGTCAATTAGGCTGTCACGTCTCCATGTACCATCTGAATGGCTGAATGGAAGAGTAATTTTTTAAGTCGATTGAAAAAGTCGACTTTTTATTCGAAAAGCCGATCATTCGAAAAAAAAGGGATTTTCGACTTATCCGAAAAATTCGATCATTCGAAAAGTGGAAATTCCGGCTAAATCGGAAAGTCGATCATTCGAAAAAATGTGTTTTTCGACATATTCGAAGAAGTCGATCATTTGAAAAGTTGAAATTTCGGCTAAATCGGAAAGTCGATCATTCGAAAAAGTCTAATTTTCGACTTATTAGAAAAGTCGATCATTCGAAAAAGTGGGATTTTCGACTTATCCGAAAAAGTCGATCATTCGAAGAGTTAAAATTTCGGCTAAATCGGAAAGTCGATCATTCGAAAAAGTCTAATTTTCGACTTATTCGAAAAGTCGATCATTCGAAAAAAATTCCAATTTGCCCAAGTATAGTCTCCAGTCGCAATTACGCACATCCCTGATGGGATCCCCATGGGACCAGAGGATTGATTCGTAATGGTCTAGGGTCCAGGATGGAGAAGTATCTGAGGAATGATGATCTGATATTGTCTATTCTTTTCAGTCTGAGGGTCAAGGACATATTTTTCGATGTCAGAAGCAAGTATACTTTGTTCCGTTTTCCGATTCCAAATTCCGATTTCCGCAGTTTTTCGGCATCGGAATTTCGCTTTCCGATTTCCGAAATTTCAAAACTCGTTTTGATTTCCGATTTTCGATTTCCGAAATTTTAATTTTGTTTCGATTTCCGATTTTCGATTTCCAAAATTTCAATTTTGTTCCGAGTTCCGATTTCCGGAATTCAAAATTTTTATTCCTCTCATCCTTGGTTCCTATGGTTAATGACTCCATGAGCCAGCCAGGTCGGTGGAGCCGAACTTCATAGTAATCTATATAGGGTGCTCTCGACTCTATGGTGTAAATTAGAGGCGCAGAGGTTCACTGGAGCCAACAATGGGGCTCGGCTCCACAGAGCTGGCTGGGTTATGGAACAAGTAAACTTAGGAACCCGATATACCGTTCGACGCAGAATTTTACGGAGATTTCGAAAACAATCCTCACCATATTCAAAATTAATAAATAAAAATAAAAATATATTGAATGCAGAAAAGACGATTACGAAAACGTTGAATTTTGAAGTTTCAGACCTAGGGGGTACCTTTATAATTTCCCACTCAGGTACCCTAAGCAACCTTCACCTCTTGGACCGCTGTCTCCATCCCAACGAAACTATGGCCGCGACAGCGACCGATTACGCACGGTTTTCACATTTCAGGCATAACGTCCCCTTTCGAGCCGCGACAGGTGCTGCAGTGTTCCTGCCACAGCATTTTTCTACTGTGCGAACCTGGTCCCGACACGATCCGTAACAGTTGACCGCACCTGACGCGTTCGCAAACTTTTGGTATAGCAATGGCCTAACACCGTATTCATTCGGTTGCGGAAGCGTCGAATGCCGCGGAATATCAGCAGAAAAATGAGAAATTAGATGTCTGATACCGTTATCAGGCATCTGATTCCCAAAAGTTTAGCTTCCTGGCAAAAGTAATGATTTGGCAATGTTATAACTACAAGAAATATAGAATTTAACAAAATAAAATAAAAAAAAAACTCGAAATATGTTTGAAAATGATTTGGCGCAAAATAACCAGAAGCAATGAAAAACTGGGAAATGTAGTGAAATGACCAAAACCGGATTTGGCGGTCATTCATAGGCCAACTTTTGATAAGTATGTAGTGACTGACGAGCGATTGCATTTTATAAGATAATCCGTTAAACTTATCAAAGCGAAATCAAGCGCGCATCGGATTTGAGCGTTACGTTCACATAGCTTGACCTATGCTGATTTCCGTATTACAGCTTCAATGACATGTTTTACGGTTTACGTTGCGCGCTTGATTTAGCTTTGATAAGGTTAACGGATTATCTTGTAAAATGTAATCGCTCGTCAGTCACTACATACTTATCAAAAGTTGGCCTATGAATGACCGCCAAATCCGGTTTTGGTCATTTCACTACATTTCCCAGTTTTTCATTGCTTCTGGTTATTTTGTGCCAAATCATTTTCAAACATATTTCGAGTTGTTTTTTTTATTTTATTTTGTTAAATTCTATATTTCTTGTAGTTATAACATTGCCAAATCATTACTTTTGCCAGGAAGCTAAACTTTTGGGAATTTCATATATTTTTCCCAAAGGTTCCCCTTTATGACCTAATTTTTGCTCAGCGATTCCCAGTCCGGAGAGGCAAAACCTTTTATGGAAGCTTTTGCCTACGGTAAATAATTAAATCATTACCGATCGGTGTGGTCGGACGACTATAACTCCTAAAAATTGTGACCCGCAGACATAAAAAAACGACCATTTCTTTCCTACTGAGGTCCCGTACACGTTTTACGGCATCGTGCGCACTTCAAGTGGGGTCCCGTACACTTTTTGCGGCGTCATGCGCTTTCTTACTGGGGTCCCGCACACTTTCTTTGGCGTCCTGTGCAATCCCACTTTTGGGCCGCACACTTTCTGCGGCGTTCGGCGCACTCCCATTCCGGTCGCACACACTTTCTGCGGCTTCCTGCACACTCGCGTACATTTTTACAGCGCCCTGCGCACTCCCACTGGGGCCCGCACACTTTCTACGGCGTCCTGCGCACTTCCACCTGGGTCTCGCACACTTTCTGCGGTGTACGGCGCACTCTCATTCCGGTCCCACACACTTTCTGCGGCGTCCTGCGCACTCCCACTGTGGTCCCGTACATTTTTACAGCGTCCTGCACACTCCCACTGTGGTCCCGTGCATTTTTACAGCGTCATGCGCACTCCCACTGGGGCGCGCACATTTTCTACGGAGTCCTGCGCACTTCCACTTGGGTCTCGCACACTTTCTACGGCGTACGGCGCACTCTCATTCCGGTCCCACACACTTTCTGCGGCGTCCTGCGCACTCCCACTGTGGTCCCGTACATTTTTACAGCGTCCTGCACACTCCCACTGTGGTCCCGTACATTTTTACAGCGTCATGCGCACTCCCACTGGGGCGCGCACATTTTCTGCGGCGTCCTGCGCACTCCCACTGTGGTCCCGTACATTTTTACAGCGTCCTGCACACTCCCACTGTGGTCCCGTACATTTTTACAGCGTCCTGCACACTCCAACTGTGGTCTCGTACATTTTTACAGCATCCTGCGCACTCCCACTGGGGCCCGCACATTTTCTACGGCGTCCTGCGCACTTCCACTTGGGTCTCGCACACTTTCTACGGCGTACGGCGCACTCTCATTCCGGTCCCACACACTTTCTGCGGCGTCCTGCGCACTCCCACTGTGGTCCCGTACATTTTTACAGCGTCATGCACACTCCCACTGTGGTCCCGTACATTTTTACAGCGTCATGCGCACTCCCACTGGGGCGCGCACACTTTCTGCGGCGTCCTGCGCACTCCCACTGTGGTCCCGTACATTTTTACAGCGTCCTGCGCACTCCCACTGTGGTCCCGTACATTTTTACAGCGTCCTGCGCATTCCCACTGAGGTTCCACAGACTTTTTACGGCGTCCTGCGCATTCCCGCTGAGGGCTCGCGCACTTTCTGCTGCGCCCTGCGCACTCCTCAAATTTTATTCACCCCAACCGTCTCAAGGAGGAAACAATCCTGGGCAGAAGCCTACCATTAGCTGTGTTGATTTTCATTAGTTCATTTTTAAAGTACAGTGAGCGTCGGATGGTTTACAATAACACGTTTACATGTTTTTACCCGTCTTGGCCCTCAGTTTTGAGGTTCCGCTAAAATTGAGCATTCAGCTCCAACATTGAATAGGAGCTAGCTGCATCCATTTCAAGCCTCCTGCCAAAAAATTCACTTCCTACCTAAATTTTAAGTGTTGCAACAAGATCGTGAATGCCGTCTGGATAAAAAGGAGATTAACAGTTTTTCGACCAAAATCACTTGGTTTTCTCCACTTTCTCGGGTGCCAAGAACCCATCTCACAAGGATCATCCCTGTTGTGATGCTAAGGGGAGGTGGGGTGACCCCCCCACCCCTGTTCGCAGTGGGTTCCACCCCACTGCAAGCCGTGGGGAGATGGGCCCATACTTGGGTACCACCCCCCCCTCCCCTGAGCCGTGGGCCTATCCCCTCGTCGACAAAAATTATCCTCCGGTATCCGGTGGATCTTCTGGAAAGTGACTGAGGCCCTCTTCCAGGTCTGGGTCCGAAGAGCCGACTGAGGCACACGGTGAGATGAGGAGCCTTTTATACCTGCAACATTGTTAATACATTTCTCTAAACATGTCTATGTTCATACGCGTCTTGACATAGTACACGTAAAACAGGTTTTAACTTGCCTCAATGGGCCAGAGCCCAACTTTAACAGGATAATTCCTGAGTGAGAATTTTGTGCCGGTAGCGAATTATAGTCGTCTCTTTCAGCGGCGCCCTGCGCACTCCTCAAGTCCTATTTACACCAACCATCTCAAAGAGAGAACAATCTTGGCCGGAAGCCTATCATTAGCTGTGTTGATTTTCACTAGCTCATTTTCGAAGTTCAGGGAACGTCGGATGGTTTGCAATAACATGTTTACATGTTTTTACCCGTCTTGACCCTCAAAATTGGGGTTCCGCTAAAATTGAGTTTTCAACTCCAAAATTGAATAGGAGCTAGCTGCATCCATTTCCAGCCTCCTGCCAAAAAATTAGCTTCCTAGCTCAATTTTAAGTACTGCAACAAGATCGTGAACGCCGTCTGAAAAAAAGGAGATTAACAGTTTTTCGACCAAAATCACGTGGTTTTCGCCATTTTTCTCGAGCGCCAAGAAACCATTCCAAACCATTTTTTGGTACATACACCAACTTTTTACGCTCTTTCCAATGGAGAAAGAACCGCATCTCCACAGTTACTCTGAACGCTGATTCCGGATTCGCAGAGTTGCGCATGGGCGAGTTAAAGCCAAATCTGGTGCGCGCTTCGCGCGCACCACAATTTCCCATTTTAGAATAGTATCAGACATCTGATTAGCCGTTTTTCTACTGATAAACGCAGCATTTGCCGCTCTCGCAAAAGTATGACCAAGGTGTAAGGCATCATCGCTAGGAAGGACCCACAGACTGTTGAATTTTGACGGAAATTTCGTTTTTAAAATGTTTGCCTGCATAATTACAATACTTCTGAACAAACGAAATACCCAATTTTTCAAGGGAATAGTTGCAAGGCTTCAGAAATGTGATACTTTGCTCACTGGGACATTTCAATAAAACTGAATAACAAGGAACTAGTTATGTCCCAAAGGATGCCCTTCACCATAGAATGTTAGCTTACACTTTTATCACAAATAGACACACGGTACTGATATAACCAATTATATGAAAACAACATCCGATCAGGGAGAAGAAGAGCGCGAAAAAATTTAAGGACACAGTATTTGGGAAAAGAAAAATAAAAAAAGAAGAACTGAGAAGAAGAAGAGGAAGTTTTTGGAAAGAATGATGTAGGAACCAAGAAGTGAAAAGCAACGGGAACCTCAACGAGGAAATGCTAGAAAAACAGACAAAAAATGAAGAGGGAGAAGAATAATAACAGCAACACTAAAAACGTTGCGATTTGTTTCATCTTCAGGAATTGTGATAAATTCCAATGAACCACCGAAATCACTTAACGAACACATAATATTAGTACGAGCGGCAGACGTAAAGCATAACGAGGCCAAAACATTGGTGAATGCGATCGATCAGATGAACATCACTGCTGCAAAACACCAGCAAACCGTAAACAACTCGCTCTTGCACTTTTCCCGGAGAATTTCAGGGTCCTTATTCATGGACGACTTACCCGTCCCGCGGGGTAAGGGTGAATTCAATGTCTATGCAGTCCCTGTGCTCTTTAACTCTATCTCCCTCGGATGTGAGCGAGGAGCTAATCGTCGCCCCAAGAATTTCACTAAATTCCGCTTTATGTGATAGATCATTTGGGAGTAACACTCGATCTATCACAACCCGCAATTTTCGGCTAATGCGCACCGAAGACCAGCGTACCGATTACCCCTTACCTGGGGGTTTCAGCCTATTCGGGTACTTTAGGACTCAATCGTGAATACAAACGGATAATAATCTATTCGAAATTCCTCAACGTATTAGCGTTCTCAGCCGCTGTTCCCCTCATTAGTCGCAGTTTCGAGAGTGCACGGTGTGCCTGCGTCCTCAGGACCTGCCCCTAGAATATTCACTTCGCCTTCACAATTTTCAATCTTCCCAACCACTAATGAAGTTTCGTTCCCGCGAGAGCAGTTCTGAAGAAGGCGTGGTTGAAACAGGTTGGTTTTACATTATCTCGAGTGGATCAGGAAACCCTGACGGTCCAATGTCAATGCTAGAAATTATAGCGACGATTCATTCTGAATAGATGGGTGTCGTTCAGTTCCCTAATGCTCATTTTTCACCTGAAAGAGTGAACTGATTGAGAGCTCATCTAAATTGCTCTTCGGAGCATTGACAACCCGGGATAAAAGTAATGCTCTCAAGATTTCGGCACTGCTAGCTCATTGTAAGATTACTCACACCGAAAAAGAAAAGAAGAAAGATGTAGGAGATTGGGAAGTTGAGAAAGTTCGTTTCGAATCCAAACGTTGACGAACTTTACCGAACATTTCTGTCGAGGCTCCTCAGTGAGGAACAGAATCGCCGATGAGAATGAGTGAAGAGAGCTGATCCATGAGCGAAAATCGTTAGCAAGGATAATGAAAGGAGATTTTATAAGAAAAAAGACATACGGACTGAGTAGAAAAGCAATGAAATCCTATAATGGAGTAAGGTCGAAATTAAAATCAAGGTGAGATCTACAAATTCGTATGATGGAGGTCGTTCAAAAATAATCAAGACTATGGTGCATTGTTACACAAAATTGTAGAATAACAGCGAATACTTTTCATTAACGTGATTTCTATAACGTAATCATCTGTCGAGAGAAATTTATATGAAATTTTTGCTCCGATAGATACATTTGACTATGTTAACGGTAGTGAATTTTTTGAAGAGTATTCTTTGTTCCAGAAGGAGGTTTTCAACTCTTTCAATTTACATATCTATGAAGAACTCTACCGAGCCGAAAAGTCTGAAATTAGCTTTATACTACATTCACCCCAATGTTTCATTTTGTATCAATGATTTTACGATCCTGGGGTTTTGTAAATCTGGCAGTCCGGAAATAGTATATGTAATATGTTAACGGTAATTGTGCGCAAGCCTGACAATGAGTGTGAAATAACAAAGCTAAGCGTAGTGGTTGAGTCCCGAAAAATTTGATAGCAAAAAAAAACAATTGACAAAACTCATCGACAGAGGCATGATTGCGTCAAAAGGGAATATAAAACCAGCTTGACAGCATTATGAATAAAATATGAACACAAAACTACAACATGCATTCAGTCTCGAACGATGCAAAGTTTCCGAATGGCTGTGGAAGTTTTTTAGAGAGGTCGAACATTAGGCAAGTGCGTTTTTCAAAAATAGTTGTTTTTTTCTAACAGCGCAGTTAATGTGCATCGATTCGGAGCGACTGCCCAGATCGGGACCAAACCAGGGGTGGTAGTAGTTGGGGTCTTAAACGCGAGTTAACGATGTTAAATTCGCGTTAAACGCGAGTTTAGCCACACCAGATTCTAAGGAAGACTCTTGATAGTTAAGAGAGAATATGCTATAGCTTCACCCTAACATTCCTCATTGGAAGGCATTCGATACACTGCGTGTGAAAACGCCTCGAAAAAGCGACAATTACAACCTTTGTTACGAAAAATAACGATTTCGAAACGTTTTCGGGGCAGTTTTTTTTTTCTCAAAAATTCCCACGTGGCGTCCTCGCGATAAGTTCGTGTTTACCATCCTCTTGCAGAGAGCACGGAAATAGTGCTGAAATGCGAGAGGAACTGGCGGTTGACGAAAAACTTCTCCCGAAGAGTTTTTTTTGGATGCGGTTAGCAGGAAGCAATCGAAACAGTTTCGACCATCTATGCTGAGGGGCAAGTGCATGTTCAATTAATGCAGTGGATAAAGGAAACATGATAACAGAGTCAGCCACTTTGACTCTAGAACGGCAGGCAATCTTTAAAACTGAAAGGTGATAGGAGGAATATTCTTGTAGCGTCTACCGCTAGGGAAACCAGCGATGGTATATCAAAAACAAAGCGGAGATCATTGCTAAAACACGCTGGCCGTCTTCCATGGTGGCACTGATCAATCCCTCCCGATCAGCTGTTAATTTTTTGGCGAGCACCGACACTTCTTCCTTTCTTTCTTATTTTCTTCCGAAATTCTTCTGCTTCGCTGTCATCAGGTTAGTTTCCTTTTCATGATTCATTGCTTAGCACAGGCTAAGACGAGTATGTGGGAAATTATTTGCTTGTTCGCGTTTCGAAGGGGTTATCCACTATTTATTTAGCGCCAGGAAGTGAAAAATCTCAAAGCGACTGATTTTCCAGTGATTTGATGCTTTAGTAATGTTTATTCTGTATTAGTCGGGGCGTATCGTGCGAGTTTTGCGGCAAAGAAAAACGAACTTGTTTTTTAAAGGAAGCTATCTTCGTTCTCCTTTTTCTGTAAGATTCGAAAACTTATCATTTGCTGCCAGATCAGTGCCATCGTTGGCCCCTTATTTTTTTGAATGTCCGCCACGCACTTTCATTGGTGCACTGGTGGAGCCACTCGGAGTGTTTTATGTCTTACCTTGCCTTGAATTCTTTTTCAAGAACGAAAATAGACTATCTACTTTTTCATCATTCTTATAGGTTTTTAACTAACCATTTGAGTTGAATGCAGGACACCCTTTGAATTTATGAATTACTCGACGAGTTTCGGAAGGTCTTTTTCGCACCCAGCGTTACCTTCCCAAGAACGCCCTTTGATTTCTTCATTCAGGAATTTTCAAATTTTCGTTCGCTCGAAATTTCGTGTGAAAAAATAGTTTTTCAAAAAATTTTTGTTTGTAAAAAAACTAAAAAAAAAACTAAAAAAGTTACTACAAATGCTAAATTTTGTAAGATCACACACATTTCGGGATTGAGGCTAATGATTAACCTAGCATGTGTTTTCGAGAGTGGTTCTAAAAGCTCAAGGAGCTCATTAAAAATGACGAGAATTAGGATTTCCAAGGAAAATTTAAAAAATCGAGTTCTGATCGTGTTTCGACCTCGCGAAATTTTTGGAATTTCCCTTTGAATGCTCTTCCTAATGAATGAAAAAATAGCATTACTTGTATAATCCTTCCGATCCCCCGTCTTTCCACCGTAAAGGTCGTTCATGTCCAAGTGTAGCAAATATTTATGCGGATGACGGTCACGCATAAAGTATGTGTAAGAAAAAGTTAATGAATCGGGTGTGGGCGCATTCACTCACTCACTCACTCATCCCGTTAGCTGGCGGCTGGCGGAGCAGGATGACCTCTCAACCAGTACACTGCTGTAGGTGCCATAGGAGCTCTTGTGGCCTGAACGATACGCTTCCATTCAGTACGGTTCGCAGCAATTAATCTAGCATTAAGGACACTGCACCGTTGGGACTTCAGACCCGCCTCGACTTGCTTCAACCGCGTCTTTTTCGGGGCTGCTCTCTCAACCTTCCACAGTGCAGGGCGCTCTCTCCATAACAATCTGCGCGGAAGTCGGTTTCTTTCCATTCTGCATACGTGTCCGAACCATCGCAGCCTTCTCGTTCGAATTTGTTCTTCGATCGTGGGCTGATGGTCGCAAGTATCTCGGATAACGTCGTTCCGTATTCGATCTCTTAAAGTTTTCCCGAGGATTTGCCGCAAACACCGCGTTTGGAAGACCTCCAGCCTGCTGTGATCCGACTTCAGCAACGTCCACGACTCTGACCCGTACAGTAGGATTGGCACTATGAGCGCGCGAAACATCCGGATCTTTGTCTTGATTGACACATTACCCTTCTTCCATAAACACCAGCCCAGCGAAGCGAAAGCAGCCGACGCCTGCCCGATCCTGCACAGTACCTCCGATGTAGCCACTACCTTTCGCTCTTGCACCACCGATCCGAGGTACTTGAACTCCTTGACTTGCTGAAGCTCAGCTCCCTCGAAGAACACAGAAGCACGTGAACCGTCCGACGTCATGACTTTAGTCTTCTCCTTATTAATCCGCAGCCCATACGATTCCGCGATTTGTGCCATATCATTCAACAAAAGCGGGGCTTCCATGTCAGTATCAGTGAACACTGCGCTGTCGTCCGCAAACATCAAATCCGTGACAAAATCGTTATCGCCAAATTGGACCCCTCTTCTATTTTCGAAGGTCTTTCTCATGATAGCATCGACCACGGTATCAAAGAGGAGCGGCGAAATCACATCTCCCTGCCGGACGCCTGCATCGACCCTGAATTCTTCGGATAGCTTGTTTTCGACGCGGACACAGCTAGTCGAGCCTCTATAAATTTCCTGCAGAAGCTTCACCATTTTTCCTGGCATGTGTTCGCATTCCATCGATCTCCATAAGGCGGGCCAGTGCACGCAATCGAATGCCGACTTGAAATCTATGAAGGTGATAACGACGCGCTTTCCACAGCGGATCCTTTCCTCCATAACTTGACGAAGGGCGAAAATTTGATCGCTGCATCCTCGACCCGGACGAAAACCTGCTTGTTCTTTGCGACAGGTACTCTCCCGATGGCGTTGAAGTCTGGACTGGATAGTTCTCGTGAAGACTTCACCAACAATCGACAACAGGCTGATCCCGCGATAGTTTTTGCAGTCTCTGGCATCGCCCTTCTTATGGATAGGCACGACAATAGCCTTTTTCCAGGTAGATGGCACGCTCTCTGTCCGCCATATGCGCGTGATTAACTGATGCAACTGACGCAGTAGAACATCTCCTCCTGCCTTGATGACCTCAGCAGTGACATTGTCAACACCGGACGCCTTTCCATTCTTTAGCGACTTGATTGCCGCTTTCACTTCTTCCGCAGTGGGTTCCGAGTCAAGCGCTGTCTCCTCTGGTACCTCAACTAGTATCGGTTGGGCCAGTGGACCTTGTGGCGCATCGTGAGTATAGAGTTCACTGAAGAACTGCCTCCATCGCAACAGACGCTCATCTGCTGATCGCACAAAAGACTCCATCCGTATTCCTGATGGAATCGCTCGCGGGTTTGGTCTTCTTTCTGAGACGGTTGAGTGTACTGTATAATGTGCGATAGTCGTTCCTTCCAACTGCCTCCTCCACTTTGTCTGCTACCTTATTCCAGTACGACTCCCGCTCTTCCTTCAACTTTCGACGAAGCTCCTGACACAATTGCCGATACCGTCCAAAGTCCGTTAGTTTCACTCGCTTCCGTTCGTCCACAAGACGGAGAGAATCGTCCGATATCCAAGGCTGCGTTCGCCGGCGAATAACAGGGCAGAGAGGCTCTGCGCATTCAAGAGCGACTTCAACTGTCTGCTTCTCGTGCTCGTCCACAGACAAGGCATCTTCCAGAACCGCGAACCGATTCGACAGCTCGAGTTGGAATGTTTCTTTTGTTCCTGGCGCCAGCAAGTGACCAGTCTAGTTTCTTTCTAGGGGCTCCTCACGCCTAGGTCGTCGTAAGCGAAGCTGCATTACTGCACGCAAGAGATAATGGTCGGATCCACAATCAGGCCCTCTCATGGCTCGAACATGTTTCAGTGATGATCTAAAACGTGAGTTTATCAGCACGTAGTCCAAGGTGGCCACATCTCGTCCAGTTGGATTCCTCCATGTTAACTGATGCTTCCTGGGGTGCCTGAATTGACTGTTACCGATGGCAAGCTCGTTGAACGCAGCGAACGAAAGTAGGCGTAGTCCATTATCGTTTATTTCGCCCACGCTGAACCTGCCCAACACTCCTTCCGAGCCTGTTCTGTCACTACTGACTCTTGCGTTGAAATCACCCGCTACAATGGTGAAATCGGTTTTCGGGATAGTATTCAGCACATCCTGGAGTTGGGTGTAGAACTCATCCTTGTCAACGTCAGAACTTGGCTCCGTTGGTGCATAGATGGACACGAAACGGGTCTTGACTGTTCCGCTTAAAACGAGAACAGCGATCCTGCCAGAAATCGGCTCGAATGAAACAACGCTTCCGGCTGCTCGAGTGCCTAGCATGAATCCAACACCATTGCGATGTCCGTCATCACCGGAATAGTACAGCACCATCTTTTCGCTACTCTCCGGCACCTGAATGGTCACCGTACCACATCCGCTCATTCTCAGCTCGGAAAGTGCAGCAATCGATATGTTGGACCTTGACAACTCTCTTGCTATTATCTCTTTCTGACCGACGCAGTGTCCCGTTCGCACATTCCATGCTCGAATCCTCAGCTCCTTCTTAGGTGTCACCAGTCGCCCTCCATTTTGGCCAGTAGTATTCTTCTCACCAACACCCTGGATCCCTAGTGTTGGCGCATCGGCTGCCCCGGATGCGGTAGCTTCTTCGTTGTTTCCTAAGAGACTTTCCATGGTTACCACCTAAGTTTTCCAGCCCGTCGGTAGTACGGGGGGCCAACCCTCCTCCTTTCTCATCCGGGCTTGGGACCGGCAATGGCGGAGTTGTACGTTTTTTTTTGGGCGCATTGATGATTTCAACCAGATCCTCTGCTTGAGAAAGTTTTCACTTTTCATAGATGTTAGAGGGAAACGTTACGCGACGAATAGCCACTCAACTAGCGCGGTGGTTGGGTGCGTCATCGACCGTAGTTCGAATCCGGTATGCCTATGTGTTTTGCCACCAACTTCGCTTTGAAAGAAAGGTCGTTTCAAAATGTGGCCTTAGCTGGCAACTTGGCACGATGTACCTCAGGTTGGTTGCCATCTTTATGTGGTGACGGCGGATGTTTGCTATGTGCCGAGCGGCAGAAGCCGACGGCGGCTGGCAAGCTGTGCCATACTGGCCGAGTACATGTTAAATGGTGTACTCTGCTTTTTGCGAGTGAGAAAAGTAGTTGGCACGCCTACTCCAAGAATCCTGCAAATCGCTTGTCTTACGGAACTCGGAAATGACCGAGAGTATGAGTTATACTGCCGAAATGTAATTTTCCACCATTTCAATATGCGGTGCAATGTATTTGAACAATATTAGGCCAACACAATAACTGGAAGAGAGCTTCAGTGCTGAACCTCCGGTTTTGAAGCCTCTCCACTTAGTATCTGCTCTATCCCTTGCTACCCTTTAGGTCTGGAATTTACTGTATTTTTTATCAATCAGCCAGGAACGGCAGTTCGCTCGCGGTAATTTTGCGGCTCTACGGCATCTATGTCGCGGTATGTTGGCGGCTTGGAGGTTGCGGTTTTTTAGCTTTTAATACCCCATTTTGACACGTTTTACACACGTTCAACACCCAAGGTTCACACCTGAGCTCGATGGGATGATTGATTCGTATCCGCAACCCCAGTTGCGTAACCCCAGTCCGAGTGTTACCGCAAGTGTTGCAGTAAGTAGTCTGCCTGCCCTATCACGTGAGAGATGAAGAGCTCCTCCCGAAAAGAGGAGAGTTCCTTCCTAATGAGCTGTATTGACTGTGCCTGCTTCACGCTACGAAGCAATTCCTTGGATAAGAAAATGTATGGAAATAGATTCTGCATCGGATATGGTATGAAATTGCTCTCTGAAATCTGCGATCATGTCCAATTATAAGGTTCAATTTATCGTTCGCTATGAGAACCGTTTACCGTTTTTTTCGGGCGCAAATTCGTCAATTGCCTCTTTAGACCATAATGGTGAAGGTTTGAGGCATCGAAATGCACCGTTCTGAAGTTAGAGAGACTTACAGGAAAGGCTTGCCAACTTCCGGTGGCGATTTGGAAAACCATGTTGTCGCTGCCGTAGGTCTGTGACAGTACATAAATGACCAGTGCTTGAAATTGGCCAAATGGCTGCGGAGATTCCGAAATTGGCATTTTCATTGCTTCACAAAAAGGTTTTTGAGGCGTTCAGAAAATAATTCTCGGATTCTGATCAAAACTTTAAACTGGGGGTTATTTAGGGTGCTGAAACCAATTCTGGGGTCTATTCCTCGCCAGACTTAGGGCTACTGTAGATTACGGTAGGCATAACGCCTTTTAACTTGCGTTACGTACCTTAAAATTTGGATAAACGAAAAATTGACCTCAGATTCGTGTTCGGCGTCCCAAATAACACACAGAGTGAAATTTTTAGTCAAATCTGAGACTTTGACCGAGCTACCGTATACCCACCGTAATCTACCATAAATTATCGAAAATTGTTAATCCGGTTGCAGATTCGTGTTAGGCAGCCCGAATAACCCCCATGTACAAGTTTCGAGATTATTTGATCGTAGCACTCTCGAAATCAGAAGTCGCGTTTGAGCACCCAACTTCCCCCCATTTCGAAGCTTCGGACCAAATCAGACGTATTTTTTCAAATATTGACAAATGGGCCTCAAATTTGTAATCAGCACCCAAAAAAACCGCAAAAACAAGTTTGAAGCTCAGTCCGAGACATTTTTTTCGAACGCCCTAAAAAATTTTCATTCGTGTACCCTCTTCTCTTGGCAAAGCTATGGGATTGTCCACTTTTGGAGATCTTTTGTAAATCTCTGAAGCATTTTGCCGATACTGAGTATGGAATGGCGGACCAACTAAGATGGTATCATAAAAAACCACCTCTTCTGAACTTGCAGTGTTGGCCGGCCTTTGCTCTTCTGGCGCGAGCTCTCCACTTCCCCCCGTTTTCATGAGACTAGTTACGTCGGTCTCCTTCGTTTCAGTTTCTTGCTCGATTTTTTTTATCTTCATATGTGAACCGAAATGAATGAATGAATGAATGAATGGATATTGGAGCATTCTCGTTCCCCTAGAACATATTAAAGTTGTGTCTCGAAATTCCATCTTATGTGTGCAACCCTGCCTTGTTACTCTGAGAATTCTCGCATGGCTATTCTGTCGCTATGACACTGAAATGCAGCTTTTGCGCGATATAGCTTAGCTATGACATAGCGAATCATGCGGTGGGCAAAATAGCATCGCTATGACCTCGCTGTGGCATCGCTATGGCATCGCAACCCTGAGCTTGTTAAAGGCAGGGTCCGGGCAGAATTTCGTTTTTGAGATTTTCCGCTAAATCGGTGCTCTTGCTACAGGTAGTCCCAAGGAACATGTGAAACCTGTGTGAAAGCCAGTTTTCTTCAAGTTATTCCAGCCACCTCCGTTAGCCGATGATCCAGAAAAGTCAGAAAAGTTTAGCCATCGCCCATGTTTTAGCGGTTGTCCACGCATTCTTCAAAAGGGCTGTGTAGTTATCGGTCATTCTAGCCATGATTATTAAACTGTGAATACCGTAATCCCTGACTTTGAGGCCGTTTTCTCCAGAACTAAGGGTTCAGAGTTCGTGAAACGTTCAGACGATGTTAAGCTAGGCCAGCCCAATCTATTTACCCCAAATTTCGGTAGTGTCAAAATTTGACCGGTCTTTAAGAATTGAGTTCTTTTCTGGTATCAGTAAATATCATGCTCAGAGTAAACAAACCAAAGGGCATAAAAGGCACTCCATTTTTCCCCCTTTCTCAGGCCGATCGTGGGAGGTGACTGGATCACTCAGATGCCGAAGAATAATTCTGAAAATTTAGCTTCCTGGCGTAAATAGCGATTTGGTAATGGTCAAAAAAAAGTTTCAAAAATGTCTTGAAATATTTTTAAAAAATGATTTAGCGTAAAATAGCCTGAAGTAATAAAAAAGCTAGGAAATGAAGTGAAATAAACAAAAGTGCGATTTGGTGGTCGATCATTTCACAAGCTTCTCCGTTAAACTCATCAAAATGAAATTAAGCGCGATATGGAATGGAGCGTTGCGTTCACCTAGCTTCACCTATGCTGATTCCCTTATCACAGCTTTCAAAATTGGTTAAATGCTTCCGTTCCGCGCTTGATTTCGTTTTGATGAGTTTAAGGGGTCGCTTATACTTTCGTCGCGGAGCGGCGAGATGCAATACAGCCATATCGATCAAGCGGCGCCGCGAGGCGTTTAGAGTTTTTCTGTTCGAAATTTTCCATCAGTGCCGCACGCGGCCGCCGCCTAGGTGCTGTCGCGCCGCCCGAGGAAAGCAGGCGGCGCGGCGGCCGCGTGCGATCCGCATTGACACAGTATGCTTCTTTTGGTGTTATTTCATACACCGTCTCAGTTTTGGTCTTCTGATTCATCTCTAAAATTCTTTCCAAGGTCCTGGGCGTTGTTTAGAGTAGGCTGGGTTGTGAAAAGTTCATTTTCTTAGCTTTTGAAATCATTTTCTAAAGAGAAATCGTTTTCGAAGGCTCTATCCGCCTTCGGGTGCTGTAATATGGTGCAAAAAATTATAGATGTTTTTTTTGCACAAGAAATCACTCTTAACAATCGGCCTTGTGTTATGTCAGAGCTACTCCAGGCTGTGTTTAACGTCATTCTGCGACGTCGCCGCGTAAATTTGACGCAGCCCGATTATACATCCTGGTGGCGCAATTTTTCAAGCGGCGCGGCGCGCCGCTGCACTTATTGCCGCGCCGCTCCGCGACGGAAGTATAAACGACACCTGACAGAGAAGCTTGTGAAGCGATCGACCACCAAATCGCATTTTTGGTTATTTCACTTCATTTCCTAGCTTTTTTTATTACTCCAGGCTATTTTACGCCAAATCATTTTTTGAAAATATTTCAAGACATTTTCGAAACTTTTTTTTGACCATTACCAAATCGCTATTTACGCCAGGAAGCTAAATTTTCAAAAATTTCGCATATTTTTCCCGAATGTTCCCTTTCTGACTTCAATTTTGCTCAACGATTTCCATTTCGGAATGATGAAACATCTAACAACGAGATTGTAGAATGAGTACAATTTTTGATACCTATTACCCAAAACCATGCACATACCACTCATTGCCGCATTTCGTGCAACATGTGAGAACTCGATATTATTGATCAATAATATTTGATCTTGCATGATGAGAAAAAATTCTCAAACAAGTGACTTACAAGGGAACCACAATAAGTCATAGTAACCATTCCAAATGAAATGTACTTTTCTAGAACCATTTTCGGACGAAAAGTCCGAATATGCCCATCGCAGCTGCCTAGACCCACTCTGAAAAAAGTTATAGGCATTTTTCTCTGATTTTCGTGCTTATTGTACCCTCCAAAAAGCGCATTATTTTTACGAAAATCTGGAAGCGGACCTCATGATCGTGTTCAGCGCCAAAAACTACCCCACTAAGCGAAGTTAGGTTGAAGGAACATTTTCCAAACTTTGCGCAGACTAACAGCGTTTTAGACTTGTACGGATTTTCGGTTGGGCGTTTATTTATACCAATTAGAGGTCTCTCGAAGCGTTTTAGAAAAACATTCCAGATTTTACTTGAAATTTGCCCTCGGGGGTTATTTGGGGTGCTGATCACGAATCTGAGATTCAATTATCGATTTTCCGAAGTTTTCGGCTGTATTCGTTCACAGATTCCCATCAAGGGAGAATTTGATGGCAAATCGCGACTTTTGACGATTTCCGGAGTGCTTCTATAGAATATGCTAAAGTTATATCTCTGGGGGTTATTTGGAGTGCTGAACACGAATCTGATGTCGGTTTATCGATTTTTGGCAGCTTACGGTAGATTACGGTGGGTATACGGTAGTTTGGTCAAAGTCTCAGATTTGTCTCAAAGTTTCTATGTGGGGGTTATTTGGGGTGCTGAATACGAATTCGATGTTCATTTGTCGATTATCGGAATATTGAGGTAGGTTTTGCCTCCTAAATGGCATGTTACCTACCGTGACCTACAGTAAACCTTAAAATTTGGGCAAGCAAACCCCAGTTTCGTGTTCAGCACCCCAGGTTACCCCTACATACATGTTTTTAGCAAAATTCGAAGAAAATTTTTAAAACACCTTAGAAATTCCATGGGGGGTAGGTACCTTTCTTACCTTGCCGAGAAGCTTTAAAAAACGCTCATAACTTTTTTCAGAGTGGGTCTAGGCAGCTGCGATGGGCATATTCGGACTTTTCGTCCGGAAATGGTTCTAGAGAAGTACATTTCATTTGGAATGGTAACTATGACTTATTGTGGTTCCCTTGTTAGAGCCACCAACAATCAAAAATCATTGCGGCATTTTGTGCAACAGGCGAGAAAATCAATATTATTGATCGGTATTTATCGATAATGACTGTTGAGAGAAATTCTCCAACCAAGAAAACCAATCCCATCAGCGATCACCACTCCTAGCCGCATTTTGTGCAAAAAGCGCGAAAATCGATAATATTGATTATCGATCGATGACGTGTCAAGAGTACGGATTCGGACAAGTTCAGTACTTATCTCTGAAGACCTGTGTTGATTGGCTGCAGATTCATCCACACATCCCGGTCTTCACAGCCGTAGCAGAAAAAAAAACAGTTTTCGTGCTCCACGGCTAATTTAGTATATAAACCCAAGATTTTGAGGTACCCTTCAAAGTTAAGGTATCAAGTTCAAATTGGAACAGGAGCGACCTGCATCCATTTTTAGCCTCTTGTCCAAAAATGAGCTCCCTAGCTAATTTTTAAGTGTACCAACAAAATCGTGTACGCCGTCTGAAAAAAAAAGAAGATTAACAACAAAAACGCGCGGTCTTTCAGTTTTTACTCGAAAACCAGTGAACCGTTCTAAACCATTTTTGGGTGATATACCCAGCTTTTTACGGTCTTTTAAATGCAATTTAGCTCTACTTTCTATGTTCACTCTCAACTGAGATTTCGAAAAAGGGGTTGCGCGCGGGGCCGATTCAAAACTAAATCTGGTGCGCGCTTCGCGCGCACCACAATTTTTGGCAGCTAATGGTTCCCACGGCTGTGGGGGGGGGGGGGTCCCGCACACGGATATCGTGGTGGGAACCATCGAAATAACTCCCACGTAGCATCGACATAGCCCACATGTGACATTGAAATAACTCACATGTGGCATCGAAATAGCCCACATGTGGCATGGAAATAATCCACATGTGGCCGGACCGGCAAAATGTGGGTTATTACGATGCCATAGCGATGCAAATATTCTCAGAGTAGAGACAGCGCTCACGATAATCACTATCGGTGAGTTTCTGCACTTGAATGATAAGTGAAGAGGAATCTAGGCTCCCAATTTTCGAAACAACGACAGAAAACGAGCCTGGAGTGGCGAACGATCGGCCGCCAACAAGCATACTGAGGTGCCCAGGTCGCCTCTTCGACGTGAACAATTGAAAACATTCGACTATGATAATATCAGTTAATGGAATGGATCAATGGTATCATGCGCGTTGCAAATCGTTTTAATTTTTTTCGTATGGAGTCAAAACCATTCGGGAAGCAGAGGTTACTCACGAAACTTGAGGCTGTGAAAATGGGTACCTCAAAAGTAATCGCCACCTAAAGACTGCTGTGGGATCGATCATCTAGCACTCCTGGTTCGATCATCTAGCCCTCCTTAATTGAATGTTGATGCGACCGCCAGACAACATGGAAAACGTTTATAGTACATATTCTACATGCATGAAGACTTCAAAAATGACGGTGACCAGGTCTTCACATGCAGAAAAACTTCAAAAACGATTTTGTCGCAAAATTCAAACTCACTTGAACAGTGTGTTCTTACTGGTTTTACTTTACGAATAAATGATTTTCGGGGGCTCCTTCGACATTTTCGTTCACTAAGGAGGCCAAACCCAGACAATCCAAGGTCAACTGACTCTTCTTCTTTCTTTTTGAATTTTATCCTGAACACTGTCATTGAAGCTTTTTTGTCTTGTTGCATATTGTGTCGTTGATTCCCGAAAGGTGTGCCCCTGCTTTTCCATATAACTCTATTAAGTCATTTCCTAAAACAGTTGTGGCTATTGGAATGCGACATTTTTTCTTTATCTTAATTCTCTGAATACGTGATAGCTTGATTCGTCATCGAAGGCGTCCTCATGACTGGGTGTTGCAGTTTTTTCTTACGTCTTCGCAGAGACACGAACTGTGATGTATTCTGCATCGCAATCGACCGCGGTCTCTCCTGGTAGTCTCTGCAAGAATACCAGTGCTAAACCTGCTATTGCCACAATATACTTCATTTATAGTTTGTTGTTACTGAACTTGTTCGATCCATTAACACTCGGCAGTTTTCTGTACTAGAAACAGCTTTATTGTGTAAACTGTGCCTCTACGATACGGAAAGGCTAAAAAATGAAGTACCAGGGCGCTCCAATTTTGAAGTCCTTTTTGTGCCAGATTCACTTTGTCCTCATAGACTTGACCGAGGGTTAGTTGCATACGTATAGGCATGATGGTTCAATGAGAATGCTTTTCCAATCAGGTACCGCCTGTGCTTTACGCAGAGTTATTCGTTTCTTTCCCAAAGCATAGTGAATAGTTAGCACTTAGATCTGGATAAAAATTAAGTTAACTATTCTAAAGCGTTGCAGTTCAAGACGAAGTGCATCCAAAGATATTGCTACCGTCTGCACAAAGTTTTCCTAAAGGTCATGTGTTTGATCTAACTACATATAAAGTCTGTCCGAATGAAACTGTCCGCCCACGCGGTCGGTGGGGTGCGAATCGGCCATTGTGAAGGTGTTTTTCGGGCCTGTGAATCGATTAGCAGAGGTGCGAGACGAATAGTGATTAATGTCCCAGTGAGCTGTACCCTAGTCGTGGGTAAGTTCGTCCGAAAAATGCTTCCGAAACAGCCTCTCGACACGCACGCTGACCGCGTGAGCGGACAGCCTCATTCGGACAGACTTTAAGTTAAAGGCATCGTCCGCGAAAACTTTTGCTACTCGTTTTCCTGCAAAATTTTGCCCTCCTCCCCGAGTAGTATACGTATAGTGGAGTCCACCAAGTGTGTCTCATTTACTTATCAATGAGAAGCGGTCGATTGGAGATCAATGAACATGAACCTCGTTGCAGCACAACCGCTCTCACTCAATCGGTATCGAGCGTGCTGGTATGGGATTCATGCACATTGATCTCCAGCCGACCGCTTCTTATTGATAAGTAAATGAGACACTCTTGGTGGACTCCACTGTATGCAAAATTGCACATCTCAACTCATTGTCAGTCAAATAAAGGAGAAATAGAGCCACACGTGTTGGCTCCAGTGGGCGGGGATAGGAATTGTTGCCAGTTGCGTTGAAAGAGGTGTTAACTTGTATTAAACATGTTGACCACTCTCGCGAGCACCGAATTCGGTCTATAAGCGCGCTTGTTGCTAGCGCCTGCAGTGGAAATCACCATCTCATTTTTGATTAGGCTATTGACTACTGAGCTTGGACTGTGCTTTTGAACACAGTAAATGGCCTCTAAGACCACCCTTTTTGCCATGAGCGCCTAAACCAATACAAAAATGCTCCACGGGGATGTTGGAACCAGCCGCAGACGCCGATCACGAAGAAAATTCTTGTACATTCCCTGGTTTGCCTTTAGGGGGTTTTTAGAGTTCGACAGCGGCGCGATTCCATGATTCATATGCGAACCGACGGGCGGCGCATTATCGATCGAGGCCCACAGAAAACGTCTTATCGCGCCGCGCTGCAGCGGAACTCTGAAATACGCTTTAGACCTATTTTAGAGTTCAATCGCAGCGCGGCGTGATATGGTGCTTTCTGTGCGCTTCGATGGATAACGCACCGCTCGTCAAGTGGCGTATGAGTCATGACGTCGCGCCTTGCGGCGGCAGAACTCTAAATACCCCCTATTACGTACCACCGCCTCGCGCAGTCACTCATGCGCTCGCCCGATCATTGATTCTAAGGCCAGACATTTGACCACACCGGCTGCTCCGACTTCATCTAAAGTTTGCGCCACGTTTTAGTGGCATCCTATCCTGGTATTGTGAGGCTCCTACTGTACCTGACATGTCTTTGTATTAGTCTTATTTTTAGGAACTTGAAAATCTACTTTGGAACCTGGCTCGTCGTTTCGAGCAGAATTACGGTGAAGCGGGGTTTTGTGTGCAAAAAATGCGCGGGAAACTTTATTTAAATGACAACAATACTTGAGATTTTTTCTTGTGTTTTATCGAGCAGATTACTCAGCAAATAGATAGAACATGCTGAAGCTATGCGTAGTTGCGGTGTCCTCATGCCAACGTGAAGTGATATTGATGATACTCCAGCAGTAGTAGCGCTCCAGTCTCTGACAATGAGGCCTCGGTCATAGTTGGCTGATCGGAGTAGCCAGGCCGGTCGATAATCATGAAAGAGGTTAATGAGGTGGGGTGGAAAAACACGCGATATGGCTGACCCGACCGATGTTCACATGATATAAGGTAAGAAATGAATGACATCCATGATACCGTTCTCCATAATCCATACATATTGACCGCGTCAGCCACAGCTGGCCACGCAGGGTGTTTTTGGCAATCTCCATTGTCCATATTTTTCATACGTATCGACCGGGTTGGCCACGGCGTTTTTTCAACCAACTCTGAGGCCCCGGTCAGAGTTGGTGCTATTTGCATCTGTAACCCACCACCTCCCCCCAACACCCCCCCCCGCACTCCCCAACACCCACCCGGTCGATACGTATGTTTAAAATGATGGAGTGAGGTTGAGAAAATCACTCGGTGTATCCAACTAGATATGACTATGATTACGTGGCCAACAGGATTGCACCTGTTCAGAGAAATAGTGAAGGAGAGCGAGAGAAGAAACAGAGGTAGCAGTGTGGATAGCTTTCTAGTGATACGCAATGTTTTATCATCGGTCCGCCCACCCGGTGAGGCCCCGGTCATAGTTGGACGAGCCGACGTCTCCAGTCCGGTCGATACACACAGAATGCATTGGAAATGGGATGCAAAAATCACTCGGTGTATCCCCCCCCCCCGCACCCCCCCCCAACACCCACCCGGTCGATACGTATGAACAACATGGTGAGGTGAAGCTGAGAAAATCACTCGGTGTATCCCCCGCACCCCAACACCCCGGTCGATACGTATGTTTTAAATGATGGAGTGAAGTTGAGAAAATCACTCGGTGTATCCGACGCGGTCGATATCCATGCAATACGTGGATGACGGCGGATGAGAAAATCTCCGGGTGGGCGGGCCTATGATAAAACATTGCGTATCACTAGAAAGCTAACCTTACTGCTACCTCCGTTACTTCACCATACTCGCCTCCACTATTTCTCTGAACAGGTGCAATCCTGTTGGCCACGTAATCATCGTCATATCTAGTTGGATGCACCGAGTGATTTTCTCAACCTCACTCCATCATTTTAAACATACGTATCGACCGGGTGGGTGTTGAGGGGTGCTGGGGGTGCAGGGGGTGTTGGGGGTGCGGGGGATGCAGATGCAAATAGCACCAACTCTGACCGGGGCCTGACAGGGGCCTGAGTATACCGTAGTAATGAAAACATCGCACACTTCGTCTTCCTGTACATATCCTTATCAGTGGTGCTGTTTTCTGTATTTAAGACAACACCCAACGAGTAGGGACCATTTCTCTAGTGGTCATTATTCACAGGTGGTGCCCGGACTTCTATGCACTGTTGCAGAAGCGTTGCTGCAGCGTGTGCAGTGTACCTGTGTCGATACTAACTTGAGCTTCGAGCCTGTGGATGCTCCCTGTGACAGCTTCTGCCTCGGTGGTGTCGCCACGATTATCGATTGTTCCACTGCCCCTGAAGGCACAAAACGCACGACCATTTCTGCACTAGTGTCCTAAACCTTTTCCCTATGGAGATGAACTACTGTTAGTCAATGCAAGAATTTCCAGGTGCCTCACCTCGCTTCTGTTGCTTGTACTTGTTTACTCACCACTACTCCTAGAATGCCGTTCGCTAAAACCTTTAGAGCTCGAAAGAGGAGAAAATCGATGCTAAATGGTGAGTTCCAGCATAATGAAAGAGCTGAACTCCCTTCTTGAAAAGTGCCCTACTATTCCAGTTACGTTGGCAACGTTTGAGGACGATGGAACACAAGTAGAAAAACCTGAAAGAGGGAGAAAACGGGCTGCGACGAAAAGAGGTCAAGCTGTTGATACACCAGAATTCAAAAATGCCCTCAAGGAGTTCTGCTTACATGTTAATAATGTGAGACAATTTTGTTTTGAGAAAACAGTCTTATGGATAACAGCTTTGATGAAGTCTGCATAGTTCTACCTACGGTTTCCGTCATAGTTGGTCGATATATGTACCAGAGGCCCAGTCGCTCAATATGTGTCCAAAACACGTAAAATGGAAGGCGATTTAGGTTATTTATTTATTACTGTTCGTGTATACGCCATGCATGACACGCAACACAACATAGGAACAGAACACAAAGTCAGTACAGGAGAAAACTCAAATATCTCTAGGTACCCTTTCGGAATAGACGACCCACTAGAGAAATTTCATGAGAAATGATCTTCCCACTAATGGCTCATTCATAGCAGGTCGCTTCGACTAGTCGCGGCACTGCCAACAGTTACAAAACCCATCGCGCCAACAGATCTTGTACTAGGCCACGACGGTTTGGAACAGTTTGCAGTTTCAGTCGCGATCGCCGAGCGACTGGAATACTTCATAGCTGGTCGAAGCGATCTGCTCGATTTTGTTAGGTCGCTTCGACTAATCGCGTCGCTTCCATGATGGAAGCGATTCGTCTAGTCGAAGCGACTAGTCCGCAATCTTTCGTCACAATCTTGCATATGTGGCGCGAAATTGCAGACGTCACAGTTCACCAACATAAAAGACGGCATGTGAAAGGGAGAAACGTGTATTTCTCACACATTTACGATGAGAAAGATGAGAAATTATAGTACGGATACCGAGAAATCACATTTAATGCAAAGCTTCTAGCAATTAGTAACTTTAGTCGTAGTTTAAAGTTTTTGCTCAAGCAAATTCCACCCCCATCGTTTTTTGGAACGATTTTTAATTGAAAACTATGCAAAACTCTTTTATTCAGAAGGTTAGGGCAGCGATGTCACAAAAAATAAGTAGGAATGCCGAGAAAAAAGCTTTTTATGATTTCTGCGGCTTGGTCCGCAATTGTCCGTCTATTTCACGCGAAATTACGGCCTCCCGAGCGATTTGAAATCGCTGGACGGAGCGATTTCAAATCGCTTCGTCCAGCGATTTCAGATCGCGGCAGTATTGTTGGTCGCTTCGACTTCAAGTCGAAGCGACCAGCTATGAATGGGGCTTAAAGCCGTCGAATGATTGAGCCTTTTTCAAACACACTGAACTGTTTGATGTGACCAAGCGAGCGGTACTCAGGTACTCAGGGGTGCGTTCCAAGACTCGCAGCTAACCCTCACGGCGGCTGCGGGGTGCAACTCGTCCAAACGCACCCGCTACCCGGGGATTTCCGTGAGGAATTGAAATCTACCGGTGTGCAAAACCCTTGTGTGAAGTGCACACCTTCACATCTACAAAATAGAATCTGATTCCGCTTTGTGTTGCTTTGCAGCGTTGTTAAGAGAGCGAGGTGGACGAGTTGTCCGCCACCCCGACAAGGCAAGAAGCGAACAGCCCTCTCCTTTAAAACACAAGGAAACCAATTTTCTTCGGACAGAAATCAAGTGAGGCTCCTGTTCTCCTAAATGTGAGCTATTCCCGATGGTAAAACACGAATTAGTGGGAAAATAGGGACAGCATGCGGTGATTTAACAAGCTAACTCCCGCAGCCGCCGTGAGTGTTAGCTTCGAGTCGTTCCAAGAGCATTGCCATGGCAAAACGCGTCCATGGAAACGTAGTCACGGCCACATGGGAGCAATTTTCAGTTATAATGCGCTTTCGTGGAGAGCAAATTTGTCCATGGGAAGGTTGGTTTTCCTCCACGGCGTTGTGGAAACGTTCTTGGAACGCGCCCCAGGACGACGGCCGGCGAACCTTTCCCAGCTGACCCGCGGTCTCCGTCCTCCGGCCGCCCGCTTTTAGTTTGCCGGCCAGCCGTATGTCGACGGCCCCGCCGACCTTTACCAGATGGCCCGCGATCATTATTTGTAATATTGTTTACCTCAAGCATGTCACCCTGGCCCCTCGGCGGAGAAAGGCCCCGCCTCGGTCCGCCGTAGTCTGCGGTGAGGAACCAACCTCCCCGCGGATCACGGCGGAAAACGCCCCCCCCCCCAACCGTGGAGATACCCCTATCCCCTCAGCGGTCAAAAATATGCTGGCCTCCGGAGAGTGACTCGAAGTCACCTTCCAGGGCCGGCATTAGATTGCCGATTGAGGACTCTAGTGAGATGAGGCTCCTTTTATACCGGCTGTGCACGTGATAACGACGTTACGACGTGATCAGTCGTGATCATTATCCGTTGTCTTTCCAACCGGCCGAATTGAAGATGGCGTGGCGTGCTTTGTGGTTCGTGGGCGAGCCAATATCCGCGTTGCGTGTGCGCCGCATGCAGCATGGTTCGCCGCTGGCCGGCACCCTCGAAATGTGGGGCGCCGGCCGTCGATTTTGGCGTAGAGGTTCGCCGGCCTTCGCCCTGAATACCTGAGTAGGTCATGTACCAACAATTGCAGGCACTAACCTAGACGGGGGGGCACTCAGGGTTCAAGTCAGAAATCAGGTGATCCACCGATCGGTAACGCTACCAATCGAAGAATTTCTATGGAATTTTATTAGAAACTATGCTTGACAGCAACATCAAGCATTTTTTATAAGGTCTTTTGTTCATTTCTATGAGAAAATCTTGGGTGCCCCCCCCCGTCTAGGATAGAGCCCAATTGCTAATTTCATGATACCATGAACAAATAGAACCCTCAAAAAGACTGACCACGATGACCGATAAAAAGTATTCATAGGTTATTTTGATATTCCAGATTCCTGAAAGTTTAGGTTCTTGGCAAAAGTGAAGATTTGGCAAGGCCATTTTTTCGGAAAATTAGAAATTTACTCAGTTAAAAGGGGAAGGCAAAGAAAAATGGAAAATTTTTTTGAAATATTCCTGAGAACGATTTGGCGTAGAATAATTTGATTTCTGAGAAATGTAGTGAAACAGCTGAAAGTATGATTTGGCAGTCGAGTTTGAACCAATTATTGGCAACTATTGATTGAAGATGGTATTTTTGCTTTGGTTTTGAGGGAAGCCAAGATTTGTGTTATTTTTGTAGGGGCACCGTTTCAATCCTATCGACAGACATGCCACACTAACGAAAAATGTGAACAAAAGTCACTATGGGCGAAAATTTATTAGTTTCCGTTATTTCAGTTGTTTTTTCTGCAACCAACAGCGACGACGAATTTAATTTCACGGCAAAGATTAGGGTATCGGCGTTCCGCTAGCACGCTAAAAGCGTTCTAGTCTTAACTAATGCACGATTATATATTTGTGTCTATTTTGGAACACCGCGACTCTCCTCAGCACCAAAAGACCCTCCGAACAAGTTGGAGAATCATCTGGAGAATGTTTAAAGATCGCAGTCGGCCTCGAAGTGCCGAGTGAATACACTCACTCACTCATCCCATTAGACGGCGGCTGGCTGAGCGGGACGACCTCTCAACCACTGCTGTAGGTGTCATAGGAGCTCGTGTGGCCCGAGCGATACGCTTTCATTCAGGGGTGCGTTCCAAGAACATTCCCATGGCAAAACGCGTTCATTTAAACGTAGCCACGGCCACGTGGGAGCAATTTTCAGTTATAATTCGCATACATCTCTGGCATTGGGTGGCTCCTAGCCCACGACTACTTAGAACATTTTCGTTTACTTGATTTCAACTTAAGAAACAACTTTCTGCTTGTCGCCGTAACTAATCACGGTATAGTTGTTTGTATGTTGAAAACAACTTGAGGCTCACCAACTTGCCAACAACTATTGCCATACTGTAAGAACAACTGTATAACAAGCTACTGATGTATTGGGCGTGACGGCCTGCGGACGTTTGCCAGCTGGTCGCGATCTTCGCCGCGGTCAGCGGTGAGGAAACACCCTCACCGCGGACCGCGGCCAAACCCCCCCCCCAGCCGTTGGGATGCCCACCATCCCCCCAGTGGTCAAAAATATACTGGCCTCTGAAGAGTGACTCGAAATCACGCTCCAGGGCCGGCATGAGAATGCCTACTGAGGAGTCGAGCAAGATGAGGCACCTTTTATACAGGCCGTGCACGCGATAAGCACATTACGACGTAATCACCATCAATTGAGGAAGCAACCGACTAATTTTAAGATAGTTAGCCGATTCTCGAGTCTTATGCTGACATCTAGTTGTTGATACCGTATCGCTGAATTTCTCTGAATCAAAGCTTGTTTCCATCGTATAGCATCCCTAATCAGCTGGAGAAAGTGAGTTTTAACTTGTTTTCCCCAGTGGTTGAGCGCAAAGTAGGGCTACAGTTGTTTTGAAGTCAATTCATAGTTGATGGTCTCCGACGTAAGTCAATCCTTAGTTGAAATAAAGTGTTTCCAAGCTAAATTAGTTGAATTGAAGTTGATTTTGCTGGTTATCGCTGGGAATCAAGCCATTCAAAAAGTTCTTAGTATGGGGACTGGGGCGAGAATATCGCGAACTGGCGCACGCGACTTTGTAGTGGTATTCTTCGGCTAAGCTCGTGGGCCACTAGCGAAATGCTTTTTTCCAACTTCATAGTAGCCCACGAGTATACGGCTGTCATTAGTCGATGATTTGGTGTCGCTCCAAGCCCACGACATGGCCATTTTCAAGAGTTGCACATACGCCGACGTTGATTGTGTTGAGACAAATAGAAACGTGTTCAAACAAATCGCCACCTCATGGTTCGGCGTCATTTTCAACATTGTCATTGGTTTCATCCACACCTCATCTCCAACCTCTTTCTTGTCTTTCGACTTAGAATGGCCTACTTGATACTTTCTTATTCTTTTCGCTGTAGTGTGTGTGTGTGTGTGTGTAGGTGTTTATATGCATGTGTGTACGTGTGTATGTGTATGTGTGTGTGTATTAGAGTATGTCAACGAATATATGGAAAACGAATAATCGGCACAATAAACGAATAATCGAATTTTCCAATTATTCGATTTTTCGGAAAATCAAATTTCCGAATAATTCGTTTATTCGACTAATCGGAAAAGTCAATTTTCCGTATACTTCGTTTATTCGAATATTCGAGAAAGTCAGTTTTCAAATAATTCGGGTAATCGAAAGGCCCAATACCCGAATAGTCGGCCGAATAGACAAATAACTCCACAAAAATGGGAAGCAGAGTCTCCGGCACAAGTTCATTCTTTCGGCCACGCCTATTTTTCCGCGCCGCAACGGCTGTACTGATCTTGGAAGGGGAGGAAAACACTGGTTGGTGTTATAAATTCGTTTCCGCACGGAAAAATGGGCATGGCCAAGTGCGATAGCCAACTGCCCCCCCCCCTCTGCTTTGATGACACCCGGCCTGTTTGTGAACCTCTTCGAAAAGCCCGGGATGATGACGGTTTCAAAATTATTCATCATTCAGTTGTTTTGCCCGCAGCCAACACTCCCAATGCATTTATTTTCACGGCAACGATTACGGTACCTAACCGCCGCTAACACACTAAAAACGTTCCTATAAGCTATGATCGTTCTTGTACACTATGGGAACCTCCGGGGATGGATTTGATAACCAGCCGATGTATGCGGCGTACGAACTTTGGACCTTCCCGGAAGGCTCCCATAGTTTCATGAGTACGGCCACAGCTAAATTTCATGGTGAACAGCGGTCGAAGCTTTTGAACAGCAGTAGAGCCCTGGGTGATCAGCTGTGCAATCCCAGGTCAATAGTTGGTGTATACCGCTAAGACTATACCTCAATATCGCTACAGCTACACGTCTATAGCACGACAATAGTGTGCCAGTGACGCGAGTATAGCACGTCAATACCACTGCAGTAGCGCGATAGTAGCACGTCAACAAAGTGGTAATATCAAGACTAAACCGCGACGGAACCGCGTCGATACCGTGGGAATAACCCGCCGGTACCCCGGGAAGGGCGCGTATATTCCGCGATAGTGGCACGCCAGTGCCGCGACTATCATAATTTGGGGCTGGGAGCCCAGTGGTTCGAGCGCTTGGACTCAGAGAGTCAGGGGTCCTATTCGGACACGATAGGCTTTCTATTCGGGTACCTAACCGAGTTGAAAGGAATTTTTGCAGCAGCACGTGCTGCTCTGAGGAGCACGTGGCCCGTTCGATAGGACTACGTGGCCCAGAGAGACTAAACCCTTGCTGCTCCCCATTTCCCACGCGGCAGTACGTGGCCTGTTCGATAGGAGCTCGTGGCCTAGACATGCAAAACCTTCTCCGAACCCTCGTTCCCCACGCGGCAGCGCGTGGCCTGTTCGATATGAGCACGTGGCGCTGGGAGCGGGCTCCCACACCTTCGATGGGAGCGGGTCTCTCCCCAACAATGATACGGTCGAAGTCACGGACCGCAGTAGGGGATCACCCCCACAGCAGTCTGCGACAGGAACATCACCCTCGCCACGGTCGACAGCGAGGGAGCTCCCCTCGCTGAGGACCGTGGAGAGACCCTTAGCGGTTCAAAAATCGTCCAGAAAGTGACTCGTAGTCACCTTCCAGGAGCGGCCCGAAAGGCGCACTGCGCTCTCTTTGGGATCGAGCCCCTTATATACGTGCTGTGCGTAAGATATACGCCAAGTCAGTTCTGAAGCGCTCGATAAACGAGTTCAATCCGTGGCCGAGTGGAATGGCTATGATTGGCGCCACGTGCTTCTCACTTGGACGACGATTAGGCCACGTGGCGCGAGGATATTACGTGGCCATATCGTCGTCCAACCGCTTTGTAGTCGAGTCGAAAGCCAATCGTGTCCAAATAGAACCCCACGACTCCCTGAGGAGCGGTTTTCTTGTGGGCTAGGAGCTCCCCAGTACCAGAGATGTAAATCGAATTTGTCTATGGAAAGGTTGTTTTTTTCTCCCACGCCGTCGTGGGAACGTTCTTGGAATGCACCCCAGAACGACTAGCCGCAGTTATTTTAGAATTAACCGCACTGCACTGTTGAGATTTCAGATCAACTTCGACTTGCTTCAACCACTGTTTCCTCGGGCTGTTCTCTCAACCTTCCACAGTGTTGGGCGTTTTCCCCATGAAAAGCTGTGCAGTAGTCGGCTAGCTTCAATTCTGCGTACGTGTACAAACCAACGCAACCTCCTCGTCCGGATTTGTTCTTCGATCGTCGGTCGATGGTCGCAGCTGTCTCGAACAAAGTCGTTGCGTACGCGATCTCTTAACGTTGTTCCAAGAACTTGACGCATACACCGCATTTGGAAGACCTTCAGCTGGGGGAGTGAATACACATTAAGATGACGTGCCTTGAATACCAGTTGAGTATGTAGTCAAGGCCATCATATGCAATTTTGTCCAAGGGTACTATTGTGCTGATAAGCCGATGCTCCGCCGGTGCAAAACTAATTGAGGGGACTCAGGATTGGAGTGCGAGTATGGAGCTTCGGTGAACCCATTCTGTTCCTAAGCAAATCATACGTATCGTTCTAACGTGTTCAGACAGGCCTTCGAAGGGGCAAGTTTTAACGTTAGGAGCCGATCGGTTTCCCGAAGCTGTATACCGCTAATCCTTAGGATTGCAGTAGAGAATGAAAATGATACCGCTTCCAGAATTCGGAGTATTTCAATAGAAATCCTATGAAAACAGGGGCTGATAACGCTATCAAACATTTGTAATCGGCAGAGATTTTGGCTCTGTCCTAGACGCGGGGGGCACCCAAGATCTGATAAAGAGGGTGGTCGTCTTGTGGCGCCAGACAGTGAGAAGGACGGGCAGATCAGTGGGAAGGGGTAGGCAGCGCAATTGATCGTCAAGGTGGCCTCGACCAATAGATGTGACAGCTCTTCCCACTGATCTGCCCGCCCTTCTCACAGTTTGGCGCCACGAGACGACCACCCGATAAAAGATGCTTGATACTGTTATCAATCATTGTTGTTTTGGAAACTCTATAGAGAAACCTTGATTTATGGAAACTCTATGAAGAAACTTTGATTTAGGACAGAAAAGAAATGACCCACCGCCTCGGTGGGTCATTTCTTTTCTGTCCTAAATCCTGAGTGGCCATCCGTCCAGGATAATACCGAGATTTTAATTTTTATGAAAAAATCTCCAGATCGCCGAAGGTGTGACAGTGGTAAGAACGTAGACATAAATTAGAGGGTTAGACCAAGAATCTTTCAATTTTGAGCCAGCACACCGGGCTCGGACAAAGTAAACGAAGGGTTTGGAACGCGAGAAGTAGTTATGACTCCTTTCCGTTTCAGATGGGTGTGCAAGAATTAGCTAAGCAGTTTGCAACAATTAGAGCGGAAACGCAACCGATCCTGGGCAAACCGAAGGCTGCATTTGATGCAAATCCCACAAAGAACCGATATAAAGGTAGTGTCTGCAACACAGGTTCCAAAAAGGCTAGCTGTGCATCATAGTCTTTCTTTGAAAGCAGCATACACGCTCGTGAACGTGTTTGAGATAACTACAGAGATAGAATAGTATGGCTCAGAACACAACGCATACGCTTTTTGAAGCGTCAAAATCGACCCACAATGCCGCTACACGAGTGAGAACTTAGCCCGGCCCTGTATCTACCCGCCCCTGTACTTGTCGTCTCGGTATGAAACTAGTTGGGGGGGGCACTCAAGGTTCATAATGAAATTATTGATATCAAAACTTTCTGACCTTTTTAATACATTTCAAACACGTGATAAGACACATTTAACACGTTTATAACACAATTAACACGTATCTAATACGTGTTGCCGTAGAGAAAACCTTTATTTCCCAGAATGAATCCTGAGTGCCCCCCCCAAGTTCAATCCGTCGTCTCCTCCAGATTAGGGGTGCTGGGCCATTCCCACTGTCGTCGGCGTTCGCGTGAGGTACAATAAGTACAATAAGTAAACCACATACATCGACGACGGTGGGAATGGCCCAGCACCCCTGTTTTGGAGGAGAACGCAAATAAAGGGGGCGGAACCAACTTCTCACTCGTGTAGTGTCAATGTGGGTCGTTTTTGACACTTCAAAATGCGCAAAATGCGTAGGCGTTTTGTTCTGAGCCATACCATTCTGTTTCCGTAGTTAGACTCTGTTTCATTCCAAGTGAACTCATGTTTTCGGTTATCACAGCGCGGAACCGTGGCTTTTTCGTCGAAACCTCCTTATCACTAGTTATATTTCACCGAGGCCCGCTGCTCCGCTGCTGGGGATAATCGAAATCAACAGGTCACTAGAGATGTACCAGAGCTTACCTCAATTGTTAGGCAGAGCTTACCTCAATTGTAAAGGCAGTGTTCGAAATGAAATGAATGGGCGTGCTGGCTGTTCATTTTTTTGATTATGAAAGATGATAAGAAATTGTTAAGCTCTTCGATTGGCTAGAACAAGCTACAGTGTCCTCTATCCTGATAAGATGTTGATGATAATGAACGGCCAACACGCCTATTCATTTCATCGTGAACACTGCCTTAAACGAGCGTGTATGCTGTCTTCAATAGAACTACTTTGTTGCACTGGCAAACATAGAAATTATGAAATATAGCTCGCCGAAATGCTTATATTCAGATGTTATTTGCACTGATCCAACACGAGTTGTGCTAACTTTTCCTCCTGGTTCATCGTGCGACTACATTCATGCAAACTGGGTCACGGGGACTGAAACGCCGAAGAAGTTCATATGTACTCAGGTATGATTTCCGGGCCATTTCATTAGGTAGTTATGTTTTGTAACTAGGTCTGTTTTAAACTGCCCTCCTTTCTGAGAAGTTCGTTCTGTTTTTCACGAAGGGTCGTACCAATGTAAAGGCGCAAGGCTCCCTACTCCTTTGCTCGTACTTACCGGAACCCAAAACTAGGGAAATAAATGGGTATGCGGTCTAATATGTATTGAAAATGAGGTTTAAAAATGGGAGCGACAAAACGCTCGGAGCATTCCTTCTAGAAGATATAAATTCAAAACATCTGCAGGGTCCCATTGAAGACACCGTCGAGGATTTTTGGAGGATGATTTGGCAAGAAAAGTGCAGAAGCATTCTCATGCTGTGTAATTTAACAGAATGTGGAAAGAAGAAGTGCGAGCAGTATTGGCCAGATGCTTCTAATCCTACCGTATTTTGTTACTCCCCTACATCATACGGTTTCATGGACTCTTATCCATATTCTACAGTTTTCAGAAGGAACTTCCGGGTTGCAAGCTGAAGGTGAGGTACGTGAAGAAACAAGATGTGGAGGAATGCATTTTACAAACGACGCTGGAGGTCACTGCCAACGAAACAGTATGTTTCCAGTGCGTCTTCTGTGAGCTAAAGTGAAATGTGAACCCTATATTTCCTAGGATTCCCATACGGTAGAGCATATTCAATGGAAGGATTGGCCGGACCGGGGTGTTCCTCCTACGAGCCTTTCATCATTTCGACTACTGATGCGAGCAAGAAGACTCACTCCCATTGTGGTGCACTGTTCAGCTGGAATTGGGCGTACTGGAGCCATCGTGGGGCAGGACCTAATCTATGAAAAACTAGAGAAAGGACAAGTGGTTGGTCGATCAGAGGTATTATATCTTTTTATATATAATAGAACTGAAGAAGGCTTACAGGTGACCCTGGAAAGCGTCATACGCAGCCTTCGCAACGATAGACATGGCTCGGTGCAAACAGATGTCCAGTATCTTTATATACATCGCATAATCACAGCAGTAGCAGAAAACAAAAAGGTGATATATAGTGCTTATCGAGTAGGCAGAACAGAGCGAAGCAACGGATTGCAGGTGATCACATCAGCAGACGTGCAAAAGTTTGTGACTGATTACGATGAGTTCTGCAAGCAGAAGGGTTGCGCATAATATAATAGTGCTTGTTGCTCACAAATACGATATTTCACTTACGATATTACAATATTTGGGGAGTAAAATTTACTCAATTGTTGTTGTTCACAGCGTACCAACTCAGACAGTAACACGCTATTAGTCGAACATGTTAGCAACATTGGTTTCGTAGTTGTCCTCCTACTTCTCAAAGTTTCGGTGTTTTGTTATTATTACTGTTGCTATTCTCGCCACAGCTGATCGGCCAATAGAGATGAAGAAGAAGGGCTAGCTAATAGACAAACAGAAAATTAGCCTTTGACCCAACAAACAACTGGTTAGTAGCCGAGCAGAAAAAACGCCAGCCTGCCGCGAGGATGCATGTATCGTCTGTGTCATTCGAAGAGGAAGCCGCACTCAGCAATAGGGCGCGAAGTCACTCGATGGATAGCCACCTTCGAGCGTCAGCTCGGATATGAGCACATCGTACTAGCCAACGGACATGTTTGCACGATTTCGACCTCCTCAGCCACTTCCCAATACAAGCGCTACCGCGCCGCTCGCCGTATGCCGCAGCGTACATTGGCGCGTCGTAGGATGGATATCCACTGTGCACAGAAAGAACGGTTTGGCGTGCCATTACAAAGAAAAACCAGTTTCTAAGTGTGGAGGCTACCCTTGAGTCTCGTATTGGTATCAATAGAGAGAAGGTAAGGTGCTATGTTTTCCTCAAACACTTTCTCAGGTGGTTCTTGCAAAGATTTACATCAAATGGGGGGATACTTCCGTATTCTGTGGTCAACCGCTCTAAATTTGACATTGTCCCACATTGTGAGCTAAAACCAGTAATTTCAGCATCGTTTTCGAATCCGATTCAGAACAAAGTTCACACAATCTACTTTGAATCCTGGGGTCGTATTCGCCATCAACCCGCCGGGGAGTCGAAGGGTAGATGAGGTGAAATTTCAGTACATAATGCGCGCTCCACGGCCACCTCTCGCCTCCCTTGGCTTCCCTCGCGACCGCCGGAATTTTTCAAATCGCATAGCTGAAGAATGGCCGCTTTGCGATGGAATCTTAATCTTTTCGCAGTGATATCGATACGTAGCACAGTTCGCATTTCCATCTTACAAGGTGTAAGATGGGTTGGTCTGCTACTCTGCCGCGCGCGGTATCATCCCTTCCGCTTCCCTTCGACTTCCCTCGGCGGGTTTTTGGCGAATACGATCCCTGAAGTGGCCGGCAGATAAAACTTCAATTAATGTACAAGTTCACTGTGATCCCTAAATTGGATTTCTAGTGATCAAATAGCTTGGTCGTCTACATTGACGTGGCAAAAAGTTACTGTTGAGGATAGAATGCTCCACGTAAAGGTAAATTAAGTTGAGTGTAAGTAGATTGCAAAAATTGACCTTCCAGAACCTATTGGTGTGCAGAAGAACAAAACTGAAGAAGTTGAATAATGGGTGAATTAGTTTTGAAATGATATGATCGGTGATATGCGACTTATTTTAAAGTGATTTCAACACCCGTGCTCAATCTAATGCCATCGTTGCATGTTTTTTAATTGAGCTGCATGGGTTTATTTCTCATAACCCAAGCCTCAGTATATGCCTTAATAAAACTTCAGAGTGCAACTAACGCGATTATAATACATTTCTCACCATACAGTGCGTTCAGAAAGTATAGGGACAACCCCGAAAATCAAGGTTTTCAAAATCATGTTATATTTGGCTATCAATACTTCGTAAATGAATTCAACAAGGTGAAAAACCTCTATTTGTCAATTTCTATAACAAGTTATGAGCAATTTTACAAGAATTTATTTCGAATTTCGGATTTTTTCGCCGTTCAGAAAGTATAGGGACACAACACAAAAACAAAAATTATTGGACAAAGAAAGAACTAAGCATACAATCTAAAATGAAATAGCTGCACCACCATTAGCAATGATCTCAAAATTCTCTTTGGCATAGAATTGATCAAATTGGCGATGACGTTTTCATCCAGATTGGCCCACGCTTCGAGGATAGCGACCTTCAGCTCATCAACCGTTCTGTACTGCTTATTGTTGACATAAACCTGGCGCGCAAGTATGCCCAAGATATTCTCTATCGGGTTACAATCTGAACTACATGCGGGCCATTCCAACAAACGGATTCGATGACGTAGAAACCAGGCTTTTGTAGACCTGGACTCATGTACCGCCGCGTTGTCTTGCTGGAAAGTGAAACGCTGACGTCGTGTTCCGGACAAAAATGGCAGTAGATGTGTGGGAAGAGTTTCTTGATATTCCTCCGAGTTCATGCGACAAGAAGTGAAGGCCAATTCCAAACCACCTTTGCTACTGAATGCTCCCCAACACAGCCACCGCCGAAATTCCGTCTGCTGAAAATCAATGGATCCTTGCGCAGATCTCGCCAGTAGGATCGACCACCATCCGGTCCGTCAGGATTAAATTTCTTCTCGTCGGAAAATATGACCTGAAATTTTTTTGCGTCATTTCTCGATTTTTTCCGGATTTTATGAGACTGCTTTACCTTTGTCCAATCAGTTGCCATGTTCCTCTTTGCAAATTCAAGTCGAGCCTCTTTATGGTTTGCAGATAACGACGGAGCCTTCTTCACCACTTGTTGGACAATGTTTTTATCGCCATTTATGGTGTTCCACACTGTTGTTTTCGAAACACTAAGCGATAATTCAGACTCAATCTGGTTCAGCGACAGTGTGCTGTTGTAGCAGAGCCGAATAATTCTCCGCGAATCTTGATTGCTGATCTTCTTCGGCCGTCCAGTACGTTTTGCAGTACCGTAGGAATCTGGATCTCGCAAGGAACTGGTTGATACAGTTAACAGATCTTCCGAGCTGGGTAGCGATTCGACGCTGGCTCAACCCGGTAACGCTGAGCGCACGAATTCGAGCTTGTTCAGCAGCAGTCAGAGCAGTACCACGAGCCATTTTAGGAATAAAGATATCACATGTACTCATCTTGAGTTTATGTAGCGAACTTGCAACGGGAAATTTTGATTGGATTAAAAATCTGAATTTTCGAAGGGTGTCCCTATACATTCTGAGCGACGAAAAATTCAAAAAGTTGAGGTAAAATCTTACAAAATTTCACAATTGTTTTATAAATAATCAAACATAGGTTTTCCATGATGCTGAATTCATTGATGAACAGTATTGATCACCAAACACAAAGTTTTATTGGAAACCTTGATCTTCGGGGGTGTCCCTATACTTTCTGAACGCACTGTATAACACACCGAAACACTATAACTGTGCCCGTTCATCACTCCTACGACGCGCCAATGTACGCTGCGCCATACAATGAACGGCGCGCTAGCGCTTGTCTTCCCAATGACACCTCGAAGAGAGTATTGTGTGAATGAATGCATACCGCTCCTCTGCCCTTTTATACCCCGCATGTGTATTATAGTTCGTTATCATGTTGTGTTCAAGAATGGTTAGGGTAGCCCGATGTCAAAATGGTCGGTATGAGCATTATTCCCCCCAATTGTGGTGAGCGCGAAGCGCTCACCAGGATTTGGCTTTGATCTCTTCCCGCGCGGATGCCCTACAATGAGATCACCTATTCATACCGTCACCAGAGGTATGAGCTGTACATCATTCGATGCGCTGCAAGAAATTACATATGTGTGCAACTTTTCATCCCAACTGGTCCCCGCTTTCTGAAGTTATGACCTCTCAAAGTACGCAAAAACGTTCTCCACCACCGCCTCCGCCACCGCCTCCGCCACCGCCTCCGCCACCGCCTCCGCCTCCGCCTCCACCTCCGTCCGTCGAAAACCATTTTTCGGAAGGCGTGGACCAAATGGCTCGAAAATTTGTGACTAGAGGTAATCGGCCACGGGAATGAGACGAAAATAATTGTCAGAACTCACCATAATGACTTCTGGGCCCATATCCGGCGGTTCAAACTCGGAAACCGGCCTCTCAAGATTAGTTTAAAAATGACGGGTGTTTTCGTTATCAGTCATTGTTTTCTTAGAGACTTCATATAAATACTTTGCTCTCTTGGGTGGTGTACTCTAAACGTCCGGCTTGGAAGAGGACGCTATGCGGAAGGGTTGTTTTTGAGCGTGGCGCGTGTTTGTACCATGCGCACCAAAGATAAGAAGTCGTCGCAGGGTGTGCTGAAGTGTCGGTTGACTATGCGAGACCGCAGTAGGAGTATGCAGGACGTCGTGGAACTGCAGCAACCCCTCAGTAGGGGTGTGCAGGACGCCGTAGAATGTGTGCAGGACCTCAGTAGGAGTGTGCAGGACCTTAGTAGGAGTGTGCAGGACATTATGTGACCTGTGCAGGACCTCAGTAGGGGTGTGCAGGACCTCAGTAGGAGTGTGCAGGACATTATGTGACCTGTGCAGGACCTCAGTAGGAGTGTGCAGGACATTATGGGACCTGTGCAGGACCTCAGTAAGAGTGGGCAGGACATCATGGAACGTGTGCAGGACCCCAGTAGGGGTGTGCAGGACGTCGTAGAATGTGTGCAGGACCTCAGTAGGAGTGTGCAGGACCTTAGCAGGAGTGTGCAGGACATCATGGGACCTGTGCAGAACCTCAGTAGGGGTGTGCAGGACCTCAGTAGGAGTGTGCAGGACATTATGGGACCTGTCGAGGACGCCAGTAGGGGTGTGGAGGACGTCGTGGGATGTGTGGAGGACCTCAGTAGGAGTGTGCAGGACCTTAGTAGGAGTGTGCAGGACATTATGGAACGTGTGCAAAACCTTAGTAGGAGTATGCAGGACGTTGTAGAATGTGTGCAGGACCTCATTAGGAGTGTGCAGGACCTTAGTAGGAGTGTGCAGGACATCATGGGACCTGTGCAGGACCCCAGTAGGGGTGTGCAGGACATTATGGGACCTGTGCAGGACCCCAGTAGAGGTGTGCAGGACGTCGTAGAATGTGTGCAGGACCTCAGTAAGAGTGTGCAGGACATTATGGGACCTGTGCAGGACCCCAGTAGAGGTGTGCAGGATGTCGTAGAATGTGTGCAGGACCTCAGTAGGAGTGTGCAGGACCTTAGTAGGAGTGTGCAGGACATTATGGAACGTGTGCAAAACCCTAGTAGGAGTATGCAGGACGTTGTAGAATGTGTGCAGGACCTCATTAGAAGTGTGCAGGACCTTAGTAGGAGTGTGCAGGACATCATGGGACCTGTGCAGGACCACAGTAGGGGTGTGCGGGACCCCAGTAGGGGTGTGCAGGACATTATGGGACCTGTGCAGGACCCCAGTAGAGGTGTGCAGGACGTCGTAGAATGTGTGCAGGACCTCGGTAGGAGTGTGCAGCACCTTAGTAGGAGTGTGCAGGACATCATGGGACCTGTGCAGGACCCCAGTAGGAGTGTGCAGGACATCATGGGACCTGTGCAGGACCCCAGTAGGGGTGTGCAGGACCCCAGTAGGAGTGTGCAGGACCTCAGTAGGAGTGTGCAGGACATTATGTGGCCTGTGCAGGACCTCAGTAGGAGTGTGCAGGACATTATGGGACCTGTGCAGGACCTCAGTAGGAGTGGGCAGGACATCATGGAACGTGTGCAGGACCCCAGTAGGGGTGTGCAGGACGTCGTAGAATGTGTGCAGGACCTCAGTAGGAGTGTGCAGGACCTTAGCAGGAGTGTGCAGGACATCATGGGACCTGTGCAGAACCTCAGTAGGGGTGTGCAGGACCTCAGTAGGAGTGTGCAGGACATTATGGGACCTGTGCAGGACCCCAGTAGAGGTGTGCAGGATGTCGTAGAATGTGTGCAGGACCTCAGTAGGAGTGTGCAGGACCTTAGTAGGAGTGTGCAGGACATTATGGAACGTGTGCAAAACCTTAGTAGGAGTATGCAGGACGTTGTAGAATGTGTGCAGGACCTCATTAGGAGTGTGCAGGACCTTAGTAGGAGTGTGCAGGACATCATGGGACCTGTGCAGGACCCCAGTAGGGGTGTGCAGGACCTCAGTAGGAGTGTGCAGGACATTATGGGACCTGTGCAGGACCCCAGTAGAGGTGTGCAGGATGTCGTAGAATGTGTGCAGGACCTCAGTAGGAATGTGCAGGACCTTAGTAGGAGTGTGCAGCACATTATGGAACGTGTGCAAAACCCTAGTAGGAGTATGCAGGACGTTGTAGAATGTGTGCAGGACCTCATTAGGAGTGTGCAGGACCTTAGTAGGAGTGTGCAGGACATCATGGGACCTGTGCAGGACCCCAGTAGGGGTGTGCGGGACCTTAGTAGGGGTGTGCAGGACATTATGGAACGCGTGCAAAACTTTAGTAGGAGTATGCAGGACATCATGGGACCTGTGCAGGACCCCAGTAGGGGTGTGCAGGACGTCGTAGAATGTGTGCAGGACCTCGGTAGGAGCGTGCAGCACCTTAGTAGGAGTGTGCAGGACATCATGGGACCTGTGCAGGACCCCAGTAGGAGTGTGCAGGACATCATGGGACCTGTGCAGGACCCCAGTAGGGGTGTGCAGGACCCCAGTAGGAGTGTGCAGGACATTATGGGACCTGTGCAGGACCCCAGTAGGGGTGTGCAGGACCTCAGTAGGAGTGTGCAGGACATTATGGAACGTGTGCAAAACCTTAGTAGGAGTGTGCAGGACATCATGGGACCTGTGCAGGACCCCAGTAGGGGTGTGCAGGACGTCGTAGAATGTGTGCAGAACCTCAGGGGGAGTGTGCAGGACCTTAGTAGGAGTATGCAGGACATCATGGGACATGTGCAGGACCCCACTAGGGGTGTGCAGGACGTCGTAGAATGTGTGCAGGACCTCAGTAGGAGTGTGCAGGACCTTAGTAGGAGTGTGCAGGACATCATGGGACCTGTGCAGGACCCCAGTAGGAGTGTGCAGGACATCATGGAGCCTGTGCACGACCCCAGTAGGAGTGTGCAGGACATCGTAGAATGTGTGCAGAAGCTCAGTAGGAGTGTACAGGACATCATGGGACCTGTGCAGGACCCCAGTAGGAGTGTGCAGGACATCATGGGACCTGTGCAAGACCCCTGTAAGGATGAGCAGGACTTCATGGAATGTGTGCAGGACATCAGTAGGAGTGTGCAGGACATCATGAAGCGTGTGCAGGACCCCAGTAGGGATGAGCAGGACGTCATGGAATGTGTGTAGGACCTTAGTAAAATTGTGCAGGGCATCATAGAACGTGTGCATGACCCCAATAGGGGTGTGCAGGACATCATGGAATGTGTGCAGGACCTTAGTAGGAGTGTGCAGGTTATCATGAAACGTGTGCAAGACCCTTGTAAGGATGAGCAGAACACCGTGGAATGTGTGCAGGACATCAGTAGGAGTGTGCAGGACATCATGAAACGTGTGCAAGAACCCTGTAAGGATGAGCAGGACTTCATGGAATGTGTGCTGGATCTCAGTAGGAGTGTTCTGGACCTCAGTTTAATGTTCAAGACACCGTATGCGAGCCAGGCCTCCGAATCTACAAGAACGATAGTTAAGTCCGCCAGAACAGGGCTACCGTAATCTCACTCGAGTTAGCTCTAAAATTTTCTAAGTTCTGACTCCGAATTTGCTTCATCTTCCCTACAGGTGGTGATGTTTTGCTGCTTTGTAGTCCAGGCAGATCCTCAACTGCTGACCTCTGGAGAAGGACGGTGTGTGAATCAAGACACACCGCTCTTCACTTCTTCTATACTTTACCCTTGGTCAATTTTGTATCATCCAATTTGTTTACGAGAGCCGAATAACATTATTCCTAAGATTACGGTAGCCCTCTTCTGGCGCACTTAAAGGCAGTGTTCACGACAAATCTCGTTCTCGAGGTCTCGGTGTGAAACACTAAGTTGGCAGGTGCTGTAGAGGATAGGGTCGAAGAAAGCAACGTAAACTGGCCAGAAAGAAATACAAACGGCTTTGAAAGCTTTCCCGATGCGCCTACCTATCCCGGTCCGCCCCCAATCGGACGAGCTTGTGGCGCCGCACACGTTTCGATGGCAAATTGCCAAGCAACTCTGCCGCAGTTAGCATTACCGATTCGCGCAGATTTCGCGATTTGCGCGCGCTTGACGAAATCAGCAGGGCCCATGATTCTCGTCCACGCCCTGAATTAAGAAACCGTTATTTTGACTTATTCTGGACGTTTTTCTTCGCTGTTTCTTCACTATTAGTTACCTCACGACCAAACAATCCCATTTTTAGGTCGAACTCGAGTGCGATATTCATCGTGAACACTGCCTTTAACTATCGTTCTTGTTCCGAAACAGACATATGGGCCGGCGCAGACGAGCCACATCAGCATGAACCGGTGAAGTTTGGCTAGAGAAGCTGACCCTGGGTCTATCCTAGACGTGGTGGGGCCACCCAAGATTTACTCATAGAAATGATGAAAAACTCTGATAAAAGAGGCCTGATACTGCGTTATCAATCATTGTTTTTATTAGAGCTCTACGGAAATACTTCGACTGGTAGCCTCACCAATTGGCCGTTCATTTCATTTCTGTCTTGAATGATGCGTGCCCCACCCCGTCTAGAATAGTGCATAGAACCTGTACAATCGGGTCATTTTGAAACTCATTTCTTCATTTTTCGACTTTTAAAATCAAAAATTATATGCCTTGCATCTATTTGTAGGAAGCCGCGTTGCAACAATTATCTTGCAGTTTTAGCAGCGGAGCGGTTTTTTCTTCATTTCTACCACTATGTTTTCGAAAAAAAAACAACTTGACTTTTAGAGATTGACGATGTTGTAGAAGGGAAACCCTTGGAAAAAGTTGTGAAATTTCTGAAAGTTGGGCTCCGCAGAAAAGGTCAAGGATTTGGCATTGCTCTAAAATGTAGAGAAATAGTTGAATCGTTGGTATATGAAGATAACATAATCATTAAATGTAGTGAAATTGTTGCAAACGGATTTGGCAGGAGCTCTATGAATTATCACAGTCAAATCACGCGTCAGAAGGGGTTTTTCTTGGAGCGCATATTGAATCGAATGAGAACAAGCATAAGTCTAGCAACAAAAACGTTTCCATACAATGCGAACCATGAAAGCGTTGAGGACACGAAGACATAGCGTCAGTAGCTAATAAATTGCGTTAGATTTCGTTTTCGTGATTTTTATTTAATCGGTGAGGGAAGGTCTGGTACCTTAGTGGGAACTACACTGAAAAGGCAGAATAGCATTCGGAAACCTTATTTCTAGCCCATAAGGCCACGTTTCGTTCAGCATTGTTGACTGAGGATTATTATTTTTTCTTTTTGTCTTCATTCGCTCGCCAGAGGACCTTCTGACGCGTGATTTGACTGTGATAATTCATAGAGCTCCTGCCAAATCCGTTTGCAACAATTTCACTACATTTAATGATTATGCTATCTTCATATACCAACAACACCCAAATCGATTCAACTATTTCACTACATTTTAGAGCAATGCCAAATCCTTGACCTTTTCTGCGGAGCCCAACTTTCAGAAATCAGAGATTGAATATACTTGCATTGCACAGGCTATATGTAATTACTCCTATTGATAGCTTTTAGGCCCCCGTCATAGTCGGTGGATTTACTGAGTCCCACCGGGTCGATACACATCGAATTCGTGGAAGACGGGTGCATCATTAAATCAACCCGCTGAGTCCGACTGCGACCGTCTGATGCCCACCGCAATCCCCCCGGTCGATACTGATGGTTCTCATGCATACAAGGGCGGGGCCAATGCACCGACTGAGTCCCACTGAGTCCCACCGAAATAGTCCCCACCCCACCCGGTCGATATAGGAGTTTCTCACGTGATTTGGGTGCATTTTTTTCGGCCGACTGCGACCTGCCGAGTCCCGCCGCATCTCGACTCTTGTCGTCTGCGCTCTGCCCCACCTGCTGCTGATACGGAAATCAGATTCAGCTATGTAGAAAACAAGAAAAATCAGCCCCGAAACCCGTTCCGATCCACAGCTGAGGCCGTCACTCTCACTTGCGTGTTTCGCAGAGGAGTTGGTTGGTACTGGGGGCAACCGGACTCAGTGGGACTCGGCAGGTTTTTGCACCCCGGACTCATTCGGACTCAGTCGGACTCAGCAGGTTTTTCGGCGAAGTCTGACCGGGGCCTTACGGGCTTTTAGCGAAGTGGCTTACACCGTGCTAACAGCCTGTTTTAAAAGTTCTGAGATGGAATTAAATCGGTGGTATCATTCTTTTCTCAATCTATATAATGTGCATATCGGTCGAGTCGGCCGAACCGGGTGTTGTTTTTTCACCCCCCCCCCCCCTGCCCCCCATTCATACTTTCAGGATTATCGAACAGGCTGGCTACGTCCGGTCGACCAACTATGACCAGGGGTCGTATTCGTCGACAACCCGCCGAGCGAAGCGGAAGGGATGGTACCGCGCGCGGGAGAGGAACAGACCAACCCATTTTACACTACGGAAGATTGAAATTGTTATTGTGTTATATATCGATATTACTGCGAAAAGATAAGGACTCCATCGCGAAGCGACCATTCTCCAGCGAAGCGATGCGAAAAATTTCGGCGTTCGCGAGGGAAGCCAAGGGAGGCGAGATGTGGCCGTGGAGCGCGCATTTTGCACTGAAATTTCACCTTGTACTCCCTATGACTTCCCAGCGAATTAATGACAAACATGACCTCAGGGATTAATTAATATGTTACAGTCACCACCTTTGACACAATATTATCATTGACAGTCTAAGTCGCAAACTAGTGATGAATCTTATCTGATTTGATTTCTGCACATATGTAGAAGCAGAGATAGTTTCATGACTGGTTGGGTCATTGATTCTTGTGACCACAAAAATGGAGCTGATCTATTGGAAAGACGAAGAGGTCTATGTTCGATATTCTTACGTTCTTACGTAGGATATTACAGGCTTATATAAAGAAAAAATGAACAATTCTACCAAAAAAGGGGTCTTTCAAGCAAAAGTGGTTTGGTTCGCGGTGCAAAAGTTCCAGCAATAAGGGAACAATAGGAAAGTAGATTGAAGAGTGTCTACAAAGAATGAACAATATTTTGTAAACGCGATCTTTCTGGCCAACACCTTTGAAAAGCAAAAACAAACCGTTTTGGTGTTTTATCAGCAAGAGTTTAATGGTCTTAGTTTAACTTCCATTCCTTTTACGAGATTATTAGGATATACTCTTTTTCGATGAGGTTTGTTCATGCTGTTTAGAGGTGTTGAACCAGAAAGTTCGCGCTGACGAAATGTTGTTTATTTTTTGTAGACTCTCTTCAATCTACTTTCCTATTGTTCCCTTTTTGCTGGAACGTTTACACCGCGAACCAAACCATTTTTGGTGGAAGACCTCTTTTTGATAGAATTTCTATTTAGTTTCCAAAATAATAATGATTGATAGCATATCAAGCATCTTTTATAAGGGTTCTTCTTGTCTATGATTTAAGTTGGTTGCCTTCCCCCCCCCCCGTCTAGGATAGAGTCCAATTTTACTACATTTTATAATTGCGCTGCCTGCATACGCCAACAGCAGCCAAATCAGTTCAGCAAGTTCACTGCATTTAGAAAGATCATTGCGAAACCTTTAACCAGCAAAATAATTTCCCGACATTTTGCAGAAATGCCAAAGTCCTGTCCTCATCTGCCGAGCCCAACTTTTGGGAATTCTCCATTCATTTTCCTAACTTGTTTGGACCCGTTGAAACGGAATTCACCACGTGTCACAGCGCTGCCGATTTACTGCGGGTGGTTGAAATGGTCGTGACGGTAGATTATAATCCTTTCGAGTCACCTTTCTGGGTCGGCTTCGTGAAGCCGAGGGTGTCAGATGATGAGATGAAGCAGGTATTATAGTGCGGTGCGAAACTATAGAGCCACCCTAATTTTTGCATCTAGATGACCAGGTCCTAAACTTTGCAATGTGAGAGCATGACCAATGAGTTGAGGACTACTGAGAACTTCACGAGGCACAGCTTCAGGAAATTTAGTTCTTTCAAGGAAAAGCTATGGATGTTTTCAGAAAAAAAAACGCCATTATCAAGTGACTCCAAAACTATAGAGCCATTGAGCTTTTCTCTATTGTATGCTGATTTCTCGGACCGACTTGTGTTACGAAACGCCACATTGGAGCAGAGAGGCATATTTGTCAATGCGTGGAGTGCTCGTGATGGGTTCGAAGATTTCTGCTGCCGAGCAGGACCATGTGAAAAGATAACAAGAGGGACCTGCGTCAAAGTGGAAGATACTGCCCCAGCTATAACGATCTTACAAGCACATATTGATAAATACTGTCGGATACCACAAGAGAAAGCAAGGTTGTCTGCCAGAAAAGCTTACAAGGCGCGATGAGATGAATATTGCTTAAGAGGTATCATGTAGTTTGCGTTCCGCCAACGTGATCCGAGGATGATTCAGTCTACCTAATCTCAATTCAAGTGTTTTGCAATCTTTCGCACACTCAGTAGATACCGATCATGGAGCAATGAATTGTTAGAATGTCTGTCTCCAAGCCACAATTTGGCATTAGCATCGTAAAAGAGATAACGTGTATGTAGGAACGATGAGGGTTAGCAGAGTCTGGGTACTGAAAGTAGATAAAGGAGCTGCTTTTGCACTTGCAGTTGTGTTTATCTATGAAGCAGTGTTCCGATAACCTAGATGATCTATCTAACTACAATACCGCCATTATCCGAGGGAAAAAAATGGGCGAAATGGGCAAAGTGGGCTACCAAAGCGTCTTTCGATCACACCTCGCCTCAAAGTGCTCTGTTTTCAAATTTGAAAAGGTCAAAATGATCACCGTGCTACAATCTATCCAACTGTATAATATGAGTAATAAATTTAATAATGTTACAGCTTTTCAAGGTGGAGTTGGTTATTAGTATGATAATGATTTCACAAGATACATAATGAACAAGTTCAGCGAAAAACAGCCGTACTCGATCTCTAGCACTGTCGAAATGAAAATGCATTTTACCTTGGAAAATTATGTTCCTCCCGGATTTCGCGGGTTATTTTCACCTGATTGACTGGAGAACGAGACGCTGTACATTTCGGCGTTTTCAAAATTCAAAACGGAGCACTTTGAAGCGATTTGCGGTTGAAAGATGCTTTAGTTGCCCACTTTGGCGGTTTCAGCCGTTTTTTACCCTTGGATAGCAGCGATATTATACCATCGGAATTCGCTGTAAGAAAAAGTTTATTCTCGTGACCGCTTCGGCGGAGGAAGCTGGATGGCCTGGGGCTGTTCTCTCTGGTTTTAGACGAGTGATGCTCGACTTTCAATCAGGCTGGATGGACAGTATGGATAATCAGAAGGTTATAAGGAGCTTTGTGACTGCTTCCTGCCACAAAAAGGTTTGGTTGTCGAAGATGACACACAGCACATCACCTAAGTTAGTTTGCGCATTGTTGGAAGCACATAACTTGAAAGTTTTGGAGGGGCGGGTTATTCCTCTGGGTTTTCTATAGATAAACTGTGGGAAATATACAATAAGTAGTCAGCAGGGATGGTACTACTTTTTTAGTTAGACTGAACAGAGCGAATTTGGAACTATGAATGCAAACCTGGGTTTGCTTGGCAGAAGAAAGCTTCATCATGGGCACTCCGCAAAGTTACAAATACGCCTCCCCATTTCAGTGTGACGGATTTGACCCCGTAATACAGCGCGTTGCAAAATTATACGACATACCCCGATTTTCGCGGTTCCTAACTTCGCGTCAGTTAAGGAGACAAACGGTAAACGCCTATCGATGCAGAACCCTCGAAACCCCCTGGGTACGAATCTTCATGAAATTAGAGCCGCTAGCAGGAAACTGGCAACGGAAATTGTCAAAAATGGCCGTTGCAAAATTATACGACATATATACTATAGTAAAGATAGCTGACGTTCTCGCAGAAATTTCTATTCTACGCCGCCTGTATCAGTTCGTTCATGGTTAAAACCACTAGAAACATAAAGTTATTAGTTTTCAGAAATGTCTTGGCGTTGAACCACTTCGAAAACTCTGTTTGGTATCTTTCAACAAAGCTTTTTGTGAACGCCTCCTTCAATCTGCGCGCATTCGCCTATAACGTCTAGTTTCAGCGGAGCCACACGCTCGTATTGTCTGTTCTGGATGTAGATTCAAAGCCCAAGATCACCTCATACATTTTCCACAGGGCTGAGGTCCTGTAAACCGGCCAGCCATTCTAGCAAATTGGCAGGATCGGCCTTAAACCAAGCCTGCGTTGTCCTACTGACAAGAAGTGAAAGCTAAAACGGGCTAGAAAGAACTGGAAACGATTTTCCGTCACAATTTGATAATCTGTGGAGTTCATAGGTCATGTCGCTATTAGCTTGCTCAGCTTGAAACCCCACCTGGATACGGGTCAATGCATTATTCTTTCTCCTCCAAAATTCCTACTCAAGGATATATTCGGGTCCTTTTGTAGATCTATCCAATGCTTGGAATGCTTAGTCAAAACCACATAAATGTAGTAGAATTGATCAAGCTCCTTTGGATTGCTCTTGCTTTCGGCCGATAAAAAAGGATTTCGAAGGATCCACACGAGGACCCGAACTTGTCCTTGAGTAGGAACTGGAGGAGAAAGAATAGTGCATTAACGCGGATCCAGGTAGGGTTTTAAGCTGGACCAGATTTTTGCGACATGGCCTATGAACTCCACAGACTATCAGAATAGGCCGGAAAATCTTTCCCAATTCTTTCTGGTCCGTTTCCGCCTTCACTTGTTGTCAGTAGGGCAACGCATGCTTGGTTTCAGGCCGATCCTGCCCATTTGCTCGAATGGCCGACCGGTTTGCAGGATCTCAACCCTATGGAAAACGTTTGAGGTTTTCTTGGGCTTTAAATCTACATCCAGAACAGACAATACGAGCGTGTGGCTCCGCTGAAACTAGCCGTTATAAGCGAATCGGCGCAGATTGAAAGGGGCGTTCACAAAAAGCTTTGTTGAAGGATACCAAACAGAGTTTTCGGAGTGGTTCAACGCCAAGACATTTCTGAAGACTAATAATTAGATGTTTCTAGTGATTCTAACCATGTACGAACTGATACAGATGGCGTAGAATAGAAATTTCTGTGAGAACGTCAGCTATGTCGTATAATTTTGCAACAGCCATTTTTGACAATTTCTGTAGCCAGTTTCCTGCTAGTGGCTCTTATTTCATGAAGATTTGTACTCAGGGGTTTTCGGAAGAGCTGAATCGATTGGCGTTTACCGTTTTTCTTCGTAGTTGACGCGAAGTTAGGAACCGCGGAAATTGGGGTATGTCGTATAATTTTGCAGTACACTATAGAGTGAGGAATTCCTACAATGTGGAAAAAAGTAGGGTGGCTCTATAGTTTTGCACTCTTTGTAAATGGTATTTTCTCTAAAAAAAAAGCAGACAACTTTTTATTAGATGAAACATACCCCTCATAAGGTGAACGGGTTGATTGTATTATAAGGTGTTAAAGGCACAGGACACCCAAAAAAATAATTTTCAGATTTTATGCTTTTCTTGGAGACAGTCACACGCTGATCACAGTGGTATCTCTGAAATTGTCCAAGACCCCCTTTGAATAGAGATATGGCTCTTCAAAGATGCCTAGATTTTGAGGGTGTAAAATTGGTGGACGAGTTGTCTCAGGCCTGTATTTCTCTTTATTAGCAATCGTCGCGTGGGAGAAAGTCAGGATAAGGAGACAGTCCGGTAATGAACTGAAGAACGACGACTTGTTGGAATTCATCCATCCATCGAGCCGCTATCGAGTTCGAAAATCTGTTAGGGGGTCGGGCCTGTGGTGGTGAGCGAAGGGGGTCGGGCCTGTGGTGGTCACGTATATCTCGCTTATTTGAAGGAATTGGGTTCTCGCCTTTGGCACGTGTTATACAGGAGGGGTCTTCTACACAATTACATGAAAATCTCAAAATTCATATCTGAGGGTGTACTGTGCCTTTAACACCTGATGGAAGGAATGAGTAAAGTCGCTGCAATATGTTTCGCGATAGTGGTTCTTTCCTGCCAACGGAATTTCATTATCGTCTGTGGAGCACAAGCGTACTGACGGTTCGGTAGTCTATTCTAAAAGAGAAAAAGCTGGAACTTCGTAGTTTAGTTAACTTCCAATGATGAGCTGCGGACATATAAGTTAGTTCAACACGTTTTGTAATAATAGTTTACAGCGAGAAAGTCAATAATAGTACAATCACAAGTCCTGGGCAAAACCAAACCTAACCAGCCGCTTCGTGGCTGGGGCAATAGTACAAGACCAACATCATTATTAAAATCAAGCATAAAACGGAACACACGTGAACATTCAACGAAAAAATTATTACAGTTATGAGTACCCGATTGAATGGAAGGGAAAGAAAATCAGTAACTAGGAATAGCGTGTGTGAAGCACGAAAATCTGAGGAGACGTTCAAATACGAGTGGTGTTCCTTCGTCTCAAATGTTTTGTCCGGTATTCTCTGTAGCTGCGTATTTGGCATTTGGCTGAGGCAAGAGCGAGTGACTCCTTCCGTCGTCGAAGGTAACGGGCCGCATCCGAACGGTCTACTTCGTCCCGACATCTAAACACATGTGAAGGTAAACCTTAGAGGAAGAGAAAAAATAAAGACTTACACATCAGCATCGGGGCAGCATTTGGACAATTTCGAGCAATGGTATTTGAGCACGTGAAGCTTGCTGTGGCAGGGCTCGCTGGCAAGTGTGGAAGGCAACGAGTGGGCAGCACACTCTGTTGCTTCCACCTAAACAGACGGAGTCTAACCAGGCACAATAACTATCAGCAAATGTATACAAGGAATATTTGCCTCAGTGATGTTCTGTCCAAGTCGGCTCCTGATGCAGGTATTGTATGTCTCTTCAAGGTTTTTTGTTTCCGCGTCCACAGCCTACAATGAAGTAAGAAAATTGATCAAACAAGAAATAAAAATTATAGCAGTCAAACTTACTTGGTAGTCAGGAACCAGCTTTTTGTTGCAGGGTCCACGACGTCGCTTAGGAAGTCCTGGCATCAAGCGTCCGCTAATAACTCGGCAAGCTTTCTCTTCTCGAGAGAACTCGTCCAAACAAAGGGAATATACCTCGCAATGTGACAGCTTCACAGTCTGGAACAGATTCTATCCGATTCTGAATGAGATATCGTCAGTGTCTATAAAGTAAGAAGCCGCGCTCAGCAATCGGGCGTGAAATCATTCCATCAATAGCTATCCTCTCTTCGTTTTCCCGTGCGCATTTTCACCCACCAAGCAGCGTCGCGGCTTAAAGGCAAAGTCCAAGCTCAGGGACGAAATTTAAAATTTCTACATAATCGCGAAGTAGGCCCACCCTCTATAACACCTGCTGATTGCGAACTCTCAACTTCACCGAATGAGCGAGATATAGGAGGAAGCCACTCTAGGGCGCACACATCGGGAAGCCACTTTGGCACGCCCCTTTTGCGATCTTTGGAGCTCAACAGTGGCGAAATGAGCCTTGGTTTCCAATCAATTGCAACGTTCTTCCCTGCATTCCCAGCCTCTCTCTTTAGTCAGGGTGGCTCGCATACATCAGTTACGAATGACGGAAAATACACGCCTAGGACAAATCGTTCACAATGCTTCCCTTGCTGAACTTCGAGGAGCCATAACTCCGTTTTCAGGGGGTCATTGTACGATTCCAGAGACACCATTGAAATCAGCGTGAGACGGTTTTCACGATAGGTGGTAAAGCAGAAACACGATCCCGAGATCGAACCGTGCCTTTAACCCCATCCAGTGATCGACGATACAGTCGAAGTTGAATTATGAATCGGTTCGTTGTACTTTGTCGATCACTTGAGCACAAGGAGACGCAGGCTACGGGTTAATAAACGAGCAACTCTGCATCGCCCGTACACTACATTTGATTTTTTGTTTTTTTCAAACAATTCAATTAAACGGGATCATACTCCTGTCGTGGCGGTGCGGGAGAAAAAGCGTTTTCCATCAATCGCGGCAATAATGCGCATCGCAGTAAATCGATTTCAATGAGCAGACCGTCAGATCTTGGAGTGAAGTGGGGTGAGATAGTCATCCTAGTAAAGTTGCTCCGCACCAAAACGCGAAGGGACAAAGCAAATTATGTTTCAAATTAGAGGGTACACACATAAATAGATTATTTTGACGTAAGTACGATCCTTCAGTGATCACCAATACTGAATTCCATTAATAGTTGAACGACTGTGTTTTGAATCACTTTCTAAAACCTACTGTTTCGGGCAGTTTTAGAATGGATATTGCCGGCGTCGGACCTTCTACGGCTGTGGATGATTCTGTTTCCTCTTCCAAAGGCAGTGGTCCCCTAAAAAATAGTGAAATTACATGAGAAAAGCCAACAGAGTTTTACAGAGCACTCCAGAAATATGAAAATCGTTTGGGTGACCATGGAATGTGGTTCGTGGAGAGATCCAGCAGCAAAAGCATGAACGAGGCAAAAAAAGATCAATCTGTCGCGAAGCAAGGTTGTAGTGCTCCATGTCGCTTACCTCAACACTCTTGGTCTTTTTTTCATTTATTTCGTTCATTCAAATCCCCAAGTATAAGTTAAGATCTCTTCCTCAATGCAAATATCAGGATCGATAAAACGGTGCAAATGCAGTGCATTTGAAATCGCGATTCCAGGTCGGCTGGGTTTCGAGCGCGAAACACGATCGACCGCCGCGGCTCTGCCTAATAGCTACATCGCAAATTCTGAGTTGGCCCTACAAACTGTTGAATTAACATTTTGAACTTACTGCACAACAATCCTTGCACCCATGGCTCGAGCACGCTTTTGAGGCAACAGCTGCTCAGACACTTCTGAGGGAACGACGGGTATGAGAGTTGGGAATGTCTTAAAGGATGTGGTACTAGTTAAGTAACATTGATGCTGATGTTAAAGGCAGTGTTCACGATAAAAATCCCTTTTCTGTTATCCGCCTATCTTGAAAACGGTCCCATTCTGATTCAAATGATGTCTCTGGAATCGTACAAGACCTTCTGGGAACGGAGTTATGGTCCTTCAAAAGTTTAGTTAGAGAAGCATGGTGGACGAGTTGTCCGAGGTTTGTAACCTCCGTTTTTTGCCCCAATGTATGCGAGCTGACCTGAGTAAAGAGAGAAGTTGAGAATGAAGGGAAGAACGGGGCTTTTGATCGGAAACCATCGCTCATCTCACGATCTCGAGTGTTCCATTGTTCACGTCGAGGGGCGGAAAGGGGCCGGACTTGCCCAAAGCGGCGGGGTTTGCCCACTTTTCTAAGCCGTTTTGCGGCTCCTGGGTAGCTTTTCGTCCCGTTTCTTCGACGCTGTTCTGCTTCTGAGAGCCACGAGAAGCGTTTGTCATGGAAAATTCGAGGATGAAGTTTATCGTGAACAGTGCCTTTAAACAAGGGAAGCATACCGTGCTCTGCGTTACAGGAAGAAGCGGGAGATTGCTGGCAGCGATTTCATCAACGGTCTTGAGTAAGCCATCGACAACACTGTCTTGTGGGAAAGGAGATCCCTCAACAAGGAAGCTGTCATTATTTGGTGGTGCTGTCCAAATGACACTTTGCAGTGTTGGGATTATGGTCGCCGTTTCTTCAACCGAATTCTCGAATGAGTCAGCTCCTTCTTCATTGAGCGAAGAGCTAGAGAAAGTCACGTTCTCGGCAAGAGCAGGAGGAGTCGCAGATATTGTAGTATCGCGTAGTTTGATTGGAGCATCCGTTACATCGTCAGCTTCCTAAACTGTTGTATTGCATTTTTGGATTTGTTGTTCATTTATGCAATCTTAAAACAAACCGCGGTTAAGCGGGTGTTATTTAGTTCCGAAGCCGTTGCGATAGTTGAGGTCTGAAAAAGGTTCTAGAAGGCAGATACGAGGCGATCGTAGCTTGTTTACCTCATCAAAGACAACCCGGGTATCTGTCCTGCTTTCTGCAATTGTCTGCAGCTCGGCCTTCTTTATACCATGTCCTTGCACCTCACTTTCGTGACTTGTTAGAGGAGCGTGTACTATTGCCCCATCAAGAGGGTCGTCAAGTGTATTCACTGTTGATAGCTCCACTCTGGAATTTGTTTATTTTTTCCAGTCTTCCCGAAATTCAGCTAACGATTTCCATACCTGATAGACTGAGATGGTGTTGTGACTGCTACTCCAGTGATTAGAATCTTCTTCTTTCTTTTCGACAGTCGCCGTCCCTTCACTCTTCTACGGAAAAAGATCGCTAAATGAATTACGGTCACCGATGAAGAACACTGTCAGGTACATAACTCGGATCAAGTAAAACCTGACATAGAAACGATGCAAAACACCATTTCCGTAAGCATGCTAGTGATGGTCAGGTAGGCCTTTAGGTCCCTACCTCAAGGGACCGCTGTGTTTCACAATTTTTATGCGGGAGTGAAAAGCCACTGCTCTCCCGATGGGTCGCAAAATGACTTCCAGGAAGCGGTCTTATACCCCATCTCACTCCGTGAGGCTGGAGTTTCTGTTTTCGGCGACGTTTGCTAAAACCCGGAATGTTTGGCCTACAAGGTGCACGGGGAGATCTTCAAGGGAATTTCTACGAAGTTTTCGAGGCTAAATTTATCTGGGCATCATGGAGTGCTTACTCGAAACTTTGTGGCTCGTCGTTCAGGGTGACCCCGAGCCGCTCTCTGGGAGACCTTGACTATTTTCGTTTTGTCTAATTTTTTGGTCGCAGATACGGATTTGCTGTAGGCCGTAAGGAAGAAACAGTCATGTGATTGGTGGCAGCCGGGATAGCCTTTCTCCCGTACAGAGCAGGACAGGGTGAATTGACCGAGGAGAAGACATCACACGTTTACTCCATTCAAGGCTAGAAACTCCGTAGTGTTTACAAGCGATGGAGCGAAATTCCGTAGATAGGTGAGACTAGATGCCTCCGAGACCTGTGGTCGTTTTAATGAAACTACATAAGTTTGAAAGGTTTTTGAAACCAGAAGATGTACTTGCGCCACGCGGACTTTGAACCCTCCCGGGAGGCTCTCGCAGCTTCATGAATACGGCCACTAGGCATCCCTTGATGCCATTTGACACATCTAGCTACCCATCGACAGAGCGTTAGGTTTGTGGTACGTCGGAGCAAAATTTTCATGGTCCTTTGCGGACCTGGGAAAACCTAGGAGAAAGAAAGTGGAAGCGACGGCGTTATGAATCATGGGAATTTCTCTTGAAGGTGGAGAGTATGTACCTGGTGGAGTTGTGAATTGGTTTCGCAGATTCACCGATTCACTCCTCAACAGCTGCGTAGTGAAGATCGAATCTGTCGTAGTAGCCACCACCGAGGGTGGAGGTGCGGAAGGCACAAAGAGATCGTCAAAATCGACGTTCACTTCAGCAGGAAGTGGGATATTTTTGTCTGATAGAGCTTTTTTCTCTTGGTGAAGGATATCCTCGTATATTTCATCTTCTGGTCGTAGAAGGAATCTTCTAGATAGGGCCCGTTGGCTGAGCGCTTTCTTCTCTTCCTGCAGAATATCCTCGTAGATCGCGTCTTCGGTCGTTCTGAAGAATTTCCTGAAAATAAGACAATAACCAGTACATAGAGCGCCAACACTGATTGAATGCGGTAACCCACTTATTGTGACTCGTGAAAATGCGAGCTGGGCGATCTAGAACTGGCAGATTGTCACTTGTTGGTGAAATTATCATGCTACTTCCCTCGTGCCTGAAAACTCATTCCTTATCGTCCCAAGTGTAGCAGTATAATCAAATGAAAAACGCTCACCTTAACCTACTCTTCATCCTATTCTGGAAAGGAACTGCTATATCCGTCAACAACGCCGTGTTTTTTGGAAATTGAACGGACTGGTCGCGGAAAGAGGAATCCGGACGAATCGAGTTGCCTGAGCTACCCTTCAATCTGCTCACACTGGGAGAATTCGACACTTTACCGAATGAGAGGTATTTGGGCTGTAAAGCTGCAGATTTGAAATTATTCATAAGCCTAGTGCAAATATTGAACTTCACCTTGCGCAGAGAGATTCCTTTTCTTGAACTGATCCTATTTTCCACCTCCTTCGACTCTGTTGACCAGGGCTTTCGAATCAATAGTGGTTTAGGAGGTTCCGATCTGTGAAGCTGCGCAATACGTGAAACCTGACTCGTGGAAGTGGAGCCAACGTGTCGGGAGACTGTTGCTACGTCAGATCGCTCAGGAAGGGGAAAAGCACGAGAAGAAGCGGGAGGAAGATGGTGATTTTCCTGCTTGCCGTTGAATGCTTAACACATGAAAAGATGAAAATAAACGACCAACAAGAAATCAAAATGCAACGCGAATTCACTACGTAAACAACTCACAGAAGTGATCATGAACGTACTCCTTCTGAGAAACTGGCGGTATTGGAGGCAGAAGGCTGGGCAGTGGTTGGAGAGAGCGGTCAATTACGACATTGACACTGTGAGGAGAAGAAGCAGGGTGTAGAGAAGGCAGATATCCAGGTGGTTGCACAGCTCGGCTCGTATCAGTGATTCGCACAAGCTGTACGGCAGGTCTACGAAACGACTCACCTTGCTTTCTAGAAGCCGTTCCATCAACTGAAATAATTTTAACATTTGACTATTTAGAGACCTCTAGTGTCAGTGTTAGGACAAGCTATGTAGACCCTGTTTCAATTCGGGTGAACTCCTGTTCTCGATAATCACAGCGCGGAGCGGTGGCTTTTTCGTCGGAACCTCCTTATCACTAGTAATATTTCACCGAGGCTCAGCGCTCCGCTGCTGGTGAAAATCGAAATCCACAGGCCACTAGGGGTCGGCCAGAGTCTACGTAGGAAGACCAGCATTTCTTCCGAATAGGGTCAAGCTCGTCGCTGAGGTGAGAGTCGAGTGAGTTTCACTTATCGGGATGTTCACAATTGGAGCACGTTATCGTGCATGAATTTTCTGCTCGCTTTACTCTTGATTAATCAATTGTGGTGAGTTAAAATTTTTGGATGATGTATACATTCCTACAGTATGCACAGATTGCAGTGATACGTTGCGTTCCTTATTGTATGTTGGCGCAAACTCGGTTCATGTATGTTACAACATATGCGCACCGAGTTGGCGCCAACGCGCAACATGGAACGCCAAGTATCAGTGCAATCCGTGCCAACAATAGATAATGGTGACTCGTCATTGTTCAAATTTTCGGGTGCACGGTAAGGTGCTCCAACTATAAGCCCAGAGTACTGTAGATAATCGTTTTTCGCACCCAAACATATGGTGGATCACTGGTCGAGAGAGCGCCGCGTCGAGCACATGTGGCACGCACGCAAGCGAGAAGGTAATGATCCTATCACTACCTTCTCGCTTGCGTGCGTGCCCCATGTGTTCGACACGGCGATCTCTCGAGCAGTGATCGACGATAGAACGCGACAGCCTCGCAGCTTTACGAAGGAAGGACAGCTGTACACCCGAATGAGTGGACCCCAATTCTCTGACTCTAGTATCACATGAACTCTTATCTAACCTGTCTGTGACTCAACAATTGATTCTCTGTCGACAGTTTGGAGAAGTGACAGGTGGGGCCGACGGAGGCGGAAAGGTGCGAACAACTTTCTCTAGGAGAGCAACATTAGAGAACAGTTTGAGAAATGCGGAATGAAATTTCATCGAATAACTCACTCGGTATTGCGGTGCAGCATAAATATGGTTAGGATGCACCGTGGTTGTATGGAAATTTTGTGTCGTTCCTTTCATCAATTCGGCTCGTCTTCGGTAATCCATCCGAGCAAAGAGAGCGGGAGATTTTCTACGAGATTCAGCTTCCAATAATGAATCGATCGCATTGGACAGTTTTGCAGTACTTGAGCTGCCAGCACTCTTCAAGGGTGTTGAGGATAAACCACCAGATTGAACAACAGACGCAGTTCCAGACTGAATATGAAGTTTTTTTAAAGTGAAGATAGATCCAGTACGGCTCGTGACCTCTGACTGAACGAACGGTGCTTTTTTGCCCTGCCATTGTTTTTAAGCGGTTCGAGGCTCGTCTGTGTAGCTTAAGGTAAATTTAGAGTCAGCATTGAGAGCTCTTTAGTTCTTACTATTAGTGGCGGCAGGAGTGTGAGTCTGTGTCGGAGGCTACGCCTGCAAGCTAACAGTCCTTTTTATCGCGTTCCACTTTTCCCACCGGGCAGCGCCACTGCTTCGTTATTCAGTGACGCGGGCCTCGCCACTGTCGATAGCGCCCGAATCGCGACGACGCAGTGCACCCCTACATATTTTTCTTCACTGCAGCACGGTCTCTCGCTTATCTATACTATGTGATTTTTCTCTTCCAATGCAATATAGACCAAACTTTTTCAGCCTATTCACTCATGGTTAGCTTCTGTTGGGTGGTGGTTATTAGGTGCCCAATGGGCGGGAGGGGCGGGCAAACGGGACGCAGATACATCGGCGAGCATAACAGAGCAGATAATCTGTCCAATGGCGTGTATTTGGGTGCTCTCATTCTTCCTACCCTCCCCCTTAGGGGCTGAGCAGAGTGCCATCAGGGCGCGGCGCGACCCTAGTGGCGGGCTGCCGTATTGATAAATCGTGGCGATCTATCCATACGGCAGCCCATCACTAGGTCGCGCCGCGCTCTGATTGCACACTGCTTAGCCCCTCAACGCATCTAACGACCACAACACTTTTTATTAATTAATGACTTCGTCAGATCTTTAAGTGAATACAGGCTATTAAACGAAAAAATTCACTTGGTTCCTACGCGTGCGGGTGCGGAGCGGAGGTTAGAGACAGTGAGAGAGCGTAGGGCAGACGGAGGCCGAGGGGTCGCGCGCTCCGCTCGCGCCTCGAGTGGTGTGAATTACGACGTTTTAGAGAGGGTATTTGTTTATTCATTTCTAGGTGCAAACACAAAGAATAAAGTAAGCATTAGTCAAGATCAAAATGAAAATGTCGGGAAAATCCTGATAGAACAATATCAGACAATGACTTCATCTGTGTTAAAAATAAGCAGCCTCTAATTACGGTAAATACTTTTCAACTAGTTTTTTATACTGAGAAAAAAAGTTGGTATCGGGTATTTCTTGGAAGGTTTCAAATAATCAGAGTTTACTCGGTGTGAAGAATGCTCTCGAAAAATTCAATTTGAGCTGATCTCCTCTGGTGTTGGACGGGAAAATGTATAGAATTTTGTTGACACAATGAGGTATTCTACCGGAGATTATTTTGTAGATCATTATAATTTGACGCATGTACGGTAACGGCGTACAAATAAATAAATAAATTATAAGATCATTGTTCCCTCTAAGATCTTGTGAAGTCGGCAGCTTAAATATTGTTTCGGACAGAAGCCGAAGGAGTACTCGTGTAATCATGTCCATGTAAATGCATTCAGAGCTTTCTAGTAAAACTGTTTTGTACTAACTCATCCAGTCTGATCTTATATGAATAGTGAGCTGAAGTTATAGCTGAGTTCATATACATATGCTTTGTTAGAGAGGGGAAAGAGCTCTGGATGCTGATTCTTAATATGCCTCGTATACCAAGACGAACCTCTTCAAACCGAGTTATAGTGGAACAGCGCAACGAAGCGCTGTCTCGGACGATATTGTACTCGTGCCACATACGCACCTGCCCACTTTCCGAAATGACGTCGAGTTTTTCTATGAACGTCAATGTATCTGCTGTGACCTGCAGGACCTTTGTTGCCATAGCGCGGTCGCTCCTGAATCAAGTCGTGGTTATCTATTGCGGATTCCACCAAGAGTGTCTCATTTACTTATCAATAAGAAGCGGTCGCTGGGGATCAATGTGCATCAATCCCATGCCGGCACGCTCGATGCCGATTGAGCGAGAGCGGTTGTGCTGCAATGAGTTTCATGTTCATCGATCTCCAATCGACCGCTTCTCATTGATAAATAGATGAGACACTCTTGGTCGACTCCACTATATGCTGAGTCGTTTCTCGATTTTCAGACTAATTTAAGTTGATAACGATCGCCGTTACATGTATTAAAGACGCAATACATTAGAATATTTTCTATTTTCTAAGTCTGAAGAGAACCGCAAGCTGATAAAAACGACGCTCCTAGGATCAATGAGTACCTAGCGAAAGCAAAGCCAAAGTCTTCCAAAGATTGAAGAAAATAAATAAGGGCCTGGCAGTCGAATCGCCACGAACTTTTTTTTCTCGCTAGATGCTCCGAGAAGAGAATTAAAACAGATGGATAATAAAATACATAAAAATCGTATAGCACGAGATAAGAAGTGAAGTACAGTTCACAAATTTTCAGTTGGTTGATTGAAGAGCAGATATATTAATGCACTTGTATTTCACCTTCCCTTTCTCTCAGTAATAGCGGAAAATTGAGGCCGAAAATGTTTGACTGCTAAAGCTTCAACGCACTCGGTAACATCTGCCTTCAGAACGCTGCTCATCTCAAAGCTGCATCCACGCAAAAGCATCTCGACGTTTGTCTTCTGAATCGCCAACATCGTTGAGATAGTGCTGTGCTTCTGTTGATGTTCGCATCTGAAAACGAAATTGAAGCCCGTGCGTGGGGAGGAAATGAAGGAATACGAACTCGAATGTGACGCTGCAGCAACTTTTCAATGCTTCACATCGGCCAACAACCGGATCAGTCAGCTGCTCACAGGATAATCGTGGAGGAAGTGGAAGGCTAACAGAACACTCATTCTGAATAAAAAAAGGCTCAATCCCTCGATGATAAGTTCTATATATGATTCCTGTCATTTTATCAACTTTTGCGTTAGCTCTGCTCCATGTTCTCTGAGGAAGAAGACATGAAAAGGCTTAAAGGCAGTGGCAAGATGGAAACGTTTTCGAAAAAAAACTACAAAAATCGGCTCAGATCGAAAATAGCTGAAAAACTATGAAGGTAGTGCGGTGAAAACGGGCTAGAATAAGAGGTTCTAGGGCCCAGAGATGCCAGTTCGTGCACACGTGCACAGCGTCGACCAAAAAGATTGCAGTCTCATGCCGAGCAGTCAAAATTCATCGACACTCAGAGAAAGGAATAAAATCACATTTACACAATAAAAACAGTTGAACAATGAAAGCAAGCACTTCAGTCACTGTTTTGGACTAGGTGAGTACATAAATATAATGAAATTAAATTTCAAGCCAGCTGATGTTCTTGACACTAGAGATCTTCGATGCTGATGATGTGAAGTGGGCTCGTCCACCATCAAAAGACAAGAAAGTTCAGGCTTGAAATTCGGCCCGAAACGGCGGTTTTTTCCCTATTTTTTCTCATAGGTCCTACTACTCTAAACCCAGGAAAGGGTTTTGAGAGGAAAAGAAGACAAGCCTATTTTATCGCGACCACTGCCTTTAGGGACGGTTCAGAAAGATGTCTATTCATACGTATCCCTTATTGTTAGTCTGAGGTTATGCGTGTACAAAAACTTCAGAGCCCTTGAGCAGAGGCGGCATTCACGAGTGTTTTCGGAGAGCGCTAGCTACGTACAGTCGGTGCGGAACGTACTGATACCTTGCGTTCCTTATTGAAGGTTATCGCAGACTCGGAGCACGCACATATGACAACGAGTTTGCGCTAACCTTCAATAGGGATTGCAAAGTATCAGTACGATTCGTGAAAGCTGTAGCTGCAGCCGTAGCTCCTCGATTCATGCGCGGAGTGTCGATCCATTGACGATCCCGGAGTATGTGTCGCGCTTAAAGGCAGGGTTCTCGATAAAATCGGCTGTTGTGCTATCACCGTAGAATGGTAGATCTGGCCATCACAAAAGTGAAAATAAGTAAAAAATTGGAGAAAAAACGCTCAGGAGAAAGTTATGGCTTGGTGTCCTCCCGCCCCCAATTATCGAAATTTGGGTAAAAGCCTGTTTTTTCAACTTTTATTTTGCTTCTTAAGTAATTTCTGAACATCTCTGGAGACTACTGTTTACTTTAACAGCAAAATAAATGTCGGATAAGCAAGCATTATTGGAAATCGCATTAATTAGGGGGCCGGCCGACACCAGTAATTAGCCGTTATACTTTGTTTTTGGGCGTTTTTCCGGGGAATTTCCGGGATTTTTCACTTATTTTCACTTTTGCGATGGCCAAATCTACATTCTTATGAACAGAGCTAAAAAGTCGTTTTTATCGCAAACCCTGCCTTTAAGGTGTAGCGGACGCAAACGCATGAGGGGTCGTTTATACTCCCGCCGCCGAGCGGCGCGGCATAGTGCTTTTCTGTAATATTGATCACGCGGCGCGGCACGATCGATATGATAGGATTGCACTTCGCCGCGTCGCTTAGCGGCGGAAGTGTAAATCACCCCTAACAAGGGAAGGGTTGTTGCATGCCGTGGCCACTCCAAATGAGTTATGCGTTTCTAGAGTGAGTTTATACGTAGAATTCGAATTTTTTACTTTGCAGCTGCGAATCCTTTCTCTGAACGGAGTTATGAGTTTTTTTTCGATTTCAATAGAAAATAGGCATTGTACTTGCCTTAACCAACAGAAATCTTCCGGGAAACCGAAAACGGATTTCATATTCGTGATCAGCACCCCAGATAACCCCTGGACAAATTCAGAGCAAAATTTTTTTCGACCTTCGGACCCCCAAAAGTGGATTACCACCTGCGTGAGGGTACGAAGGTGAAATTTTTTCGTCCAAACGGCGTACAGGGGTGCGTTCCAAGAATGTTCCCACGACGCTGCGGGAGGTAAAATAGCCTTTCCATGGACAAACTTGTTTCCCATGGCTACGAATTATAACTGCTTATCGCTTCCACGTACCCATGTCTACGTTTCCATGGAAACGTTTTGCCACGGGAATGATCTTGGAACGCACCCCTGGTGGGTGCTGCCGAGATGTCATGCGTTCGTGCCGTGGCAGTGTGGAGGAAAGAAGACCACCTCCGTGCAAACCGACGTCATCCCCCCTACAAAGAGGGTTTTTGTCATGGGAGAGGTGCTGGCCGGCCGCAGCTCTCCTTCGGATTCTCCTGCTAAGGGCCGGCGTGGAGAGGAATCCTGGACCCGGTCAGAAGTACCTATGCGCCACGTGCGGCAAGGATGTTAACTGGAGACATACCAGCGTCCAATGCTTCGGATGCCAAAGGTGGGTGCATCTCTCCTGTTCGGGGCTCTGCTCTGTGAGGCATCATAACTCCTCTTTTCGATGTGTTTTGTGCTCCTCACCTACCACATCTGATTCCTCAAACTCCAATCGCCCCCTTTCCATTGTACATATAAATCTCAACGGCCTTCGTGGCAAGCTTTCTAAGCTCTCTCTCTTTGCACGTACTTACCATCCAGACGTGATCAAGGTTCAAGAAACCAAGCTCTCTCCATCCCCTACAAATCCTCATCCCAATATCCCAGGCTATACTTTTTGCCATGCTCCAAGGTCAAATATTGGCGGAGGAGTTTCCACTTTTGTATTATCTACTCTTTCCTCACACCTCATACCTAACACTCCCACGGACGGTACTCTCGAGTACCTCCCGGTCCATCGCCCCCTTAAAACTCCCCTTTCTCTCTTCAACATCTATATTCCTCCTACCACCTCATGCCCCCCATCCTATGATCCTATTCCACTCCTTAGGCAGCTTTACGACTGCTCCATCTCAACTTCGTCTATATTTGCGGGCGATTTCAATGCTCATACATTTTGCTGGTCTCTAGGCTCTGAGGCTAGAGGAGAGGAAGTCGAGGAATGGGCAGAGGAGTGCGACCTGGTCATACTAAACGATGATCAGCCCACTCGTCTCCCTGCCAATGGCCGATCTTCTAGCCCAGACATAACTCTTGTCTCTTCCAACCTTTCAAACACCTGCTCATGGTCTACCTCAACTACATTGTTTAGTGATCATATTCCTGTCTTTGTGCACAACGATCTCTCAAATTCTCTTGCTCCTTATTCTGGTGTTCGACAACGTTCTTACCTCAATTTAGGCCAAGCAGACTGATGCCTGTTCAGTGAGGTTGCGCTCCGAATAGCGGCTGATTACCCGTGGAACGGCAATGTGCACCAAAAGACGCACCACCTGTCTGATGTAATCCGCAGGGCCATGAAGGCGGCTATTCCTGTTGGCCGCGTTAAGACGTTCTTTCCAAACGTTACCAGAGAAATTCTCCAAAAGATTTGAACTGGAGATGCCAGGAGAGCAGCCGACCATCTAAACCCTGTCGTTGCTCAACTAGATGACGAGATCAGAAAAGATCCGGACAGGCACAAGAAAGAAGAATGGAAAAAGTTTACGGGACAGTTGGATTTCAAGGCGGACAGTGCAGCTACTTGGAAGGTACTACGGAAGCTATCTGGAAAGAGCTCGCCAGCCACCGTATCCACCATTGAATTTGATAATACCGTTTTCAAGACGGGTAAGGAAGCCGCCTACTCTCTTAGAAAAAGCTTCTTTGTCACGAGTACACGGCGAGGTCCGCAGAATAGAATGACAGTAAGAGAGCTGTGCCGCCTCCCGCTCATGAGCTCGGCCGATGCGTACACTGTGGCGCACGTAGAGAAGATCATAAAGGACATGCGAAACTCCTAAGCTGTCGGTCCCGACGGCATTTGTCCTGCTGTACTCAAGAAGCTCCCGACTGAGATCCTCCCACTCGTCGCTGATTTGATTAACACTTCACTCAGTTCGTGCATTATTCCCCAAAACTGGAAGGCAGCCAACTTCATCCCGTTGCCGAAGCCAGGCAAACCTCAGTCGTCAGTAAAGGGATATCGACCCATTGGCTTGATGTCACCTTTCGCTAAGGTAGCCGAAAATCTCATTGTGGAGAATTTAGCAGAGCACGAGAAACAATTGTTTCAACACGGGTTCAAAAGGCTGCATTCTACAACTACAGTGTTGCTAGAAATTACTAGCTATGCAATCGACGGGTTCATAGCTTTAAAGCCATTGAGAACTGTAGCTGTCGCTTTGGATCTCACCAAGGCTTTCGATACGGTTAACCTAGGAATCCTGTCAAGAAACTTTTGGAGTCGTCAATACCACCATGGCAAAAGCGCTGGATATCGGCCTTTATCAAAGGTCGACGGGCAAGAGTCATGTTCTAGAATAATGTCTTCAACAGTATTCCTATAGCAGCTGGAGTCCCCCAGGGTGGTGTTTTATCACCAGCTCTCTTCAGCCTGTATCTCGAAGATATGCCTGAACCACCACAGGATATCAAGACTGTCACTCACGCCAATGATATAACAATCATGTGTCGAGACCGGGATATAAAGGTAGCCGTCACCAAGATCAACGAGTACCTGAAGACGCTGAAGAGGTTCTTCGACGACAAGACTCTAAAGATCTCAGCATCGAAATCGTCAGCATGCGACCTCACAACGGACCCATCCGAGCACAGAGCTCATCCGGAGGTAGAGTGGGATGTAGACCGTCTGCCTGCTGCTCGATTTTCAAAACTGCTCGGTCTTGTGCTCGATCCGTCGCTCAATTTTCATAAAAATACCGAGCAGAAGCGGCTGTCGTTAAAGTCAAACTCAATGTTCTCAGGGCCCTAGGCGGTACCTCATGGGTTAGAAGCAAGGAAACGATACTTATGACGCATACGACGATTCTTCAGCCAGCCATGGAATACGCCGCACCAGTTTGGCAGCATCTAGTTTCAGAATCTTCTTCGATTAAGATGCGACGCGTACAAAATGCCGCTCTTCGCATTGCCACCGGATGTGCAAAGAGTTCCCCAGTCGAGCATCTGCAAGGGCGAAGCCCGTCTATTGCCTGTGAAGGAGCACTGTCAGCTCCAAGCCCAACAATTACGAATCAATATTATTAAAGGCAGTGGTCACGATGAAAAACGTTATCGAAAAAACAACAAAAATCAACTTAGATCAAAAACAGCTGAAAAACTATGAAGGTAGCGCGGTGAAAAACGGTCTACAAATAGAGTTTCTAGGGCCCAAAGAAGCTAGTTCGTGCACAAGTGCACAGCGATGACGAAACAGATCGCAGTCTCATGCCGAACAGTCAAAAATCATCGACATTCAGAGGACGAAATAAATGCAAATTTAACGAATAAAACGGTTGAATAATGAAAGCATCACCTCAGTCAATGTTTTTGACTAGATACACACATAAATTCGAAGGTTCATTGATTTGACATTCAATTTCAAGCTAGCTGATATTCTTGATATAAGAGGTCATCGATGCCGATGAAGTGCAGAGGGCTCGTCCACCATCAAAAGACAAGAAAGTTCAGGTTTCAAATTCGGCCCAAAACAGTGATTTTTTCGCGATTTTTTCTTATAGGTCCCACTACTCGAGACCCAGGAAAGGATTTGGAGAGAAAAAGACGACAAGCATATTTGATCGCGACCACTGCCTTTAAGCAACCAAACCAACCGTCCTGGAGAGTGCGTAACCCCGTTAGAGAGAGAGCCAAAAGAATGCCATTTGCCGATGCTCCATGCAAGGTTAACTTGCAAAGATGGCACGACTCACATCAAGAACGACTCCGTCTTTTGCGCGAGAAGCACACCAAGTTCGTACGGTGTCATCTTGAGAAGGCGGCGGTGAATCCTATACTATTAGAAGTACCGCCCCCAGTCTGCGAATCCGAGACTTAACTCGGAAGAAGGGCTAGATGCACACTCGCATCGTTGCGCTGCGGTCACTCGTCAATGCTCATGTCCTACGTCAGCAAGATTGACAGCAGCAAATCTGATGTTTGTCCGGACTGCGGTGCTATCGGCCATGATACAGCACATTTATTTAACTGTCCGGTGGGACCTACCACGCTGACCACAATGGATCTATGGACGAATCCACTACTGGTCGCCCAGTTTCTTCACCTATGACAAAACCCTCGACGTGGCTGCAAAGAAGAAGAAGAAGAGGTGTACAAGCGCATCACTTCTCACATCACAGCACACGATTTCGACTACTCCGTATACTCACGCGAATCAATCATTCGATTGTTATCTCTTGTGTACTTTCAATGTTGTGCTCCAAGATTTAAGAATTTTCTCGCTTACTCATGGTATGCGGCAGGGTATCATGAAAACCATCCACGACAGTTCGAAACTCCGGTTCAGTACTGTTTCCTTCCTCAATTGGTAGGCCTACGTGATTTAGATGGTTGTTCAAAAGTTCACTTCATTCGTTGTTCTCATTGCGAAAAAATCCTTTGTTTTGAACATTTTGTTCACAATAACCACATGTGTTTGTAGCTGTAAATTTGGTGCAAGTCCAGTTATTTTCACAGTAAAACATCAGCCGCGGGGATCAGACATTCACGACTAGAACGCTTCATACTCTTAAAAAAGCTCTCCGACGATAAAACTGTTGGTCTTCTACACTTTAAAGGCAGTGTTCACGATAATCTTCGATTTTGAGATTATTCGCTGAATGGATTGTTTGGCCTCCGAGTAGAACTGAAATGACGAAAAGACCGAGAAAAACGCACCAGAATGGCGTGAAAACCTTTACTCTCACCCCGCTTCCCTACTCTTAGTGGAACTGTTTTTTGTGTCAATGAATTCTTTTGTGGGTCCGTCTTTTGCAAATCTCTATTTTGTGTTGTTCCGTTCTTTCCCTCGGACCCTAACTAATCCTGTTTTGCCAAAAATATTCTTCCATTTTTGATAAGCCCAATTTTCACCGCTGACAACCACCATGAAGATGTTCATCCAACCGGACAACTAGTCCAGGTTAGAGAATAATGTCACTGAAATAAGACGATTCAATTCGTTTCTCGTCGTTTCTTCGTAATTTTCGTAATACTTGGTAGCCAACGCATTGTTTTGAGCGGAAAAGTCAGTAACGAAAATCATCGTGAACCCTGCCTTTAAGTGATGGAAACAAGTATTTCACAAGTGTGCGAAAATTCCGGGTGGAGCATGAATTTGAACCTGTGTCCTCGTTTTTTAGTGCAGCAACCACTTCCACTGCGCCAACCAGTCAGGACAACTGAAGCAGCTGACTTTGTATATGACGTCGCCCCTTTATCGTAGCCAACATATTTCGGCGCTATAACACACTATGAGATGAGTCCTGGTGTAGATGTCACATCGGTGCATCTCAGAATGCGACGAAGACTCATGGATTACACATAATGGTGCGTCTACGATTGAAACGCTAAAAATGCCTATAACTATTTTCAGAGAAAAAAATTCGCAGCTGCAGAGTAAAAATTCGAATTCTACGTTGAAAATTGGTCCTGGTAACGCAGGTAACGCACATCTTATTAAGAATGACCACTGAATGCAATGATCCTTCCCTTGTAAGTGGAGGATAGGTTGTCAAATAGACGTGGAAGTGATCTCACCGCTATAGGCGTGCCCGCACGAGGCAATTCTGGCGCTTTTCTAGCAATGCAGAGGGCGAAATCACTTTCTCTTCGCAACAGTAACGTCTTCATAGATCTATAATATGAAATGATCCTGCAGAATTGGGGATTTACAGCAAGAAAGAATACAGTTTCAGTCAACACCTGACGTGACGATCGATCCGACAGACGTCGCCAACCAATGATCGTTGCCCTTCGCTGCATTTCCAGTGCTGGTCCAACTCATCGCTTCGACATCGCAAATAATCGGCACATGTCAAAGACACATCCTTAAGGAGTGCTTAATTTTGTTGTATGCAATAGGGCGAAGCTCTAAATTGAAGACGAGGAAACCTACAGTAGACCTCTGGTCGGCCTCCACTGCCCGTAACAGCAAGGAAACCAGCAGAGCAATGGTTCGTTCCATCTCAGACTTCATTCTGCGACCTGATTCATTTCGTCAACAAACTTGTGTACTGCAGTTTTCTTCTTTTTTTCGCCTTTCTTTTCTTTTGACAAAATTGTTCCTAGTTTCCTTCTCACTGAAACGACTCATTGAAAAACTAGACCACTCACACGGAACAAGACACGAAAATGACAAAGAAGCTATCGTCAAGCGGCGACGAAAAAACAGAAGACGCTGGACTCTCTACTCACCACACAGTATAGCAGTGTTGCTGAGAAAAAAAACATCACTAAGGAGACAATGTTTGTGATGGAAAAGGTTGTTGTGGTATCCTCGCAATCTTAAAAGTAAAAATAGGGGAAGTGTCGAAGGAAAAACGCTAGAAACAAGCTAAAATGTCCAATGAAAGGCAGTGTTCACGACCAAAAGTTGCATGTTTTTTGACTAAAACGTAAGCTTTGGGTTCCTCTGAAAAGATTAGGAACGGAAAGGCGACAAATAAGGGCCGCTAAGTGGGTGAAAATCTCGTGGGCCAGCCAACCCATTGGGCCACTCCGCCCACGTCCTATAACAGTTCATCTGAATTCGTGGTTAGATAAGCGATGGTTTCCGATCAAAAGCCACGTTCTTCCCTTCATTTTTAACTTCTCTGTTTACTCAGGTCAGCTCGCACACATCGGCTGCAAAAAACGGGAGTTACAAGCCTCGGGCAACTCGTCCACAATGCTTCCCTTGTTAAATTTCGAGGGGCCATAAATTCTCTTGCAGGGGGTCTTGTACGATTCCAGGAACATCATTGAAATCAGCATGAGACCGTTTTCAAGATAGGCGGAAAAACAAAAAAAAACGACTTTTATCGTGAACACTGCCTTTAAGGGATGCCCGCCCGCTCCCAATTGACGAGATTTTCGTGACCGCTTGTTTTGCTGTGTTTTATTTTGCTGTTAAAGTATGTAGTTAGTAGTATTTTAAAGTAGGAATCAACTCCATTTGGAGTAAAATAAAAGGCGGAGAAATTAGCACTTATAGTAATCTCGTTGATTGTAGGATGGTGGACACCCAGCAATTAGCCGTTCTAACTTTTCCTGGGCGTTTTTTCTCCGAATTTTCATTTATTTCCTCCTTTGGGATAGCCGTACCTACCTTGTTATGTTGACAGCCCAACTACCGTTTTATTCGCGATACCTGCCTTTAAAGGCACAGTCCATGCTCAGAGACGAAATCTGATATTTCCACATGGTTGAGAAGCAGACCCACCCTATATAGCACCTGTCAAGTGCGAGATCTCAAATCCTCTGAATAAGCGAGTAATAGGAGGAAGGCACCCTGGGGCGCCCACAACATGAAGCCACTTAGGCACGAACCTTTAACGATCATTCGAGCTTAACAGTGGCGAGATGAGCGGTGGTTTCCGATCAGTAGCCTCGATCTTCCCTTCATTCTCAGCTTCTCTCTTTATTCAGGTCAGCTCGCATACGTCGGTTGCAAGTGACGGAAGTACAAGTCTCGGACAACTCGTCCACCATGCTTCCGCAGCTCAATTTTCGAGGGTCCATAACTCCTTTCCCAGGTTTTTTTTTCAAGACAGGAAGAAAAACGATTCTGGGGTTTGACTGTGCCTTTAAGGTCGCCGTCAGTTGACGAAAACTTATAAGCACGGCGCGTCATGTGTGAGGTTGAGCCTGTTCGACATATAGCCTATCTCCCTCTTTTTTAGCAGGTCGAAGTAGGGCTTATCGGGTTTATAAATTCGAAATTTCTTTATGATTGTTGTATTTCGCTTACAATTAGGCCGACCGCTTCGCTCCTTGCTCCGCCCGGTCTCATCTGAGCAAGCTAGGCTTTACAGTCAAATTTCACCATAAAATTTTGAATAATATCACGCAGCCTTCATTTCCCCGCTACTCGCACTTTTCTGTATCACTATCATAGGAGTGGTGCGGTTTTTAGGGTGATATCTTCTTCATGGTTGAATTTTTCAAAAAGCTACCGCTTCGCATCCACGATTGTCATAATACGACTGCGAGTAGCGTGGAAATGAATGGTATGTAAGAATCCAATTTCAGGAGGTCATCGAGCAATGTTCGCCGCATAATTTTGTCCTGACTTGTACTCTTGTTGCCCAGCTAGATGGTTACTTGTGAGAGAAGAGAAGTGCGAAACTCTTGCAATAGGGCCTCTTTCAGAGTGCGATCGCAATGAAACGCGATGCAATGGAAACTTCTCATATCGACCTGGTCGCGTCGCACGATCTGGTCGCCTCGCGTTTAGACACAATAGCCCTAAAAGTGCTGGAATCGCGCAGTTCGGCGACTCGATGACTCGATCGCATCGTTGTGCACTGCATGGCGGCTGCTGATCGGAGAGCTTCGCTTATCTCGCCACTGTTGAGCTCGAAAGATCGTAAAAGGGGCGTGCCAAAGTGGCTTCCCGAGGTGGGCACTCCAGGGTAGCTTCCTCCTACAGCTCGCTTATTCGGAGGAATTGAGAGCTCGCACTTGGCAAGTGGTATACGGGGTGTGTCTATTTCACAATTATGTGGAAATCTCAGATTTCGTCCCTAAGCTTGGACTGTGCCTTTAAGTCGTGCAAGACGCCCCAACTCGCAATTCTCTACTGATCTGATGCGAACCATCATGAAGAGTACGCTCCCACTCCTGACCAATGTCTTCCAACACGTCCTGATCGCTTCGTGACACTATTGTAACCTCGCATAATGAGTTTCTGACGGTCGCCAGCAGATGGAAACTGTGGAAGAGATAAAACACATTGTGCTAGAGGGAGGTGACCAAATCTAACCAAAAGCCCTCTGGAAGCTCCCAGGAAAGATCTAAAATGAGACGTGTAAGGTGATCAGAAGAGGCAGAGGCGATGGTGGCTGGGAATGTGATGTTATTTGTTGATATGGGCAAGAAGTTTTCGGATTACCCAGGGTTTCCTGTAACTATGAAACAGTTCAAAAAACGCAAATTCGTGTTCTAAGAAGGCTGAGACACCCTTTGCATCAAGAAAATTGACTGTGTGGGCCATTTTAAATGCTGATTACGACAGCTTTGACAGAAAAGCCTCATCATTAAAGGCACAGTCCAACCTGATGGACGAAATCTGGGATTTAGACATGATTGTGAGGTAGGCCCAGTCATATAACACCTGCCAAAAGCGAGCTTTCGATTCCTCCGAATAAGCTACATTTAAGAAGAAGCCATCCTGGCGCTCCCACAGAAGGAGGACTTTTTACCCCACCCCCTTACACGGCATTTCGAGCTCAAAGGTGGCAAGATGAACAATTTTTTCACATCAAAAGCCCTGTTTTTCCTTCATTCTCGGCTTCTTTCTTCATTCAGGCTTGCCCCCGTCGATCTGTCGCGCATTAGGCCGTGATCATACTTCCAGGGACGAGCGACCCAGTGTTTAACATCCATATCAACCGAAACTGATGTGCACTGTCGCCGTCGCTGGCCACGGAGAGTATGATTCCGCCTTTACTGGAAATATACGCCTCGGAAAACTGGTCCATCATGCTTTTGCCACTCAAATTTTAGGCATTTTTGAGGTTTCATAGCTCCGTTCGGAGTGGGTTCTAAGCGATTCTGGAGAAACCGCTCAATGCGATCAGCGCGAAATTCTCTCCAAACCATGTGATTGTCCGAGTTTTCAATTGTAGCATCAGAGAGGACATAACTATGTGAGCTTTAGAAGGAGATGAATATGAAAATTTCAAAATTTCCTTCATTGGTACACAAAAATAAGACTCAATTTTTTTTTCGGCAGAGTTTATCTATGGGAATAATCACAAAACTAAAAATTTCAACAAATTATCCCTACACCTGGCTACATCGAATGGAACACATTTTGATTTTTTTTCAAAGCACAACTACCGTGATTTGTGAGCACAGAATTCACTGAAAAACTTAGATACTGCTCATATGTGCAAATGTAATAAATGCCATGTGAGACTACATATGAATTGCATAGAAACAGAAACCATGAAGCTTAGTTGCATTGTAAATGATCGACGAAAAATCCAGACTCTCTAAAAGACTCATTAACAGGTTTGCCCTCTTACTGAAGGCAAACAATAGGAAACAGATATCTAGCTGAGACACTGGATTTGTGGCCCGACGAAGTGAAAGGGATTGAGGGCGGTGCGACATGGTAATCTCCGGTTCAGCCTCCAGGAATGACCGGAAAAGGTGAGATGAATGTGCAGATAAACGTCGGCAAATAGACGAATATCTCATAGAAAATGTCGCCCTAATGTGACGAATCGCGCGTTTTCTCCACACGCTTTTTACAGATTTTCATCAGGTGTGTTGATGTTTCTGGATGACTTCGATCTCTGTGGTAGATATCCGCTTCGCGAGTTTGACGAAGCGGAATTAGTACATATGGCTTGAATTTGTTTAAATAGATTGATTTGAGGTCATATAGGTTCAAGTGTTCAGAAACTTCGAAATTTCTCGTAGATAAAATGGTCGTAAAAAAAGCTTGCAGACATGATATGGAAAAATGTTAATATCTGCCCCTTCAAGTTCAAATGGTTCGTTAGTGCAACGAGAGAATACTTGGGCCTTAAAATTGTCCCTCTTCAAACACAACAATGCATTTTGACGATTAGAATGCTTCTCTCAAGGATCTATTCGGGAAACAATTGAAGCAGTTGGTAGTCACAGTTGTGAGCAAGAATATTATAAAAGTATTGGCATACATATTGTAGAAATCAAGTTTATAGCGTAGCTGAAGGGCAATTACCCCTGTAAAAAATTTTCTCATTTCTCTCGACGCATTCGCGACCGCAATTGATTTGGGTTGACATTCTAAGAGCGATTCGGCTTTTAAAACTCAAAAACCGGCACAGAAGAGTGTTCATGATAATCTTTGATTTTGAAGTTTTTCGTTATATCGACGACTTGATCCCCGGGTAGAACTGAAATGACAACGAGAATGAGAAATATACCCGCCAGAAGAACACGAAATGTGGTATTCCTGCTGCTTCCCCGTAGTTTTGTTGATAAGTCGATTAAAATCAGGGTTCGCGATAAAAACGATCTTAGAGCTCTCTTCATGACAATGTATATTTGGTCATAAGAAATGTAAAAATAATCGAAAAAAAAACGGAACTTTATTGAAAACGAAACGCACAAAAACAAGGTAGAATGGCTAATTACAGGGGCTCCCATGCCCCTCAAATAACGAGATTTTCATGAATACTCATTTACCGGTCTTTTATTCTCCCCTTAAAGGTATCGTTCGCGATGAAATTAATTTCTGAGTTTTCACTACATTTAGGAACCTTTAGTACCGTACACAACAGCCACATTCAAAAAACAGCTAAAAAGTTACTGAAAACTGCTTTTCCGAACCCCTGTTTCTTCGTTTTCAGACCCCATTCAACCAATCGACGCATGAGAGTGGAAGAGTTGATCGTTACGAATCGCTGTGTTGACCCGTGATCTCCCGATCAGATCCCGTTCATCTTTCTTTAAGCTGATTTTCAAGGGAGAAAAGGTTGCCCGATATGTGCAGAAAAGGCATTCATGACGTAATCATATGATATATTTCATCAACTTCCACGCATCTTTACTATATCACTTTTTAAACAATTCCTTTCGTTTCCCATTAGGTGAACGGACGTAACAGATGATCGACCCAAAGGCCAACCCCCAAACCCAGAAAGACGTTTTCAACTGGAGATAACTCCATTTTGGTTGGAATTTAAGACTACAGACTTCGTAAATGACCTTATAAAGGCCCACTTGAACGATTTAACACAAAACAGGAATTCGGTTCTCAGCGCGCACGATGCCTTTAAAGGCACAGTCCAAGCTCAAGGGCGAAATCTGAGATCTCCACATAATTGTCAAGTATGACCACCCCATATTACACCTGCCATGTGCGTGCTCTCGATTCCTCCGAATAAGCGAGATATAGGAGGAAGCCACCCTGGGGCGCCCCCATCGGGAAGCCACTTTGGCATGCACCTTTTACGATCCTTCGAGCTCAGCAGTGGCGAAGTGAGCGATGGCTTCCGATTGATAGCCCCGTTCTTCCCTCCTCCCTCTCTATTCAAGTCGTATCGCCTAGATCGGTTGCAAATGACGGAAGTTACAAGCCTTGGACAACTCGTCCACGATGCTTCCGCAGCTCAATTTTTGAGGGACCATAACTCCGTTCCCAGGAGGTCTTGAACAATTCCAGGGCATTACTGGAGTCAGCGTGGAACCGTTTTCAAGATAGGCAGGAAAGCAGAAAAACGATTCTGAGGTTGGACTGTGCCTTTGAAGTAGCCAATAGTCTCCAGAAGTGCCCAGAAATCATTTGAGAAGTAAATAAAAAATGGCCAAACGGGCATTTTTAGAAATCTCGAAAATCGAGGGAGGGCGGATCCCAAGCAATAACTTGTTTTTGAGCGGCTTTTTCAACTTTTTCAGTTATTGTCACTATTGTGATGGCCAGATCTACCTTCTCACGAGGATAGCACTACATCCATTTTTTTCGCAAACCCTGCCTTTGGCTGTACGCCGTTTGAACGAGAGCGCGCAAAGTGGCATGGGGTGGTAGTAAACCTCTTGAAAATGCCACTTAACATGAATGTCGAAGTGGCACTTGAGTGCAACTTCAGTTTTCAGAGGGTGAGATAATGGACAGAAGATGGTGAGCTGAGTTTCGCTCCCCATTCAAAACCTAGCTAACGCACGAGATCGATCCACTCCTCGCTTCTTTCAGAACGGGGAGCAATGCCACTACGCTATTTCGTCGACTACCTGTTGTGCTATGTGAAATGCCATCTAACATCGGCATGGATCCTGAAGAGACTTTGCGTTTCCCACTGGAGGTTGGTGCAAACTCGGTGCACCTATGTTATAGCATGTGGCACTGAGTTTGCGCCAACCTTCACCAGTGACCGAAAAGTCTCTTCAGGACCCATTCCGACGTTATGTAGGCGATCATGAGGCCAGTTGCATTGCCGAGTGGAAGAAATCGACTGTGTGCACAGGTTTCGGGAGCTAGGTCTACCGTGATCAGCAGAATCGCCGTCGAGTGCACAAATTGATTGCATTTTATCGTCTTTCAGGAATCGAAGGTGAAATTAAAAAATAATAAAGCGTAGCGGGGTGTCAGGAATTACTGAGTGCTCGCTTGGAATGATGAGTAGCATTAAATGAATTGGTTTTGATCGCCATGGAGCAGTGACGTTGTTCCGAAAAAAAACTTTCAGGCATAGCATTATCAGCACCACTACTAATTTTACCATTACTACTAACATTTTATTGTTAATGCTACTCCTATAATAATATCAATAATAATAATAATAATAATAATAATAATAGTAATAATAATAATAATAATAATAATAATAATAATAATAATAATAACAATAATAATACTAATAATAATACCAATACTAATAATAACAATAATAATAATAATAATAATAATAATAATAATAATAATAATTATTATTATTATTATTATAATAATAGTATTATTAATAATAATAATAATAATAATAATAGTATTAATAATAATAATAATAATAATAATAATAATAATAATAATAATAATAATAATAATAATAATAATAGTAATAGTAATAATAATAACAATAATTATGATAATAATACATTATTATATTGATAACAGTAACAAAAATCAGTGAGCACATTATTTTTATCATTATTAGTATGATTAATAGTATTATTATAGTCGATATTATTCTTATTTTTGCTAGCATTGTCGATATTGTTATTACTATTACTACTCATGTCAGAATAATCATTTTATTAATATCGGATTTATTATTATTATTCTTCTTTAGATAGTTTTTATTAGGTAGCCAGTCGTCATATGCTTATGGCCACCACTAATGTTTGCGCTTTATAAAAACCTTTGAGAAGCAGTCCCTTCTCAGGCGTTCAAGGGATAGAAGCTCTCTACACGCACAGAAAAGGAAGAGTTGCCCGGTTTATGCGGTTTGACACGTGACGCTACTTAATCCAAGCAGAGTGGTCCCGAGTGGAATTAAAGCAGCAGAAGACAAGACAACTCCTCCCTCAGTGTGTAGAGAGCCCCTTTACCGGCGTTCAACATTTCGATTACACCGATTATTCACAAAACTTCACCGGTAGAGTAAACGCGGAACAGTTCGTCCGATCGATAATAGCTGCTTCTCTGCGGGGCCACTTGTGCAGTGCACATTCTCTATAGAGTTACGCATAGTCGGGCGGAAAAAATAACGCCAAAATGTTGGGTAATGTATGACAGGCGCGAGGCAGTGTAGTTGCCCTCTACCAGTCACTGTGGCGGCGCGGCATTGTCGCCTGACTATGCATGGACCTTAGGTCTTTAGCCCAAAGCACAGACCCGCAAAAAGGTTGCCGCCAACACTGCTTGAGAGTCTCACTCTTGCGAGAAATGCTCGCACCCGCAAAATCAGAATTTGTCTGTTCCTTAACCACTACTTACCTCAGGCTGGCCGCCGCGCTGCCCCTTATTTAATGATGCCTACCTCAGCTGTCAAAAAAATTCGTTAGAATTATTGCTCTGATAGCCTCACTATATTCAAGCGACAGCTACAATGAGAGAAATTTTTTGAGGACAGAGGGAATTTAGAATTGAAACCAATTTATTTTTAGTCAAAGATAACATTCAACATTAACAGAGGTGTTCTTCAAAGACATGGTGCTGCTGATCCCCCATTCATCGTCGTGGCTTCGCAGACCTGTAAACATGCTCCTCTCACATGACCAGTATGCTGTTTAGCGAAATATGAATCTTTATCTTTTAGGTGCTATTCATACTCCTCAATGTCAGCCCGTGACGCGCGAGCGTGGCGTTGGAGTATGAGTACCCTGACGTCAAGCCAGCACGTGGCGCCCGTACCGCCATGGCGGCGACGGCCCTTAACGACTTTTTCATCATTAGTAGTCCATCATCAATTTCATTCTGTTTCATGATAATTGATTCCAGTATTACACTTTGCTGCCATGATGGCGAACGCGTGTACAAAATTTGCTTGTTTGGATAGGTTGAGGCCCACTTTATTCGGCTCCGCCATAGCGTCGCCGCCGGAGCATTCGGTCTCCGCAAATAGCGTGATGCGCGCAGAAAGTATTCATGCTTCAGCGCCACGCCCGCGCATCACGCGCTGGCGTTGAGGAGTACGAATAGTTCTTCGACCACTAATTCATTTTGAATCCTGTGCTCCTGAAGCTTTCGAGCGAGCGCGAATTTTGTGGCGCGATTCACCAAATTCACGTGATGTGACATTCATCATTTGAGAATTCGAGAAAATTTATCCGAAAAATATGTTTTTTTTTTCGAAAATTCGAAAAGATTATTTGAAAAAATATATTTTCAAATTGGTTTTGGAATATAGTCGAAAATTTGGAATTCGAAAAATCAGTTTTTCGAATATATTTGAGAGTACGAAATTCGAAAAATACCATTTTCGAGTTTATTCGAAAATTTTGATATTCGAATATTTTCAAAAATTTGAAATTAAAAAAAAGGATTTTCGCATTTATCCGAAAAATTGGGGTTTTTAACAGTTTTTCCAAAGTATAGTATCAACAATAACGGTTCACGATATTCAGTTCTGCTGTAGTCAACCAAAGTACCGCATAAATAGCTCAAAAAAAAGACGCGATAAAAAAGAAAACACGCGAATGGGGAGAGCAAAGTATAAGGCTAACCTTTCCACTGTGAAGGGAACGCCTGGTGCATATTGACGATGTTCGCTATATTTACAATACCGAGTGCTGAAAAAGAGGGTGTCATTGTGTGTTAGGGAACAAAACGGCAAAAAAAGTAGGAAATATCGAATGAGTAAGAGTTTACTCATGAAGGCCTAAACAAGAAAGAACAATCAGTGCAATGAGGAATCAAATACTCCAAGGGAGAAGAATTTGATGAAGGAAATAATGCCAAAGACGAGAGATATATTGACCAAGAGGAAAACGGGTGTCCATGGCTGGCGCGTGAACTTTGCTCCAATCATCAGCCACTGTCTCTGAGGGCGACCAAAATCTACTCGGGAGTAGATTTTCGGAGATGGCAACCTCGCCGTCTCTCCCTCCTCTACGACACACTATTTCTCCGTCCTCTCGCACAGAGAACGAGATGACGCTCTTGTGCCCCTCATATGAACGAGAAGACCACTCCGGAAATGGCTGCGAAATGTCCTCATGAGGTCGACGTAATTTCGAGCTCTCGTGTAATTTTTCGATTTTCGAGCTTCTGGCACCCTAATTAACAATTCTACGAAATTGTGTCAAAAACTTTAGGTGCCACTTAAGTGGCACCTTAAGCTCATCCCTACGTCCCGCTCTCGCCTGGTTTACTACCACCCATGGTATCCTCCATTCCAGAGCCTGAAGTTACTCCTTTTCTCTGCGGGCTGGGGCGAAGCGAGGAGAAAGATAGCGAGAAAGTGTGGGAAGAATGAGACTCAGCACACGCGCGCAGACGCACGCGATAATCAGAACTAAATTTTACTCTGAATTGGATGATAAATCATTGCCTGCAAGGAGCGCGCATTTCGGCTAAGACTCGCGTTATTTGGGAGCGCTGAAAAACTCGCGTCAAGATCAGCGAGATCCTCTGCGGTAGTTCGCACCAAGATGTGCTCAAACGTTACGATGGCGTATCGCGCAGTCAAGTGCGCGCACAGTTCAAATTGGTACGCTCACAATTTAAACGTTGCATGCCAGCTCAGGTTACGCCTACTCCTCGTACGCCCGCTTTTGCCTTCTCTAACTCTAGCTAGCCATATCAGATTTTTTCACTTATCGTAACGTAAGACAGTTCAACCAAATCAAGTTCGAAAATGCGGGCGCTCTGAGTATGTCCTTGAATATTTGCGCCCTCCTCCAAACTAGGGGTTCTTGGCCATTCCCACCATCAACGACGTTTGTGGGTGGTACAATAAGCAAACCACACACACATCGACGACGGTGGGAACGGCCCAGCACTCCTGTTTTGAGGAGAACGGCGAAACGGGAGCGGGCAGATACAGGGGCTGGGCCAACTTCTCACTCTTGTAGCGGCATTTTGGGTCGTTTTTGACGCTTCAAAATGCGTAGGCGTTGAATTCTGAGTCATACCATCTATTTCCGTAGTTATCTCAATCACGTTTACGAGCGTTTATGCTGCCTTTAACTGATTTACGAGTCACAGAGTTCAATTGTGAAGTCTAGGGTGAAATGAATATCTCCTCAAAGCAACACTCAAGACATATGAATCAGGGTACGGCGCCAGGTGTGGATACCCACAGAAGGGTCTGAGCTCGGCCAAGACCCCATGTAGACTTCAAATTTTAATTTTTTTTAAATTATTCTTTTTCTTTAGATTTTATACCAGAAAACAGATTAAATAACGTTGCTGGGAGGGTCTGAGAGAATTGCCGAAAATTAACCAGTGACGCTTCCGCATGGGGGAGCACCAGAGAAAATCGTCCAAAACTCGCTCCAGGAGGGGGGGGGGTCTGTGTAAAATTGGCCATGTCCACACCTCGTGAAGCACTCTGATACGAATCCTCCATGTAAAGTGTCCAAAGCAGTTTCACTGGTAGATGCTAAATGTTTTCTGCAAATGATTTCTATGAGTCACGAGAGTCGATATTTTACTTGAGCGGGGTCGATTCACCCTATATACTCACTTCCACCGTCAAAGGTGGAGGCTGAACACCGCTACAGTATCCTGGTTCACACTTTTATCAGGTGTGATCTCACCGGAAGTCGACAATTTTGATAACTAGGAGTCACGAGAGTATGATATTTGAGTCCAGCGTGGCCGATTCACCGCGAATACAAAGCTTCACCATCTCAGATGAACTTCAAAGACCGCTGCATAGATAGCGGGAGACGATGAAAAAACGTCAGTCCACAAGAATAAATCAGGGTTTCAAAACTGCAGTAACTTAAGTTCTGAATCAGAGACTCGGAAGAATCCTAGCTTAAAACTACGCTCTGAACCCTACCATTTAAGACCACCCGCATTCCTGGAGCAGGCCGTTGAAGAAAGTTTTCCTTGTGTGTATTCTGCGACATTTTTCGCGTTTTCTCAGCGCTTAGATGTGGGCCCAGCTGTGGGCCCTCAGTCTAAAGAAGAACCCACACCTAGCAAATTTTCTTCAAAGGCTTTTTCCAGGGGTGCTGAAGATTAGAGTACTAAGTCTAGTTTTCTAAATCCAAGATTTTTTCGCATAACTCATTTGATTCTTATTTTGTAACCTGTTGAATATCTACTTTTTTAAAGATGTACTTTCTTCTTCGACGTTTACGCCCGCAGTGTAGCGCTCTTCAGCGTCCATCTCAGACGGTTGAAATTTGAATTCGGGGTAAATCGGCTACGCTGAACTCAAATATCCTACTGCCATGACTCCTAGTTTTCAAAATTTTCGACTTGGGCCACAGCTGAGAAAGGTGTGAGTCCTTACACTGTAGTAGTGTTCAGCATCCATATTAGACGCTAAAAGTGTATACATAGAGCAAATCGACCCCGCTCTACTGGAATATGTTACCCTCGTAATCCGTACTTTGCAAAAAAGTGGACTTCTGACGGGACCACACATGCAGCAATGTGTGGGCCCATACAGTGTAGCGCCCTGCAACGTCCATCTCAGACGGTCAAAGTTGGTATACGGGGTAAATTGACTAGGCTCGACTCAAATATCCTATTCTCGTGATTCGTAAAAGAATATGGACTCCCGGCGGGATATAACCTTCCCTTCAAACATCCGCATTTTATTACACAGCACAAGGTGTTACCAGTTACATATACTTTTGCACTTTCAAATCCTCTCTACATATAATCAAAAAGCGCTGTTCCGTGCTCTCGTCCTCTCAAATACCCGATTTAGTGAAGCATTGGCTTCGAGTTTTCAATTCTGGGTTTTTTCAACCATTGCACAATTTTATACTTACCTTCTTTTCACGACAAGAGAAGTTTTACTGCAATGAAACGTTAGAAGTAAACCTGCTGGATAAACACCATGGACACATCAGCTCTTGGTGGGGGTGGGAGAAAACTGTCAAAAATTGACCTACAAACGTCCGGGAGGGTCTAAGCAAAATTGGCATTGGAGAGGGGGTCTGAGCGAAACTGGCCGGCCCACACCTCGTGCAGTACCTATTCCCGCGTCTTGAAGAAAGAAATAAATAATCAAACAAATGAACTGCGTATGGTTCTCGCACCCATTATGCCCCTTTTCAAAAGACGTCCACTAGGTTTTCTCAGCGCCCGAGTCCCTCCTGACCATTTTTTACGAGAAACTTCCAAAATTTCAGAGGATATCTTGAAAGCTTTCGTAGGATACCTGTGATGTGCTGCAGCAAAAAAAAATTAGTGGTGATTGTCGGATAATCTCGTAAATTATCACCTTTAACAGAGGCTAGAGGCAACTCACTGGTAAAAAACCGTACTTTAGTAGAAGAAGCAAATTTACCAGAGATGAGTAGTAAATCTCTGGTAAAATTGCTGTGCTTTTCGAACCTGAGAATCCAAAGTATCGCTCGTGATCGTGTTGCATGTCGATTCTCTTTTGAAATATGCTAGCGCAGCGATCAGGGATGGGCAAGAGCACTTTTAAAGTTCGATCGCTGTGCGATGCGATCGCATGAGGATCATCAGAATCAATCGTGATCGCTCCGCACGTCGATTCTCATTCAAAACCTGCTATCCGCGATGGAACTGTAAAACAGATACCAGAAAAGGTTGAAAACGACTAACAATAAGATTGCACTCCAAGTGGTCTGTCTGATACCTCTATGGGACTGCAATGCGTATATTATCTCGCTATTTTTTGAGCGGAGCGGTCGTTTCTCTATTTTTAGCAATGTGTTTTCTTGAAAAGGACCGCTCCGTTTCTATAATAACTACAATACCGCCGCTATCCCAAAAAAATGGGCGAAATGATCAAAGTGGGCAACTAAAGCGTCTTTCGGCCACAACTCGCATCAAAGTGCTCAGTTTTCAATTTCGAAAACGCCAAAATGTACAGCATGTCGTGATCTAGTCAATCATGCAAGAATATTTTGCGAAATTTGCGAGCAACTTTAATTTTTAGGCGAAATACATTTCCATTTTGACCATGCTAGAGATCGCGTACGGTTGTTTTTGACCGAATGATCTCGGTATCTTGCGATAACATTATCAATTTCATAACTAACTTCATTTTAAAAAAGCGTTTTCATAAGCGAATCCCAATTTTGTCTCATTCAGTTAGATAGATTGTGGCACGGTGAATATTTTGGTCCTTTCGGAATCGAAAACGGAGCACTTTGAGGCGAGTTCTGGTCGAAAGACGCTTTAGTTGCCCACTGTGTCCATTTCGCCCATTTTTTCCCTTGGATAGCGGCGGTATTGTATATCATATCAATCTTACGATATGTACGACCGAGGTAAATACTTCGTAAACATTTGGTCCCGAAAGTTTAGATTGACCAGTTGTGCTTACTATGTCAATCCACGCTAATCCCAGAAAGCTTTATGATTATTGTTAATAGCACTGTTCAAGATAAACTTCGCTCTCGAGTTTTAGTGTGAAACACTACGCTGGCAGATGCTGGAGGGGATAGGGTCGAAGAAGGCAGTGAAAACGGACCAGAAATCGATAAAAGCGGCTTTGAAAGTTAACCCAGTACGCCTGCTTACATACCCCGCTCCGCCCCATTAAGACGAGCTTGTGGCGCCGGGAACGTTTTCGATGGCGAATCGCCAAGGAACTCCGCCACGTCCAGCAAGATCGAATCGTGCCCATTTAGCGCCCGCTTGCGGAAACCAGCAGGGCGCGTAAGGTCGTCCGCGCCTTGAACCTGTACTTACGTTAGAAACCGCTATTTTAGCTTATTCTGAGCGCTTTTCTTCGCTGTTTCTTCACTATTCGATAGCACACGACCGAACCACCCAATTTTTGAGTTCAACTCAAATATGATATTCTCTGTGAACACTACATTTAAAGCGGGTTGCCGAGAGACGACAAAGGTTGTAGTAGAGCCTACTGTGATTATCTGGGCTAAATTCCGGTCCGCAATTGCGTCATGACACGCTTTGCGGCCGCACGCTCTCGAGTCAGTCGGGTTTCCAGCGCCAAAGCAGACTCGATGTGGCTTTTTTATACCATTTTCTTCATTTTTCCTTAGTTTCCAGTTCCCGAAACCCAAATAGAGTCAGCAGATCGGCGGCTGCGCCGCTGGAAGCTCTTCTGACTCGGGAGCGTGCGGCCGCAAAGCGTGTGCAGACGCAATTGCGGACCGGAATTTGGCCCAGATAAGCACAGTACATAGAATAGCTCAATGCATTGATCGCATCAAAGTTTAGATATTTCCTTCGTGACGAAGAATTAGGTTCTCGAAAGGCCACACTCAGCGTTGCGTCTTAGGCCCCGTTTATAGTCTCACAGCGAGCGGGAATACAAAGTGCGACTTTATAACAGTGGTCACGCGGCGACGCGCGATCAATGTGACAGTAGTGTTGTGGTAGCAGTGCTGCATAAAAATCAAAAAATGACCTATGGGGCGAGTGAACAGATTGAACGATTGTGAGAATGAGGGTGAGAAAACTATGGGAAGAAGAGGGGTGTGAGGAACTAGTGGAAGTCTGCGGAACACGAAAAGGAAACTAGTCGACTGAGCCATGCTGGGAAAGTGGTCATGAATTAGTGTGGTTAGAAAAACGACGACCGCCGAGCAGTTAACCCATATGAGATCGTCCCTTTTATGATCACTCGATGCCCTTTTACCGACACTGGCACGGGAGGTCGCACTTTACTGATTAGTGAACTGGGCAACCTCTGCCGACCACCTTCTCACTTTTCCAACTTTGCGACGAAGTGTAATACAACTCTGGCTGGACAGCATGTAATTACGAATGAGCAATAGCAGGGTGCTTCACATCAAAGTTTTTATACAGAAAAGAGGACCTGATTTCCCGCTTTCATGGGACACATGGAACATAAAATGCAGGGTTGACAGTATGGAATTAGAGTGAGGTTTTTATGGCTTTTGAAAACAAGCTGTTGCATTCTGAGTAGCCAGCTGCACGTCAATTGAGCGGTAAGTATCCTTCAGAAAGCGACGCTACGCAGATCTGCGTTTTTCTCGTTTTTTTATGCATGGGTCACTGGAAGAGTATGAATTTACATTTGATTGTGCAAAACCATTCGTGCAACACAGCATTTCGAAAAAATTATCTTGAATGGTTGGCAGAGAGAAGACCTACGCCTCGCGACCGCGCGCATAAAGCATTCTTCACAATGCTACATTCGCGCTGGAAGCTGACCAGCGTAGCAGTAAATAGCAGGCGGTACAGTCGCTGGCTCTCGATAAAACTCCAAGTGCAAGGTTCCTTACACATCCTCTGTGTGAAATCGAAATTTCCGTGATTTATTGGGCAAATGTGTGCGGGACTCTGCTCCTTCCGTCTCCCCTCCGCTCTCTCGCTGCGCACACGCACGCAGAGGAGCCATGGTACTTCGTTCTGACACAAACTTTACGCTCCAACGTTTGCATACAGTGGAAACAACATAGCAAGTAACGTCGGCATGGATCCTAGTGATACTGTGCGCTCCCCATCGAAGGTTGGCGCAAACCCGGTGCACCTACAGTACCGCGCATGTTTTTTTTTGCAAATACGGCGTTTTGCGGCGTTTTTTGTGCTCACAAAGGTCCTAGTTATATACCAGCGTTTCGCCGCCGCTGGCTTCCGCGGCATGTCTGCTATTGGTCAATCTCAAAATCTGACCAATCGCAGACGTCCCGCAAAAACAAGCGGTACCGATTCGCTGATGTATAACTAGGGCCAAAGCGCCGCATTGCCATAACTCACTTGAAATTTGGCGAAATTAGATTTTCAGGGAGTTTTCGTGTTCCTCTCAGTCAGGCAAATGCAGCGATATGTGTAGAAAGTCTTTTGGACTCTGGTATTTTGTTGAAAAAGGCTTTTTTTCTGAAATTCACATTGACTGCAGGTCAAAACATGACAGATGTCTGCAAACACGACCGTCTGATCAGTTCATAATGAGATATTTTGTAGTGCAATTATGCAATTTTCTATGAACTTCTGGAGTTGAATCTACCATTTTGTGACACTTTCGTGTAGCACTCAAGGAGTCAGAAATGACTTCCAATTTGAAATCGGACTACTTTGAAGCTAGTTATGGCGATGCGGCGCTTTGTGAGCGCGAAAAATGCCGCAAAACGCTTTTTTTTTACAAAAACATTGCCCGGCATTGTATGTTATAGCATTTGGCACCGAGTTTGCGCCAATCTTCAATACTGAACGCAAAGCATTACTAGGATCCATGTCGATGTAAGCTGCGTTTTTTTCTAGAAGGCTCTCTGAGAGCGCAGAATAATGACTAATTTCCTTTACGTCTCTGGCAAAAATATATCCTTTATCCCTCATTTCGAGCTGGGCGAAATAAGGGTTTGAAGCAGGGTTCGGCGCGGGGTGTGGATATCCACACCGGGGGGTCTGAGCTGCGCAGTGGTGGAGGAAGGGGGGGTCTTAGCTCCACCGGGGGCCGAATGCAACAACAGGCCGGTTTGGGGCAGGGGCAGGGCGGCCCGCGCCTTTGAAAATGTCCGTAAATCACAAAATCAATCGTGCCCCTGCTGCCCCAGCTGGGAGGCTGAGGCAGCTAGAGCAGCGAAAAACACTGCTGGTGCACGATTGATTAGATGATCTACTGCCCTCGCACTGCGATCTTCAATGATGCCGACTGTCCTGCCCTTGCCCCAACCTGACGATTTGTTGCATCCGGCCCCTGGAGACCACATAAACCATTCTGACCGTGGGTAGTAGGTACACTGTCTAGAAATTTTTTTGCGGATGATTCGGTAATACCGTCCAATAAACATGAAACCTTGTAGTAATTAAATTAACGTAAATGTTGAAATTATAGTAAAGGTTCTCCTGCGATTGAATATAAGGCACCTAGGTTCTGAGCGTGTATCCTGGATAGATGTGTACTGAATTGCAAATAAGAACAGATTGGAAGCTACGGAATGGGGCGGAAGAAAAGAGAGGACGCGATGAATAAAGTTATGAGCAAAGGCGAAGGCGACGAGATGTACTAAAGAAATAAATATGTTTTCAGAGAAGAACAGGTCACTTTAAATGTATGGAAAACACGCTTTAATAAGTGGTTGGATACGAAAATAGGTGCTTCAACATTATCCAGACCAGACATGGCAAAAACACTCGCTAGTTGAAAAGAGCGTCATCTAATCTGTTTACGTTTCGAATTTCATTCTCTGAAACCCACTCATACACCAAACACACGACAAGGGTTCGATCCCGCAAAAGGCTTAATTTTTGCAAGACGTTAGACCTCACATTTTTTTGCAAAGTAAGGGTCACGAAAATAAGATATTCGAGTCGAGAGTGGTAGATTTACCCTATATACAAATTTTCAGTTTCTAACAATAAGATGGACGCTGAAAGGCACTTCCTTGTGTGGCCCACAACTTACGCAGGTGCGATCGCGCTGGAAGTCTTCATTTTTGCAAGGTATGAGTCGGTAGAATACGATGATCGAGTCCAGCGTGGTCGATTTATCCCATATACTCACTTTCACCGTCCAACATAGATGCTGAACACCGCTACAGTATAAGACCTCACACTTTTCTTAGGTGTGGTCCCACTGAAAAGGGGCATTTTTGAAATATAGTTGTGACGAGAGTAGGATATTTGAGTCCAGTGTGGTCGATTTACCCTGTGTGCAATCTTTTACCGCCTCAGCGTAATGCCGAAGAACGCTACATAGGAAGCGGAACAAGGTAAAAAAACGTAAAAAAAACGTCAAAGTCCACAAACCTAGGATAGGGTTTTAAAACACCTGTAACTTAACTTCCAAAAGAGTTACCCCGGCTTTGAGCAAAATTGACAAACTAGGTTTGTAGCCCTACCGAATGAAACCGAAAACTCGCTCCCAGAGGACGCCTTACAAAAAAAATTTGCTAGGTGTGGACATTTTATGTTTTGAGCATAAATGTCCACACCTAAAAGCACTGGCTAGGTGTGGATATTTGTCCACACATAGTAAAATTTTTTGTGAAGCGTCCTCTGGGATCGGTTAAGGACTCATTTGGTAGGGTTACAATCCTAGTTTCTTAATTTTGCTCAAACCCGAGATAGCTTATTTGCAACTTAAGTTCAGCTGTTTTAAAACCCTATTTTAGGTTTGCTGGTTTTGCTGTAATTTTTTCACATTCTCCTGCAATATATGCAGCGGTCTTCAGCGCTATAGTACTGAGACGGCAAAAGATTGTATACAGGGTGAATCGACCACGCTGGATTCAAATTTCTTACTCTCATGACACCTAAATTTCAAAAATGCCCCTTTTCAGCGGGACCACGCCTGAGAAAAGTGTGAGGTCTTATACTGTAGCGGTGTTCAGCATCTATGTTGGACGGTGAAAGTGAGTATATGGGATAGATCGATCACGCTGGACTCGATCATCGTATTCTACCGACTCATACCTCGCAAAAATGTAGACTTCCAGCGCGATCGCACCTGCGACAGTTGTGGGCCACACAGTGAAGTGCCTTTCAGCGTCCATCTTAGAGACTGAAAATTTGTATATAGGGTAAATCTACCACTCTCGACTTGAATATCTTATTTTCGTGACACTTACCTTGCAAAAAAATGTGAGGTCTAACGTCTTGCGAAAATTAAGCACTTCGCGGGATTGAACCCGTGCCGTGTGTTTGGTGTACGAGTGGGTTTCGGAGAATGAAATTGGAAACGTAACCAGATTAGATGACGCTCTTTCGAACCAGAAGTCTATACATCTGAAGTAACATGTTCTTCTTGGACTTGCGAAATGAATTCACGGACTCATATTAATTCAAAAACACATTTATTTCTTCGAGACATCCCGTATTCTTGAACTTAGCCAACCCCTTCATCTTCTCCACGCTTCTTTTCCACCACATATTTACCTTAGCTTCCTACCCGAAATCATTCACAATTTCCGGAAACACGTTCAAACCTATGTGTCTTACATTCAACATTAGGAGAGCCTTCACTATAATCAAAACCCTTACTTTAGCTAAGATTTTCAAAAACGCAGGCAACTTCATGTAGTCCGTCAAGAAAAACCTCGTCCGTGGTCTTTTTCAATGTCAATGTCTTGTTTTTTTTGAAATGGTTGTTTTTCTTCAAACTATACGTCTTTTAGAATTAGTTGCTCCTTTTGTTTTAATTTTACTACAAAAACAGACAATTAACACTCCTGGGAGGAGGTCCGAGAAAATCGCCAAAAATTTGACCTATTAACGCTTCTGGGAGGGGGTCTGAGAAAATCGCCAAAAGTTTGCTTTTAGAGGGGGGGGGTCTGAGAAAGTTTAGCCTTGTCCACACCTCGTGCCGAACCCTGGTTTGAAGACAGCGCTCACAATGAAAAAAAATCCAGTTTTCGTCTGCAGGAAAGTAAGTATAAGATCTTTCGGAGTAAATTTGAAAAATACTTTGATGTTAGTTGTTTTTTCATTCGAGTGTTTCCTTTTGAACAGTAACAGAATGATGAAATCCGAATAAGTGAGAGTGTCAGTTTTTGTAACTGGGTTTTAGATATGAACGGAGAAGAATCATTTTGGATATAGTTGTTTCGCCCCTGTCATCAGACAGTTACTGAAGAAAAAAAAACAGGCAGAGGGTATGTGAAAACCGTGTGAATCCTCCGTCCCACCGGTCCGGTTCGGTGGCACCGGATCGTCCCGCCCCAAAAATAGATGAGTTGTCCATACAGAGTGATAGTAATCCTTGTGCTGAATACCGTATTTCCTCTAATAGAAGTACATCTCTATTTGAAGTACACCTCTAATAGAAGTACTCCGAAAAGTAAAGGCTGAGTATTACAAGTACATCCTCTATTTGTAGTACATCTTTTTTAAAAGTACACCTCTTTTCGGAATGGACCTCCGGTACTCGTTTAAATGTTTGGCAATCCGAATGTAGCATTTGAGAGGGACGAAATGCTTTTCTCGTCTCTCTCGAATGCTACATGTTTGCACGGGTTTTGTGAGGTCAATTTTGTGAGGTTTAAATATTCACAAAAAAAATCTATCGGCCACCCCTTTCTCGGTCAATTTTTGCTTGTATGGGATAACGTCCGATGAAACTTCAACGAACTTCGAATGATCAAGAAAAATTACAGAAATGAAATTTGATATGCTGTTATTCACGGCGAATGCACGGAGTTCATTTAGGTAATTTAAAAGAATTTTGATGACTTGTTTTGGCCCAGGACGATAACTTTAACGGTCCTTGAGAGGTCAAGATTCCCCAGCATTATGAAGATTGGATCATTCATGCAGAGGCATCGTTTATACGACGAAGAAATCAGGAACCACCAATGGTAGACTCCACCTACAGTAGATTGTGGACGCAAAGTGAGCGGTTGTCAGGTGGCACAAGAACTGCGTTTTTTAATCGCTCTGGTTGGCTGGAAAGCCGATCAGTTCCATTGCTTTTAAGCCTAACGAGTTGAATCCCATTGGTCTCTCTCTCTTCCTCTTAAAGGCAGTGATCGCGATGAAAAACGTTATCGTAAAAACTACAAAAATCAGCTTAGATCAAAAACAGCTCAAAAACTATGAAGGTAGCGCGGTGAAAAACAGGCTAGAATTAGAGTTATTAAGACCCTGAATTTCCAGTTCGTGCACACGTGCACAGAAAGATCACAGTCTCATGCCAAGCAGTCGAAAATCATCGACACTCAGAGGAAGAAATAAATGCAAATTTACCTAATAAAAACAGTTGAGCAATGAAAGCAAGCACTCCAGTCAATGTTTTTGACTGGATGTGTACATAAATCCGGAGGTTCATTGATTGAAATTCAATTTCAAGCCAGCTGATGTTCTTGATACTAGAGATCATCGATGCCGATGATGTGGGGTATGCTCGTCCACCATCAAAAGGCAAGAAAGTTCAGGCTTCAAATTTGGCTCAGAACAGCGTTTTTTTTTCGCGATTTTTTCTCATAGGTTCTACTACTCTATACCCAGAAAAGGTTTCAGAGAGGGAAAGAAGACGAGCACATTTGAGCGCGACCACTGCCTTTAAAGCACGTGACGAAAAAAGCGATACCGAACTCATGCAAGTTTAGGAAGAAATTAACTTGGGGAGGGGGTGAATAATATCTTTGAAAATATGATATCAGTGATTGTGGAAGCCTCAATTCGTTTGGGCCTAAGTGGTTAAGTTTTCGTTGTTGCGAACTGAAATTTCTATGCATGCAAATTTTCGGTGTTATACTGGAAATCTCTGCCAGAAATGCGAACAATTCACCAGTGGAAATTCAAAAAATTGCGCCGAATAATAGAAGTACACCTCTAATAGAAGTACACCAACAAAGAAGGGCTGAGAATTAGAAGTACAGCCTCTATTTGAAGTTCACCTCTAATAGAAGTACATATAAAACAGAAGCCTGAGTATTAGAAGTACATGTACTTCTAAAAGAGGAAATACGGTAGTTTCCATCTCGAAAGATCCCAACATTATTTCAAGTCATAGCCAACTAGAGAGATGAAACGGCTTGAAGTATAAACATCTCCCAATTTACAACTCTCAGCGATTTTCGCAAGTAACAGTAACGAAAGACATGACGGAATCGTAAAATTGGAACATGAGTCTTCATTTGAATAAGGTGATCTCTTCATGTTCGGTGGAGAAGCTGCAGAGTAACAGATTGCTTTGCATTGTTCAGCCCTGTTGTTTTCGAGGGAATAATTGCTTCGTTGTTGGCATAAAGAGACATCCACCCATAGCAAGTTGGTGACAGTTTTCGGCAAAACAGTGACGGCAAACGTCACTCAAATCAGGACGGTAGACCAGTTTAGCGGGAATGAACTAGCATGTCATCCAATTTCCCACGGGTTGTGATTAGCATACATACTCCTCGCCGACATTCCTTTAGCTAGGCAATGGGATGTGCGTTATCACGACTAATGACCTACGACCAACCGCCTTTTTTAAGGTTTCGTCCAATCAGTGCAACCACTACACTGATAAGTTTGAGAATAGGGGCAATGCCAATACTGTTGCGATTTGAAAGAAAAATCTAGCGCGTATCCCAAAATCCGTTAAAAATGAAAATTCATTAGTATCGGTCTCCATTGCAAGGACTACGACAGGATCAGTCAATATTGCGATGGTGGTACTTCAATTCATTATACTGTCCAACCGGGATGAAATTCATATCCGCAGTTGCAGACAACCGGATGATGATCTCGAGGTGACTGAGGACCCCGTCATAGTCGGCCGATCGGTTTTAGCAAGTCTGAGTCCGGATTCATCAAAGCATTTTCAATGGTATCTAAGCGTTATCGGCTAACCGCCATCGTTATCAGTGAGTCAGCAAGCCTGTGAATGACTGATAATGGTTGCGGTTAGCCGATAACGCTAACTTACCATGGAAAATGCTTTGATGAATCAGGCCTCTGATCGATAAGCATCTACATCTTGCGAATCGGGCGTAAAAATCCACCCGTTACGGCCGGGCTGAGCATGCCTCTGCCGTCTGTGGTAATCCCGGCCGATACGCATGTAATATGTACATTGCTCACTCATGTCGAAAAATGCTCCAGCCCGATATGACCGGACTGAGCTCTCCCGGTTTGTCTTGACCTAGCTGTGTCCGCGCCGGCCGATACGTACGCAATGCGTTGCCTAATGAAGTGGAAAATCCACCCGCTGCGGCCGGGCCGAGCCAGTCATAGTGCGCTCGAGTATGCCTGCATAATCGATTGGCATACAGCCGACACTACTAGGGACGGCGCAGGAAGGCGGAGAATCACAGGGATGGGAGAGGACGGCTCAGTCCGGCTTTTGGTGGACTATGAAGTGAAGGACCTGATTGGCAAACACGGCGAGTGGGGGGGACTGGGAGAAGCGAAAAGCCTTGATTAGAAAAGTTTCCGGCTACTAACCCTCCCTGTGTGTATGACGCATCTCTGTTCAAGGAATTCAGAGATGGGATACATATACTTTCTTCTGATAGATTCATTTTATTGCTACTCACGTGTAGTCGACAGGGGATTGCATTGCCGGTTGTAACGCTCTACTCTTGCATAGGTGGGGAAGTTACCAGCAGCGACGACGGAACTTCCCTTGGAACAACTGGAGAACTTTACCTGCACCGGAGGAGACGAATAGGACCTCCCGACTGCAGAGTTCTAGGAACGATTCTCAAAGCAGGTCTTCCCTTGTTCTCCCGACTGACGTCGCAACACAACACTCATTATTTAGCGAATGATCATAAATCAATTCGCTAAAACTCGCTGCTTTCGGCAGTTTTATTTTCTCAGAAAGCTGGACTAGGAGCTAAAATTATGACCTCTGACATCAGGGACAGTATGCATGAACGTTTGAGTTAGGGTTAGGCTAGCATATCAGTCGTTATCAAAAAGAAACACTCGTTGCGATCAACAAACTTCCAGTGAGCGGCCGGTTTTTGCTCCAACACTGGGGTTATAATGGTGAAAAATGATGTTAGCTAGCCTAACCCCGCATCATTTCGCGAAAGTTGCGATGGGTTGAGTAAGATGCTGAGCGGGTTGAGTCAGGACAGTACTATTCTTCAGGGTGGTGTTAGGTAACTCGAGTTGGACAGCACTAGTTTAGCTACAGTAGTCTAGTTTCAAGATGTCTTTGACATTACAACGTTCTTTGGCAATGTTAGCGAAGTATCTAGCAATAACAAGAAGGCTTATAAGCAGTCGAAATCCTAGTCATAACTATCCTAGTCGAAAAGAAAACGAAATTTCTGATAAAACTTTTTTTCAAACAGAGTACGCTCATGTTTCTAATGCAATTAAACCGCTTACCCTGGAATCGATCAACACATACTAGTTGTAATTTGTGCAGGAACTCTCTCTCCTCCTCCTCCTTCACCTCCTCGGACATTCGTCGCATTCATTGCGTGTCGAATATGCAATCAACTCGGAGACAAGGCTGTTTCGAGCACATTCAGTGAACGTGCTGCAACCGGAGCACTTGCTCCTATTGTGCTCCAAAATACAGCACGTGCCGGATCAAACAAAACATTCTGTGCATCTATGATAAACACTCGAACACAAAACGATTCTCCAGAAAAGAAAAGAATGCGACGCGCTTTTGAGGAAGGACTCAGATATCGATATATCAATATCCAAGTTTGCGGTTTTCGGCTCGACCAGCCGCTAGAGACCTTGTGCAACCGCTGGCGGCCTCAGATGGTGTTCTTCGAGCTTGTCGAGCCGCATGTCGATGTGCTGTACGATAGCGCTGGACTACCTTGCAGCACGTGCCCCTGCAAAATAATTTCGTAGCACGTCCTCCTAGGACGAAAATTTGCAGCATATGCAACTGTTTGAAGCACGTGCCCCTGCTATATGGAGTCCTTCGATGGATGTGACCATTGAGGTAAATGTTCGGCAAGCATATTAGCTTATTCGGCAAGTATTGAATGCGGCGATTGTCTGAGTCAGTCATCATTTCACAGATTAAAAAACTATATGTTTTTGCACGTCTGGATTCAATTTTCGAGTTCGCCGCAGACTTGTCGCGATCGCTTGATGCTCACGTTAAACTTGTCTACATGGAATTGCAGAAGCTCGGAAATAACCTGCTCTAATTTTCAAAAAAGAGCTTTTAATTAGAGTGCATGTGAAATATGCATGCACTTAAATGAAATCCACCGTTAACCCAGCGCCAACCTCCTGTATTAGCCGAGAACGTGCCGTTAACCTCAAATTTTTGCAAAAACCCTGGCTCCGCGACTTTCGGCGTGAAAAAACTCATCGCAAGGACCTTGCCGCGAATCTGCGAAGCGTGTTGAATATCCCATAGAGTATGCGACAAACCTGGCAATAGTGGCCTATTGCTCCCTCAGCAACCGGGTTGTCGCCGCTCCAGCGTAAACCTCCGGGAAGAAAAGAATTCTCTCCTTCTGTATGAGGAAAATACTAGAAAAATGAAAAAATTGCGGAGAACAGAGAGAAGAAAAGCAGGCCATACTCTCGGAGAGATCCTTGGAGGGTTGCCATATTGCATCTTTGATCCTGTCATGAACCGTTCAGTACTGACTTGCGGCGCCGGGACCAAGCTTTGCGGCAGACATGCGGAGCGACTGCTTTGAACCAACTCGGCCAGTTCCGTGATTTTTCTCTATCGTAACCCGATATTCCGAGGGACTAATGGTTGCGACATGCAACTTGTTCATTTGAGCCATTCACCCATTGAAGAAAAGATTATTTCTATTAATGAATTTTTGCTCGTACCCGCTTGTTTCTTGTTTTTTTTTTCAAACTGTTCAGCATGAAAACCTGTATCCTTACATACTAATAAAGTGGCACGCCGTGGAAAGTGTACGAGACCCATGTAAGAGTACGCCAGACGCCGTAGAAAGTGTGCGCGACCTCAGCGGGAGTGCTCCGGACGCCGAGGAAAGTCTGCGGTACCACGTAGGAATGCGCAGGACGCTTCAGAAAGAAGAATGTCTTTGAAACTAGCTTGCGAACGCTAATCTACAGGATATGCCGCACTTCGGATTGATTTTGTGTGCGTGCACAACTGGAGCACATTTTTTGCTTTTCTCGGTATAATTCTATGTTGTCTGCCTTTTCATGTGCCCACATGTGCGGCAGGCTATCTTTATGTTCACAACAAAATATATTGGGGCAAAATAATTTCTGAGCCGATTCTATATTTTCTTTTCTGAGCCGATTCTATCATTTCCGCCGGAGGCAGAAATTCGGGGGTCTGGGGGTGAAGCCCCAGTTAGCCGTCAGGCGGGCGGAGACCGCAGGACGGCTGCTGTAAAATAAAATGCCAAAGTATGTCTAATTATTACAAATTACGAAGATTGATAATAGAATTGAAATTTTCTCGTTTTCCCCGGACCGAACAAAATTTATGGTTGTATCGACTGATTAGATTTGCATTACTCCTTCGTGTCCGCCATGCACCAATTTTATGAATCGCTGCTTTGCGGCTTTTTATTTTGCTTTTAGAGCAATCGGTAAACACTTGTAGAGACTAATGACTACTTTAGGAACTAAAAAATGACGGGTCATCAACCATTCATGAAAACCTCTGTTAATTGATTGCGAGCGGACGCCTGCAACCAGCTGTCCTAAGTCGTTCTTGGCTTTTTGGGCTTTCGACGCATTCCATACAGAGGTCCTTCAAACATTTTAAGCGCTTGGTGCACTTACTATGAAGGTCCCACACACTTCTCCTGGCGTGCGGCGCACTCCCCACAAAGATCCTCACACTCTTTTCGGCGCTCGGCGCACTCCTAGTTGGGTCCCACACACTACTCTTGGCGATTGGCGTAATTCTAGTTGAGTCCATCACACTTTTCTCGGCGCTCGGCGCACTCCCATTTGGGTCCCAGTCACTCTCCTCGGCGCTCGAAGCACTCCCAGTTGGGTCCCACACACTTTCTCCGGTGCTCTGCGCACTCACACTTGGGCCCCGCACACTTTCATATGCGCCCGGAGTACTCTTAAATGGATCCCTCACACTCTCCTCGGGGCACTCCCTTGTTGGGTCCCACACACTTCTCTTGGACATTGGCGCAATCCTAGTTGAGTCCATCACACTTTTCGCGGCGCTCGGCGTACTCCTATTTGGGTCCTAGTCACTCTCCTCGGCGCTCGACGCACTCCCAGTTGGGTCCCACACACTTTCTCCGGTGCTCTGCGCACTCACACCTGGGCCCCGCACACTTTCATATGCGCCCGGGGTACTCTTAAATGGATCCCTCACACTCTCCTCGGGGCACTCCCTTGTTGGGTCCCACACACTTCTCTTGGCGATTGGCGCAATTCTAGTTGAGTCCATCACACTTTTCGCGGCGCTCGGCGCACTCCCATTTGGGTCCTAGTCACTCTCCTCGGCGCTCGACGCGCTCCCATCTGGGTCCCACACACTTTCTCCGGTGCTCTGCGCACTCACACCTGGGCCCCGCACTTTCATATGCGCCCGGGGTACTCCTAAATGGATCCCTCACACTCTCCCCGGCGCTCGGCGCACTCCCATTTGGCTCCTAGTCACTCTCCTCGGCGCTCGGCGCACTCCCAGTTGGGTCCCACACACTTTATCCGGCGCTCTGCGCACTCACACCTGGGCCCCGCACACTTTCATATGCGACCGGGGTACTCTTAAATGGGTCCCACACACTCTCCTCGGCGCTCGGCGCACTCCCAGTGGGGTCCCACACACTTCTCCTGGCGTCCGGCGCACTTCCCACAAAGAACCCTCACACTCTTTTCGGCGCTCGGCGCACTCCCAGTTGGGTCCCAGACACTTCTTACGGCGACTAGCGCAATCCTAGTTGAGTCCATCACACTCTCCCCGGCGCGTGGCGCACTTCCAGTTGGGTCCCACACATTCTCCCCGGTGCTCGGCGCGCTCCCAGCTGGGTCCCACACACTTCTGCTGGCATCCGGCGCACTCCGAGTTTTGTCCAACACAATTTCCCCGGTCATTCATTGAGAACATGTGTGTACATGTGAATAAAGCTCGGCAGCATCACAAAACCCAACTTCTTTTCAAGCAAAATATTGGCATAAATGAGGTGGGTTGTGTTTGCTAACTCGAGCTTGCAAACTCGAGTTAGCTAACACAAACCCACCGATCGTTCATGCATACCGCCCCAGGTTAGAGAAGAGCTACTTGTATTCACTAAAGTTCGGACAGAGGCATCCTACCCAATCTATGGGAGATACATACATAGTTTTGTCCTCACAAAATGCTAAGTGCAAGATCACTCCGAGACTGGGCGAATCACATCACCGTGTACGTTGCGACTTTGTTTTCGCATTCCTTCTGCCCTGGGGTATACAGTTCACCTCCGCACTGCCGTTCAGTCCGCAAAGTGCACACTGATTGCGAAATCGTGTTGCGGCGCGGTTGCGAGCATCCTGAGACAAAAAAGGGGGGTCACCCGGGCGCTTTTCGCCTTTGGTTCCCGGGTGATCCCACCGCCCGGGTGATCCCACATCCCTGTCTGAGGTTACTCGCAACCGCGCCGCAGCACGATTTTGCAATCAGCGCGCACTTTGCGGACTGAACGGCAGTGCGGAAGTGAACAGTACTCGTGTTTCAGCCAAACAAAGCGTCTGCTTGATCAAGTTCAAAGTTGTGCGCAATCACGATTCACTATTCATGGTAGTTTTGAGACTCGTGATTACGATCTACAATTTATGACATTTGGATCGTGAGTCCCATGTTCTAGTGAATAAAGTTATAGGGCACACTGTACTCACGGAGTGGTCGTTTCGTGCCGCCAAACAGTGGGGAGGGCAAGCAGATCAGAAGGAAGGATCTGTCACCGCTTCTCTCTCTCAGACGGTAGTGGGGTAGTACATCGGCACAAATCGGGGTTGTATCCCAGAGCAAACAACGGATACAACCCCTCGTTGTGAGTAGGAGCTGCTGCGAACTGCAGCATATCCTGCCAGGCCCTCGTTATCGACAGCCTTTTCTGCAAATGGAGAACGAATTTGGACAACCAACCTCTTTGGCGGTGTTGGGTATGATCCTTGTCACGACAATCAGCAAGGAGGCCAACCTCGCCACAGTTCGAACAAAGACATCTTCGCCACAGTCCACAAAGAGGAAGCATTCCTGGTGATGAGCTATGGGGACGATCCATTCAGCATCCAGAACTGACGTCCAGAAAGTGACGCAAGGTCACTTTCTCGGACCGACCTCCAAATGGCCAACTGCCCCCTCAGCGAAATATACCCGGCACCGTGGTACAAGAGGATGCTGCAATGTTTATTCGTATCAAACAAATCAATGGAGGAGAGTGTCAGCATACACTATAAGATTGGGCTGCAGAACTCACGCGTGCCAGGATAAACAAAGGGGGGTGTATTCCAGGACAAGCAGCAGGAGCTCCTGCTGTTAGCAGTATCTACAGCAGGGGAGCTGCTAACCACTTTGTGCCCTCGTGCAACCCCAATTCTGCCGACGTACTACCCCACGACTGTCTGAGCTATTTGGCTCCACTGGATGGCCATCCGTATTTACCTTATCGCGCAGGAGCTGGGGTCATCCCGGGCTCCACTTGCCAGCCTTTGATCAGAGAAAGGGGCTGTCACCGCTCGCACGATGCGCGCTCCCACTGGATACCTAAGGTGACCCTAAAAAATTTAAAACAGACTTAGGCGATTCATTCAAACAAACCGAGTTCTCTGAAAGAATCCTCTGCAATCAGTCACGGATAGAATCCCCTCGGTTTCTGGTAGGGGCCAAGAGGATACCAACATGGGGCCAACGCGGAACGACCACGAGCTTCTGCCAGCCGAGAGCGTACCGCGTTCTGTCATCAATGCTCCTGCCATGCTCCATCGCGGAACCGCAAAGAATCGAGCCCGGGGCTGTCGCGGAACGATCGCGAGATTCTACCAGCTTCAAGCTGGGGGCGTATCGCGTCTATACATTGATGTATTTGGGTTTTACATCGCGGAACAGCGATGAACCGAGCCCGGAACTGCCGAGGGACGATCGCGAGATTCTGCCAGCCTCCATCCCGGATCGTACCTCGTCTTACCCTCGATGCCCTCTCGGTGTTTCACCTGAACGGGTGCTGCCTTTCAGATCGAAACGAAGCTATAAGGTATTACCCGTGCCTAATCTCGCGCTGCCTTACAATTCTGCACATCATAAAAAAGCGGGACCGGATGAAACAATCACGGTGCCATTGCGGACCGCGAGTGTACCACTGTACCAGAGCGGAAAACTCGGTAACGATCGCAGTACCGTCACGGTACGAGCACGAGAATGTCAACGATGAGTCAATTTGGTAACTATCGCGGAACGGACGCGGATAGAGGGACGAGGGGGAGGCGAATACGGTACCATCGCGGATCGCGAGAGCATCACGGTAGGATTCTCTCAGAGTCCACGACAGACGGATGAGTCACTTCTGACCACCAGGCCTTGACCACCAGGACGGGAGGGAACTTGTCTTCCTGTCTCGCTGCAAGAGATAGGTGACTGTTGCCCAGCAATCGCGCAGGCATCCGAAATTCACTTTTTTGTTCCATCTCGATATGTTCATGTAATAGGACTCTTTGAGAACTTTGACGCCTCCCAGGACGGATCACCGATTTCGCTAAATGTGTGGTGCACAACGTAACATTTCTAGGTGCATAAGTGGTTTAATCAGCCGCACGAGTGAAGCTTACGCAATGAGTGAAATGTGGAAAAAAAGAAAAGACAGATCTTTTTGAAACGTAGCTACCTGCCAAAGAGTAAGCTAAGCGCGAAGCAATGTGATGTGAACAGGCGTAGAATAGGTAGAGCTTTTGGCAGGTTCTGAGTGGCACTAGGCAAGTATTTCGTGGTAAACGCGCTTTCTCAAGCGGACTGAGCCGTCGCCAACACGCCAATGAATGCGATATCATGAACCGTTGCTGATGGACAAAGCAGGCGCTTCCATTCAATGTCCAGCCTATCGCCCGAAAGCTCTGTCTATCTCCCGCTGATACATGCCTAATTCTGTCGCGTCTAGGCAAGTGTTTCGGGGCGATATAAGGTTTGTTCGAGGCAATGAAAAAACATCAGTTTCAATTTACAGGCAGCTTATGAGACGACATCGTATTCACCTGCTGTCAAGAAATGAGATCACCTCAGCACTAGAGTATATCAAACGAATAGTATCGATTTTTCCGAATATAAATCTAGTTTTCTCTTCATGATCGGAATGGTTTCTACAGCACTTGTTATCACACATTAGGGTAAGTGAAAGGTTCTCATATGTGATAAAAAAGGGGGGTTTCGTCTATTCATTAACATGCCGCAGCCAATTAATTGAGTTTTTATTCGAATATTCGAATAATCGAATAAATGGTTATAGCAACTCTGTGGCTGGACAGAAATTTACTTTTTCATTAATTATGGAAACCTTGCCCCTCACGTAATGTTTGATACTAAGGGCAGTTGAAAGCACCTCGTCTCTAAGAAAATATAAGAGCTAATTGGAAAATCGATATTATTCGGTGAAACACTCTACTCAGCACGGGCACGAGGTCCGAAAATTTTTTTCGATCACCGAAGGAATGAAACCAGGTGTTCACTAAAGCAGATTCATCACAATTATCACCCTTCATTATTTTCATGTGCGCCGATGGCTCCCGTAATTAACGATCTACGAAATTTCAAATTGAATTTGCGAACACTCTTGATAGAGATAGACATTGTGTGCAGGGAATATTGTGGCCACATGTCCCTTCGATCTCAAGATATGAACATTGTCTGGAGTACGCTAATAAGTGGAATTTGCCGTTAATCCCAACGCACACAAGCCCTCAAGACCATAGGAAAACGATCCTCGAGTGCGAGATAGTGATGTGATTTGATATCCTTTTTTTTTCTTCGGACCTTTTTTGCATGCCCGTTTTCAGGTATTTTGGGGGAAATGTGGAAAAAATGCGAAAAAAAACTGCTTATTCGCTTGATTCCCAAAATGTCCGTCATTTCACCGTTCCCGCCTTCTGGTCCACTTCGGCGTATCCGTTTCCCATTTTTGGCTTAAATCTTTCTTCCAAATCTGTTTTCGGGTAAAAATCTTATCCCTCACATTCCTGGTGTGGGGCCGTCTCGACTTTAAGGCCCGCCCACCGTGTACAACGACCCTGCCGAGCGTGAAATCTCCGCTCGTTATAATAAGCGAGAAAAGGCGAGGAAAATGTGGACCACGCCGCGAGAAAGGAGAAGATGGGAAACGTCCACCGACAACCTCGATTTTAATGGAGATGAGACGCGCTTTATTTTGATCAAACTCTATGTCCCTCTATTTGTTATCGGTCTAGCTTTATATTGTGGTCTTCTGCAGTACGATGGCTGCGAATGGTAAGAAAAAAGACACGAGACAACTCGTCCACGAATTTCCCGCCGTACAAATTTACAAATTCTGAGCGGCCAAAACTCTTTTCGCGGTGGGTTCTGAACGATTTCAGAGACACCATTGTGATAAGCCCGAAATGTTCTCCAAGGCAAGCAGAAGAATTGAAAAGCGCTTCTCAGGCCGGACTGCACCATTCCATCCCGTCCCTAGTGATGGGTTGTCTAATGAATGGTTATCGAAAACTACATAAGCTGCATTTTTTCCAATTTTTTTGGAGATTTTTCACTTCAATGAAGTGAAAAAACTCAAAAAAAAAAGCTGAAAAAGTTCAGGTAATGTAGTTTTCGGCGCCTATTCAGTAGATGCACCTTCTGCCCGACTGCTGCCTTCCAGAAGTCAAAACTAAGGCCGCAAAGGTCATTTGGAAAAAAATCTCTTTTTTCACCACTTTTTCCAACGGCCAAATTTTTCCATTTCTCCCTCCACAGAAGCGACTCTGCTTTTTTAGCTTTCATGTCGGCCTGATTTACTCAACCGCTGAGCTACGGTCCATTAAGACAATGAAGATTACACTAGAAAGCTCCCAAAAACAGTTTTTCTTTCATATTTGGACATTTGCAATTTTGATGAGCATTTGACTTAATTAAGCTAATAGGGCCCTGGCCTACCTTGAATTCAGCGAAGCCATTGTTAGCGAGGGGGTCGCAAAGCTCTGCCACGAATGGAGGGTGGTACGGAGTCGCAATAAGGAGCGCATTTTGTCCAACGGGTTGCTTGACCCTGTTTGCCAGTGACGGAAATTAGGAGCCTAGGACAACTCGTTCACCATACTTTTGCCGCTCACTTTTAGAGGGAACCCCTCCCTTCCCAGGGGAATTTATTTCAGGGGTATCATTGGAATCACCGTGATAGTCTTTGGGGTAAGCAGAAAAACGATTTTCAGTTTGGACTGCGCCTCTAACAAGACTACACGATAGTCAATTGATTTGCTGACGTTTCTCATTACAGAGCAGATTCGAACGAAGAGGCCGAGTTTAGCCATTTTCAGTAGAGCTGTTTTAGAGAGCTTCTTGCGAATCTTCTCGAGCTTTTTCCTCACCTATACTTCAAACTTTCATACATTTATACTAATCATTAAGCATTTATAATGTCGCTATACTATGCCGGAGAACACAATCGACTTAATACAAGGCATAATAGGTTTTCTTTTTGCTCTTACCTAAATCTCTGCAAACAATAAAGCTTCCTTGTCCTGAGATATCAACCTTAAAGGCAGGGTTCGAGATAGAAACGATTTTCGAGCTCTCTTATTGAGAATGTAGATTTGGTCATTACAAAAGTGAAAATAACTGAAAGAACCCGGGAATTTGCGGAGAAAACGAAAACAAGAAATACCGGCTGATTCCCGATGTCGGCTGGCCCCTAACTAACGAGATTTTCCTTAATGCTTGTTTATCCGCCATTTGTTTTGCAATTAAAGTAGTCAGTACTGCCACAAATGCTAAGAAATCACTTTAGAAGCAAAATAGAAGTTGGCAAGACAGGCAGTCATAGAAATCTATATAATTGGAGGCGGTAGGAGACCAAGCAATAACTTGTTCTTTTCAGCAACTTTCCGATTGCCTATTTTCGCATTTGTGATGGCCAGATCTGCATTCTTATGAGGATAGCACAACAACCGTTTTTATCGCGAACCCTGCCTCTAACTTCTCGATTGAAACAGTGCTACCCTGAGTAACCAACGAGAGTATCTTCCTCTGATCTGAAGCCTATGTGGCTGCGTTCATACGTTGCGAAAACGCTCGCTCCCGCTCTCCAGTGCTCTCCAACGATGAAGGCACCGGCGAATGCATCCTGCCTTGTGTTGATTCGATTGAAAACGACCTGGTTATCACTCACTCAATCGACTCGTTTACTGCTCATTTATCATGATTCGGGATGGTCTTGGTAGGTGTTTTAGACATGAGGACATTGGTTTTGAAGTAGGCTTGGCCTTTGTGACTCGAGGGATAAAGCAAATGGCTTGAAAGTGGCTGCATCTCACCCGAATTGAGCGTGAGCGAGCGAGACGCGTGAACGCGCGGTAACGGGCGTGAGCGCACAAGAGCGAGCGTAAGCGCACTTAAGCGGCTAGCAAATCGCGTGCCCTTGATGAACATCGATTTTGCGTAATCGCGCGCCCTCGCGACGTACGGATGCTACCTGAACACCTTGCAAAGCGCGACAACCGTGAGACCAGCGTGATTCGTCTCGTGATCTTCTTTTAGCAGTTCTACTCATAGCTATGCATATTCCAGTATAGCCAGTCGTTTCGCCTCCTGTTAGCTTTTCGTAAAATGTTAATGTTCGCCTCAACTGGGATGAATAAATGAAATTAAATGAATTCGCTATTAGACATTTTCCCTTCCAAAGATGGAAGGCTGAAAATTTTCAATTCTTCCAAAGAAATCCTTCACGAGGAGTGAATTTCTGACTTTACTCACAACAAGAATCACCGCAGCAATTTATTACAAGAAATTCATTAATATATATCTAGATATTATAACAATCCTTAAGTGTCCTGCTAATGACGGAGCTATTTTGCCAAAATGAAAGAGAGATCACGTTGCGTTTCCCTAGAAACTTATGTCTATTCCATAAAGTGGTGACTACTCTAACAAGAGTGGATATCCAAAAAGGAAAGAAAACTCATCGAAGTGATGATAATGGGCGCCAGAAAGAAAATTTGAGCATGCACTTAGAAGCACCACTATAAAACACAAAATATCTAAGTAGAATAGATTAGTGATTAATATATTAAATTTCAACAAACTCGACTTGACAACATCATGGTCTACACCTTTGCAAAAGGGCAAGATTCACAGTCGAAACATGTGGCGTACAATGCACTACGAGTTTGGTCACAGCAACTCAATTTATACAAGAAGACAGTTAGTAAGAAGAGAAGACAAAGTAGAGAGAAAAAGGTTAAGAAGGTTTTGCACCAAATCCAGGTCAGCGAATTTTCCATTGCTCGTCTGTGATCTTTCGAGCAAGTGTGGCATGCCACCCAATTCCTCGACTCTTCTTCTACTCAACGGCTTTCATCGCTACTCGAATAGCCAGACATACTCCAATTTTCGAACTTGAAAGGATGTTTCAGCCACCGGAACATCCACTAATTTCCCCCCATTCCTCTCATTCTATCCAACACGGCTACTTCCATATTTTTGAATACAAGGAGAAACTAGAACATAGATTCAAAACAAGTCCACGAAATATTTATAAGGAGGCATAATATGGATTTTTTGAAACCTTTGAAAAACTACATTTTCTCTCAAATCTTCATTATCAAACGACTTAAGGGCATGAACTTCATCGTTTAGTAATATGAACAGTGGCTTATCTAACGATAATGATTTTGTAAAACACTGGCCACTTTTTCGAAAAAAAAGCGAAGAAAGCAAAAGTCTAATCTTCAGAAAATTGTCCATATTTGACGAAATGAATATCGTAAGATGATACACCGCCAATGATGCTCAATCACAAAGTTGAGTTCTACGAAGCCGTTGGATAATTATGATAAGAAACATATAGTCATTTTCTGAGAACTTCCTGAACACGCACATGTCGCAAGTATGAAAAGCCGCTAACCCGTTTTGGTACTACACAGGGGTGTGCGGAAAATTCTTTTCGGTTGATTTTTTACCGGAACTTCTTACCGAATTTATTTTGCGGTAAATACGGAAAATTCGATAAAAAATTCTGTTATCGGTTTTTTGGTGCGATGGCACAAATGACCCCATACGATGGCACAAATGACCGATAATATTTATGTAACATTTTCAATAGAGCATGAGGATAGTACAAATAATGAGTGAGTTTTACATATTAAACTAAGCTCTGAACCTGATCAGCGGGACGTTGACTTTGAGAAAAAGTAACATTTCAAAATTTTTTGTCGTCAAGGCCCTTCTGTAGTCACTCAAAAGCAGGCCAGCTGAGGAAAACATCCCTCCCGCCTCAACTGTGGCACGAGGTGCGCAAAAGTACTTATTGGTTAGTGAGGAAAGGTGCGGGTACGATGATTTCGCAATGGAGTCGTTCCAGAACTGCAACGGACTCAGTGATGTGTCCGGGGGCTTCGAAAAGATTTTTTTAGTTCCTGAAATATCTGTTTGAGGACTGCTGCCTGGCAAACCTGTTGATATTTTCGAGTAAAATATGTTTTTAACGGAGTAGTATCTCGATAAGAAAAAGCACGTGACACAAAAGGTGAATAGATCGTTTGAACATTCAAAAAGTAAGCCAAAGGGTTAAAAACGAGTAACAAAAAGAAGGATGAAGAAGGATATCGCGCCGAACGCATGCCTTAACAGTAACAAACCAGAGACAGATGAGTAAGAAGTAGGCCGATTAGGCAAAAAACACCCAAGTTTTCGTTAAAAATTTCGGCAAATTTCGAGAAAAACTCGGTAAAGCGGTAAACCAAAATTTACCGAAAAACACCGGTAAATCCGGAAAATCGGTAAATCGGCGAACGGGAAATGCACACCCCTGGTACTACACACATGGAACAGCTCTTACTAGGACTTAGGTATGGGACCCAGCAATGACAATCTGTTTTCCAAATTCCCTAAATGCCTCACTTAGAGATTTACAGTAGAATTCCGAAAGTGGACATTTTCATAGTTTTGAGAGGAGAAAGGGGGCACACGAATGGCAATTTTTGAGGCGTTCAAAAAGATTGTCTCGGGTTGGGCTTACTTTTGAGAAAAAAAAGCTTACTTTTTACTATGGGTTGTTTTCGGTGCTGATTACGAATCTGAGGTCCGTTTCTGAATGATTTGAAAATTCCGACTAATTTGGTCCGAAGCTTCAAGATGCGGGAAATTTTGCTGGCCACACGCGACTTTTAACGATTTCCAGAAGTCTAAGATGAAATCATCTTGAAGATTTTACAGAAGGGTTATTTGGGCTGCCTACACAAACCTGTCGTTGATTTACCGATTTTTTTTGGATTACGGTATGAAAAGGTGGGTATACGGTAGCTGGGCAATGTCTCAGATTTGACTCAACATTTCTCTTTGGGTGTTATTTGAGACGCCGAACACGAATTTGTGGTCCATTTTTTCGATTTTCGAAATTTTAAGGCAAGTAACGTCAGTTAGAAGGCATTATGCCTACCGTAACCTACGGTAACCCCTAGTATTGCGACAAATAGACCCCCAGATTCAGGTTCAGTGCCCTAAATAACCCCCAGTTGAGAGTTTTGAGCCGAAGCCGAAATTTTTTTTCCTGAACACCCGAGAATTCTCTCATTTCCCTTACCTTTTTGTCAAGCAATGAAAATGAAATTTTTGGAATCCCCGGAGCCATTCAGTCAATTTCAAGCACGGGTCATTTATGTACTGTCGCAGACCTACAGCACCGACAGAATGGTTTTCCAAATCGCCACGGGGTGGGCAAAGTAGTCCCTAGTTAGAGGTCGAATGTTCCTTGAACTCGAGCGGTCCTAATGGATAAAAAAGAAGAGAGAACAAGGGACAAACAAAATTTTCGGTGCCTAGAACTTCCTATGTATGTTGATTCAAAGTTCGAATCTGGTTGAATTTGTTCGAGTTGCGATGAACGACGTTAGCTGGTCGGAGAGTTGAGCTGTCGAGTGTGTTTAAGTGGTATACAACACCTAATCGAAAGATCACAGATGGACAAGGGAAAATTAGCTGTTTTTCATTTGGTGCTGCACTTTTTCAGCAACCTGGTACCTTTACAGAAATATAGTGGGTATGTTGTACGACGAAGTATTATGAATGCATATTACTCGCTCTATCGCACTTTGAGCCTCTATGGCAAAGACAAATCACATGGTGTATAAGCTACCACTTCAAGTGGGTGAAATGTTTTTGGTAGATCGAAGGATAATGCTCTTTGAACAGTTCGCACTTCTTCTGTTTCTCAGCTAGAGGGAGGCGAGCATCGTCGATTATGGCTCTCAGCGCATTAGCGAGTTCGGCATCAACGTCGAACTTTACTGCCACTGATTTGGCTTGACAGAAACGCACTGGGGCCGCTGTCTTGTCAGAGCTCGACCTAAACAGTTTCCTAAACAGTTCAACTAACCGCGTTTTTTTTACTCTAGTCAACTCCACGAAACCACTCATTTTGCGGCTTTGCGGAGACAAAGTACTCGCTAATAATTCGTTATTAAGCAAAACAACCTCAACGCCTTGAGATCCGCAGTGAGTTCCGGTGGTTCAGCACCTAACTTCCCCCCTTTTCTCAACTCCAGCAATGCCTAAATCAGAAATTTCAGAAAAATGGTCTTCCGTAGTGACATATTCATATGTAGTAGATCGCGGAGAATGTACCTCAATTATCCGGTTCTGATCGTATTTTCCAATAGTTTGAGGGAAGATGAATGCCCTAAGGGCATCAAGGACGGCCTCGAAATTCTCAGTATCGCCCTAGAATTGATTAAATTAAAAGGCATATCGAAGGCACGCTAATCTCTTAAACTGGATGATAACTGACACCTACCTTTTTGCCAGGGAAATACGGATCTCGTAAAGACACCCACTCATCGGTCCCTATCGTTCGCTCAAGAAAATGTATGACATCGCACAAATGTCTCCGAAGCTGTTGTGGAATCATGAGGCACAGATATCTGAAATGCTTGGATTTCTATCCTCTCCACAGTCAACTTCTACAGAAGTCGCCCTTACTGCAATGCTAGCTTCGTCTTCGTTTTCTTCTTTCCAAGAAGCTGCTGTACAATGGCTTCAAGGATGGGCGAAAACTCCGTGGGGAAAAGAGGTGAAGATCCTCGACTGGTGATTGACGACAAGCGATCGCACACCTAGAAAACAACGAGCGATTATGTACAGAAGGTTTTCCATTTTTCATTCCAGGAGCGCCGAAAAGAATTCAGACATCTGTTGTGCAAACATCGGACATTATGAGAAAAATCATCGAGATGATTTCCTTGATAATTTAAACAGTCATATGACGGTCCCTCGCAATTATTCATATTGTACCAAATGTTTACAGAAAAAAGTCATAGAACATCTTTGGATCCTTGGTTTGCTGAATAGTAACAGCACGACTCCACGTCAGCATAGGACGGTACAGCTAAGACTTTCACTATCAGCTCACTCAGTCTTGAAATTGAAGGCCATTCCATTTACATGATTGAACTTCTCATGAATCAGTTCATGTACAAGATGCTGATTATGCATAGGTTAAATCGTTTCAGGATTTGGAACTTACCCTATCTGACGAGAAGACCAAGCAGTTTAGCATACCTTCTTCTGTCTAGGGCCGTTACAACTCAGACAAAAAATGCTCAACTCCCAGCTAGAACAGGCGTCGCCAGCAGGATAGTTTCCGTGGAGCCCAAAAATTGAAGATTTGTCACTCACGGTAGTTACTATGGCGGGCGAGCAGCGGCTTAATACCCGGGTCAAAGGTCACTCTTAAGACAAGCCACTGGATCTGGAAAGCCCGGGCGACAACACCCTCCGAATTTTAAGGGCTAGGCGTTAAGCCCAAGAATATATATATACAGGGCACCGGCACGCGACCCGGCCGAAACGCCTGTTCGCGACGCGTCCAGCATACACAGAAATGGTTTTTGGAACATTTGCAGCTCTTGGAGACCTATCTTCTGCTAAGAAAAATTCCTCAACTGGTTGTCATGGTCCATAGCGGCGTTGAGCAGGGTTGCGACAGGTCGCAACGGGGGTCGTAAAAATTTCGAATTTTTTTCAAAAAAAAAATGGGGGGCTCGTAAAACTTTTGGTAAAATTGGGGTTCATCTCAAAACCACTTGGAAAGGGAGCACGAGGTAGGAGCAGTAAGCCGCGCAGTAAGTGAAATTTCTTTTCACATTTTCATTATTAATCCATCTTCAATTTCATTCCATTCCATAAAATTAATATCAGTGCTATACTCTGCTGCCGAGATAGTGAACGCTTGTTGGTCGTGAGAATTTTTTCATCCCAAGGGTGGGGGAAGGGTTCGTAGAATTTTTAATCAACAGGGGGGTCGTAAAATTTTTGTCACCGATCGCAACGGCCTACTCAACCCTGGTCCATCGGTGGTGGTGGAGAAAAAGTTGATTTCCCACCTATACAGATATGATTTTTGAAGCTTCTTAGTATAGCAGGTTGTCTGAGTTTCCTTTTGTCACTTGTTGTATTGCTAAGGATGAAACTCTCTTGATCGTTTATTGAGGCAACGTTTCGGGCCCTAAGACCATTATCAAGCCTCTGAAACGTTCCATTCAACATTCAAAATACAAAATCAAGGCAGCACAACAACAAAGGGACGACCAACCTCTACCCTCTCAAGAATGCGTAACCACGGGCAGGTGGGATGTAGGCGGGTGACCTAGAAACAAGGGAGTACGAGGCCACATCCCCCCAGAGAGCCTGATCATACATACCTCTCGACGACCGGGTGTTGTGGACAGTGAGGGGTGGGTGGAGGCCAGGGATAGACAGCTAGGATGATATTCCTGAATATGTCGGCTGTATCACTCCATTCCACGCTATACAGCAATGAGCTTCATAGCTGCTGTCATTTCTTCTTTTATATTAGTTGTTGGCTTCGCTTGTTGTATTTCAAGAGCTTCTCTTATCTTACGCTCGACCGCATCGGATATATTTCGATGCAGAATCGTAACGCTGAGCTCTGAAAGGTGCCTCATATGTGTGTCTCAAAGTGCGGTGTTTTGAGAAAGGGTTTTCGGGGTAGCTCTGCGGTTTACGCAGAGCGCGTAGACGTTAATCCATTCTGCATCGAAGTGGCCTTGCTGTTTCTCCAATATAAAATTCATCACAGGAGAGGCACACTACTTTGTACACCACAAACCTCATTTGACACACTTTCTTAGGCCCACAGCATATCCTGCAGTCAGCACGTTCACACTGACTTTCATATGGACGCGATGTAGTCAGAAAGCGCCGTAAAGAAGGCGGTGGTCGGAAGACAAGGCTTATTGGGAGCCCTGAGTGCTTGACGACGCGATTAATGTCCATTGCAAAAGAATCATTCATGAACGGTATAACTAGAGCTGTCCCTCCGGGTGTACGGTGTGGCCTCCAGCAACGATTTCCTACTTCACCATATCCATTTTGGCGTAAGATTTATTTAATTTCCTCCTGGACTACTTGAGGGTTCGTTGAGGTAAGCTGGGTAGATGTTGCGATTGTATGTCGAACAACGTTGTGTTTCATATACAATGGATGGCAACTTCGAGCGTGGATTATGATGCTATGCGACGCTTTCTCCTTGTGCCACATACTGCTCACTTGGCCCTCTGAAATCTTGATTTTCGTGTTGAGGAATGGGAGATACCCACTCAGGTAAAACTAGTTGTCCAGAATCGGAAGAGTAGTTGTCGAGAATCGGTCGACAATCGAGAAGTGTTCCAGAAAGTTGATAGAAGTTGTCGAGAATTCCGAGATTCGCAGTATTTGTCGAGAATTGCGGCCGATTCGTTCAGAATTTCAGAGAAAGTTGCCGAGAATTCGATGGAACGAGTGTTTGCCGAGAATTCGGACAGATTGCTCGAGAACTACTTCCGAAATTGAGAATATGTTTCGAATATGTCGAAAATTTCCCAAAAATTCAGGACATCACTTCGGAACCTTTTTTACACCACATTCTTCAAATGTTGCGACTGCTGTTTTTGTTCTTCTCTTTTCGTGTGGGTCCTCTGCGGTTTATTCTGCTTTTCTCCATTCTTCTAGCTGGTTATCAATTATAATGTATTTCACCGATTTCTTGAACATCAAACCTCTTTTTTTCCGAATTTTCATCTTCTCAAAATTGCGAACATACCAAAACATGGGATTTCCAAGTTAATGAATTTTAAAAGTTTTCGAGCTTTTCGAGCAAGTGCTGATCTTTTTTTGATGATCGGTAGTTGCAGCAGTCAGACTTAAAATATATTATTCAAGAAGTTACCCAAAAAGTATCAGAACAACGTTTGAAATTAAGATTGTTAATTCGAATAAATCTCAAATGATTCAGTTCTGACCGAAATATGCAGCTTTAAACCTTGCAATGGTTGCTTAGCATTATATTGATGTACAATATGTGGACTTCCGGCGGGTCAACCTGCAGCCAGCGGTTTGGCGGCTAGCTGCAGGTGTGAACCCGCCTGAGGTCCACATTTTGCAAAGTATGGGTCACGAGAGTGGGATATTTGAGTCTATCGGGGTCGATTTACCCTATATACGAACTTTCACCGCTTAAGATGGAAGCTGAACACCGCTACAGTATAATGGCTCACACCTTTCTCAGGTGTGGTCCCGTCGGAAGTCGACAACTTTGAAAACTAGGAGCCACGAGAGTAGGATCATTGAGTTTAGCGTGGTCGATTTACTCTCTACTCAAACTTTCACCGTCTTATGTTGAAGTAATTCCGAAGACCACTACACCGATAGCGCAGTGGTGCTGGACAAGGCCAACTGCGGCCCATATTGAACGATTTTGTAGACCCACAGCATATACGATGCACAGTTTGCCTCTCCCAAACGTCGAATAAGCGTGTCAAATTGGGAATTGGGCAAACACAGTGGGGTGATGAGAAATCACCTGCGTGGGCTTCACCGACCGTTGTAATCCAAGGTTGGGTTGAAGCCCCTATTTTTGAAAACTACATGCAGTTGTACATGTGTGCCATGGGTTAACAGTCAAGAATCCGGTAAGGAGTTGTCGGGAATTGGTCGAGAAGTTGTCGGGGATTGTCGAGAATTGGGCGAAAAGTTGTCCAGAATTCTCTAGAGTCTGCGAAAGTTGTCCTGCATTCGTACGCCTGCAGGACAACTTTTCGTCCGATTCTCGACAACTAGTTTTACCTGAGCACTTTCCGATGGTTCTTCCAGTGTGAGCATGATCGAAGGACACGTTGAATTGAATCGTGAGAAAAACTGTCGTAGTGCAGGGCGAGACCTTCCGACTACAAAGATGTCGTCAATGTAACGACCATAAAACAAAAGTCCTCGCGATAAAGCCGATCGCTCGAGGGAGTCCATGGAGACTATGGCCAGTAAAGGAGCTAATCTGCTTCCCATTGCGAGTCCTCTTGATTGCTTGTAGAAAATATTTCGAAAGCGGAATATCTTACGCTCGATCCGGTCGAGCGTAAGATAAAAGCTCTTGAAATACAACAAGCGAGGCCAACAATCAATATAAAAGAAGAAATGACAGCAGCTATGAAGCTCATTGCTGTATAGCGAGGAATGGAGTGATACAGCAATGATAAGTGACATAATCAGGAATATCATCCTAGCTGTCTATCCCTGGCCTCCACCCACCCCTCATTGTCCACAACACCCGGTCGTCGAGAGGTATGTATGATCAGACTCTCTTGGGGGTGTGGCCTCGTACTCCCTTGTTTCCAGGTCACCCGCCTACATCCCACTTGCCCGTGGTGACGCATTCTTGAGAGGGTAGAGGTTGGTCGTCCCTTTGTTTTTGTGCTGCCTTGATTTTGTATTTTGAATGTTGAATGGAACGTTTCAGAGGCTTGACAATGGGCTTAGGGCCCGAAACGTTGCCTCAATAAACGATCAAGAGAGTTTCATCATTAGCAATACAACAAGTGATTTTTGGAGCATTCACATTTATAGATTTCCCTTTTTGGTGCAATTTTTCTTTTTGCCAATCTGAAATTGTTATAAATATCTCTGTAAACGAGATCTACTCGTAAAACGACGACTGGATATCGAGCCATTTTAAACGAAGTGGTAGGTGTGAGGGAACGACAAATTCGACGGTTCACTCAAACCTACATATTTGAAACGAGGTGTGAGAGAACTGTCAATTTGGTTACAGGTTTCGGCGCGGGTGTAGAGACCTACAGGGATGTCCGAGCGCGATCGGGAGACCAAGTGGACCGTTCTGAATGAGGTATACAGCAGGGTTGGGCGTTATAACGTTAACGTGTTAACGCATTAACGGATTAACGCGGTTTTTTTAGAAAATTAACGATTAACGCCTAACAAAAAAGTCCTAGTATCACGTTAATCTGAGTTCGTTAATTGCAGTGGAATTATGACATTGATTGATCTGCTTCAATGGCAAACTTCAAAACTCGAGCTCTGCACGTCGCGTCGGCTTGCGACGCGGTCAATTTTTGATTGCTGTGAGAAAATATCGCTGACCTCAATGTTTCCCATTCCGTTGTGTATCTCTTTTAGTTAATTCTCCTCAGTATCAAGGAATTTGAATTCGAGTTTAAAAAGGAAATGTGAGGCCTGATCTACCTCTCTGCGCTTGAGTAAGCAATCAAATGAGGGTTGGGAGCGGGGATTGAAGACCACCCACTTTCTAACAAGCTGCGCACGCTCCACATGAAGCGCTATTCAGTTTTTGTTATACTTCGACCGAATCGAATGATTTGAAAAATCGTTCGACTGAAAAAAGTCGCCTTCGAATTATTCGACTATTCGAAAAAAGCAAATTACCGTATGATTCGGAAATTCGAATATTCGAAAAAGGCAAATATACGGTACACTGGAATTCTGGAGAACTGAATATTTGGAAAAGACCAATTTCCGAATTATTCGAAAAACCGAATATTCAAAAAAAATCATTTTCCGATCTATCCCAAACACCAAATATTCGAAAAGGGCCAATTTCCGAATTATTCAAGAAAGTCAAATATTCAAAACAATTTGAAAGTGTAAAGTACAGTTTCCACCACGTGCCCCACGCTCTAAATAAAGCGCTGCTGACTTTCAAAGACGCGGCGCACGCCCTAATGAACGATTTCCACAACGTCCTCACATGGTCATCTGAAGTCCTACCTACTTTCCATAAGGTCCTGACTTCGTCATCTGAAGCACTACCTGGTTTCATGACGTCCTGCTGACGTCATTTGAGCGCTCACCCACTTTCCATGATACCATCTTTTTCAAATCATTCGAGCCCCACCCACTTTCCACGACGTCGTGCTGACGTCATAAGAAGGTCTTTTTTCTTTTTTCCAGGACCTTTGATGATTTATGGATTTTCGTTGTGGTCAAGTGGTACTTTGAAAATTTTTAACGAAGTGCAAAAACAAGGTGTTAACGCATTCACGGGTTAACGCGGTTTTTTGGCAAAAATTCACGATTAACGCCTAACGAAATTTTTTTCCGTTAACGCACACCACTGGTATAGTGTTTAGGGTAAGTTGTTTTAACGAAAAATACCTTCCAGCTTACATGAAATGTTGTTTAGCTGACCTATAGCAAAGGTTTTAATTAGAGTAAGATCTTCCTAAGGCCCCCGTCACAGTTTGTCAGAAAAACGTTCGAATCCGTCTGTCTTCGGCCTACCACGCAGTTCATAACCATGCATGACATATGACGCCGGGACGCATCAGGACGCAGCGGGTACATTTCTTCGGCTGGTTATGGGTGCAAGAGGTCAATATCAACCCGACGCAAACTCTGAGAATATCGCCAGAAGTTAGGCCAGATCTTGCTCCTGGGGGCGGGTCTAGGAAAATCGCAAAAAAAATTTTTAGCCAAATCACGCTCATAGGTGGGGGTCTGAGTAAAATTGGCCTTCTCCACACCTCGTACAGTGCTCTGTTTGGTCGCTCCCTCACAACTACCAACCCATTTCGAGATAGCTCTTCCCTAGAGCTGCTGAGCATCTCAGCCTACTCCGGACCTAAACTATGCCCAATTGTATTTTACGGGAAGATCTCGTTTACAAATGTTTAAGAAAAAAATTGTACCAAGAAGTAGGTCTCGAAATGCTCCAAGTGTTCTAAAAATCATTTGTGTATATGTTGAAAAACAACTTCTTTACACTTCCACCACCTCTGCACTTGCACTTTTTTCGACTTCACCCAGATACTGTGGGGATTCTGCGCATCAACCTTCACACAAGAACTTTTCTGCATACGTGCTACAAAACTCCACCATTAAGCCCTGATCACGCCCTTCGTCCGCCTAAACTTCAGCACATTTTCTCTCGTTTTCTACAGTTTTTTTTTAAACGATCGTCGCAAGGTAATGCAACAACACAGACTAGCAGTCATTGTTCAGTAATTTTTCCCGCTCCCCTTCCATGAGGTGGCGCCAGCCCGAATTTCATCCCCCCCAGGCCTCACTTACTCGCGCATTACCACAGCTCAGACACCACCTTTGAGGCCTCAAACCTCGCGCTGTACCATGGGGCCATAACAACCCCACGGAAAACCAGAACCTTCGTTTACAAACATTCCAGTTCAGAACAAAGGATAGTGACCTAATAATGTTTTACGAAACCACGCATGAAATGGGTGGTGCTTTCTGTGCTAAGCTGCTACCGAATCACACCTCCATAACGGGAGAAGGTGGGGCTCTTTCAAAAATTTACACCAATGAGAAAGAACTAGCGTTTGGAGCAAAAAAAAAGATAATCCTAGTTAAATTCACCGCCTGTACAGATGTTTTCGCCCAACTATGAATATCCTCTTTGGAAGGCCTGGCACCGCTGCATTTGAAATAGAGACGGGGCGCGCAGATTCTTGCCAACTGAAACCACGGAACGAGGGGGCTGAAAAAAAACGGACAGAATGTATTCACAGTCACAAACGAATATATGAAAAATAATACCGAATAGATGTAATGCTTTCAAGAAGATCGTCCATTTCTTCATCCTTAGCGAGATTGATTTCAGGAGTGGCAGCTCCAAGACCGATCTTCGACAGTATCGTGGAAAGTATTGAAGCACTCTTCTGAAGAGGAACACCAATACTACAAGCAATACACAGAGAAGAAAAAAATCGGCTCTTCAGACAACTGGGGAGTCCGATTCGGCCACGTTAAGCTTTTTGCTAGGATACCTCGTCGAACTGAGAGGCTCTTGAGCAACAGCACGTGCTGCTCCTAAGAGTACGTGGTCTATTCAAAAAGACTTCACTTTTCACACCCCCGTTTCCCATGCAGCAGCCTGAGCTCCTATCGTCATCCCAGGGCGGTCGGAGGATCTGGAGCTCTGCCCCTTCCCTATAGGGACGGGGTCCGTCCACTTTCGATAGGGGTGGATCTCCACCAAGGATACGGTCCATGTCACGGCCCGCAGCAAGTGGTCACCCCCACCGCAGTCCGCAACAAGGACATCATCCTCGCCACTGTCGACAGCGAGGGAGCTTCCCTCGTTGAGGACCGTGGGTGGAGACTCCCTCAGCGTTCGAAAATCGTCCAGAAAGTGACTCGTAGCCACCTTGCAGGAGCGGCCCCGAAAGACCGACGGCGCTCCCTATGGGATGGGGCCCTTTACACACGTGCTCTGCGGTTGATGGGTGCCCGATCAGTGGTGAAGCAATCAATCACCGTGCTCAATCGAGAGCAGCATGGCTCGTTGGACGTCCAAATTACATCGTAGTCGAATCGAGAGCTTATCGTGACCAAATAGAAAGCCTATGTATCTGTTGCGGCACGCGCTTCCCGTTTGAACGACGATTAGCACACGTGACGTTAAAAGAGCATGGGGCCGTATAGTCGTCCACAGCGCTTTGTAGAGGAATCGAAAGCCTATCGTGACCAAATTAGACTCCTCAGCTGTCTGAGCGCAAGGAAAAAACGGATAACAGCTCACCGAGGGTTGGTCGGGTAGAGTCGTGAGATCATCAAGCATAGGCACCTCCACAATTGTTAGAAGTCGAAACAACGCAGCGTCATGCAGTTGCGCCTCTTCTGAACATAAAACACTAGATGCCAAGGCTTTTGAGCAAGTTATCAATGACTTTAGCGCAAATTACTCGATGACATCAAAAGCATTACTGTGGGTGATATTGAACTATACTTTAACATCAAAAAAGACTGCACAACGAATCCGAAAATCAGAAAAAATACCCTCTAGAGATCGTTTGTTCGTCCCGCCACCATTGCATTCGACGGCAAATAATCTGGGCGGTAGACACTTAGGTGCTGGAGTGGCATCCGATGACGAGCGGATTAACGGAGGCTGACTCCCGGGCAGTGAACTCTCTGACGGTTTCGCTAAAAAAAGTTGCAGATGAAATACTATCATCATGCAAACAACTTACAAATCATAACTCACTTCTGCTTGGGGAAAAGAATCGTTTGAAAGAGCTGGTTCGTGATGCCCTCCTTCCCACCGTTCTGTTTCCACCCGTCGGCGTTGCGCAGACATACAATCTGGAGACACTTGCGAAAAATGCGAGGCCACCTTCTTGGATGGCCAAGGAAACACTATATGGTATAAAAAATCCGAAAAAAATTACGCAATAATGCAAGATTAATAGGTTTCTGAGAGTGGACACTCACTTATGATCCTGGTCTGGATTCATAGTGTACATGACCTTCTTACTGTCGCAAAACTCCATCGGGGAATCCCTACATGACGAATTGACAGCCCTAATTACATTCTCGCGCAACCACATGTCAAGAACCTAGAAATCAGAAGGTTTTCTCAAACACGTGTAAGCTGTCGTTCAAAAAATTTGGAGAGGAATGGAAGCAACTTTACCTTAATAGCATTGTGTCTCGTTATTACAGGAGCAGAAAACTGCTCACGATTCGTCTGAAGGTAGTCATCAAGAATGTTAACCGCCTCGAATCCAGAAAACTCTCCTCCATCTCTAAAGAACAACAACACCATGAATATTGGACTTTCTCTGCTGAAAGTTTGAAAAAAAAATCGCTCCAGCCTAGCCGTGGGAGTAATCGACAAGCTCATCGAGATTCTGGTTTTTCAGCCTTTGAAACCCTGACGATTAGGAGCGGGTTGGAGCGAGGGTCAAGCGAGGCTGTCTCAAAGGACAACGGGTGATGACTGAACGAATCATTTAAATTTTTGCCCACCATTTCGCTAAAAAAATATCAGAACGAATTTTTGTACCTTTTGTTCACCAAGTGGGGGTAAGGCTTCGATTATTTCTGATGAACTCTCGACTTCGCCACTCACCAGCAACGAATGGTGGTTTCTGTCCATATACCAACACAAAAACCCGCTCCACGCCCACTTTCCCAGAGACACGTGATGGGCATGTGCTCGCCCTCCTGGCACGAGAGCGTGCCTATCCCTGGGATAAAGGCGGGACGGTGCCTATCACGGGCGAAGCGTGCCCCCAAAAGAAGCTCGACGCCCAAGACGCTAATTGTCTAGGGAAGCATACGACGAGCGTCTGAGCCAGGCCTCAAGAGGTCTGCAGATTTAAAGTCGCGGCGTTGCTCGCAGCGACGAACAGCGCTGGGTGATGCAATATCTACAACACTCGGCGACGAGGGCGACCGCGTGAAGGGCGACCGCGTGAAGGGCGACGGAGGGGCACCGCAGTGATTTGACGCAGCGACGGTCATGCGTCACTGCTAGCGAGCGGCAACCGATACGGCGACGAAAATTTTCGGAAACATTTTTGACCTCGCGTCAAGGCTGACGCTCGGCGACCAGTCGCCGGTCGGTGCAACTCTGCAGACCCCTTCAGATGACTGCAGTGCCGCTCAATTACCCAAGTTTGAGAAACTTGACCCCGCCTGTCCGCTGGAGACTCTGCTCAACCGCTGGCGGCCTCAGTTGGTGCTCGGCACACTGGACGCGCTGCGTGTTGGTGCGTATGTATATTTTTGGAAATAAACCCAGAGGGGCTTGTCGCCAGGGCACGAATCAGCTGCTCGCCCAATACAGTCACTAAAACGCCCGTGGAGACCACTACCGTGGGCGACAAAACTTCGGATTTTGGTCTCCACGGCCACTATCCCGCTGGCGACGCCGGCTTTTCAGCGGGGCATAGAGCGGGTTTTTGTCTCAGTATCCCCATAACCAGTAGTATTCCACAATAGCCCACCGCTTCTCTGCTGGTGGCAATCAAAATAGGGACCTCTATTGAAATTCCCAGAATTTGCTTCGGTCGAGCTCCAACACAATGGTTCACCTGTAATTCTGAAAACCTTTTTTTGGTTTTCGATTTTTGAAAGAATAGCATTTTGAACTACGAAAATTTGACATACGTGGATCGTAAAAGTTAACGAAAGTTTTGATCTCTGTGGGGGTTGTAGCTAGGCCAAGGCCTGACTATTGAAATACTCGTAGCTGCGTTCCGCCACACCGCTGCCGTATAAGGGTCGAATTAGTTGGCCCGAAACGTAGACCATTTCTCCCGAGGCATCGCTTTTCGAGGCTTTCTTTGAGGCCAAGTTTCCCCCAAAGCACCTTCTGTTCCACCCAAAAGACCTGTTTGCTCCGAAACAAGCGAGCAAAACAGTGGTCTGGCGGAACACAACCAAGAGTGTCTGAGCAGGCTATGCCCCGAATACAGATTGGAGTTTTCAAATATGATGTTTTGAGGCATACGCAAGACCATCAAAAGAAACTTCTTTTTTTCTATAGTTCTCCTATGCATATGTGTAGATCAAAAGCGGACAAGATGTTCACTTTTTTGAATTCCAAACGTCAAATAAGATTTAAGCCTAAACTCTGTCCATGATGACTATTTTGGGAGCTGAACACGATTAAAGGTCTTGGTTTTCAGATTGTTTTTTTTCCGGTGACTACCATATTACTGGTAGTGATCCTCGGCACAGGGGCTCTCTACACATCGAGTGAGGGGCTTTCTCGCCTTCTGCGGCTATAATTTCACTCGGGAACACTTTGCTTGAATTGAGAGGCGTGGCGTGTCGAACTGCAAAAACGGGACAACTCCCTCTGTTTGTAGAGAGCCCCTATCCCGTAACCCTCCGAAAATGACATTTTGACAACCATAACTTCCCACAATTTTCAGCGAAACTGGGAGCTGACTTCATATTTATGCTCAGCGCCCCCAACAACCACTGGACAGAGTATGAACAGAAATTTTCATTCTCTGAGATCTAAGAAAGTGTCTCCCAAGGGAACTGCTTTTAATAAGACTGCCACTCCGGATTAAACATACTTTTCCAGTCTTTTTTGACATGGAATCCGATGACCATCTTCGCAGCTGCCTGAAAACACTATGAACAAAGTTATACGCGTTTCTCAACGTCTGGCGACAAGGTAAGGAGGTACCTACCCCCTATGAATTCATTGTGGTGTTTTGAAAAAAAAGCTTCAGATTTAGTTGAAAACTTGTAGGTAGGGGTAATCTAGAGTGCTGAATACGAATCTAGAGTCCGTTTGTCGGAATTCTGAGATTTACTGCTGGTTACGATCGGTACCATGCCATTTAGAGCGTGACGCCAACCTTACAATTTCGAAAATCGACCACTGAACGTTAACTTCGTATTCACCACCCCGAATAACCCCCGCGTACCAAATTTGAGACTTTGACCAAACTGTCGTATACCCACCGTGATCTACCGTAATCTGTTAAAAATCGATAAACGGACCTCAGATTTGTGATCAGCACTCCAAATAACCCACCCCTTGAAAAAAAAAACTATTTGCGCTAGATCTGTCGTAGAAATCCGGATATCTCGGAAGTCGCGTTTTGTCCTCAAATTTTTCCAAAGCTGCGAAGCTTTAAACGAATCAAGTCGAAAACATTGGAAAATAGACAAACAAATTCCAGATTCGAGACCAGCGGCCTAATTCGCGTTTCGGAAGGTACAATAGGTACGGATATCTAGCGAAAAACGCCTATACTTTTTTTCAGAAACATTTTAGTCAGCTGCGAATACCATAATCGGATTCTATGCCAAACACGTTTCAACCGGAATGGTCAGGCAGACTGAAAGTAGTCCCCTCGTCAGTAGTTTGTTTTTCCTCTACCAACGTGCATCGAGGAAAACTCTTAGAGTTCAAAACTGTTTACGTCTCGCCCTCCCCAACCCCCACAATTCCCTGATTATTTTTGAAAACTCCTGTGTTTTCAGGGCAGTCCCTAGTTAGACAGCGGACCGTTTGGGATTCGCCACACAGTGTCCAAAAATCTGGTTAGATAGAGGTAAAAAAAGGATTTTGAAAAAAATGAATGCATAAAATTGAAGCTAACTTTTCAATGACCATTTCCCGGAAGTACTTCTTCATGTTGGTATACTTTTCTGTCGTTGAAAACTTGTAGTGTGATAGTGCTGCAATTAAAATCCATTAGCTTTATCAGGAAGTTTTGATAGTGCACAGACGTACTTGGTGAGTTTATTGCCTGTGTGTTGTTTCCCTGATTAACGACGCTTCCTAGCGGCTCAATTCGCACTGGTGCATTTCTGAAGAGACCTCTTGGTGGCTTCAGCGGAGCCTGTTCCGATTTTATCGAAACGGTGTCACGGCGGTCGACCAGTTGTCGTCTTACGCTCATATGAAACATCATATATTCACTACTCTGTGCTCTATAATGAATGACTCAATCACTTTCCGACTTTGCATCCACATCTGGAATTTTGACAGAAGGAAAGCTTCCCGACATCAATCATTTTCAGGTAGCCAAGAGAACGAGATTGAAAGCCATATGGCAGTGTCCAGAAAATTTATTGGGGTGAGACGAAAGTTATCAAACAATGGAGAAAGAATTTCTTCGTCAAGGGGATTGCATGCTGGAACCACATGAGCACGAATATGACCGCAAACACTCACAAAAATAGAGTGGAAGCTATGCTAATATTGAGATTCAAAATCTGTAAATGAGTCCAAACTCGCAATGCATCAACAATCAGCCAGCAGCCAAAGTGGATCAGAACAGACGAATGCCTCGGGTGCTTCGCCCCCGTCGCGCCCAGATGACGTTATAATCATATTGGCCGACCGACTATGATGTGCGATTCAATAGAATCAATGGAATTGGGGAGGGGGGGGATCGACGAGTGGACGGTGTTACAACCAGAAGCTTTATAGGGCCAATTCGAACTCGTTTTTCTCGAGCTTTTCAACATTGTGGCTGTGATAGGCCACCCAAAAGCTTATTTCTGCCGAAAATCAGACTAGTTTTTATCGTGGACACTGCCTTTAATAGATCCTAGCTGATCGCAAAAACATACTTATTACCATACATGCTTTAGCGAATCTCTCAACCGAACAAAATCCTGAAAACAAAACGTTACAAGCAAACCCAGCAAATGCTTTGTTTTCTATACTTTGTTCGGTTGAGAGATTCGCCGAGGATAATTATAAGTCTTTCCTGCTAACTGCTCAGATCTTAACAGATCTGAGGGGTGTGGGCCGTTTAGGCCGAAGAGCTAGAGTGCAGATGGGACAGAGAAATAGCGAAAATGGAAAACTAGCTACAAGTTGAGAAATGACGATAAGGTTCTACACTTTTACGTTCCAGATGTTATTTCTACCAGATCTGCGGCTTCTCACGCCTCAGTTTTATTTGACAATCATATTTGATGACCAATCGAAGAAATAGCCCCCTCTGTGTCCTTAACCAGATTTGGGCCCAACCGTCAGCCACTTGCAAAGAGGTACACGGGATAAAGAGATCCAAGAAACTTTTTTCGAGTTTTGAACTTTAAAATCGATAGCGGATAAGCGCAATCCAGAAAAGAGCGAAATCTTAATTTCCAGCGAGGTTTGTTCCACCGAATTTCAATCTCCGCCAGAACAAAAGGCTTTCGAATCCGGAAGTAAATGGAACCTGAAATACGGGAAATTTTCCAATTTCCTAAGTTTCGATGGTTTCTGACCTTCCGATTTCCGAGATTGAAAAGACCGCTCCGTTTTCCGATCTCTGGAGATTCGGAAGAAATTTCGCTACCTCTGGTCCAACTATGAGAGATATTGCCGCGGCGACTCCGTGATAGTGCCGCTGCAGTGCCTACAGACACCGAAGCGGCACTATCGCGGGTTTGCTACTTCATCCTCGCGCAGCCGCCGCTGTACTACCGAGTTGTCAAGGCTCAAAACTGCGACAGAATCGTCCGGGCATAGTGATCATCACGGAGCCGCTGCCGTACTATGGTGGAACTATCGCGGCACAGTCGAGGGTCGCGGTACATTCCCGGCATCGACTATGCAAATTTTGTCAGAAAAGCTAGACCGCTTTGAAATTGACGAATACTGAGCTCCTCGTTATCAAATTTCGAATGAGAAGCGCTTTCGAACACTCTTCAATGTTTGAGTTTCAACTGATTCGATCAAATGTTCAGATATCAAATACAATCGAAACCAAACTTTTTCGTGACTCATTCATTTCGACATCAAGTAGTGTTTGAACTCCACATTTTCAAATTGGACAACATGTTTTCTATTTAATTCATTTCATAGATTTAGGAGCGCCATTCCAAACGTTCCTTTTTTTTGAAAAAAAAATAATGCAGTAAAAAATTTTTGAAAAACTTATGCTCGAATTATTAATTCAAGTTTTATTTCATAAATTTTAATACAAAACCTTTAAAAGGAAGAAAAGTTAATAACTGGATTAACATTTTTCGCTTCATTATCAGAGCAATTTATGCAAAAATATAGTTTATTTTCTCATTTATCTCCATGAACGATACGAGCATAGATATGATTTATATTTGTATCATCGCAACCATCATATACTTCAAGAAAGATTATGAACCACAATCAGCTTCATGTGTTTTTCGAAAAAAAAAACCATTTGAATTTTCAGAGTACTTTGAAATTGCAATTTTAAGTACAAGCTGGCATCAATCAAAAGAAATTCTTTAACATGACAAGCAAAGCCTCTTCATATGACATATCTCAAAATTTTTTTTTTGAATCTAGCACGAACAACAGAAGTGAAGCGTCAACGGGAGTGAGACATTTAAAACCTAAGTAACTCCACTTCATAGTCGAAATTCTACAAAAAACTGGACACTGAAAAAGAGAACGAACCTGCTTTCCGAGAAACTTTGTGAGTATTATCCTGACTTCGTAGAAAACGCGTTTGTAAAATTGTTTAGTGACAACGCCAGTGGGGGCGATATTTGAATTTTCGCGATTCGCGCGGCTTAAATTGGCGCTGGAGCGCATTATTGTATAGCGTGAAGAACGTTGATCATGTTGGAGTGATTCATTTAAATGGAAAAACGGATGCAATCAAATGAAAGTGCTCATGTTCGGACAGAAATGTTCAACATTTTGCGGCGATCTTGTTGTCGCAATTGATGATGTTGAAGACAATCTCTGTACAAATCCAGGAAGTGAGGGGAATGACACATCGAACAGAATGCTCGAGAAAATGACATTCCAAAAGGGTCATGTGGAACTTTGTACGAACAGAAAAACAAGCTCCGAAAGTGCCAGAGAACAGAAAAAGGAAACAAAAATCCTAACAGCTGGTGATTGGTGCATTCCATATCCAATTCTTAACAAGAGCAGATCAGATTGGAACTAAAACATCTTTTTTGGGCATTTGGTTAGAAGATGATTGCGCTGGAACTGGTTCAGAGAACCTAAAACGGAGCCGCAAACACCGCCGACACTCGTAATTGTGTTCCGCCAGGCCGCTGTTGTTTGTGCTTGTCTCGGGGCATACCCTATGTCTTTCGGGTGAAATAGAAGGTGTCTCGAAAAAAAAACCAGACGTTAAAGAAAGCGCCGAAGAGCGATGTTTTGGGATAAACGGCCGACGTTTCGGATCAACGAATTTGGCTTTTATACGGCAACGGTCTGGCGGAACACAACCACGAGTGTCTGAGACGGTATCTCGGTCAACGAGAGTGACTGAATGCGAAACCGGAAGGAAGGCGCAGAGCAGAAATGACATCTTCGTGACCCGACTAAGGTTCCGGCTGCACAAAATTTCCCCGAAAACCATCAAAAATAAAATTTATTTTGTATATAACATTTAAGGTCTTTGTATCATAATTATAGCAACACTTTTTAGTGGGAATTCCCAGTAAGGACAGTTTATGAGCAAGGAAAGTAACTAAATGATCGAGGCGGACATACTGCTCTTCTCTGGGCCAAAATCCGGTCCGCAATTGCGTGTCGACACGCTTTTCGGTCGCACGCGCTCGGGTCAGTCGAGTTTCCAACGCCAAAGCCGACTCGATGGGGCCTTTTTTATACAGTTTTCAACAATTTTTCTTAGTTTCTGGTTACCAAAACCCCATTAGAGTCAACAGATCGGCGGCTGTGGGGCAGAAAACTCTTCCGATCCCAAAGCTTGTCGAGACGCGATTGCGGACCGGAATTTGGCCCAGAGAAGCACAGCACCTTATCTTCAAGTATTTGACGGTGATTTTGGGATAACGGTTTCATTGAACGCAGTACCAAGCGACTAGAGCAGCACCGTGTGCAGTACGAAAGCTAATTGCAATCTGTTTGTCCGATACTGCGCCCAGGGCACTAAATATAGCATTTCACGAAGAAAACCTTTGTGGAACTCTGTCTGTGATGAAGAAGAGGGACTCGCTATAAAAATCTAAACTTCTCTAGGAGTCTAGCAGTCTATATGAGAAAGATGTTAAATATACGCCTTGCTTGGGAAATATTACTATTTTTTAATACTTCTCAACGACTGCGGGTTACGCGCGTATCGCGCGGGTGTAGCTTTCAACTGTAAACGACCTCACGCTGCGCTCGCTCTTAAACGGTGGCGCCGATCGTAGTCCGATGACAAATTATATTATCTGCATCATAGCTCAAATATTATATTGATACCCGATCTTACCCAATTCCACCATTATTAAGGCGCTAGAGTATTTATAGTTTACGCGTAGAATTATACGCCTAGAAAGGGTTCATGCTCAAACGTCGTTCTAGTGCTGCACTAGTTTGACGTGCGGGTTTGAGGAGTAAAGTAGTCACTCTATGTGTGACCGTATTTCCTTGGACTTGTTCATGTTTATGTTCATTTTCGGATGTAAAGTTGCAGTGTATAAAAAAGAACATAGAGGAATCAGAACTAAACCGATTATTTCCGGACTACTACATCAGTTGAGTGCTTTGCGTAAATTCTGTGGGATTTATCAACGGTCAAAGGTAACCTTTAGAGCGAGATGGAAGTGTTTAGCTCATTGAGCTGCACAGATTTCGAGCAGAGCTCGCTAAAACCCATTCATTCATTGTTGATGTTGACGTCGAGTTAGGCCACTAATCACTGATGCAACTTTCCAAAGAACTAGCAGTTCACAGTTTTTCTGTATCCTGCGAATTTCGCTCATTTTTACAAAAAAAAACAGGCGAAAATTGCTGAAAATGGGCAGAAAACAGTGAATTCCGCACGCCCCTTTTGTCCATCGAGAGGAGCAGTCCTCGACTACTTAAATCCTTTTTCTTTCGAGAGATCCCGACACCCAAACTTATCTCTCATAGGTAAATTTTTCTTTTCAAAAAAAAATCGGAAAATTAACCCAAAACAATAACCTTTTTCTAGCGCGGAAACAAGCCCTTCATCTAGCTTGAATTAAGCTCAAATCGCAAAATCATTCTCGACGTTTCAAATTCTACCGCACTAAATACACAAATAAGGCGTAGGGATGGGTATTGGCCCTACTTCTTCTAATTGCTCGAATTGCAGGGCATCCTCTGTTTCAGAGCCAAATTTACTTTATGTACTGTGCTTCTCTGAGCCATATTCCGGTCCGCAATTGCGTTTGGACACGCTTTGTGGCCGCACGCGTTGCAGGCAGTCGAGTTTCCAGCGCCAAAGCCGACTCAATGTGGCTTTTTTATACAGTTTGCTCCAATTTTGTTTAGTTTCCAGTTTCCAAAGCCCACCTAGAGTAACATCGGAGGCTGCGGCGCTGGAAACTCTTCCGACTCGAATGCGCGGCCGCAAAGCGTGTCGAGACGCAATTGCGGACCGGAATTTGGCCCAGAGAAGGCTAAGGCCTATTTTAGAGTTCCATCGCAGCGCGGCGCGATGAGATGTTTTCTGTGGGCATCGATCGATAACGCGCCGCTCGTCGATTCGCATATGAATCATGAAATCGCGCCGCGCCGCGGTGGAACTCTAAAAACCACCTAAGGGGGATGGCAATGAAACAGAAATCGTCGGCAATGACCATTTGGAGAAATGTTACAAGGAATTTAACTCTTTGCTCATACCATCTGAAGCGGACCTACTTGCTTTCCGCCAGACAAGATGCCCAAGAGAGTTGAGAGGTGCAGAAATCTCCTGCACCGTCGCATCGGAGTCACGCAGCGCGACATCGTCTTCTCGAATGAGAAAATTTTCACCCCGATAATACAGGGTGTTCCAGAACTATATTGGCGCGCTAAGTGGCTTCTATTTCATAAGGGTTTTTGGTGTCCAATTATTGCTATTTGGATATTTTGGCTTCTTTTGCGTCTCAGCTCTGTATTTCTTATCAATATTCTGTAGATATTATATTTTATGTTAGTATACTCGAGGCTAATCCGAAATGCGGCGCCATCATCGCAACGCAAAACTTGACGCACATGGCGAGACACATCGCCAATCAGCTCGGATTTATCCAGGATGTTATCAATCGTCTTCGTCAGCTTTGCCAAACCTGCGACAACGCTTGCAAAGACAAAATATCAGGGACAGGGGCTTTCTACACGCCGAGGGAGGAGTTCTCCCGCCTTTTGCAGCTCAAATTCCACCCGGGACCACTCCGCTCGCGTTGAGTGGCTTGACGTTTCAAACTGCAAAAACGGGGCCACGCCTCCCTCGGTGTGTAGGCAGCCCCTGTCCCAAAATTTCAGTATTCGCACATCTAAAGTTGTCAAGAATGTGTGTGCTCGAGTCAACCGCAATTCTTGCCTGTCGATGAGGTGGATAGCTAGAGAAAGGGTCCGTGGTAAGAGCCATCTGGGAACTTGCGAAGAAGCCGAATCTTTGTTTACACCATTTAGAGCAGACCCGCCTGCTGTACGCCGACAAGAAGTTGAAGTGACATCATAAGTGCAAGAGTCTCCTGAACCGCTGAGCCGGAGTCACGCATTGTGACATGATCTTTTTAGATGGAACAAATTATCAGAGTGATATCGATAAAGAAATGCGAAAACGATTGGACTGCAGCCAGAAGAATCAACGAGGTCTTACTGCAAGAAAACATCACTAGATGGACGGCTCATACGACTTCTGTGTTGGTTTTGGGAGGCATCGCTAGGAAAGGCAGAGCTACGCCGCGTTTCGTTGATTCTAAATGAAAATCAATCGGGAAGTTTGCTGGAAAACAATTCTGGAGATTGTTTTGAATCGCTGTTGACTTTTTCGATTTGGCAGCAGACCCTGTTGCTTCACACCAGGCCATGGTCAAGTGCAAACGGCGAAATCAGTTCAGGAGTGGTGTCGAAGCGAGGTACTCCGAGTCAAACGCTCACGAACGACTGCGGTCCTGCTTGTCGGACTTGCACTCACTCGACTTTTATGTATGGCCCGTGATTGAGTCTGAGGTCTGTGAATCGCGACATACGAAATTGGCTCACTGGAAAGCGGTTCTCAAGAAAGCCTCGAACGAAATGGATGGTGACTACCTCCGTGACCGCTGCGACGTCTTCCTGAGACAACTTCGAGCCCATATTCGAACATATAGCGGATATTCCTAGATCTGGCTAATATTTTGCGTTAACACAGGTACGGATTAATGCATCCATTTTCGTTATTCTCAAAATCCAATGTGGTGTTCGAGAAACACTTTAACACCTGCTCCGATAATTATGGAACACCCTGTAGGTCAAAAGAAAAACTAGACAATTTTTTCGTAAGCAGGATACAATGAAAGAGAAAATACTGGATGGGTGATTCGTACAAGTTCTGTGATAGTTTTGATGGGAAGTCACCTGAGATATCAAAACTCCGTCAGTTTTTGCGGATTATGGCGGAAAAATCAACAGAGGAGTTTACAGGGGACAAGCTTGCAGGATGTTTTGAAGCCTTGTTCAACCTACGAATTCGGCCGCAGACCCTAATGCTTTCAACGAGACTATTGGCCGCCGCACAATACAAAATCCGTACAAGAGCAGTGGCGGTCTGTGTTTCCAGACTTCATCGCCCTCGACGAATAACCGTCCTGCTCTACGTTAGTGGACCCTCTCGACTTTTCAGGGTGGTTTTTGATTGCATTCGAAAGCTCTGATTTTCGTCACACAAATTCGACCTCTTTAAAAGCTGCACTCAACGAAACCTCAGACGAAATGAACGAGAACTACCATTGTGACAGTTGGGTCGTCTTTCGGAAACGACTTCGGGCCTGTTATCAAGCACATGGCAGACACATCCAATAAATTACACTACAACGTATGTGAAGTTCATGTGTATAGAATATATAACAAGCACGGATAATGAAAGAATTGCCATATTCTAATTATATTCGACCCTATCTTCAAAATACTAGAAGTAAGTAAATCAAGGAAAGGAAAGGTATGAAGGAGAAGTTGACAAAGTTCGTTTCGCCCCTGGCCTCAGACGAACTTTATCAAACAGCTCTGCCGGGGCTCCTCAGTGAGGAACAGAACTGTCGATGAAAAAGAAGTATGAATACGAAAGCATGAGCCGAGCAGAGTGAAGTAGTGTTAGAAACGTTAGAAAGAGGTTAGAGGGCAAGAAGCTATAGTATACTATCAATATCAGAATGAAGTCCATATGATCACAAGTCCTTATTTTGGACAGTACCGAATACAGACCTATCAACAGTGAAGACTTAGTATGTTATGCTTTTTACCAATTGTGTTATACTTTTCTTTTCATCTGTTGGGTTGAACTTATATGTTATCATTTTTGTTTATAGATGCATCTTTTCATATTTACTTCTACGAATTCTGGTGTATATAGATTTCCAACTAAAACTGTCTTCATTTCTTTGAGATTTTCCATGAAGGAATCTAAATTTGAAGAGATATTAGCTAATCTCAAGGTCTCCGTATAAATTGTAGATGCTTTGACTTTTATCGAGATATCAGAATGAGCATGAGGAAGTCTTTTAACTCTGAAATTAAAATCATCTGTCTTATTATACAACTTTGTGCGTATTTTATTATTAATTATTTCTATACTAATGTCTAAGTAATTGCATTTATAGGGATGACTGTGCGTCTTTTTGAGCTCCAATACATTCTTGTATATTAGTGAATTTTGGTTATCCACAAATGTTTCATCTTTATTATGGATTATGAGCAAGTCATCCATATATCTAAAAGGTTTGAAAAATACGTTATTTTCAATTTTCGCGCTTATAGAGTACCTATACTCCAACATGGAAACTGTTATATCGGCTAACAATGGGCTGAAGTTACCTCCCTGAGGAACTCCTTTCATCTGTTGAAGCACTAGTTCTGCGAAACGACAGTAACTGTTGCGTAAAAGATAGTCAACGTGATATATCAAGTCTGTGATGGTATAATATCTGTAACCGCCTTTATCTAGCTCAGAATCTCGATAAAATACTCTGTATCCATTGGTAACTATCCATTTTTTATTAGCATTTTTGAAGCAAATTTTCAAAAATTCTTTCATGTTATACAGAATAAAGCTGTGTGGGAGGTTAGTGAACATGTCAGTAAAATCAGCAGAATAAACTTGAACCCCATTGGTACTCAATCTACATAATTCAGCTGCTATGTTAATGTTTGAGATAGACCAATAGGTCTTGAGTCCTCCCTTCCTTTGGTAACTCACATTGGTATAATTAATAAAATGTGTCTTAAGAAACGTGAAAATTTTTTGCAATTCTACTGCTAATGGTTTCATGCTGCTGTTTCTTGCTCCCGTAATGAATCTGAATTTTATGGGATCCTTATGTAATTTCGGTAAAGCGTAGATGATGGGTAACTCACAATCTATGTCAACTTTAAGTCCTGCTTTGATATTGAAAAACTTATGCTTTAAAATGGTTGTTTGCCTGTTGGCATTTTGAATCAACTTATATGTGTCATTATGGTTTTGTTCTCTTTCAAAATTACCGTTTATGATATTAATTCCAAGTTCTTTCATGAGAGTTATGGTGTAGTATTTCTTACAAATAATCCCATAATTATTGCTAGCTTTATCTAAAGGGCAGAAAATGAAGTGTTTCTGGTATTCTTTTATACTCTTATAAGGTATCAGGCTATTAGACTGCCTACGGAAGGAAGTCCCTTGTAGTATTGGTTTGAGTCTTTTTCTGTACTGTTTTTTGAAATGCAACTGCAAACTATTTATTTTCATAACATCTAGCTTGTACTTATTTCTCATGTAGTTGATGAATTTCGTTGTAGCGTCGAAATAAGTTTGTGTTATTTCACTCCTGTTATTCATCTTTTCTATTCTATATTTAGTTCCTTTATTCAAGATTTCTTTGAGAATTTAATTTTTTATTATATCAATATTCCCTGTTATGATGTGTTGATGATGGGAATCAATATAATCTTTATATTCATCTCGACCATATTCACAAATGCATCCATCTGATATTATTTCTTGGATGCTACTTGTATCCAAAGCTTTTAACATTTTATTATAGTTGAAAACAATGCTAGATACAGGATTCTCATAAATATGGACAACTCTTACTTTTTTATAACGTTTTATTTCAGTGTTAGGAACAAGGTTAGGCAAATCTATACTGTTGAAAATTCTATTGAAATTCATCCGATCAGAAACGTTATTGAAATAATTCATTTTCAAGTAGTAGTAATCTTCTTGTTCCTTTTTACGCCTTTCGTTACATTTCAAGTGATAGTGGAAATGAGTAAGAAGGCACAAAATCAGAAACTTAGTTCTGTTGGTGATACTAGATAGGAAGGAATCCGACTGTGATAGTTCTATAAGCTTTCGTATATTTCTTTTATTCATGTGTTTTATCAAACTATATATTTTCATAGTATTCAACCCATCTTTTCCTTCTTTCTCTATGTAATCGATAACATTTTGAACATCCAAAGGATTCAATCTATTTATCTTTTTTCTTCTACCTCTGTTGTTACGCTCCTTGATAATTTTGAGTGCGAAGAATGGATGTTTGACTTTATGCATAAGTGGATTACTTATATCAGAAATATTTCCATATCCTTTAATATTATCATTAAGTCCAAAAGGGTATGGTGTCATGAGAAGTTTTATCCAAAACTCTTCCTTCTCCAGTAAAATGTTTCTATCCGTATTTTCTGGACAGGAGTCTAAAATGTGTACAATTATGTTGGATTTACATTAATGATAATGTGTATATAATGGAGTAAATATTTTATGGTTCAAAGTTTGTAAGTCTACAAACAGTGCACTTTGCCGAACATTTTTCACCTTTTTGATCATTACCAAAATCTTTTATGGTATATTTGTTAGCTCTATTCTTATACTTGGTGAAGGAAGACAGGGAGAAGTAGTTTTTTGCTCGATTTGGAACCTGAGTTTTTGACCAGAATCTAAGTAAGTGGGCGGCCAAACCCCTTACAGAGAGGAATCTCCCTTACGGGTTTGCCAGGGCTGCTGGCGGGGTTGTCAATCCCCAAAGGTTTTGACTTAGTACTGGGTGGCGCGAAAAACTGATCCCTCTTGACATTTTCCGCTTATAACCCCATCAGTACCAGTCCCTATTTTTATTCAGAGGTATGGCCCTCCGGTCAATCTGTAATACAGTTGCAGTGGGATTATGTCTAAATCCCAAAGTGTACCTGAAACGAGAACTAAGGCTGATTTGCCGTAAAGGTATGTAAAGAGCTAACAACAAGAGATGGGTCATGATCAAGGGAAACGGGTTGACTATTTGCCGGCATATAATTTATATCCTTTATAGCGAGAAGGGAAGCAGAAACTGATCGAAAATCATATAAATTATTGAAGGTATTTTGAGCACAATATGCATCTCAGGGAAAGAAGAGAGAATAGAATGCATCCAAATGTGGATGCTTCACAATTGGTGTAAAACACCATTCGTGACTGACGATAAGAGGTATGATAATGTGATGGAAACGTATAGCCCGTCCCGCTCAAACAAGTCCAGGAGGAGCAAGCAACGGAGCGGTCGGCCACGGTGAAATCCAAGGGATAAGTAGATTTCAACATGTTGACAACCCGATGAGCTCTACTTCGACTGGCTCAAATCGAGAGGGAGAAGCTATAGCTACATTGAGTGTACGAATAATGAATGAGTAAGAAGAAGATGCATCAACTAGATGCTTCACCATTGGTGCGTGTCACATTTCGTGACTGACGACAAGCTTCGTGATCAATGTGATAAGAATCGGAGCTACAAAAGAAGTCAACTATCTCCTATTACGTGATGAGGATTGACTTTCAGAAAAGTCAGGGTCTTGAGTTAATGTTAAAAAGAGAAGTATTGTGAAGTACGGAAAATTATAATAGTATATGTTATGAATTAATATACATAATGTATTATAAAAAAGAATTAGATAACATGAGAGGTGGCAATTAGATATAACTAGAAGCGATAATACAATAAGTGACATGTTATTATCAATACCTTCATATAATAGGTAAACGTGAGAACCCGGCTAGCGGTGCTGGAAAAAAATCTAACTACTGCTAGGCGTCACCGGTAGTATGAATAAACGTGTCCATATTGGTTATTCTTGAAATTTGCCGTGATGTCCAAAACGCACATTGATATCTGGACGCCAATAATTTTGACACATCCTATACACTTTGGTGGGTCGATGTTCAAGATTTGGCCGAAACTTTGCCAATGGAGGTTCCTTGTGGTGGTGATTACGATTCGACATCTGATTTTTTTTTGGAAGTACTGTGGTTTGTTACGAGAAGTTAGTTCGACTGCTGTAATCTGCCATCATCCTTACATAATCGGAAAGCGGACAACTGATTCGCGATCAGTTCCAGGGTTGAGCGAAAAAATTTGGAACCAGGTAATCAAAAAAAAAAACAAATTACTCGGTTTCAGAACCAAAAATCTTTCAAAAAAAAACGAAAAAAAAAACGCTTTTTTAGCAATGGCACATCCCTCTACAAGAAGGACGAAATTAAATTTTAATGGATTTTTGCAAAGTGAAATTGTCCATAACTTTACAGGGAAATCGTTTAGCAGGAAATTGAAATTTGGCATTTAAACGAAACAAAATTCATGCTGAGACGAGTATGAATAGGACTAGATTCACATTATGCAAAGCGCTCCCTCCGTAATAGTGGATGATTAGCAACCTCAGAAGCGTGTTCAGCACCCGGAATACCCCAAGCGCCTTACCGCCCCTCCCCATTCCTCCCACCTCGGCGAAGTCTAACAAAAAAATCCGACTTCTACAATCCGAGAAGTGAATGAGTGCTAGTGAAATGAATCAGGGGGTTTTTCGAAAAAGGATATTCCACTGAGGGAAATTCGAAGCAGAGGGGTCTCTGGGGTCTCTTTGCTATGATTTCTATCACGTGGGCTTGCCTACGCGGAGATATTGGGGACTGACATGCGGTTTTAACGTGAATACTGCCTTCAAAAGAGTTAAAGCCAGGACTTTTGAAAACGACAGATAGACTCATCGCACTGATAAGTATAAGTGCAGCCCGTGCCGGCTGTAGCTTCACTTACTAGGGCGAGGTTTCAAAAATCGTGTTCTGATTGCCGTAGGTGTAGGGCACAACATAAATAATAAATAATATGTTCTTAATATTTCCTGTATGTTCGGGGGATTCCTGAAAGAAAAAATTTTCCAGCTTCGCGAGAAGAAAAGAGGTTCCGAAAATATATTTCTTGAGACATTCGGAGGAAAATTTCAATTTCGGAACAGAATTCTCCCCTAAAGGTAGTTTTAGGCGCTGCTCTTGAATTTGAGGACTACTCGTCGATTTTTCCATGATTTTGGTTGATCTGGGCCAACACTTTTCACGGGAGGAAATTTCGCTGACCGAAAGCGACTTTTCTTCTGACGATTTCCAGATTGCTACCATAGGTTTGCTTCAGAACTTCTCTACAAGAGTTAAATATTTAGACTGCATATTTGGAATCGGTGGTCCGTTTATAGACTTTATTTGGATTACGGTATGTCACGGTTGGTATGCGGTAGTTTGGACAAAGCCTAAGATTTGACTCAAAATTTCTCTGAGGAGATTATTCGAGATTCCGAACACGAGTTTGACGTCCATTTGTCGATTTTCTGAAATATCAAAGTAGGTCTCGCCAATTAAAGGGCATTATTCGACATTGACCCTGAGAATAGCGATAAATGAACCCCAGATTCGTGTTTGGAATCCTACACAACCCCGAATTAGAGGTATTTAAAAGAAGACCAAGTTAAAGTGGATTGTTCACACCCCACAAAGGCGCTATTCATAGTACTCAACGCCAGCGCGGCGCCAGCGTGGCTTTGGCGGAGCGGAAAAAAGCGGGCCTAACTTTCCCAAACAAAAAATCCTGTACACGCGTTCACCACCACAATAGCAGACGATAGTAATGGAATTAATTATCAAGTAAAGGAATGAAATTGAAGATGATTTAGAAGTGAAGATGGTTAAAAAGCCGTTACGGCAATCGCCGCCATGGCGGAGGGGGGTTAGGCCCTAGTTATACATCGGCGATTCGGTGCCGCTGGTTTTCGCGGGACATTGGTCAGATTACGAAATTGACCAATAGCAGACATACCGCGGAAGCAAGCGGCGGCGAAACGCTGGTGTATAACTAGGGCCTTACGCGCTGGCGTTGGGCCATTAATACACAAACGCCACTTCAGCGCGGCACACGCGCGCCGCGCTGGCGTTGAGTAGTATGAATAGCACCAAACGAATGCATTCAAAACCATGGAAAGTTTGTGACCCAGTTGTTGTTCTCCGATGAAAATCGCCCATTATTTAAAAAGAATGAGACAGCTAAAAATCAGAAAAATTCTTGTTATTACTGATTCGTACCGGAAATGACACAGTTTTTTGAAGTTTTTAAATTTTTCCTAATTAAAGGTGCAGTTCGGCTGATTCCGTTCAGATTTCAAACACTTCTAATGGCAATATATTAGTTAAACTGTAGGCAGAGAAGGAATGTGTGTGAATAAAAGGACCGATGCCGACGCAAAAGAAAAACATCGATGTCGTGGAGTCGGAAACACCCGCAGGAAAATCATCTTTCGATGATTCATTAGTCCAGCTGTGCACAGACGCAGACCGCCAACTTGCGATTGTCACCGATCGAGTCATATTTCTCATAAAACGCAATAAAGACTGGCTCAGTGCAGGCCAGCCTAAATAAGTTATGGTTTGAATTTGCAGTGAACCTATGCGATAGGTTTTAAAATTTCCGCGGAAGTTATTGAAAAAGACGACGCTTTCCGGCTGGTGGGGTGACGGCACTGCTTCAGGGCAGTACTTACAGAGCTCCGAGCAAGACAATTTCGACGCTCGCCTACTTGTTTACGTTGCAAGCGTTAGTGCTAGGAGGTGCCTCTCTGTAGAGCCGCGCTCGCTCCTCTGAGAAATATTGCTGCGGCTCCCCCGGCATGACGCCGAGGCATAGGAGTCGCGGGCGAGATGCGGGGCGGATCCGCGTTTGATTCTTCATAGACTAATTCGCGAAAAGGTTGCAGAACAGTCCCGGGGGAGTCGCGGTAGAATCGCGGAGGCTTGACCTCCGGAGAGGGCACAGAGGAGTCGCGGCAAATATTTTATGGAGTATGGTGCATGAGTAGGTGGTTAGGGTTTGAGAGAGCAGGGGTGGTGCCACAAGAGAGTTGACGACGGGAGCGATGTGGAGGGGGAGGGAGGGCGGGGGGGGGGGGGGGGGCGAAGGCGAGTTAAATTCTCTGACGCGACCAGTTCAACAGAAAATGTGCGCTCCATGGCCAACTCTTGCCTCCCTATATTTGCCTCGCGTGCGACAAAATTTTTCGCGTTGCTTCGCGGAATATAAACCTCTTGGCAGATATCATCGACGTCATAAATTTTCAATTTGATTACCTTCTGCTACCCTCTATTTCTACATTCTTTTGCCTCTTTTCCTTGTTGTTTTCCTTTTATTTCATCCCTTGTTCTGTTCAGCGAAGTTTTTGATTTGCAGTTTGTGAATGTAAAAGTTATTATGGCAGACTTGGTTTTGAAATAGTATCATTATGCATATTCAAGTAGTACCGTCGCATCATTTAGACAGTTTCTGAATCATTAATTGACTTCATTGGGCAGTTTGAAAATTTTTTAAATTGCTGGTCTTGATATTTTTGAATTGTCAAAATATGAGTAAAGTTTTCCGGTGCAGCTGCAGTAGGCTTAAATTTTTGGTTGTACCAAAGTAGAGTTTTTTGTTTCGTGACCTATTTTTAAAATTCCTTGTAAGTGTATTGCATTCGATGGTTGTTTTCGATTTTTTTCATCCGTAATCCCTTTTAGTTGTGAAGTATGTTTTCGGCTTTTCATGAGCGGCCGGTCATGGCGAAATATATCAGTGACAAGGATATCTACTGGCATGATAAGCCCGATTAGCCTTGCTTCGACCGACTCAAATTGGAGGAGCTAGGCTATACGCTCGGAAATCCGACACGCGTCCCTATGGGAGTTAGGCCCCCGTCATAGTCGGTGGATCTGCTGAGTCCCACCGGGTCGATACGCATCGAATTCGTGGAAGACGGGTGCAAAAAAAATCATCCCACTGAGTCCGACTGCGACCGTCTGATGCCCACCGCAATCCCCCCGGTCGATACTGATATTTCTCATGCGTACAAGGGCGGGGCCAATGCACCGACTGAGTCCCACTGAGTCCCACCAAAATCATCCTCACCCCACCCGGTCGATATAGGTGTTTTTCACGTGATTTGGGTGCATTTTTTCGGCCGACTGCGACCTGCCGAGTCCCGCCGCATCTCGACTCTCGCCGTCTGTGCTCTGCCCCACGCACTGCTGATACGGAAATCAGATTCAGACATGTTGAAAACAAGAAAAATCAGCCACCAAACACGTTCCGATTCACAGCTGAAGTGATAATCGTCACTATCAACTGCGTGTTTCGCAGAGGAGTTGGTTGGCGCTGGGGGCAACCGGACTCAGTGGGACTCAGCAGGTTTTTCCACCCCGGACTCATTCGGACTCAGCAGGTTTTTCGACGAAGTCTGACCGGGGACTCAGGGTACGTCACGAGGTGTTCTTAAAGAAGGAATAGGTGAGAGGTCTTTGGGGGGAAAAGTGAGATTGGCAAGGGAACCAGAAGTGGATAAAAACAAATTTTCAAGTAGTTTGTAAAAACGGTTTTTTCGAAACCATTTCTCAATTTTCTTCTTTGTTCTAGTATTTCTATAATCGATAGCTGTCGCACGTCACTACTATAACTTTGTTATGGGGTAGGTGTGCTCGCAAAGGCGTACAGCCCCGATGCCGTAGGCAAATTTTTTAAATTCCGGTTTGGCTCTTTTTTATGTAATTTGAGTGATAATTGTGTTATTTGTAACAAGTTTCAATTATGTATGTATTAGAGAAACTAGAAGTTCCTATTCTGTTTTCCAACGGCCACAATAAAGCTGTGTACCTGGACTGAAAAGGAACCCGGGGGCAATCAAGTACATATAGTAGACAGCTCATTTAGAACAGCTGGATTTCTGAGCTTCATAGCTATCGTGTCGAATGTAGAATGATTGAAGCTCTGTTTTCTTGCGCTTTATTCAGGCAACGTTTCGAGGAGTTAACAAAGTTGAGAGACTATTCATATTAACGACTGACCGGTCTCTATGCGTTAGTGGGTCGAACCAGGTCAGGGAGTGCTGTCCACGCATAGCTGGAAATGGGTGATGAGGGCGTGTAAAAGGGTTAAAAGGCGTGCAAAAGAACCTTTTTACACGCCCTCATCACCCATTTCCAGCTAAGCGTGGAATGCACTCCCTCACCTGGTTCGTCCCACTAACGCATACAGACAGGTCAGTCGTTAATATGAATAGTCTCTCAACTTTGTTAACTTCCTAGGCCTTCGTCATTTGATTGTATGCCTGATTGTTTACAGTTGGCCTGAAGAAGATGTTAAAAACCTCGAAACGCTGCCTGAATAAAGCGCAAGAAAACAGAGCTTCAATCATTCTACATTCGACACGATAGTAGACAGCGTAAGACATCTGTCGCGAGGGCGATGCCTCCTCTTTACCATCTAGCCCGGGTGTGAAGTGCCTACGGTAGTGATTTGACGATCACCTTGAGGAGGGCGGCCGCAGGTCGGCCTGCGCGTTAGGGGATGAGTTTGTCAACAGCCGCTTCCCGGCAAGCCGCCTTGCACCCGACATCAACCTCTCAGGAGCTATAGGGCCCTTCGCTCTTACAGTTAGGACATTTCTTAACTGAAACAAATACGACTAGAAAATACTCAGTCCCCAAACAGCACCGTCTAGCTTCAAAAGCAGCATACACGCTCAAGAAAGTTGTTGAGATAACGACGTTGCTGGGATCGTATGGCTCCAACTCGAAGGCTCACGCCGTTTGAAGAGTCATAAGCGAGTCAAAACTACTATATTTGAGCATATCGAACTAATAAATATCGCAGTCCCCGTCCATTCACTCTGCTGTTTCCACCCCAATACATACTCGTCCAGAATGATCGTTCGAAGACGGTCACTTTGGTTAGTTTTTGGAGTTTCTTTTTCTTCTAGTAAAGGCTATAAAAATCTATTGGCTCCGCTGTCACAGCCCTTTATCGCTAGCTCCGCTGTTTAACCGAGCGAACATGCTGCGGTGTAACTCGCCCACTTTTACCACTCAGTATAGTTGTATAATTTCGAAAAAAATGTCGAACGAGCGAAAATCGAATTTTTTTCGTTCGAAAATTTCCGAAAGAACGAAAAATGAAAAAATTTCGTTCAAAAAAATTTCGAACGAACGAAAAATGAAAAAATTTCGTTCGAAAAAATTTCGAACGAACGAATTTCGAAAAACTTCCGAAATTTCTGAGGTCGAACGAACGAAATTCGAAACTAATCGAAATTTCGATTTTTTTTCGAAATTCGTCGGAAATTTCGAATTTTTTTTTGGAAATTTGCCGGAAGTTTCTAATTTTTTTTCGAAATTTGTTTGAAAGTATTCCGAACGAACGAATTTCGAAAAATCGGATTTCGAACGAACGAAATTTGAAAAATATTTCGTTCGACGATATTTCGAACGAACGAGATTTGAAAAAATTTCGTTCGACGAAATATCGAACGAACGAAAAGAATTTCGAAAAATCTTTCGAAAATTTCGTTCGTGTACAACTATACTACACAGCAAAAACAACCCATTATTTCTTAATTAGTTTGATTGTTTGGTTGATTTATTTACGTCTATTGAGTGTACAGTGTTCGCCGGTTTTATTGTATTTACGTCTATTTAGTGTACAGTTTTCGTCGGTTTTTTGTTAGTTTGCCATACTACCAGCTCCAAACATTCCATTTATGTCATAAAATCGATACCAATTTCGAAAGTGTCTGCCTTTAGTGGTTCCCTAGACACTGTTGAAGGTTGGCGCAAATTCGGTGCCATATGCCATAACATAGGTGCACCGAGTTCGCGCCAATCTCCAATGAGGAACGCAAAATCTCTTCAGGATCCATGCCGATGTTATTTGATATTTCCCTAGAAACGTGACGTTGAAAATTGAAAACTGAGGTCGTTTCTGTTACCAGCATCTCAAACTCAATCATTTTTAGTGGCATGGATCATTATGTGATCCGTGTCATTTTTAGTGGCAGCAGCACCCATGCAGCACAGGAAAGCGAGGAATGATCATCATACCTCACTTCCCTACATGCCCAGTGAAAAATGACACCTACCTTACACAAAATGCTTTGGAACATCAGGGGAATCCAATAGTAGAAAATGCATTCTACAGAAAACGTTTCCTCACGAGGGAAATATACAAAGCGTTTGTCGCATCCGTAAAAACGAATTGTATTGTTAGTATCTCTTTGGCCTTTATAAAACTTTGTTGCATCCCGTCCTGAGCTGCTGGTTCTAAGAAGTTATAAGCGCTCTTAAAGCTTTAAGAAAAGGTATTGCAGGGAAAAGGACCGATCAGACAATATTTAGGGTTTAGGGGTTTTGCAGGAAAAGAATATTGAGGGGTTTTGCAGAGAATTCACCTCCCGAATAACCCCCGCAGAGAATTTTCGAACCAAATCTGAGGCCTTAACCAATGTAGTGTATACCATAGTAATCTCCCGTAATCTGGCGGAAATCCATAGAAAGACCTCACAAGGGAACTATTATTAGTCATAGTAACCATGCTGAGTGACATGTATCCCCTGCTTAGGAGCCAAATTTACTCTGTTTGTTCGCGCGCTTGTGTGGAGTGAGGGGGAGAGACAGCGAGAAAGTGTAGGGAAGAATAGACGCAGACGCACGCGATGAACGGAAATAGGGTAGGAAACATGTGTGGAAGCCAGGTGCCCAAACTTCTCAGACGATCGCCGCATTCGATGCGTGTCGAATATGCATTCAACTCGAAGACATGGTGGTTTCGAGCACAGTCAGGGAACGTGCTGCTAGGGAAGCACGTGCTCTCATTGTGTTACAAATTACAGCACGTGCCCCAACAAATAAGCCGTCCAATGCGCCCATGATACACATTCAACTCGATGACAAAACGATTATCCAAAAAAGGAAAGTATACGATGCACTCCTGAGAAGGAGCTAAGAGGTCGGCAGCTTAGCCGATTTAATTATCCAAGTTTGCGGTACTTTACCTGCCCGACCGCTGGAGGCCTCGTCCAACTGCTCTCGGCCCCAGATGGTGCTCGGCGAGCTGACCGCGTCGCACGTTGGTGTGTGCTACTACGATAACACTGGACTACCTTGCAGCACGTACTCCTGCGATGGAATTTTATGGCACATGCTCCTGCTATGAAATTTTGCAGCACGTGCTGCTGTTTGGAGCACGTGTCCCTGTGATAGAGCCTTTCGATGGGTGTGGTCACTCGAGTTGAAAGCTTTTTCGACACGCATTGAATGCGGCAGTTTTCTGAGTTATCACAGAGCGGTCTATGACCCTCCCAAATTTGCTCCTCGCAGACGTGTGGTAGGAAAGTCCTCGCTCACCACCACACCACGGTTCGTTGTTTTCATGACTTTAGTTTGGTGCAATCGCTTTTATTTGATTGTCAATCAACGGTGCTTATGAGGCATTGATTGGAGAGTTCACGAGAGATCGGCTCTGCCGCCCACGCGCCCTCTGCCGCTTATTGGTCGATTCGTCATGGTTTTCCGTCCTGAAAAGGTTGTATCTCTACTAATCGCTGAGCTTGTACAGTCTCACGATAGTCGAGATGCTTGTTGTGAAGAGAAGATGGCGGAAAAATTTACGCGTGTACTCCGCATATCTTGACGAGTTGGAACGTGCTGTTAACACTTTATGAATGGCTAGAACGTGTAGTTTTCTCTCCATATTTTTGTACTGAAGCATCGGAAATGACGGTTGTACGTTTCTGCAAGGATGTCCAGATGGCAACAGCCCGACCAAGGTGTGTTTAAATATCGCTAGTCAGTTTTGAGAAAATTTCTGTACTAAATTTCATTACTCATTCAGATGTAATTCAGATCAAAGATGCTATTGCTTCCTATTGAGAAGCCGTGAAGTGCAGTCGGCCGCTGATGGTTGTGCCACATATATTCCGATGGACATATTACGACAAAAAGTTTCAGCGAGCTGGAAAACTAAAGAACCTCGCCCAGATGCTCCATGAAGTTGGTCAAAGCAAGTATCGAGCAGGTGTGTTCAAACGTAATAACACCCAAAATATCATCATACAAATTCATTCGAATATTTTCCGTAGCAGTAACTATGCATGATCACGACGTGCGTTTGCTGCTTTTGTATCTCGCTCTTTACCAGAACATTGAGAATTTCAAGGCGGGCACAATACAGAGTATGTTTTGATTACTTCTGTGCCAGCAAGGTTTTGCATGATGGTACAGGTTTATTTGGCCGACGTTTCAAGCAAATCCTCGTTTTCAAGGCCTGAAATTGTGCGAAACGTTGACTCGAAGCATACTCGATCAAGCGCCTCTCCCTCTTTTCGGCTAGTTTCGACACCACCCACAGACTCCCAGTGAAGCGAACCCCCGATGACGAACCAACCTCACACCTCACCACCAGCGACGAGCTCCAGCTGGACGTATTATCCAAAAAAGGAAAGTATACGATGCACTCCTGAGAAGGAGCTAAGAGGTCGGCAGCTTAGCCGATTTAATTATCCAAGTTTGCGGTACTTTACCTGCCCGACCGCTGGAGGCCTCGTCCAACTGCTCTCGGCCCCAGATGGTGCTCGGCGAGCTGACCGCGTCGCACGTTGGTGTGTGCTACTACGATAACACTGGACTACCTTGCAGCACGTACTCCTGCGATGGAATTTTATGGCACATGCTCCTGCTATGAAATTTTGCAGCACGTGCTGCTGTTTGGAGCACGTGTCCCTGTGATAGAGCCTTTCGATGGGTGTGGTCACTCGAGTTGAAAGCTTTTTCGACACGCATTGAATGCGGCAGTTTTCTGAGTTATCACAGAGCGGTCTATGACCTCCCAAATTTGCTCCTCGCAGACGTGTGGTAGGAAAGTCCTCGCTCACCACCACACCATGGTTCGTTGTTTTCATGACTTTAGTTTGGTGCAATCGCTTTATTTGATTGTCAATCAACGGTGCTTATGAGGCATTGATTGGAGAGTTCACGAGAGATCGGCTCTGCCGCCCACGCGCCCTCTGCCGCTTATTGGTCGATTCGTCATGGTTTTCCGTCCTGAAGGTTGTATCTCTACTAATCGCTGGGCTTGTACAGTCTCACGATAGTCGAGATGCTTGTTGTGAAGAGAAGATGGCGGAAAAATTTACGCGTGTACTCCGCATATCTTGACGAGTTGGAACGTGCTGTTAACACTTTATGAATGGCTAGAACGTGTAGTTTTCTCCATATTTTTGTACTGGAGAATCGGAATGGACAGTTGTACGTTTCTGCAAGGATGTCCAGATGGCAACAGCCCGACCAAGGTGTGTTTAAATATCGCTAGTCAGTTTTGAGAAAATTTCTGTACTAAATTTCATTACTCATTCAGATGTAATTCAGATCAAAGATGCTATTGCTTCCTATTGAGAAGCCGTGAAGTGCAGTCGGCCGCTGATGGTTGTGCCACATATATTCCGATGGACATATTACGACAAAAAGTTTCAGCGAGCTGGAAAGCTAAAGAACCTCGCCCAGATGCTCCAAGAAGTTGGTCAAAGCAAGTATCGAGCAGGTGTGTTCAAACGTAATAACACCCAAAATATCATCATACAAATTCATTCGAATATTTTCCGTAGCAGTAACTATGCATGATCACGACGTGCGTTTGCTGCTTTGTATCTCGCTCTTTACCAGAACATTGAGAATTTCAAGGCGGGCACAATACAGAGTATGCTTTTGATTACTTCTGTGCCGCGAAGGTTTGTACTTATGATGGTGCAGGTTTATTTGACCGATGTTTCACAACGCTCAGCGGGCCTGGTTCGTCGAATGCGAAACGTTGACTCGAAGCATACTCGATCAAGGCCTCTCCTCTTTTCGGCTAGTTTCGACACCACCTTCAGACTCCCAGTGAAGCGAACCCCCGATGACTTGAACCAACGCTCACACTCACCACCAGCGACGAGCTTCCAGCTGGACGTTATCCAAAAAGGGAAATGATGCACTCCGCAGAAGGAGCTTAAGAGGTCGGCAGCCAGCCGATTTAATTATCCAAGTTTGCATGGTACTTTACCTGCCCGACCGCTGGAGGCCTCGTCCAACTGCCCGGCCCCAGATGGTGCTCGGCGAGCTGACCGCGTCGCACGTTGGTGTATTGCTACTACGATAACACTGACTACACCTTGCGCACGTACTCCTGCGATGGAATTTTATGGCACATGCTCCTGCTATGAATTTTGCAGCACGTGCTGCTGTTTGGAGCACAAGTCCCTGTGATAGAGCCTTTCGATGGGTGTTCCGTCCTGAAAGGTTGTAGCTCACTAATCGCTGAGCTTGTACAGTCTCACGATAGTCGAGATCGCTTGTTGTGCCAGAGGAGAAGATGGCGGAAAATTTACGCGTGTACTCGCATATCTTGACGAGTTGGAACGTGCTGTTAACACTTTATGAATGAAGCCAATAGAACGTATAGTTTTCTCTCCATATTTGTACTGAAGCATCGGAAATGACGGTTGTACGTTTCTGCAGGATGTCATCAGATGGCAACAGCCCGACCAAGGTGGTTAAATATCGCTAGTCAGTTTTGAGAAAATTTCTGTACTAAATTTCATTACTCATTCAGATGTAATTCAGATCAAAGATGCTATTGCTTCCTATTGAGAAGCTCTTTACCAGAACATTGAGAATTTCAAGGCGGGCACAACACAGAGTATGTTTTGATTACTTCTGTGCCAGCAAGGTTTTGTATGATGGTACAGGTTTATTTGGCCGACGTTTCGAGCAAATCCTCGTTTTCAAGGCCTGAAATTGTGCGAAACGTTGACTCGAAGCATACTCGAGCAAGCGCCTCTCCCTCTTTTCGGCTAGTTTCGACCCCACCCCCAGACCCCCAGTGAACCGAACCCCCGATGACGAACCAACCTCACACCTCACCACCAGCGACGAGCTCCAGCTCTGTGGGTGGTGTCGAAACTAGCCGAAAAGAGGGAGAGGCGCTTGATCGAGTATGCTTCGAGTCAACGTTTCGCACAATTTCAGGCCTTGAAAACGAGGATTTGCTCGAAACGTCGGCCAAATAAACCTGTACCATCATACAAAACCTTGCTGGCACAGAAGTAATCAAAACATACTCTGTATTGTGCCCGCCTTGAAATTCTCAATGTTCTGGTAAAGAGCTTCTCAATAGGAAGCAATAGCATCTTTGATCTGAATTACATCTGAATGAGTAATGAAATTTAGTACAGAAATTTTCTCAAAACTGACTAGCGATATTTAACCACACCTTGGTCGGGCTGTTGCCATCTGGACATCCTTGCAGAAACGTACAACCGTCATTTCCGATGCTTCAGTACAAAAATATGGAGAGAAAACTACACGTTCTAGCCATTCATAAAGTGTTAACAGCACGTTCCAACTCGTCAAGATATGCGGAGTACACGCGTAAATTTTTCCGCCATCTTCTCTTCACAACAAGCATCTCGACTATCGTGAGACTGTACAAGCTCAGCGATTAGTAGAGATACAACCTTTTCAGGACGGAACACCCATCGAAAGGCTCTATCACAGGGACACGTGCTCCAAACAGCAGCACGTGCTGCAAAATTTCATAGCAGGAGCATGTGCCATAAAATTCCATCGCAGGAGTACGTGTGCTGCAAGGTAGTCCAGTGTTATCGTAGTAGCACACACCAACGCGTGACGCGGTCAGCCTCCGCCGAGCACCATCTGGGCCGAGAGCATGCTGGGACGAGGCCTCCAGCGGTCGGGCAGGTAAAGTACCGCAAACTTGATAATTAAATCGGCTGTTGCCGACCTCTTAGCTCCTTCTCAGGAGTGCATCGTATCCTTTCCTTTTTTGGATAATACGTCCAGCTGGAGCTCGTCGCTGGTGGTGAGGTGTGAGGTTGGTTCGTCATCGGGGGTTCGCTTCACTGGGAGTCTGTGGGTGGTGTCGAAACTAGCCGAAAAGAGGGAGAGGCGCTTGATCGAGTATGCTTCGAGTCAACGTTTCGCACAATTTCAGGCCTTGAAAACGAGGATTTGCTCGAAACGTCGGCCAAATAAACCTGTACCATCATACAAAACCTTGCTGGCACAGAAGTAATCAAAACATATACTGAAAATGCCAAGGTTTCAAGAAAGCCGTTCATGGAGATTATTGACAATACAGAGTAATTCATTCAGACGTAGTTATGGAAGGAGAATCACAACAATCATGACAAGAAGGACGCTCAAATCCCACGAAGATATCAAAGGGCAGGCAAGAGAGTTCGTTGAATCGGGAAAATCGACATGAGAACGCTTCCGTTGGCGTGTTCTTGTGATGGGGACCAATTCGGCTTTGCAAAACAAATGACTGCTGCTCGATCTATGGCACCAAGTGGTAGTGAAGAGACGAATATTTTCTATTTTTCTGATGAGCTTTTGGAATTAACAGGCCCGTCAGTCGGTTTTATAGGTTGAGAGAATAGGGTATAGCAAGGCTGCCACTCTTCACTGCTACGTGTGTTACTTCCTCTCTACGCTGACGGCAGACGTGGAGACAAGTTGTTCGTTCTCCTACAGAAAAATAACAGAGCTGGGACCAATCCGCCATGAGAAAAAGTCACACGATGGAAGGGTCCAGAACCAGCGTATTCAAACCTGGAGGACCTCGTGGGACAAATCTCATTGTGGACTAGTGGCCGTCCTCTCGTGATACCGAGAACATTAACGGAGCAGTTTCCGAATGTGGTTGGTTCACATTAGTTCAGTAAGTAGAGTTCGTTCATGCAAACCTAGTCCCTGGCGTAACATCGATGATACAACGCCTCGACGTCTTCTTTTTTCAGGCTAACGAGTAATGTCTTGTAAAGAATCCGAGCGCTTATACTCGTTAACAACATTGATTTCAATGCAGCACTCCAACAATCTCAGCACGATTTCACAAGTCTACAGAATATTTTGCGCACCAAGATTCGTGAATTGGCTCAAGTACTCATGGCATGTGGCAGGGTACGTGGACGAGCGTCTTGGTCAGTTTGCCACTCCAGAAGAATATTTGTTCCGACTTGAGGCCGTAGACTGTTTCGAGGACGGATGCCAGTGCAAGGCATTCATTCGACGCACTGTTTGTGAAGAATGTTATATTTTGCTAGACAACGAAGTTGTCGACGTAAAATATTTATTATATGAACTGCGATATATCAATTACAATTGCTTCTGCCTGATTGCTCCTGCCTTATCTCTTGTTTGACTTCTTATCGCTCGCGGCCAAATCAACGCGTGCGAAAGGCCAGAGGCTTTATTCCGATGCTCTTCGACCGCTTTTCGGCTTAGTGTAGCCGAACCTGTATCCACTATCAATGTTTTCATAGTGATACTGATACGAGTCTTGCTTTCGGAATAAACATCTGGATGTCTCAGTTGCCGGATAAAAGCGAACAACTGAACGTGAGTGTGACACCCCATGAGAACACTTGCAAATGTAACCTTTTATTTTGTGACACGACAACAACTCATGAAAAGGTGGCGGAAATCGCTTTATTTGCGTTTAGTTGTTCTCCTGATGAGGCTTGAGATAGCCTCATTCCTTCCAGGCCTTTTGTGGCCTTATTCCTCCATCCTCTCTAGCTGGCTTGCGCTACTCACAACGCTGCCGATTGTGCTTTGCACTTGGGCTAAAGGAGTCCGATTTGGCGAACGAGAAAAGGGAAGGGAATGGGTGGGTGTATGTAATTGATATATCGCAGTTCATATAATAAATATTTTACGTCGACAACTTCGTTGTCTAGCAAAATATAACATTATATATCACTGCTCAATATCAATTACAATTGCTTCTTCAACCTATGCGTTTGACAATATGACCACTCCAATTGAGTTTCTCACCTCATTTATGGAATCTACGGAAAATAGACCGTCTGTGGCTCGATTTGGCGCACCATTTATCAGTTTAGATAATAATCCATTGATTTTGGGTGCGGCCATTGAGAATGCCCTCAATGAGCGAGCCTCATAAATGCTGTCAACGCCTGCTTTCTTTGTACCATACTAAGCTACTTGGTCACAGAAGTAGAAGCAACACTTGTGTGAAAGCTATGGTACGAAAGCAGCATGTGGTCCTCGCCTGTCCTCAACATCATTGTTCTGCGTAAATAAACTAGAACTTAGTTGTTGTCACTGGACATACATAAGTGAGGGTCTTTGTGTGAAAGCTGATTTTTATCTGCAGTGTGAGTGGAGCACCCACCTGACTGGCTCAGTACACATAATCCAGCTTCAACACCCAGCGGCAGAGAGAAATATGAACAAATTTTCAACGAATAGCCGCCTGATTTGAAACCCTTTTAGGCGAAACCAGAGCGAGCAAGATTGTAATTTTCCAAGTGAGATTCCTGGGCATCGGAGGTACGACTCACCTCTTGAATAAACTGCTTTGCACTAGAGGGCCACAGCCAAAAGATTCCCCCTTGAGAAAGGTTATAGGAATCTTTACAGCGTCTGTCCTGCTTCCTACCAGACTGTCTACATACTTGGAAACAGCCTGTCTGTGCGCATTTATTGCGGAATAACCCAGGTCTCCCAACAGAAATTTCTGCCAGAGGAAATCAACTATGCCTTTAGCTCCAGGTGAAACCTGTCAATCCTTTCCGACCCACCTAAATAAGTCCAACCTTTTAGAGCTGAACTGTATTATTTTATAGTGGCGGTTGACCAGTTCGACATTGTAGCCGAAATAGCGGCAGGCGAAACTCTGCTGCTTCAGTACTCACCGTTATTAGGCCAGCATTCGGTGAGAGGGTCGGTTTATACAGTGTGGGATTCTCCCTACAGACTGACAAGAAGACGAGGACTCGGAGGTAGAATCATGACGTCGCTCTCGTGACAATCTACCACAAGTCACCAGGATTGGATGACCTTCGGGGACTAACTACTACGAGATTATATAACTCTCTTCGAGCCTTCTTTCTGGTGGGCGCCGCCACGTTTTACGGCGCGTGAGCAGAAACGAAGGTCCCCGATTAAGGCTGCTTGAAAGCATACGCAGCCCTGCAGTGTAGATCTGGAAGAAAACGATCGCAGTCTTGACACTCTACATGGGAACGTGTGATAAATAATCCTATTAAAGGATTCTCCCAACGGTCGTAACCATGATATGGTCTAGATAACAATCGGAAAAGTCGTGTAACTTTTAGAAAAGGTCCGATGCGGAGTTCTCCACTCCTAATTCGTAGCGACCTGTGGAATCCACGCTCCTGAGCCCGGAGAATTAGTTTCCTAGGTTTCCGATTCAAACTGCTACTTCCAGTACCGCCAATTTTGTTAATGCACCACATTGCAGGTGTATTGTCAATCTCTACTCTTACAGCTATGCATAGAAGGAACCTGGCCATTCCAATATTACAGCAAAGTACGCCATCAGCACTTTGCGTGTTTTAGTAGAGATCACTTCTCAAAAGACTGACGAACAGCAGCTTTTTTCAGTATCTGTCTCTGATCATCAACCTTCGTTTTGAGGCATCAGAAAGCATGACAATGCTTCAAGAAACTTGTGACGTATGCTTTCTGAACTCTGTTGTGAACCACGAAAAAATCACTGTGACTACGAAAGGTCACGGGTTCAAAACAGATAACTGTCGTAGTCTTCATGGCTAATTGAGTGGAAATTACGCATTCAACTCGGTGGATTACGAGGAGACAACATAGCTAGATAACTAGCACTGGTGACAAGTCCCACTCGGTCGATAGGCCCGGCTACTTGTCTCACGCACATTTCCCCAATTGTGAAAGACCAGTCACTTCATGTCTTTCTCATATCTCACGAGCCCGATCCCAACTGTTTGAGTTGGTAGTAATTGCGATTCCTCTTTTATTATTGAGAATCTCAATTTATGGAAACGATCCATGGCTATGTCGAGTAGCTCGCTACCAAAGACACAATGCGGGTGTAGACGTCGAAATGGCCTAGCCTCGAAGCTATTCAGCCAATCACTGAAGACACAACGAGAAAATCTTCGTACAACTGTTCGGAGTTTTCAACCAATCTAACGTCTAAACATCGTTTTTGGTGGTATTGACTGAGCCACAAACTTCTTACAACCAAGCCTCTTCCGCGAACCATTTTTTTGATTCACATGATGTTGATTTCATGGCGAGGTACGGAAGTAGGTTTCTCTGCTGCTGAACCCTTAGGGATGCCCTCTCATTAGAGCAGTTCTAAAACCGGAAACGATTCCTATTCGAAATCTGTTGCTGTTATCATCTGTCATCAGATGAACCTGAGTCATCAACAGATGAAGATGAGTCATTTCTTGCTAGTACAGACCGCATGTCGCAGAGAAAAAGTGATTGACAACACTAAGTATCGACTTCAGGCAGCGTTACTATGTCGTGAGAGCGCGCGTTTCCGCTGGCGTGCTCTCAACGTTCCTCAACGCTGGAGAAGCTTGCACCCGCAAATCAACACGGGCACACACCTCCTACCTGGTGTAGATTGCACTGCTAACGTCTGACCGGATGATCAGTCGCTCGAATCAGTGTAACGGCTGGTCATTTCCCACGGTTTTCGACTTCCAAGGTGGTATTATGGGAAACAAGGGCAGCGATTTCTCAACAGGTTTAATGCCTCCTGCTTCAGAAATGGGGAGCTCTAAGCTTGAAATCTGCTGATTCCATCTTGGAGCTGGCGTCAGAGCGCGAACGCGTGAGCGGCTAACGATGAATATCGATTTGGCATAATCGCATGCTCTCGCAAATAGTAGTGACCCCAATGACCAAAGAAAGGACCGCAGAGGGATGACCAATTTCTCTCTAAATTTTGATTTGAGTTTTTGGTGCACCTTCATTTCAGAATGTCCTTCTCGATCCTCAGAGGAGCACTTGCTTTGGCATTAATTATTCTCAACCGAGTTGAGACTTGGCTTTTGTGGGAGAAAATAACATTTTTCTTCTCGGTATCGTCGTTGGAAAATGGATGCTAATGAAAACTCCGAGAAATTCATTGCATGATTTATTTGCAGACCGCGGCCGCCAAAGAAATGCTCTCGGCGACTAACGCTGATGTCGTGCACAACGATTCCTAACAGTTTCAGAATCCGGGTAGAGTATAATTAGGATCTACTCTTCTGTCAAGAATACTATCGAGCCCTGCTAGAGTACATTGACTACTGTTAGACCGAGCTGCCAGAGACAGTTCTCGGAGTGCTTCACTGGCTCAGATTCTCCCACCTCTCCTGATGCAGGATTCAAAGTGTGGGGAAAGATTGTCAGCGTGACAAGTGTGTGAACTTCCTTTTTTCAATGCTCACTCTCTTAGCAATGGAAAATGAAGGAACAGAGAAAAAACCCTATAGTTGGTTTCCAAAACTTTGATTGTGTTGAGCCCCTCACTATCATTCACTCTCAACCGCTGAACGGTCGTTGTGAGAGCCGAACTCTTCCGTCCTTCGACAGAATACAGCGGTGGAGCGAAGCGTAATGAAGATAACGATCAATGGTACTTTGAAAACCTCAACAGTCGCCCTCCCGACGACCGCGCTATTGCATGAGGTTTATCGGTTCAATCAGTTATGTTCTGATTACGTCAACCTCAAAAGACATTCTATTGAGAATGCTATATCCATCTAGCGAATCGTTCTCAAAAGTTTCCTGACTCGACGCTGACATATATTGAGTCTACATGTCATGTTAGTCTTGTGATAGCTAATGAAAGTCTAAGATTCTTTCGCTTGGGATAGAAACAAAATGGTGAAAAAATGCAAAAGCACTACCCGATAAAGTACGTGCGAGCATGGGAATCAGCTGCTATCTTTCAGCTGAGGTTTGCTTGCAACTCTAATGCATTTGGATCACCTATTTGAGAAGCGCGTACTGTTGTCGCGCTCTACTCAAATCTCATGATTAGATGGTGGAGGAGTGCGAGCAGCGCTCAGCCTCAACTCTATCCTCAAAGAAACCCGAACCAGGAGCGCGCCCAAGCGCGCCCAACAGAGAACGGAGGAGGACCGCGGGCAAAGCCCTGCAGTCAACTCTTTGGGGGGGGGGAGATTCTTCGGCTGGCCGCACTTCTTCCCAGCGCTGTAGAGCCAGAAGGGGGAGGGCAGCTCACCAAGTGAGAACAGCGAACCGTTCGCTGTGAGCTCTTAGACGGCAACTGAGACATCCAGATGTTTATTCCGAAAGCAAGACTCGTATCAGTATCACTATGAAAACATTGATAGTGGATACAGGCTCGGCTACACTAAGCCGAAAAGCGGTCGAAGAGCATCGGAATAAAGCCTCTGGCCTTTCGCACGCGTTGATTTGGCCGCGAGCGATAAGAAGTCAAACAAGAGATAAGGCAGGAGCAATCAGGCAGAAGCAATTGTAATTGATATTGAGCAGTGATATATAACATGTATGCTTTTCTCATTTTTTTGTATCGTTCCACCAGTGTTAGAACAAATGTTTGTTCTCCATTTTACAATGTCAGAATGAAGAGAAGATAACACATTTGTTCTATGAAAGTATCACAATAAGATGGAAGAGCGTGTCTTAATTGTCATTTTGAGCCACATCTACCATAGCATCCTGAAAAGAGTCAAAAATCGCGTTTTGCCCTTGAAACCTTCCCTGATAGAAAGCTTCGCACGATTTAAGGGCACAGTCCAAGCTCAGAGACGAAATCTGATAAAAACACACAGTTGTGAAGTAGACCCACCCTATATAACACCTGCCAAGTGCGAGCTCTCAATTCCTCCGAATAAGCGAGATATAGAAGGAGGCCACCCCTGGGGCTCCCACTTCCGGAAGCCACTTTAGCACGCCCCTTTTACGATCTTTCGAGCTCAACAGCGGCGAGATGAGCGATGGTTTCCGATCAGTAGCCCCGTTCTTCCCTTCGTTCTCAGCCTCTTTCTTTACTCAGGTTCGCTCATATATATTGGTTGCAAATGACTGAAGTTATAAGCCTCGGACAACTCGTCTATCATGATTCCGTAGCTCAATTTTTGAAGTGCCATAATTACGTTCACAGGGGGTCCTGTACGATTCCAGCGTTATCGTGGGTATCAGCGTGTTTTCTGTCTTCGTCTTTCTTCTGTCTTTTTTTCTGTTTTCTGTCTTTAAGATAGACAGAAAACAGAAAATCATTTCTGAGGTTGGGCTGTGCCCTAAGGGCAATTTTTATACTATAATCCGGGAGTCATCTGTTGCAACCCTGCCAAGCGCGAAATCCTAGTTCGCTCAAATAAGCGAGGAGCGAGGGTTATGCCCACCGACAAGTTTTCTATCTCAATAGGGAAAAGACGCGCGATTGATTTTAGTCAAAATCTATGTTCTTCTTTTTATCCACCGCTTTATCCATATGACGTGAAATCTTTGAAAGAAACCAAGTGAACAAGTATGCGGTTGTATAGGTTGGGGAACAATAGAAGCAGTAGTCAAATCTAAATGTTACACGAAACCAAGCAGAAATATGCCTACCGAGGGCAAGAATTATTGGCGGCTCATCTTCATCGTTCATAAAAGCAAAAGCATTTGAAATCGTTGAGAGGAAGCTTTCGTTATGGGTATTGCTTTCTGTTGAGGTCTGCTCCAGTGCGATGGCTGCCAATAAAGGGAAAAACAGGAAGGAGACAACTCGTCTAGTGGATTCTCGCCGTTCAGTTTCGTGACACTTGAAGGACCAGAACTTCGTTCGTAGAGGATTCTGGACGTCTCTGGAGATATCGTTGTGATCGGCGCGAAATCCTCCCCAAGGCCAGCAAAAAAACTGAAAAATGATTCCGAGGTTGGACTGTGCCTTCAAGGCCCCCGTCATGGTGGGTGGATCTACTGAGTCCCACCGGGTCGATACGCATCGAATTCGTGGAAGACGGGTGCAAAAAAATCAACCCGCTGAGTCCGACTGCGACCGTCTGATGCCCACCACAATCCCCCCGGTCGATACTGATGGTTCTCATGCGTACAAGGGCGGAGCCAATGCACCGACTGAGTCCCACTGAGTCCCACCGAAATCGTCCTCACCCCACCCGGTCGATATGGAGTTTCTTGGGTCAGGGGCTCTCTACACACAGAGGGAGGAGTTGTCCCGTTCTTGTAGTTCGACACTTCACGCTACTCGATGCAAGCGAAGTGGTCCCGAGTGGAATTAGAGCCGCAAAAGGCGAGACAACTCCTCCCACGGTGTGTAGAGAGCCCCTGTCCCGAGTTTCTTACGTGATTTGGGTGCATTTTTTTCGGCCGACTGCGGCCTGCCGAGTCCCGCCGCATCTCGACTCTCGTCGTCTGCGCTCTGCCCCACCTGCTACTGATACGGAAATCAGATTCAGACATGTTGAAAACAAGAAAAATCAGCCACCAAGCACGTTCCTCTTCACAGCTGAGGTGGTAATCGTCACTATCAATTGCGTGTTTCGCAGAGGAGTTGGTTGGCGCTGGGGGCAACCGGACTCAGTGGGACTCAGCAGGGTTTTCCCCCCGGACTCATTCAGACTCAGTCGGACTCAGCAGGTTTTTCGACGAAGTCTGACCGGGGCCTAAGTCGAAAACTTTGAAGAATCGACAAATAAACATAAGCTCAGTGATCAGAACCTCGAATGCCCCACCCCCGCTGTGGGAATTTAGGTCAGAACATTTTCATAAACGCTCTCACAACCCCCTAATTGATATTCTCAGGAAATTCTCAGATACGGTAGCTCCGAACAGGGATCGGACCGTCTGACAGTTCGGTTCGTTCTCCCAATCGCAGGCCACTGCTGTTCTTGTTTGGGTGAACTGGAGGATCACGGACAGCAACAGCAGTGGCCTGGACATCAATAGAGGCCGCCCCGCAGCTTGGGAGCTTGGGATTACGAGCCGAACTGCCAAGCCGCTCGGGGCCGAGAATCTCTTGAGTAAGTGAACGCTCAACCAGCAATTGGTACAAGTGGAGAAGACTATTACATTGCTAAAAGTTCGAAAAATGTGCTTCACCCAAACTTGGCTCAGGGGGGAGCAGTTATTTTGGCGCTGCACACGATTATGCGCTTTCAGTATTTCGAAAGATTACTGCGCTTTTCGGATAGTACAATAGGTACAGAAAATGACCATCTTGGGCGTTAAATTTCTCGGAACCAGCAGCTGGGGATCGGATAGTACGAAGCTCTACTATAGATGTCCAGGAGATTCTAACTGCGATTCGTGTTCGCAGATGCGACCAACGCTTTGAATGCCTTCTCTCTTTATTCTTCTCCTTCCTCACTATGCTGCAATAAGGATAGGCTAAATCTTGTCTGTTCACACTCATTTTGGTAAGCATTTTATACGATTTCGCTCCGTTCCATGTTGTCCTTGCAGGCTGTGAACAGGCTTACCGCGCAGGAACTGATCCGCCTCTCATTTCTGAGAAAGCTCTTATCATTAACAGTGACCCTAACATCTTCTCGTGGGCTAGGCGATGAAGTTTCAAATTTTCGGTACTGATGCATTAGTGAGGAAGGGATAGTCGATACATCTGCTCGAGAGATAATGCGATAAAAAAGAGTAAGAGCAGAATCGAAGGGTTTCAACTAAAATGAGACTTTTAACCGCTGTTAAATTGCGAGATAACCCACTATCATACCACTTCATTCCGTCGCTTACTAGCTCATGCATCAGTACCGAAGTTATTAGAAAACAAGCGACATCCAATAATCTACGATTCAGTGATGGCCGAGTTTAGGTGCATCGTTTGTCGGTGTAAAGGACTTTGAACGCTAATCCGCAAGTATATTGTCACTATGTTTCGAACTTTATTTCATGTACATAATTGTCCAAAGTTAGCCGTATGAATAACGATGCACAAAAGATGAATCAAAATTAAATGGATGAATGCTTCTCGATGAGAAACCGTCGAAGTAGACAAGTGAAGTCGAAAAAACCGTCCACAAAAACGATTGGAATACAGAACCTCATTAAAGGCGGTGTCCACGATAAAAACCAGTCTCCGAGTTTTCACCGGAAATCGAGAGGTTCGAGTCAAACTTCACCAGTAATGTTGAAAAAACGGCTTTTAACAATCACAGAAGAACCCTATACGGCCCTAAAGTTGAGTGTTCTGCTCACGCAACCCCCACTCCTTTCAACCGCCTCTCATCCGTAAATAACTGGAAAACCCATTTTGAGGAAACAGCACACATTCAGTGGGCTATAGTCCACTCCGCTTAACTAAACTTACCCCATTTGATGATCGATTACCTTCTCAAACTGAAATTTTGAGTTGGACAACTTTATCGATAGCCGTTGAGAGAGTGGGCGTTGCGAGAGCTGAACACTCAAATTAGGGCCGTATAGGGCTCGCTCGTGCTCGTTCTTAGCCGTTTGTTCAAAGTTTCTGGCTAAATAGGGCTCGAACCTCTTGATTTCCGGTGAAAACTCGGATACTGATTTTATCGTGGACACTGCCTTTGAAGGATCACCAGCATGTTTCTTCATTGTAAAATATGATGCACCAGACAAATGATTATACTCTGTACATAATGTGGAATAACAATTTGACGATGTTCGTACCATTTTAGTTTCACTAAATGAATGAACGAGTTACGAAACAAAAAACAAGGAAGGATACTCTTCAGGCTGGGAGATCAGGTTTATCTGGAGCAGTTTGACGAATGGTTGCTGGCAGCGGTTTTCGATGGGTTTCAGGCAGCAGACAAGTGAAAACGCCGGCTGCAAACGAAATCGAGGCAAGCAAGAACATCGGCGACGTAGGCCATACTGATCCCTGAAACATATGATTTCAGTCGCTACCTTGTGCTGGATATGATTTCCTCCTGGATCTGAATTGTGTTTCAGAACTCACTAGCAGTCGTATATATGGAGCAGCAATAGCTCCACCTCTCGACAGAACGGAGCACAGACCGACGGATACATTCCGAATAGGAGTGGGAAACACTTCACTGGCGTAGACAAACAGCGACATAAATGAACAGCTTATCGAGAATTTTCCCACCATCCAGCAAGACAGTGACATCCAAGAGTCGGCTGGAAATGTAGAGAGTCTTCCGACCTACTGTGGCTCATGAATTCTTTGAGAGATGTTTCGACATTATTTTTTAGAATACATTATGTTCCTCATTTTCTCAACCTTTGGAACATTTCAGTGATTATAAAGAGGACGAGGTGGTAAAAAATTCTAACGAGAAGGCACTAGCCACACGATCAAAGTTGTCCGTATACGGGAAACCAGAGCGCTCATAAATTGGAAAACAAGCTCCGCTTCCCCCCAATAAATTTAGCACAGTGTAGTGCAAGGCTGCAGGATTATAGTGATTCCGAAAACCCCTGCCAGAAAGCCACGAAGTTTTTATAAAGTGTGAAGAAACAAAATGCTACGGGAATGCTTCCAACCCGACGATGTTGACGACTGCGCATCAAGCAAACATCAAAAACTTTGTAATGTTCACGATTTGTGGTGGGACCCCACCACAAATCGAACTTGAGGAACTTCAAGCGATGAGCCTGGCCAGGCTGAGCTTGCTCCTAGTGCTGCTGTGCTGTACCATTGCTCTTTAGAGGAGACCGCCACGACTGCTCATGGTCTGCCAGTAAGCTACACCTGGTTTGACCACCTGACACAGATGAACGTAAGTGTGAGGTCCTTACGGACGGAGTGTAACCACCGCCAATGACTTGGTCAGCAATTCGTTAGTGTGTGATATGAAAGTCAAAATCAAGGGCTCGGTGACAAAGTGGCAGGGCTCTAGCTAGCCCAATGGTTGCACAGTGCAGGGCCCGTAGCAATCCCACCGAAAGGTGGGAGCTCATAGTTGCCTCCCCGGCGCGAGGTGGTGGCTCACATTGCAAGCGAAAGAGGTGGTGGCCGCCCTATCCTAATGCACGTGTGCGTGCTGAGGTGGTGGCTTCACTCGCAGCCTAATGTCAACCACCTCGGCATGCAGCCAAGGACCTGAGGTCTGAAAGGGAGCCACGAGCTGCGAGTGGAAAGTGGAAATAGTGCGCACATTGCAGAGGCGCGTAGGGAGGGAGCCAAGTCATGGCTCGTGCATGACCGAGATGGTGGCGGCGCTGGGAGGAGAACACGATTCCTTGACCTTTCTAACGACGTTTGACCATCTCCGTTGAGGTTCAAGTAAAATTCTGAGTTTTGGGCTGATCATGCGAAAATTCCACACAGTGGCTGTGAATTGGGCATTGAAATGATAGCCTCTTCTAACATGTGATAAATCTTGGAGAAGAAGTCTTTATGAAGCCTACAACAACGGAAAACGCTTCCATGAGCCGATTATTGCTGCAATGATGTTGGTCGTCTTTCATAACCAATCGCTCCTCATCAGCCGTTGATTGTTCGCGGGCACTGTTTGTTTCCTATTATTATTTCTGTTTCTGACCCCTCAGGTTGGCTACTTTTTTCATAAAAGGCTGCACGTGAAGTGTCTATACTGTATGTTCCATTCCGTGAGTTTCTTTCGCGAAAAAACTAACATAATGTGATGTTGAATTCGACAAATTTTTATCCCCCGAGTGCTTAGCGAATTTTTCGGATGGTTTCTTGGTTCACTAATTTCGCTAGCTACGAGATATTTTTACAGATTCTTCGCGATGAGAAGTTTGAGATCGTGTTTCAGTTAATCATATCTCTAACTGGATCTGTTCGTTTCGATCGAAATGGCACTGTTCTTCAACACGTTTCTTTTTTGGCACACAAGCTGTCGAAAATGCATATTGGATACCCCCCCCCCCCCCAAAAAAAAACTTCAGCTACAGGCCATAAAACGGCCGAAGTCTCACCGTCGACTGCGTACCACGCGCTTCGCGACCGCACGCGCGTCGGAAGCGAACGGGTTTTGGCCGCCGCGGCTCGCCGAAACTCGTCGCGCGGCGCCCAAAACTCGTTCGCTTCCAACGCGCGTGCGGTCGCGCAGCGCGTGGTACGCAGTCGACGGTGAGACTCTGGCCGTTTTATGGCCTGTACATTATACTTGTTCCGAATCGAATAATCGGATGAGTATCCGACTGTTTCAGTCGGATAAAAAAGTCGACTTTTAATTCGACAAGTCGGTTATTCGAAAGAGTGCGATATCCGACTACAGTCGAAAAGTCGAATATTCGAAAAAGTGCGATATCCGACTACAGTCGAAAAGTCGAATATTCGAAAAAGGGCGATATCCGACTACAGTCAAAAAGTCGAATATTCGAAAAAGGGTGATATCCGACTACAGTCGAAAAGTCGAATATTCGAAATAAATTCCATCTGGAACAAGTATACTGCATAGTTTACATGTTTCGAATCGAATAATCGGACGAATATCCGACTGTTTCAGTCGAATAAAAAAGTCGACTTTTTATTCGAAAAGTCGAATGTTCGAAAAAGGGTGATATCCGACTACAGTCGAAAAGTCGAATATTCGAAAAGGTGTGATATCCGACTACAGTCGGAAAGTCGAATATTCGAAAATGTGCAATATCCGACTATAGTCGAAAAGTCGAATATTCGAAAATGTGCAATATCCGACTATAGTCGAAAAGTCGGACATTCGGAATAAATTCCATCTGGAACAAGTACATACTAGCATACCGTGAGACACATTGCGTACAGTGTTTATGAAGAAAGTCGAAAATAAATTCGAATATCAAGTAAAGGAGGAAACGGCAGCAGCAGTCAAGCATAGCAGCAGGATTAAAGGTGATGATAAATTTTCTCAAAAGAAGAAAAGCACAAGCGGTTAATGATTATGAGCTCCTATCAGACAAAAAGTCTGGACGATAATTTCTCGAAAGAAAAATCCAGAATTCTGAGAGATATCTATAAACATTCAAGATTTGTTTTCACTTGTTCGCCCCAGAAACAATCAAGAACAGGCCTACCCCACGGTTTTTAAAAGGGAGCTGAGTTATCATTAAATTTGTTGGGTGTAGGTAAATTCTCGTGATAACTTGTGAACGGTTTCCCAGCGTCTAAAAGAGCCATTTTTCTTTTTCGGAAACATGAAATATTCTGAAACATTAAGACTTGCTTCTATTCTTAACTCATTTTAGTTCGATGTTTTTCAAGCGAATAGCAGCATGATCATGTGTAGTCTACAGCAATGGAAGTAGGACCTGGTGAGGTTGCGGACTCGTCCTAACATACGGTATTTTGTTAGTGGTATCACTCATTTTTCCGAAACAGCTGTGATAGATCGGTGAGTTTGTATTTTCACCGATATGACTACATTTGTGGAAGCAATAAAAACAGGCGGAAATGTGAGAATGGAATCACAAACTCACCGGCCAATCTCAGTTATTTCGAAGAAATGAGTAATAACACAGTCAGACTACTGTATGTTAGGAAGAGTCCGCCACCTCACCAGGTCCTACTTCCATAGCTGCAGACTGTACAAACATGTTTCCCGGAAGCAAGATCATAAGTTTTGTAAGAATAGGTGTAATTCTGGAACTGGAACATCGCCTGCTTAGTTTAGAAGAAGGTAAGTATAGCACGGGAGGAAAAAGGATAATTCTCGACGTCAAGTATCTTTCTGACTAATTGTGGAGTAATCTGCGGACTTTTCGGAAAAAAAAAACAGAAAACATGAACTTCTTTGCAAATTCGAAAATTTGTTCTTGTGCAACTGCTGAAAACGTGTAAGCAGAGATAACCGTGCATAGTTTGTAATAAACTTATCAGAATAGGATGGACTGCAGACCTAAAGGGACTGATTACGATGGAATAGATTGCTGTTGACTGTTTTGTTGATCTCACCCCCTTGTTAACACAGAGAATGCCGCTCGCGACATGGTCACACGGTTTAGTTGCTGTGAGCGCTGTCGATGCGACCAGCATGCGTGGTTCGACTCCGTCATAAGACTGATTTTTGCAAATAATATTATCTTGTAGAGAAGGGTCGCTCCGGGTTGGCGACAATAGGTGGCATCTGGGCACGATGCACCTCAGGTCGGCTGCCATCTTTATGTGGTGGCGGCGGGGGGTTGGCTAGGGCCCAGGTGTCCACAATACCCATATTTAAATAGGGATTTGTTTAGATAAGAAAGAGTTTAGATAAAAAGGAACCACAATGAAGTGAGGCATGCGATTGTATAGTTATCGATGGAATCACAGGACGCCTCAAGAATATGACTTTGACGAGGTGTCACAAGTGTCAGAATGTTGACGGTTTTACGCCTCCAAGGCCTGACTTTTGCAGTAGTTTACTGAACTAGCGATCACTCGGGGTCCAGCAGATGTGGATATCTTGCCAACGGGTGGGGTGGGGGGTCGTAAAAATTTGCGGGAAAAACGACAATGCAGGAGGGGATCGTGAAATTTTCGGGTGGAAAAATATAATTTACTGAAAAAAAGATGCAAAAATGTTGTAGATTTTGTGGAAAAGTGGTTCCTGCGAATCAAAAAACAAAATTTCAACTGTTTTCATTCAGGAGAAAACCAATTCCAAATCCATTCAAGTGTTTTTAATCTCCTTCTAGATGGAAATTAGCTATACTTCATCTTAAAAAACCACTATAAGACGTACGGCCCCCATTTATGATTCAAAATTTCAACTTCAAAAAAATGATGAACTCCTCATAGAATTCCTCAAAAACTGTCAGAGTTTCATTTCCGAACCCGACTGGTTACATGGATTCAGGCGAGGTAAGGTGGTGGACGTTGGTAAGCCATCTTGGCAAGTCGCAGGGTTTTAGCCATCACTTCCCGACGGGTGGCATCCCTTCAGCAATAGAATTTTGAACCACATACATTTTTTGAGGCAATGGGACTGGGTGAAAATCTGCACACAGCTTTTCCTCGCAGCCTTTCTAACTCCTGAAATAATTATACAACAAGTTTGTACGGCTATGTATCGTCCATCACTGGATGAGGGATCGCGGCGACGCTGCTTGGCGGGAAAAATTCCGCGATTAATAGCCACTCTCCCTTCGTTTTCCCGCGCGCAATTTTTCCCGCCAAGCAGCGTCGCGGCGATCCCTCATCCAGTGATGGATGATAGTTAACGACCCCTAATCTGAGTGCCGCGCTGCAAGCGATGAAACTACGCAGCATCAAATGTTCCACCAGCCTTCTTCATCATTTCTCTCTCTCTCTCAAAACGTCGGGGGGCCAGCACCAGAGTCAAGCCTACACTGGGATGATCCCAGCGGGGAGCAGGGGGGGGGGGGCGTAGTTTGGCAGACCTCGCAAGGGGGGAGGGGCGCAAAATTGGGTTGTGTGCGAGTAAAAACCATTATCTGCTCCGCTCAGAAGAATGTTCTGTTTCTCATATTTCTTTTTAGAACTTCAAGCTTGGATTTGCCTCCATTTTAGTTTTCCTTTTTTTCATTACTGACCCCCGAAATGTGAAAATATAAATAAAAATTTCCATTCAGATATTCGTTGTTAACTGCCACCCCTGCATGTACTTTCCATGTGATTGTTCATTAGCCATGCACTATCCATGTAGTTGTTCAAATACTAAAGTGATGCAATACGGATGAATTGCAACAACAGGAAATACAAACAGGAGAAATCACACAAGAGTTTTTTCAATTGTTTCAAAAGTCATTTCGTTCCCATTGGGAGTACACTGATTGTTAGCGAACGATTTTTTTCAAAAAGCAAGAAAAAACGAATGATTTATAATGTGGGAATCAGAAAGCCAATACCGGTTGTAGACTGGCTATTCGTTGAGTGGGCAATGTGCTTAGCTCTAAAAACCCCTTGAAATTCGTTTACAAAATGATTTGGTTTGGTGACTCTTCGTGAAAGTTCACGTATTTCACCTCACTGGTGGAAAACAATGTGAGTGTGACATAAAGGTGTGACATGTGCGATTAAGATTGAACCGTTTTCTATCCTACTGTCTGGCTGCTCGCAAAATCTCATTCCCAAAGTGTCGTGTGAAGATGCTTCACTATACCAGGAACCAAAAATGTACCAAGTTCAGAGGTGGTCACGGTCGTAGAAAGTCGTTTTGTTACCTGTACAGAAATGGTTTTTGAAACTTTTGTAGCATTATGGAACATATGTTTTTTGTATCAAAATTTCGCTCTTAGGTGATCAGAGTGAAGGTAAAAGGAGAAATTGTTTTCCCACCTACACAGAAATGATTTTCGGAACATTTGCAACATTTTGAGACCTAATTTCGCTTACATAAAAAAATTTTAACGAGGTTTTTTCTTCGGACTTGTAATTGTAAAGCAAGAGAAAAAACCTTTTCTCGTAGATCCTGTTCATGTGGGCTTTATTTTGAAGCTATTCAATAGTACTATTCACAGCCCGATTTGGAGACTCCTAGCTCTCGTTTGAACCCAGAACGAGCCCCTGGGATACCTAAATTCGCTCAGTGGGATTTGGAGCTCTTTAGCAGATACTATTCCATTGAGGAAAATTTACGGTAAACCCTCCTGGCAAAGGGTGCACGACATTTTCTATCACAACTTTTTGTGGAGAACAACTTGCCACCCCAAATTAGCCGAGAAAGAGCAGATCAAGGTGTCATTTTTCGCGTCATAGAGACCTAAAATCTCTTTCGCACTTGATGCTATCAGCTATGAGAAAAAACGTTTTTTCGTAGATCCTGTGCATGGGAGGTCTCAAGCTTCCCACTAGTACCATTCCAAGCCCGAGTGTGAGACCCCTAGCTCTTGATTGAACCGGTAACTAGCGATCAAACAAGGAAAATGTTGATAAACTTTTATTTAATAAAAAAAATCGAAAAAAAGAAAGTATAGAATGAATGGGAAAAAATTGAAGTTTTGTTCGCGGGGGTGCCGCAGTGACCAGCCACCCGCTGGGAGGGGGAGGGCGTTCTCTACACCGACCGATCCCATTGCCACGCCTGACACTTTCGGCACATGCTCAAGATCGCCGCACCGGCCCTCTGGCTTAAAAAACGATGCGAGGCCCGGACATAATGGCGAGAAGGGCGCGAGGCTTCGATGCTCCACCTATTGCTGTACTATATCCTTCAGTCGTTCTCGCTTAATCTTCGCCCGAGTGGAGGCGAATACGTTTGTTTCTGATTCTCCTTAAAGATTCATATAAAGATTCATATTGAAATTTTGCTTTATCGGTGACTTGAAAAATCAAGTCACCGATAAAGCAAAATTTCAATATAATAATTGTAGCCTCTCAATCATAATACGGTTTACCACGCATGCGGAAAATACGAAGGTATAGCAAAAAATGTATTACCATAAAAGTGTAACTAGCTAGCATTCTTCGGGTTTCTGCCTTCCTTTAGTTTCAGCTCATCGCCCAGAATTCAAGATGAGGTGACGCATCTGGACGAGTTATACCCCGCAGCCGCCCTGAGGGTTAGCTCTATAAGCTGTACTATGAATTTCCGCACAATCGACCAAATAAAGACTTTGTTTCCGGCCTGAGTATGTGTTTCACGCGAAGTTCAGAGCGAGGCGGGCTCTTTGAGCCAAAATCACTCGGGTAATCGCTGCGTCTTCACCATGATCCGGTTATCATCCATAAAAATTGGAAAATTTTTGATGTTCTTGTCGTAGGAGCGTCTCTGAGGGTCGTTACAATTTTCGAAATTTTTTGGGCACGGACACCACTGAGGGGGGGTCGTAAGTTTTTAGCGTTCCTTACCAACGAGCTGCTCTGAACGAAATAAGGAAAGAATGATTTTTTCGACATGAGGTTTAAAGCCAACCTTCCGAAAACGCTGGTAACAGAAAACACGCGGCAGCCAGAAAATGAGTTCCAGAGACGACTAACTTTCTTCCAAACCTGAAATAGTTTATTTGGTCATGAGCATCCGTTTATAGATTTTCCTTTTTTGACGACAATGGAAAAGACCACAGTTGCAACATAAGCAGCAGTTTGTTGTTATTTTGGAGTAGGAAGAGCTAGCCAAGACGAAATTTCGCTTTTGTCGGAGAGTTTTCACAGTTTATCGAGCACTACTTCCTACAGACAGGTGATGTGCTTTTATTTTTGACACACTGCTGGATTAACGGATTACGGATCAACGACTTCCAAACAAGGTGAAGTGCTAAAGATTTGGTGAGGAATATTTTAGTTCGTTAGAGTACACCCCTGTTACATACCGTTCCAGGGAGATCGGCCCGAGCACATATGCTGGAAGCTCTACAAGTCCCATGAGTAAGTAGTTAGCATAAGGATTTCCAGCCAACTGTGTACTATATAGAGACAGTCCAAAGTAGATAAAGTTATCGCATGTCCTTAACGAAAACGTTCTTTAACTCATTTGCGAGTGGGGTAAACGCGGGAAATAGTAGTACCATAAGTAGAGCTGGATGAAGCAGTACAGAATGAAGATCTTATGAGACCAGAGCTGGTGAAAGAACGATCCACTGAAATGTGATATACCTCAATTGCCTCGTATGTCTGCTGATTTGACCTCTCTAAAGGTGCGCAGTATGATTGTGCCCCACTTTTTTGGCTCCTGAGTCTCAGTCGGGTGTCGCAGCAAGGAGGAAATATCGGTGTGATGAGACGGAGGGAAGTCAATTCCGGAAAGCCACTCGTGGATGCTTTTCGCCCTTTGCCTCGAAATGAGGAAGTGAAGCGTCTCTGGAACAAATCTGCAACCAATACTCTTCATCCTGATCATATAAGTTACCAACAAAAATAAAATAGAAGTTCCATTCAAGAAAGAAGGCCACCAAAACTCTGTACAAAATCATGGGTGGTAGTAATTGGGGTGTTAAACGCGAATTAACAGGCGTTAAGTTCGCGTTAAACGCGTGTTTACCCACACCAAAATCTGAGCAGGGTTTCCTAGTAGTTGGGAGAGAATTAGCTCTAGTTTCACCCTAACATCCCTCAGTGGTAGGCATTTGATACACTTTCAATGAAAACGCCTCGAAAAAGCGACAATTGTAACCTTTGTTACGGAAAATAGCGATTTCGAAACGTTTTCAAGGCTGTTTTTCCTCTAAAATTCCGACATGTGGCATCCACTCGGTAAGTTCGCGTTTAACATCGTCTCGCAGACAGCACGGAAATAGTGCTGAAATTCGCGGCTAACGAAAAACTCCTCCCGAGGAGTTTTTTTGGCGCAGCTAGCAGAATACAGTAGAAACAGTTTTGACCATCTATACTGCGGGCAAGCGCGAGTTTAATTATTGCAGAGGGTTAAGGAAGTTTGACAGCACTGTCAGCCATTTTAATTCAGGACGTTAGCCTATCTCAAAAACTGAAATGTGATTCAAGGGATAGTCTAGTAACGGCTTCCGCAAGGGAAACGGTCGATGAGGGATCAAAAACAGAACAGGGATCATTGCTGAAAAAAGTTGGCCGTCTTTTATGGTGGCACTGCCAATCAGAGGCCGGATTCATCAATCTTACCGCGGTTAGTGTTTTACCGCGGTTAGCGAAACCGGAGCTTAACCACCTAGTTTGGCCGCGGTTAAGCCTAACTGCGATTCACCAAACGCGATTTAAGATAAGATATGGTGTTATCAACCAGAATCTGCTGATATCAGTCGGAGATAGATTAGTTTCTTATAGCGAAATTCGAGTGAGCGGTCGAATTTGAACGTGTTGCATGCATGTTTGTAATTAATAGAAGCTGTGTTCATGTTTGAAATCGCACTTTGGACGATCTTCGGCCCGATTAGGCAGGCAAGAAACTGACTGAGTTAGCACGGTCCTAGGCGGTGTCATAACATCCGCAATCAAGGTCGGATTTTTAACGGAATGGGCTTTCCTCAAAATGATCCTAAGTCTAGTTGCTTAGCACAAAGTGTTGTGATTTTGCACTGTACAGATATAGGCAACAGATTTGCTTATTTCACACTTCATCGCTAGGGTCACCTAGAAAGAAAGAAAAGGGTTTCTTTAAGGCAAGCGAAATGTGGTGGTGGCACAATCTGGGGTTATTCCTACTCTTGGAGGCCTGCGCGTCACGCGCGGGCGCGGCGTTGTAGTTTGAATACTTTCTACGCGTGCCGCGCGTAGAGGGACTAGGGGTGAGTTCTTCACCATGGAATGATGACTCGTAATGAAGTTGATGCATGATTGATGGCAAAGCGATATGAAAACAGGTATGGGCGTTGTCGCCTTGGCTGAGCGGAAGTGAGGCACAGGCGTGACGTCAGGCTATTCATACCCCAACGCCCTACGTCGCGCTGGCCTTAATAAGTATGACTATATTTTAATTCATCAACACCAAGAGATCTGGGGGGCGTGGCATCGCAGCATGAATGGCCTGACGCCAGGACCTCGCATCACGCGCGGGCGCCCGTTCCGCCATGGCGGCGACGGCTGTAGCGACTTTTCTCAAACTCCATTATAAATCAGTCCTTAATTTCATTCCGTTTCATAATTATCGACTCCACTACTATCCTCTACTACCACGGAGTTGAACGCGTGTACAGATTTTGCCATCACGGCAAAGTTTAGACCCACTTTAATCAGCTCAGCTGTAGCGTCGCAGCTGAAGTATTCATAGTATCTGCAAGCGCGTGGCGCGGCTCAAAAGTATTCGTATTCCAATCTACGCCTGCGCGTCACGCGCGTTAGCGTTATGGGACATGAATAGCGCCTAAAGAGTAGCGATCTTGCAAGAAAAGTGCATCTCGCATTTCACGTTGCTGCGTACGCTCTTCGTAAAGCGCAACTCACTCTAGGATGCCGTGCATTCTTCTGTGCACGCTTCTTATAAAGCGCTACTCACATTCCGTGTCGCTGCCTACGCTCTTCTAAAATCACCTCTAGGTATCCACTATGCTGTGCATGTTCTACGCGAAGCGCTACTCTTGATTCACGGAGCTGCGCACGCTCTAAGTGATACACTACTCGGCGTCACCTACAACGCAGCGTCCGGTTTACACTTTTTTGCATGCGCCACACCCCTGTACGAAGCGCTACTCACTTTCCACGACGCGGCACAGATTCCACAGACAGCTCAGATCACTTTCCACATCGCGGCGCACGCTCCACATTAAGTGCAACTGACGTTCTACGGCGCGGCGCACGCTGCACATTAAGTGCAAGTGACATTCTTCGGCGCAGCGCTCCCTGTACATGAAGCGCTACTCGATTCCTACGACGCGGCGAACACTCCATATGAAGGCCAGAAATTAATCCGTCAAAATTTGCTGCAAGTGACAGCTTTCCTATGTTACTAAAATCTACGTAACCAAGTAACCTCCAAAAACGACGCACGATTAGATTTCTGACCAGCAAAAAGCGTCACAGATCGATGCGTTCAGCTGAGCCAGAATGAGCTATAAGGACCCATTTGCCCGAAAAGTCGCTTGACGCAGTCAACGTGGGACAATTGAGCATCGATGGAGCATTTCTCTTGATCATGAGCGGTTGGTTAGCTGCTAACCGATGTCCTCACCCACCCCAACATGCGGTTAACGTAACCGTGGCATAACCCAGTTCTCGTCCGGTTAATGAGTGTATGAATTGCAGGTAAATGCTCCTGGTCGAGCAGTTTAGCTAACTTACCGGAGGAAATGCAATGATGAATCACAACCTAGAATACCCAACAAGACAGAAAAAATTCACGCTCAAGCTCCCTTCATTTTCAGCGGCTGGTTAGCCATTAACCGGTACTTTCAACTAATCGCTTTTTTCAACCGGTCAGTTAGCATGTGAAAAACTGATAACGGTTGCGGCTAGCCGATAACGCTAACTTACCACCGAAAATGCTTTGATGTATCCGGCCTCAGGGGTCGTATTCGCCAATAACCCGCCGGGTACCCGCCGGGTAGTCGAAGGGTAAATGAGGTGAAATTTCAGTACAAAACGCGCGCTCCACGGCCACCTCTCGCCTCCCTTGGCTTCCCTCGCGACCGCCGGAAGTTTTTGCATCGCTTCTCGAGAAAATTGGCCGCATCGCGGCGAAATTTATTGCAAATTGCACCGAAGAGACGTTAGATTCATTCATTTTGATTTCTTAAACCCTCATTTTCTCTATTTTTGTGTGATTCTGTCTTTTGTTTCCTTTTCATTGGTGACTCTGATCCTTTTTTTTTCGTTACAATTATACATTTTTGACTGTGAATATTCATTTTTTGCTGTTTTTTTTCGCACGTTTCATTGAATTTTTACCAAAAAAAAATGAAAAGCGATTTATGCCACAACTTAATCATCCAGAGAGCTGCGGGCTCTCATCTTTATGTACAAGTATTATAGACAGTGTGCGGGCGGGCCTCTACGGGATGTTGCGGGCTCGTGGTTGTCCCCTTGTCCAATTTTTCGGCGAGCGCCGACACTTCTCTCCTTTTTCCTATTTTCCTTCTGAGATTCTTCCGCTTTGCTATTTTCAGGTTATTTTCCTCTTCATAATTCATGGGGGGTGTGTATACAAGTCTGTTGGTACCTGCTCGTTGGTGCCCCTGCTTCTACTGAACCCAGCAGACGTTTGAGTGTACACAGGGAACGTTCGAGCGATATAGCGTGCACAACTATATCGCGAAAGTATCCCTCACATTGCATAAAGGTGTCGCCGTCCGGCACACCAAGGCCTCTGGTCCATAACACCTTAGGATCCGTACCTAGGGAGTTCATGGAGTCTTAGGTCACAAGCCACAGTTTCGCCACCCTGAACTGTCGATCGCTGTCGAGTGATATCCAAAAAACTGCGCTATCCAGACTTCTGAGCTATTTCCGTGCACCGTTTGCTGCTTTGCAGGAAACCCGCCTCAAGGATAGACCCGTCATCAGCGTCGGAGAGTACACCATCTACTGCGATAACGCTGACGATAGGAGAGTGGGAGGCTGTGCAATAGCTGTAAGGAAGGATTTCAATGGTATGGTCAAGGAGTTTGGCTCAACGTCGTGCCGGAATGCATTCGTACGACTGCGGGATCACAGAGGATTCAATCTGTGGATAGTGAGGGCTCATGCGCCTACTGAAACCGCCGGAGACAATTCGAAGGATGCGTTTTATGAGGAACTCAATACGTTGCTGGCCAGGATACCTTGTCAACATGCTTTTGTCGTGGGGATTGACGCAAATGCGAAGATGGGACTTGATCAGGAACCCGAAGTACTCGGTAAATGGTTCTACCCAGTGGAGCAAACATCGGACAATGGCTACCGCCTTGTCGACTTTTGTGAACGCAGTGGTCTGATTATTGCATCGACATTCAAGAGGAATCATCGCCGCCATCATCTTACGTGGCAGGGACCAACCCGGCTATCTTCAGAAGAGCAGCGGAAGCGGAAGATGACAACTTTGAAGCTACAGCTTGACTATGTCCTGACGAGGAATATTCCAGTATCGGACATTCGAAGGTCTAGAGCTGTGTGGGATGTCGCATTCGATTCTGATCACCGTCCTGTTCTGTTGAACTTCACTGCGAGGATTCATAAGAGGAAGCGAGGGGCTCAGCCTCTCCAGAGGATTGACATGACAAGTCTCAGAGATGAAGAGTGCAGAAGGAATTTTCGACAACGCGTTTCTATTCACATCGGAGTACGGACTAAGAAGAAACTTTGCGACGCGGATTCTTTTGTCAAGTGCATCCAGGACGCTTTGAAAGTGGCACTCCCGGTTGTACAGCCTAAGAAGAAGTTCGCCCACGTCTCAGAAGAAACTACATCTGCCTACAACAGAGTATGTGCTCTCCGAACTGCAGGAAACTTCGTGGAGGAGAAGCGTCTGAGGAGGAAGTTGCGTCGGCAGCTTCAAAGTGACCGCGAACGAGAGTGGACGTGTAGAGCTATGGAGTTCGAGAAGGCTTGGGAGGAGAAGAATCCGAGGAAAGCCTACACGTTGCTGCGACAGTATAGCGGGAAGATGAAGAGATGTTCTCCTGTCCTGAACACTACCAATGGAGTTGCAGTTGGTGATGCGACGCTGCCAATATGGAAGGGTTACTTCAGTTCACTATTGAATCGTCCAGCGCCATCAGTACCTGAGCTCCCGCATGTTCAGAGAGCACATTACGATGTCAGTGGGGAACCGCCGACTGAGTCTGAAGTTTTGGATTGTGTCCGGAAAATGAAGAATGGAAAGGCAGGTGGAGATGACAACATCACTGCTGAAATGCTGAAAGCTCTTCCTCCGTCTGGGATTCGTGAAATGACCAACACCATCCGTGCCATATGGATGAGCGAAAGGATATCCGATTCGTGGAGACATGCGATCATCGTACCTCTTCACAAGAAGCTATCCGTCACGGATCCTAAGAACTACAGAGGAATCTTTACTTCGTGTCATGTACAAGGTTTTAGAACGTATCAATCTCGAGCGACTTATCAAACATCGTGAAGGAACGATCAGAGATGAGCAAGCCGGTTTTTGACCTGGAAGATCGACCATCGACCAAGTGTTCGTCGTGAGAAGAGTAATTGAATCGTGGCAGCGGTTTTCGAAGCCATTACAGCTTGCTTTTTTGGACTTTAAAGCCGCGTTCGACTCTCCTCATCGTGATCAATTGCTCAATGCTCTGCGAGCAGATGGAGTCCCGGAAAAGTATGTTTGGTTAATCGAGGACATGAACAAAGGAACAACAGCAGCAGTTCGTACACCCGTCGGATTTACGTCAGCTTTCGAGGTGAAAACAGGAGTAAGGCAAGGAGCCGTTGCAGGACCTTTTCTTTTCAACTTCGCCGTTGATGACATCATGCGTAGAGTTGCAGAACAGTTTCCTGCGGATGTGATCCTAACACCATCAGGACGCTCCCTTGTCGACCTGGAGTACGCCGACGACATTGTGTTATTCGCTGAAAACAACGCAAAACTGCAGAGGATTGTGAACCTCGTTTCGGAGTATGCCGCAGCCTATGGACTTCGTCTTCGTCCCGACAAATGCAAGCAGATGTGGGTCTCTCAGAGGCCTTCAACGGGAGTTTGTGTGGACGGACAACGTATCGAACTGGTGGACGATTTCTGTTATTTGGGCTGTTTGCTGAAGAACGATGGTAGTTATGCAGCGGATATTCGACAACGATGTGCGAAAGCTACGTCTGCATTCAATTCTCTAACCAAGTGTTTGTGGTCTACCACCATCGCGAAGGAAGTCAAGTTGCGCGTCTACCTATCCGCTATTCGCCCTATCATGATGTACGGATCGGAGACGTGCGCAGCACCGAAGACGCAGATGGAAAGGTTGGATTGCACGGAGAGGAAGCTTTTTAGGCGTTTGCTTGGATATTTCTGGCCACGTGTATGCCATAACGAAGACCTTTGCAAGGAAATCGACGCAGTACATCAACGCTTGACACGAGGGAGGTGCCAGCATCTCCTAACGCCATCTCAAGCAGCAATGGAAAGTCGACTTCGACTGCTCGGGCATATACTAAGAAGAACGCCGGATCGTCTCGTACAACACGCTTTAAAAATGCTTCCAAATCCTGTCTGGAAACGGCCACCTGGGCGTAGGCGAAAGTTCTGGACGGATGTGGTTAAAGAGGATTTTAAGTCACTCCGCATCGAAAGACAGTTCAGGCGCGATGTTTCGTTTCGCAGGAAATGGAATAGTGACAGCTGGATGGAATGTGTTCAAATTGTGGCTGAAGACCGTGAAAAATGGACACGGCTGACTACTAGGACGGCACACCTCGGTGAAGATGCGGAATGACCGCGTCAGGCGAAAGCCAACCGATTAAGTCAAGTAAGTCATAATTCATTGCTTGTCCTAGGCTATAATGGGTGTGTAGACAATTGATTGCTCTCTCGCTTTTCGGAAAGATTTCCATAACTTTTTAGTGCCAAAAAATGAAAATGTCCAAATCGACTGATTTGCAAGTGATTTTCTGCTTTAGTAATGTTCCTGTATTTTATCTGTATATTGGTGCTCTAGTAATGTTTCTGTATTAGTCGGGGCGTATTGGGCGAGTTTTGTGGCAAACCAATGTGAACTTGTTTTCAAAGCCAACTATTTTTGTTCTCTTTTTACTGCAAGATTGGAAAACTCCCTATTCAATGCCAGATCAGTGCCATCGTTGGACCCTTATTTTTATTGAGGATCCGCGACGCACTTGCTTTGGTGCATTGATGGAACCACTCGAAGTGTTTCAATTCTTACCTTGCAATATTTGCACGGAATCTCTTCCTTGCATGAAGCACATGTGAGCCTATAACAGTCTTTTCTACATATTTTCAGCAACAACCGGGGCTGGTGATGAGTTTCAATTTAAGAAGACAACAAACTTTTTATTTCTTCAATTTCACCAATGACCGAAACCGCACAATCGCCCCAATCTCGAACTTAAAGGCACAGAACACCCAAAAAATTATTTCTCGGATTTCATGCTCTTCTTGCTGAGGGTCACACGTTGATCACAGAGATATCTCTGAAATCGTCCAAGACCCCCTCCGAAGAGAGTTATGGCTCTTCAAAAATGCCTAGATTTTGAGGGTGAGAAATTGGTGGACGAGTTGTCTCAGGTCTATATTTCTTTTCATTCGTAATCGTTACGCTAGTGCAAGCCAGGATAAGGAGACAGCCCGGCAGTGGGGTGAAGAACGGAGTCTCGTTGAAATTCATCCAATCATCAAGCCGCTATCGCGTTCGAAAATCGGGCAGGGGGTCGGGCCTTTGGTGGTGAGCGGAGGGGGCCGGACCTGTGGTGATCGCTTATATCTCGCTTATATGGAGGAATTGAGATCTCGCACTTCGCACGTTTTATATTGAAGAGGTCTACTACACAATCAAATGAAAGTCTCAAAATTCATGTCTGAGGTTGTACTGTGCCTTTAAGACTTCAGTTGCACGTTTCCAAAAAAACACTTGAAATTCTTCCAAAAACGAAAATTGACTATTTACTCAATCACTCTTATGAGTTTTTGGTTATGCATTTCAGTTGAATGTAGGTCACCCTATCTACTCATTACTCGACGATTTTCGGAAGGTACTCTGCCAGCGCGTAGCGAGATGCCTTCGAGGGCGCGGCCTGAAACGCCGCCCATTCCATGTAGCGGTAAACTACGGGTTTTGGCCACGACAGCTAAATCCCGCATATTCTTGTGTCGAGGCTACAACGGTGCAAATTCTGCGCGTATTCTACGTAAAAACGAAGGCTAAAGTCGAAACATTGATCTCTCTGACGCTAAACCCGTATATTCTCGCTATAACTTTGTAGCGAGAATCTACGGATTTAGCGACAGCCTGTGTTGAAACGCAGTCTCAAACCCGCGTTAGCTACGCGGGAAGCAGGGATGCGGTTTGAACAGTCTTGGCCCAGTCAACCCACGGATAACTTGACACTCTGTGGGTGGTCGTGGAGGGTGACACCGTGTCGCTCTCGCTGTGCGGTCGCATGTCGCAGCTGGGATCGCCTTTCTAGTACGGATCAGAACTGGGTGGGTCGGTCAACCGAGTGCTGCAACGAGAATAAGCTTAGAATATACGGGTGCTGTAGCGAGAATTTACGTAAAATATGCGGGCGCTGTAGCTAAAATTTCACCAACTGAGGCTAAACTTTCAGTAACTTACGTGAATTCTCGTGTCAAAAATAGACTAGATGTCTCCGAAGCTCTGGGCATCTCTGGTTTCCGTGTGAAGCATCTAGCTACGCGTTGGCGGAGTATTTGTCGCACCTAATGTTACCTTCCTAGGTGCGCCTTTTAATTAATTCATACAGGAATTTTGAAATTTTGTTCGCTCGAAATTTTGTTTAGAAAGGATATTTGTTCAGGTAACGTTCAAAAAAGTTACTGCGAATGTGAGATCTTGTAAGATCACACACATCTGGTGATTTAAGCTATTAATTAACCTAGCATGTGTTTCCGAGAATAGTTCTAGAAATTGACAAAGCTCATAAAAAATCACGAGAGTTTGGAGTGCCAAGCTAAGGAAAATTCAAAAATTTAAAAATCAAAATTCTAATCATGTTTGGAACCATAGAATTTTCAAGAAGTTCGCTTTGGAGGCTCTTCCTCATGAATAAATATGGTGAATGCTGCCGAAATGTAATTTTCGACCGCTTTCAAGATGCGGTGCAATGTATTTGAAAGATATTAACGTACCATAATAACTTAAAAAGAGCTCTAGTGCTTAACCTCCGATTTTAAAGCTTCACAACTTAGTATGTGCTTTATCCCTTCCTACACTTCAAGTCTGGAACCTACTGTATTTTTGAAATCCGGGAAGCGTCCGATTCATCTTCTCACGTGAGACAGGTCGCGTAAACCTGACGGCTCGTGTGAACCTGACATCTGTTACGTGGGGGGGGGCAGCCCGCGTTAAACTGGCGGCTCTGTGGCATCTATGTCGCGGTATGTTGGCGGCTTGGAGGGTGCGGTTTGTTCGCGTTTAACACCTAATTTACTACCACCCCATGTTTCTCACCTAGAACACCATAGCGTGAATACGAATGTGGACGCAGCACCATAAATCATCATTTCTCTCCACGTTGAAGAAATGTAGGCGAGGACGGCCACCATCGAATAGCCAACAACCCAAGTAATACCGAAGAGGAATGTGGTGAAAGATCGTAGGTCGGTGTGAGTGTGTTCGTATGCTGTCACCCATGCGACTAAGTTTGCACCCTGAAGGACTCGGAGTTTTAGGAAGGACAAGGGTTGGCAGGAAAAAAAGAATCAAGAAAAGTAAATCAAGAAATATATTGATAGTTAACCGTGTAGCAAGAACCCTGAAGAAGGCGACAAATAGCAAATAAGTGCAAAGAGGGACACAGTGAAGCCAGAAGAGCAAAAAGTGCTTGGCAAAACAGGCAGATAAGTAGCACTGGACGCCGGCCAAATCTGAACAAGCTGTTGATTATCTGGTTGCCGTAGACTAGAATTTATGAGCACATCATGCTTCCTAAATCTAGATACATACTAGCCAGGCATGAGTCAGTAAAAGTAAACGTCCTTAGTGTCTAACGTCTATAAAGGACGTACCTATCGGCAGCAAACGAGAGGCTGCAACCTCCAAGCATGTTTCCAACCATAAAGAATGATGTACTCCACTCGGCAAGATATGCTCGATCATCACGCAGGTTGAACTAAAAATTAGGGAAATTGTCCCGCTCCACACATGTCTCATATTGTCTAATTGTGAACTGCCTATGCGTTTTCAACAACCAGAGCTAAGAGTTATAGCGTTTAAAGGCAGCGTCACGCAAAAACCGCATTTGGTTTTTTCTTCTCGACCCAATGTTTGAGCCAAGTGCAAATAGAGCTTGAGACTTCATAGCCTCTTGGAAACTGCTCCGTGGTCTGCAAAAGCGTTTCCCGGTCGAACATCTAGCACGAGGAGCAGAAGCGCCCCGACAAGCCCCTACAGGAAATTCAAAATTCTATATTCCTTATTTCGAGAGATCCTCGCGTCCAAACAGGTGTATTGGAAGCTTCTTGTTTTCGGAAAATTCCTAACAATGAAAAGGGCAAGAGAAATTAACAACCTAAGAAGTTAAGGGGGCTATACCATTTGAGACGTCCAGTCTTCCGACATTTGTGCATTACACAGGACACATTGGACTAAAGTGGAAAAAGGAAACTGAATGCTTCGGGAATCCTGAACGAGTTTTTTTAGCGTTTTGGGTGGCTTCTTGGCAATATATCACATGGTAGACCTACCTGCGCAAAATGGTGAAAAATTTGAACACGGTTGTTTGCGCGTAGGCTGCCTTCAGAGGCAGTGGCCACGATGAAAAACGGTATCGAAAAAACTACAAAAATCAGCTGAGATCGGAAACAGCTGAAAAACTATGAAGGTAGCGCGGTAAAAAACAGGGAAGAATTAGAATTTCTAGGGCCCAAAGATGCCAGTTCGTGCACACGTGCATAGCGCCGTCCAAAAAGATCGCAGTCTCATGCTGAGCAGTTAAAAATCGTCGACATTCAGACAAAGAAATAAATGCAAATTTACCTAATAAAAACAATTGAACGATTAAAGCAAACACTTCAGTAAATGCTTTTGACTAGATGAGCACATACATATTCGAGCAGGTCAGTCCGAAGTTTAATGTTCATTGATTGAGATTCAATTTCAAGCCAGCTGATGTTCTCAATATTAGCGATCATCGATGCCAATGATGTGGAGTGGGCTCGGCCACCAAAAAAAGCATGGAAATACAGGCTTCAAATCTGACCCGAAACAGCGATTTTTTCGCGATTTTTCTTATAGGTCCTACTACTCTAAACCCAGAAAAGGATTTAGAGAGAAAAAGAAGACAAGCATATTTGATCGCCACCACTGCCTTTAACGTAGTTACAATCGCACCAGGGCTGTGCGTTTTAAGAACGGGTTAGCGCGGTTTTTTTTCTCGAAAATTAACGATTAAGGTTTGACGAAAAAATCTTGGAATAATGTTAATCTATTCTTGATTTAATTTTCTTTATAATAACCTTAGCAAGTCTATGCTGTTTCAAAACCATATGTACGGCCACTTGGGAAGATATGCTACATATTGACGTCCGTTTTAACGCAGCGGAAGTGTCGCGCAGGGTTTCCAGTTCCAAAAACTTCACAAAAGAAGGTCAACGCCAAAATTACTGAAATTCTCACTTTCTCAGGAACGCCAAAATCGAGGGGGGGGTCGTATGGTTACGAAACGCACTGTAGTCCCAGGTACATAACTTCTCCTGACTTCTAATATTATTCTTTTCAAACCTTTTCAAAACGCTTGCAGAAGTTCTCCATTTCCCGAACATGTAGACTATACACTGGATCCGATTCGGATAATTTCGGATATCCGCCCTAATGATTCGAAATTTTGACGATTCGGTATCCGAATCACCGAAAAAACGCGAAATCCGAACCGAACCGAAACCCGAATCACCGAAAAATGGTCAAATCCGAATCGAACCGAAATCCGAATCACCGAAACAAGGCCAAATCCGAATCGAACTGAAATCCGAATCACCGAAAAACGGCAAATCCGAATCAAACCGAAATACGAATCACCGAAAAAACGGCAAATCCGAATCGCACCGAAATCCGAGTCACCGAAAAAACGGCAAATTCGAATCGAACCGAAATCCGAATCACCGAATTACACCAGGATTCGATTCATGATTCGGATTCCGATTATCCAAAATGCGTCCCGATTCGGTTCAGTCCTGCTACTTCATAGTATCCAACAGTGACCCGACGCGCGACAGCGACGCAAACGAGCGCGCGACATTTCGAAACTTTTCTAAAAGTTTCTGCTCACAGTCTGCATGGATCCTAGTGATACTTTGCGTTCCCTATTGCAGGTTGGTGTCATATGCTATAGCATAGGTGCACCGAGTTTGCGCGAACCTTCAATGGCGAACGCAAAATGTCACTAGGATCTATGCCGACTGTACGTGTTTGCTCACTTTTACTGGAACTGCTTGTTACCTTTGTGATTGCTAACTCGTATTGTTTCACATCATGAAATGCGAAAAAAACTAAGGGTAGTAATGAATGGGCTTTCAACGCGAGAAAATCCACCTTTTAGATGCGAATTTACCACCAGCTTTATGCGAGTAAACCGCCAGACTTATGCGAGCTGATCAAACTTTCTGTCCGATTAAAGGCACGGTTTTCGATAAAAACCACTTTTGAGCTCTTCTCATGAGAATGTAGGTTTGGCCATCACAAAAATAAAAATAAGTGAAAAAACCCGGAAATTCGTGGGAAAAAAGCCTAAAAACAAAGTATAACAACTAATTACCGGTGTCGGCCGACCCCCTAATTAACGAGATTTTCATTAATGCTGGCTTATCCGCCTTTAATTTTGCTGCTAAAAAAGTCAGTAACCTCCAAAAATGCTCGGAGATCACTTTAGAAGCAAAATAAAAGTTGACAAAACCGGCATTTACACAAATCTCGATAATGGGGGGCGGGAGGACATCAAGCAATAACTAGTTACTGAGTGTTCTTTCTCCAATTTTTTACTTATATTCTCATTTGTGTTGGCCAGCTCTACCATTCCATGGGGATAGTACAACAACCGATTTTATCGAGAACCCTGCCTTTAAAGAACGTGCAGGACGCCGTAGACAGTGTGCAGAAACAAAGTGGGAGTGCGCAGGAAGTGCAGGACATCAGTGGGAGTAAGCTGGACGTCATGGAATGTGCAGGACCCAGTTGGGGCTGTGTAGGGCCCCACTTGGCAGAACATCATGGAATGTGTGCAGGACCCCAGTGGGAGAGAGCAGGATACGCACAAGACCCTATTGGGAGTGAGAATTGATTTGTCACAAAGACTCATGTTCGTTTCAAAGTGTTTTCTTTACGAGAGTCCGAAAAATTGAGACTCCAACAGTTTGAAATGACTGTGAAAACTCCTATTGGGAGTATACAGGACGTCTTGAAATGTGTGCATTACCCTAGTGAGAGCGTCCAGATTGCGGACAGGGGCGGCATGCATGAACGCAGCGAACGGTGCCAGGGAGCCGCTCCGCGTGCCATGCGCGCAGCGTCGAGCAACGGGGCGGCCCCGAAAATCAGGCACATTAATGCACGCCACGAAATTAGGGGCCGCCCCGTTGTTCGACGCTGCGCGCATGGCACGCGGAGCGGCTCCCTGGCACCGTTCGCAGCGTTCATGCATGCCGCCCCAGGACCCCAGTGGGAGTGTGTATAACCTAAGTGGGATTGTGATGGGACCTCATTCTAGCACTGCACGCAACGCTCTAATGTCTGACCGACACCATGTTTTTTTATTATAAAGTAGAGCAGAAAAAATGTTTACGTTTTTATAAGGGCAATAAACGGTACGCTCATATTCCTCATGCATATAAGACCACTGTCATAGATTGTGGAAAAAAGCCGTGACCTGCCGTGGCCAGCCCGGTCGATATGAAAGACACAAACAAGGAAGGTTGGAAAAACACCCGGTGTCGCCGACGCTGTGGATAGGTATGACAAATGTACAATACCCGCACTAATTTACTCAAAAAAAGTCGCAAATGTCGCAAAATCGCGACTTTTCGTCATAACACGGCTCAAATAGACGCGTTCGGGGAGCAAGGGGCATATTTGGAATCAGCATCGAGAGCTCTTTATTGTGAGCCAAAACATTTCTTAACCCGATCTCGTTCGATGGGAGATTGGACTTGGCACATGTGAAGGTGTATTGTATGCTACATAGACTACACGAAAGCTTTTGATTCTATCCCCCTTGATCTTCTCTATGTAAAGCTGCGTGCATACGGTTTGAGTGGCTGCCTATTGAAGTTTTTGCAATCTTTCCTGAACAATCGTACACAAAAAGTTTTAATTAATGGTGCTTTTTCCAACAGTTACTTCACGCCTAGTGGTGTCCCTCAAGGCACCTGCATTGGTCCACTAATGTTTCTGCTCTACATTAACGATATGCCTAGCTGTCTACCGCCCAACGTCCACTGCTCCATTTACGCAGACGATTCCAAACTTTTTTTTCGATTAATAACTCGACAGCGCTTCAGCAAGCATTGAACGCGCTTATAACTTGGTCCACAAAGTGGCAACTGAGCATATCACAAGATAAGACCACAGTTATGCTTCTCGGACGCAATCACCCTCAAAATTGCATTTTTCGTTTGGGTAATCATGAGCTAAAAATTAGCAGCTCTGTGCGAGACCTTGGTATTGAGTACTCGAATCGGCTTTCTTTTGATATCTACATCGAAAAGATCATAGGTATAGCCCAAGCAAAATCCAATCATATATTCCGAGCTTTCAAGTCTAGAGATTCTAAGACACTTTTTAAGCTTTTCATTACATACGTTAGGCCAATACTAGAGTACTGCACTCCATTATGGTCACCTTCTCAGAAGCAATACATAGAAAAAATCGAAAATGTTCAAAACAGGTTTACGAAGCAAATATTCGCAAGAATTGGTCTATTTCGACTCAAATATCGAGAGCGATTGGCTCGCCTTGGCAGTAGTTCCCTGCAGCTGAGGAGGGTCATCCATGATCAAAACTTTCTTTTCAAGATCATAACGGGGTCCCTTGACTTCAACAGAGGCTCAGTTATAGCCTTCTCTACGTTTAATGGCAGAACTAGGGGGCATCAATACAAAATTTATACTGGAATCGTTCACTACCAGCAGTTTCTCGAGTCTTTCTCGGTTCGAGCGGCGAACGTTTGGAACAATTTACCGACGTCACTAGTCATGTCCTCCAGTGCAGCTAGTTTCAATAGAGGGCTTGAGACACATTTGAAAAGGATGGGTGCATTTTGATTTTCTCCATTCTCTCCTATAATTTTCCGATTAATGTTTGGTGGTTCGAGCCTACTTCCCCTCTTATCATCGCAATTTTTCTTGATCTATTTTCAATAGTTGAATGAATTTCGCCGATAAACAATAATATAAAAGAAAAAGTTTAGTGATCAATGACTTTCATTGATCCGCCCAGACCTCTTTAATCCCCACTATTTCTCCGAGCAAAACTAGCTGGATTGCTAAAATTTTCAACTTTTACAATTTTTTTCTCCTTACGTCCCCCTCCCTTAATATAAGCATGAGCACAGCAACACTTTATTTCTAATGATTCGAACGATTCAGGGCCTGGGTTCATTTACGATTCGCCCGTGGGGTGAGTTGGGCGTGGTAAGGGGTCTCTGCATTTCCTGCACTTCGCCTCTATCTCGCTCCTCCGAGGAGGGGAGGGGCGGAGGTGGAGGGCGAAGAATTGCGGGACTCCGGGTTGAGCTCACCCTCACCGCGTGGGTGAGTCGTTTATGAATACCTGGATTTCTCCATGGTGTCACTGTCGTTTCGCCGCTGCACGGGTTGTCGATGTGGATCGTTGCTGTGGTGTCGGCGCCGTTGTTTCGGTGCTGACTGCTGGCGTTGCTGCGACGTCGGGTCGTGGAGGTCGACTGCTGTCGTGTCTGCTCGGCAGCGTTGTTGGCAGCGGGCTGGTGGAGTCGATGATGTAATTAGCGCTGGCCAGGCTGTATTTATGCGGCTGTCACTGGCGCGCGATCAATTATTGTTGACCATGTGTTGGTGGTCATGGAAATAACAACAATATCAACGAAACTTTCCTTCCAGTTAAAAATCTTTGTACAAACGCTGACTCACTAACCTAGTAGAAAGGAAGACTGATTGCAAAAAAAAAGTGTTTTTCGCTCTCCCACATTTTCGGAACACCTGTTGTGACTTTGTTAATCCGACTTTTTTTACAGAATAAGTTTTCGTCTGGGATTTCAGCCATAGTTCGAATGGATGGCAGGAGCATCTCTTCCAGCTCTATCGAGTTTTGAACAATGGAAAGCAAGGCCGAAAATATTTGAATTGACGTCATATAATCTCTTCAAAAACGTCTCACTCTCCTCATTTTCTTGCTGGTATCATGTAGGATTTGTAGCGCAGTAGAAGCAGCCCCCGCATATCTGTGTCTTGTTTGTTTTTCGCACAGATTTTTCTTTTTTTGTTACTTCGTAAATGAGTAGCCGAATTGCGACGTTAATTCGTGCACCAACTGTGCTATTCGGATATTTTTACAAAGTTCTAAAGATGCATCTTTATATTTTATCATCCCTATACATACCGGACAAAGTCACTGCTGCTGGCCCGACTGCTCTCCTTCCTTCGCAATCGCCCTGGGTGCGTATCAGTTTAAAGAGGCTCTTGAGATACAGAGCCCGCCCGGGAATGGATATCCAGTTGCGTGCCTAGGCGCTAGTAGATTTTACTGCGGTCAAGTGGGTCAGCAGTACTGGTGAGATATATTAAGTCCAACATATGAATCAATTCTATCACTCAGACTACATTTCAATAATAGCGCGTTTACCGCTAGAATTTCGTTGCCCATCGGCTACTAATTTATTTTCTTCTGTCTTGTGGCCAATCATGTTTTACTATCTCTCTGTTTTTATAACGATTTTATTTGTAATTGGCTATAATAAATAAATAAATAAATAAATAAGGGATTGAAAAATCGACTATCCCGGATTGGGCTGCCGCAGTGCTTATTTGAAAGAGGATCAGAAAGTAAAGTTGTGGGCCAAGTCCCACGTCGATTGGTCCCGTTTGAGCTGAGAACGGGACTTCGCTGGTGTTTTCGTTCACTCGATTTTTCTGTCAACCCTACATGCCTTGCTTGCAGGTAAAGAAATGTGTGTGCTCGAAATAAAGAGCTCTCGATGCTGATTCTGAGTATGCCCCTAGCCCCCTGAACGGGCCACTTTCTCTGAAGATTTCAGAAATGTTGCGAACACTAATTTCAACAACTTACCGAAGTCTTCCGTAAGTTGTTGAAATCGTGATCGTAAGTTGCGCAGGCTCATGCCCTAATGTGTTCGCAACATTTTCGGAACTGTTCTGTAATTCTCTAAAATGTTGATTCCAACTATTAGTGTCTCGCCGCGATGGACTGATTGCGACGCGAACCCTCCGCCACGGCCATTAGGTGCGGGGTTCGCGTTGCGACAACGGGCGATCGGGGCGCGGGGTTACACCCGCGTGTTAGTTACTTGCATGTGCATCTGTGTATTGGTAGCGGTTAAAACCGATCATGGGAGCATAAAAATGTTGAAACCTGACTGAACCACCACCCAAGGTGCGCACAGTGAGCACTTAATGCAGAAATAACTGAAAGGCGTAATATTATATTCTGTCTCTCCTACTGACCCAGTCTCTTTATTGCTTCCCGTAAAACTTTTTATTTTTAGAAGTTTGCTTTTGAATAAATAGTGCAATAGCAGTAGTGAATAATTATATCTGTCGATACTCGTCTGCTTTAGAATCGCCTAATCTACCTCTAGTGAAAAAAATCGGTTTCTATTCGCACTAGATGATGACACCCACAAGGACTCACGGGATTCCTTCAATAGAGCAAATATAGCAATTTTTTCACAAACTTTGATTCTTGAAATTTTTTCTTTGTGCGATAAACTTGAGACGCCAATTTGGCTAGTTGAAAACTTAAAACAAACCACTAATCAGCAAAACCTGTTGGTGATTGGATGATGATAAGCATAGGAATTTAGTCATTTCGAGAGCGCACGATGTCTTAGGTACTTAGCACGGGTTCCAGAAAGGATTCTTATTTTGCTATCCTTTTTTTGTCCTGGGTTTCTTTCATTTTTTCACGTTTACCTGAACGGAAAAAACATAAACGGGATGTAGCATATATAATGTGGCCACAAGTCCAACGAGGCATTCCAATATGACTGTACCTCTCCAGCCGCTTCGCGGCTGGAGAGGTTTGCTTTTGCCTACACCTTGTGATCACTGGTAATTTTTTGCTAATAGTTTTGTATATTTGAGATTTCTTGTAATCAAATGCCACAAAACCTTCAAAATCCGACTTCTGGACACGCTACTTTATTTTTTTTACTCGGGCTTGCTACCTCGCCTCGAAATTAAAGGCAGGGTTCGCGATAGAAACGGCTTTTGAGCTCTCTTCATATGAATGTAGATTTGGCCACAAAAATAAAAGTAAGCGAAAAAACCCGGTGATTCGAGGGGAAAACGCTAAGAAACAAAGTATAATGGCTAATTACCGGTGTCGGCCGGCCCCCTAATTAACGCGTTTTTCATTATACTTGCTTATTCAACATTTATTTTGCTGTTAAAGCAATCATTAGTTTCCAGAAGTTTTCACAAATTACTTTAGAAGCAAAATAAAAGTTGACAAAACAGGCTTTTACACAAATCTCGATAATTGGGGGCGGGAGGACACCTAGCCATAACTTTCTGCTGAAAGTTTTTTCTCCAATTTTTTACTTATTTTCACAATTGTGATTGCCAGATCTACCATTGCGAGGTGATAGCACAACAACCGATTTTATCGAGAATCCTGCCTTTAAAGGCATCGTACACGATGAAAACCATGCTTGGGTTTTTGACGTTTTCGTGTTGGTATATCCCTATAGTAACTAAATGTTGCAGGAAGCCCCCTCCAAAACGTCAAATTTTCAAGAAAAACCCATTTCAATAGAGCTCAAGACAAATTTGGAATTCCCGCCAAGATCAACTTGGGATAGTTGCGCGGAGAACGCAAGGAACAGTTTTACCATTCGTTCCTTTACGCTGCGTTGGAAGTAATTCACCAAGGACGCCATTCAGACGAGCGATCATTTTTTTTCTGGAACGAAGTTGAAAAGGGTTACTAACATGCTGCTTCCAATGCTGTCAGCTGCTTTCGATCGATGTCGAACGTGAAATCGAGTGGCGTGTGCTTTGCGCCCTACGACGCGTCAACGCACGATCGCCGGCAGCGACCACGGAGTTTTGTTCCTTGTAACAACGGATCGACCCAAGGCCGGCCCCCCAAACCCAGGAAGCCCTTTTGAGGAAAGCAAATCTTCATTCAGAGGTGATTTTGAAACTCCAAACGTTCTGAGTGACATTGTTATAGCCCACTAGTCTGACTGAACGCAAAAGCTGAAATTTGGTTTTCATCGTGTACGATGCCTTTAAAGGCACAGTCCAACCTCAGAATCGTTTTTCTGATTTTCTGCCTATCTTGAAAACAGCCCCAAGCTGATTCCAATAATGTCTCTGGAATCGTACAAGTGTCCCTGGGAACGGAGTTATGGCACCTCGAAAATTGAGCTACTGGAGCATGGTGGACGAGTTGTCCGGGGCTTGTAACTTCCGTCATTTGCCACCGATGTAGGCGAGCCGACCTGAATAAGAAGAGAGGCTGAGACTGAAGGGAAGAACGGGGCTACTGGTCGAAAGCCATCGCGCATCTTGCCACTGTGTAGCTCGAAAGATCGTGAAAGAGGCGTGCCAAAGTGGCTTCCGGGTGTGGGCGCCTCAGGGTGGCTTCCTCCTATATCTCGCTTATTAGGAGGAATGGAGAGCTCGCGCTTGGCGGGTGTTATCGGGGGTGGGTTTACTTCACAATTATGTGGAAATCTCAGATTTCGCCCAGAGCTTGGACTGTGCCTTTAACGCAAACAATAGCAGGTTTCTAGCAAGAAATTTGATAAGCAGTGAAGAAAAAAAAATTGGAGAGGATATGTAACGCACGAGCAAAGTGAAGGGTGGAAAACGATGAAACTGATCAATAAAGGAAGAGATTGCAAAAGCCTTTCAGTTAGTTGTTCCTGCAAATATTTGTCACGCTTCCGACGTCTTCTAGGTTGCCTGCCGAATAGCGCTATTTGTAACTAACATTAACTAAACTGCAAGTTTCTGTAAGCTCATAAGGCTCATCGAAACATGATTTTAGCATTTTAACCTGCTCGTAACATTATCGAAAACTTCAGAGTTGGGCCTTGTTATGACGAATAGTCGCAAAAGTCGCGAGTTTGCGACTTTTGCGGCTTTTTGGAGTGAACTAGTGTGGGTATTGTACATATTTAATACCTATCCACAGCGTCGGCCACACCGGGTGTTTTTCCAACCTTCCTTGTTTTATGTCTTCATACGAATCGACCGAGAGCGGGCGGAGAAGAGACAGGAGGTACTGCTTGCTTCCCTCGAAACACAAAAATACACCTAGGGTCCTGTTTTCTCTCCCAAGACGTGGCGTACAGCTTTGATGATTTTCTCTAAGTTCTTGATGCCCAACTTTCTTCCCATAATGTCCGATATACTCTTACAAGGGTCCTGTACATAATCCATGCCGTCCTGCGCACTACCACCGTGGGCTAGCACATATTACATTACGCCCTTCACACCCAAAGTGGGGATACGTTCTGAGTGGCATACGTTCAGAACACTCTATCAGGGGTCCCACACTCACTCTCCACACTGCTACTGGGGTCCTGACTACATCCTGTACACTCCCGCTCGGGTCCTGCACACATCCCACAACATCCTGCGTACTCTTCAGCGAAAGTAAGTGCAGTGAATACGCGTCATCGCATGCTATCTCGCGTTAAGTTCGCGCAGAACTGCAACTCAACGCGAGCTGACGGAGAACTTGGAAATAGTGTACAAATAAAGAAAAAGTTGGGTAGTTCCTGAAAAAGTCTTCCAGAGGACTTTTTCGGAAGCTATCAATCTTTTTCTTTAATCATACATGATTAAAGAATCGTGAGTTTTTAATTAATTTTTCTGGATTTTTTACACTACACAAAGCATATTTTGTGGCTCATACGGTGGTGTGTGTATGTTTAATTTTGGCTATTTCTGATTTCCTGCTCAAAAATCGTCGAATGAAAAGCACGCGTTAAATTGCAGTTTACCTGCAAACTTATTGCGACTTCATTCGCGTTTTCAAACCCATTTGCTCCCACCCCTGTATGTATTCTCAACTCAACTTTCTTAGCCTTTATCCAGTAAGAAAATCATATTATTCGTCTTCATTGCGACGTATCGCTCAATTATAATGATATTCACCATGTTTTTTTTTCACAAAATCTTCCGTGATTTCGGTTAGCTTAAAACTCCAGGCGGGTGAAACTCTAAAGTATGTGTGAGGACAGATTGGGTGTGTAGGGGCGCGGAAAAAGGAGTCCTCATTCTAGACCGTATGTTGCAAAACTGTGGGATGATCCTTCTCCAATATGTAGTTTTTCTCTGTTGTATCCGGCTCATTATCCGAATAGAGTATTCGGATCCGAATCACCGAAAAAAAGGCAAATCCGAATCGAACCGAAATCTGAATCACCGGAAAAAGGCCAAATCCGAATCGAACCGATATCCGAATCTCAGAAAAGGGCCAAATCCGAATCGAACCGAAATCCGATTCACCGAAAAAAGGCCAAATCCGAATCGAACCGATGCCCGAATCACCGAAACAAGGCCAGATCCGAATCGAACCGAAATCCGAATCACCAAAAAAAGCCAAATCCGAATCGGACCGAAATCCGAATCACTGAAAAAAGGCCAAATCCGGATCAGCCCGAAATCCGATTATCCGAAAATTTTTGCCTCGGATCCAATGTATAATGTAGACCCAAGAGCTCCCTTTTGTTTCAGGGACCGTATGCAAGAACGCGGGGGTTGGGGCAGGGGCAGAGCAGTCGGCGCCTTTGAAGATTGCCCATGCTTACAAGACAGGACATGTTTCTCGTAGTTGGTCACAAGTTAAAACGCGTATGTCGTGCCCCATCGCTGTGCCCTAGCCGCCCCAGCTAGGAGATTGAAGCGGCTGGGGGCAGCGAGAAAGACTGCTGGGGCACGACATACGTGTCTTGACTTGTGACCAACCACGATAGACGTGTCCTGTCTTGTGAGCAAGAGCGATCTTCAAAGGCGCCGACTGCACTGCCCCTGCCCCAGCAGGCTCGTTCTTGCATACGGCCCCAGAAGACACAACGGAAGGTGTGTCACCAATGCTTACCTCGTTGACGATTGTGTTCATTGCTCCTGTACAGTTGCCACAGTCAATTGATGTAAATGCACTTGACATAATCGAAAGGGCACCGAAACCCCACACAAAACTGCATGAAACTATGGCAAACACTAATCGTCTATGACGTGCTCCTAAATAGCACTACATACATGTACACATTACCCTTGGATTCCAAACGTTTTTATGGACAACTCACCCAATCGTTCTAGTATATCCTCTGGTTTCTGGAACGGCTGGAAAGGCTGGATTCCTGGAGTGAGCCCATTTGACTGCTCGTGAGTAACCATTGGCTCACCATTGGTGTCCACATTTGACATGCGCTCTATTTCAAGTGTTTAGGTGCACTAAGGAAAATATGGGGTGGAAAAAATCGGAATAATGGTGAGCTGTATGATAAAACTGCAATACGTATGTAAAAAGATACGAGCAGAAATGTCCGCCACTAAGATGATCATAGAGCGTTTCAGAAACGAGTTATTCGCACTTTTACTGATCCACACACATATTGAGGGGGTCGAGAAAGCCCCGGAACAGCTGTTCTGTAAGGTAGGACCAATTCGGGTTGGGACTACATATTGTCAAACAATGGATACTGGTCCTAATTTCTATTCGACATGTTGTTGGCGTTTAACCGAACAGCTTCGGGCATGGTTCTTGACTTGGTCAAATACCAATCTCGTGCAGACTATAAGCATATCACAACAACTAATCTCAGTCAATCTCGCTATTTCCAGGGATTAGGATGAAAACGTGGAATGGGCAAGAAATTTTAAGCCCTGTGACCACAATGGGCAGTGGTATTACTGAAGGGAAGCGCACAAAGGGTACGTGCAGCTCACTTAATGAAATGGAGAGCATTGCTTAGAGCGCCCTGCGGATTGGAATAGAAAGATGTGAGCATTTCAGTGGGTCGTTTGTGAGTCAAATCCATGCGACATTTGGGCGATTTGGGGACATAAACTAGAGAATCATGTGACATAATAGGATGGATGGCATCAATTATGTAATTCATTATTCTTTTTCTATTTCTTGAATGTTTTGAGTTTGATTCGACGAGAGCAACATATCAAAGGTAGATGAAAAAAAACTATTTTGCTCGGTAGACATGCGACGACGAGAAGCTGGAGAGTTGGAGCTGAAAACATCGTTTGTTTGTGTGGAGAGGACGCGGAATGTGATCGATGAACCCCAGATGATGAAGGAGACAGCACAATTACGTCGTCACCTCCAGAATACCACATGCGAATTCGTCATCAAATAGGGGCGTCTTGAAGACTGACTATTCAGGCGGAGTTGAGAGCAAAATCTTTGAGAAGTCTTTGTTGTTGGGCTTTAGCTTTGACTGAAAAGAAAATGGGGCTGGCAAGAGGGTGAAAAAGTTTTCTTGTAAGTCTCTTGCACTATCAAGAGAAATAGCGAAGGGCAGCATGAATGATGATTAGCTCACTTCTAGAATTTCCAAGCTCCAAGAGCAATGAACGCGAGTGGTTTTCGGTTGAGAGGCAAGCATAGTGTCACATCTTCACTGTGAAAGATCCCGATGAACAAGAGTACGGCTGGTATTTGTAATCTTTCAGGCGTTCAACATGGCCGGACTCCCCGGTAAACCTGTTAATGTCATTCTAAAATCTGTGAGTGAACGATGAGACTTAATTCAGTGAAATAGCCTAGACTGAGCAGAAAACCTTGAAAAGGCATGATTGAAGAAGGAGGAGGTCATTGCGGATCTTCTGCTCTGCCAACGAGTAGCTAGACTCCTCCTAGGGCGCGGCCTGTAACGCTGACCCATTCCAAGTAACAAGAATTTACGGGCTTTAGCTACGATAGCTAAAACCCGCATATTCTTGTGTCGAAGGTTCAAGGGTGAAAATTCTACGCGTATTCTACGTAAAAACGAAGGCTATATTCCTTACATTGATCTCTCTGTCGCTAAACCCGTACATTCTCGCTATAATTTTGTAGCGAGAATCTACGGATTTGGCGACGGCCTGTGTTGAAATGCAAACTCAAACCCGCGCCTGCTACGCGGAATTCAGGGATGCCGTTCGAACAGTGTTGACCCGGCACAGTAAACTATAGACACACAGTGGCTGGTCGTGAAGGGTGACCCCGTGCCGCTCTCTGGAAGACCTAGCTGAAGATAACTTTGACCGTCTGGATGCTGCAGGTCGTGGGGAAGAAATGGCGGTGCGGTCGCATGTCGCAGCTGGGATCGCCTTTCTAGCACGGATCAGGACTGGGGGGGTCAATCAACCCAGTGGTGTAACGAGATTTCACGTAGAATATGCGGGCACTGTAGCTGAAATTTCACCAACTGATGCTAAAATTTCCGTAATTCACGTGAATTCTCGTGTCAAAATTAGACTAGGTGCCTTCGAAACCCTGGGCATTTCCAGTTTCCGTGTGAGGCATCTAGCTACGCGCTGGCAAAGTGGTGCAAAAACAACTCGGTCAAAAGTTGAAACTAATGCAGAATGAGGAGGGGAGAGGGTTATAAGACATAGGAAGGGATTTGAGAATCATACCACTTTGGCGGCTTTTCCATGACAACGAAATCGTCCAATCGGCTAGTGTAAAATTTGATTTTTCTCTAAGCGGGGCTTTTCGTCCTTGACCATGATAGGGAGAAAAATAGTGTTGATAAGGAAGCAACGATGTTTCGAGGGATAGCGGTGCTGTGTAGATAACGCTTCGTTAAAATTATTAGACTCGCATCGAACATCTTCAATTTGTGGAGACTCTCAACTCAAATGGGTACCAAACAAATTCCCAGCAAGCGGCTCAGGCTTGGTGGGTAGCATGGCGAACATATGAACGAATAAAACTTCTGCAGCAAATAGGAAGGTCTTCTTTTCCTGTTTTGACATTATTTACGTAACTGCAAGTTGCATTGAGAATTTGTACAGATTTGTGCAGTCTCCTTCACCGCCAATAGTAGAATGGGAGACGGTCCTTGCGTGTCTGGATTTAGCGCAAGCGGTCGCGTCGCAATCATTGTTGACCAATGGCTGCTTTCAGCGCGCGGTCGTCCACGGATCGCGTCCACTCCCGATGAAGTTAAAAAAAATGTCCACGCTTACAATATTTAATGTCACTCTGCCGCATATGTAAGTTAGGCTCCGTCCATAGCAGACGTCCCAGCGTCAAGTGACGCTGGGGGTGTGCATATTCTACAATTGTTATTGATCTGACTCCCCAGCGGCTCCCCAGGGACCACTGCAGCCGGCCTGTCGCTGACGGTGAAGGCATAGCGGCAGTACCGGCTGTCACTAAAATTACCAATACCATAGTTAACCCCGTGCCGTCCTCAGACACGTCGCATGCGCCAGCGGTTCAACGACGCCTTGACGCTTGCCGTCTGTCGTTTCGCTATGGACGGATCCTTAGACTTCACCATTTTTCAAAATAATTTTCTATTCTAAGGCGTGGTTTCGTACCAGAGCATGTGTGGTTCAAGAGTAGTGGCGTCCACGTTAATTTAGTCCACTCCCTCAATCTCTCTCTCAGCGTTTTGAAGACCTCCCAAACCCCAAAAAATAGGATTGTTACATTCCAAAAAAATAGGATTGTCACATGAAATAAAAATTGGACTAAAACAGTACCTTCATAACCTCTCCCATCTCCTACTTCTTCCTCAGTGTTTGTCCCGCTCCAATGCGGGGTCCGTTTCTGTCAATGCACTGACGCCATTTCTCTCTGTCATGGGTGTGGTTAGGGTGTACACCGGTGATCTTCAAAGCGGTGTGCCAATTGTCTCAGACGTTGGGATTGGCGGACCGCCGGCATTTGCTTGGCGAGCAAAACCGTTCCCGGTGTCGGACAGCCATTAGCCGGCGGTCCGCCAGAACCCTGCCAGCGGTCCGCCAGGACGTTGGCCGACCGCTGGCGGTCTATTGGCTACGTAATATCTGGCAGCCCACTGTTGAGCAATTATTTGCAAGCGGTCCGCCAGTCTCTTGGCAGACCGATGAGTCGCGGTGGGTCCCTCGCCGCAGATCTTTGCATAGGAGATCGACTACGCAACGGTCTGAGGTGGGGGATCCACCCCATTCCCCCCCCCCTAGCCGTGAGGACGTGCCCCTCAGCCTCCAAAAACATGTTAGCCTCCGTAGAGTGACTTCAGGTCACCTTCCAGGGCCGGCATCAAAGTGCCGAGTGAATACTCATATGGCTGAATCGCCTTATATACCGGCTCGGCTTATCAATGAAATCAGAGGTCAAACTATAACATGTTAAAACGTGAGTAGTCGTCAACTCTCTCGAGTGCCAGCAATGTGACGACTCAGTGCCAAGCGAAGCCCACTGGGCGGTTATGCGCCAGCCGATTGCCAATTGTTGGATAACTGCGTTTTTATGCGCTCGGTAATTTCGAGGTTTGATTGCCCTTGCCAGCTGAATGCAATTAATCACGCAGCTTTCAGGCAGCTGGCACATTTTCGCTAGCGGTTCGCCGCTAACTCTAATTGAGATGCCAAGGACGAGCCAGCTGTCGGCCTCGTAATTGCCAATTGCCAGCTGAATGCCTGTTACCCCCAGCTGTTAGGCAACTGGCACATATTCGCCAGCCGTCCGTCGCTAGTATTAAATGACATGCCGAGTGTATGCCAACTGTTGGCCTCGTGATTGCCATTGGCCAGCCAAATGCCAGCTATCCCCCCGCTGTTGAGCAACTGGCGAATTTTCGCCGGCTGTCCGCTGCTCCCAATGTCTGAGGTGAAGCTAACGCTGCCTTAGGAGTCCCTTCTGTCGTTCTCCAGGCAGGTCTTGCTTGAGATTAGTCTTGCAGACGGTGTCACTTCAGGCGCGAAGAAGCTGTCCATACCATCACAGTCAATATTCACGGAGCTTATTGGCAATTGGAACAACACACGCTTCCCGATGTCGTCATTCGTGAATTGGTTCAAGCTTGTGACACCAGCTGTCCAACGTAGCATTTTCGTCTCCATTACATTAATCAATCGCTCTGCCTCTTTGATGGCAGGCCGGTAATCTGCTGCAAAGGACGCCACGGGTCGAGCACAGCTCAATATATCTTCCTGTTACATAACAGTGTAGTCATCAAGTGCCACGTCAACCACGCTTTGTGACATCTCTTGCTCAATGTAAATCACTGGCAGAGCATCTAGATTCGAGTATGTTACTCACTGGCAGAGCATCTCGATTCGAGTATGCTACAAGCTATATGTATATTGGCAGCACGTTAGCACGCCAGCTGACGCAAACGAATCGCGGTGGCCAAGGTGCTTTTCGATTATACTGACAAGGGAAGTGTACAAAGCATAGGTCGGATCTGTCAAAACGACTAGTATCGTTAGTATCTCTCGTGGCTCAATAGTGAAACTGCGCAGTATCCCGCCCAGAGCTGCAGGTTCCAAGAAGTTACAAGCCTAAAAAGGTCGTTTTTTGTGCTTTTTGTACGTTCCAAAAACCGCATTAGTCTTCGGAAGATCCGGAAATGGACCTCATGAATGTGTTCAGCGCCCAAAACTATCCCCCTAAGCAAGGTTTGGGTGAAGGCAAATATTCCATACTTTGTCAAGACTAACAGCGTTTTGGACCTGTACCGATTTTCGGTTGGGCGTTGATTTCTACCAATTGAGGGCTCTGGAAGCGTTTTAGAAAAATGGTTCAGATTTGACTCAAAATTCTCCCAGGTTTTTTTTTGGGGTGCTGATCACGAATCTGCGGTTTATTAGCCGATTTTCCGAAGTTTTCGGCTAAGTTCGTTCGAAGCTTCCCAACCGGGGAAAACTTGGAGGGAAAAACGTCACTTCCGAGAAAACCGGATTTCTGCTATTGATGTGTCTCAAAAACATGCTCTTAGGGTTATTTGGAGTGCTAAACACGAACCTGTAGTCCGTTTATCGATTTTTTTGCAGATTACGGTAGATTACGATGGGCATACGGTAGTTTGGTCAAGATCTCACATTTTACTCAAAACTAGTATACGGGGGTTATTCGGGGTGGAGAATACGAATTTACTTCCGTTTGTAGATTTTCAAAATACTAAGGTGGGTTTTGACTTCTAAAGGACATGCTACCTACCGTAACCTACAGTAAACCTCAGAATTTCGACAAATGGACTCCAGATTTGTGCTCACCACCCTAGATTACCTCTACATATAACTTTTGAGCTAAATCCGAGGAAATTTTTCGAAAAAAAATGCGTGATGGGTAGGTACCCTTGCCTTTTCGCGAGGCTTAAAAAATGCTCCTAACTTTTTTGAACCTGCAGCTCGGGGTGGGATAGTGCGCATTTTTACTATTTAGCCAGAAGAGGTACTAACGATACTAGTCGTTTTGGCAGATCCGACCTACGCTTTGTATACTTCCCTTGTTAGTTTGAATACCCGTGGCGGGTGGACCTTTCAAATTCCAAGCGAGTGCCATCTCTATCATTCCTCGCTTATTTGAGGGATGTGAGACTTGGCGTTTGACAGGACAGCTATTCGCATGGGTGCAACCGCAACTACGGAATTAACTACGATGTTAGTTTCTGCCTTCAAAGATGTTGAAGCTAATTTCAGTGGAAAATGATCAGAACCATCACGAAAGAACAGATGAAAATGTAAAAACAGCTGCTGAACCTGAGCGTGACAAAGAACAATAAAAACCACGTAAATTTCCTCCGTTTTCTTGCAGCATTCACACCTGCCAATTTTCTCATTGCCTATGAGAACATTATTGTAGGATTTAAAGAATTGATACCGTTATTCCAGATGAGACCGGATGCGATCTTTTGAACAGTTTTAATCAAGCACATCATGAACAGAACTCTAGAGGTTGAAAAAAAATGTTGAGAGAGATAGATTTCACGCTCAAGGCAAGCCGGCATGTTCCGCACTGCGATAAAGGAAAGGAGCAGTTGTTCGCAATGGCCTCCGTAGCTTTCGCCCTCGATCTCGGCGCAGAAAAATCAGAGAATTAATCTGAATGAATGGCACCACACCATCAAAATCACTGCAATCGCCAGTGCTATCGATTCACCCCGAACACACAACACTGGAAACTCGCACGTCTGCCTAGAAATGGAATCAGAATACACTGCGTTCAACAGAACATAGATAATAAACAACTTTATTATAACTATATGGCAGCGGCGTTTGGTACACAACTTCAGATGTTGACGGATTGAGAGCAGTGAAAAAGTGACATCGTATATGACTTGACCCAGCTAACTAAAGGAGATCAGGAGTTTAAGAAACTTTACAAATAGTACAGGATGCGTAGAAAGTCATCGGTTTTTTTTTCATATAAGTGGTAGGGTTCGTTCCTGCCACATGTGAATGGACAAATCAAAAACCAAAATCTGCCGTAGAACAACTACAATAACTTTGGGCACAAAAGGTTACAACAGATATCTGAATCTATTCGCTTTACTCAACTAGCTGTCGAAAATTATCCCCTTTGGTCATGCAGTCTTCCGTCGTAGTTCGGTTCAGAGCATGCATTAATGTAGTTTTTTAATGCACGCCGGGTATTTTTCGTTTTCCTGACATTTTTTTGGTACATGAACAATTAAACAAAATTTCATCATGGTCAGGTCGAAGAGGCTCTGTAGCCAGATGTCGCCCCAGAATTAGAGGCAGCAGACACGCTCGAAAACGTTGTTGAGATAACTACATTAGCGGGGTCGTGCAGGCCCTAGAAGAGCCCTCACGAAGTTGCAAGCGTCGAGAACGAGTCCAAATGACCGTATTTGAGCCGTAGTCAGTCACGAAATCATCCTTGCTCCGCCCCTCGATACGGGCTCCGCCCCTCCATACAGGTATTCAATGCTCGATTGCGGCCACTTTAGATTACTTTTAGGCTTCTAACGGCGTAAGCGTTCCAGAAAGGGCCGTACGAGTACATTAGCGTCGTTATCCCAACAAATTTGTTGCTAGCTCCGCTATTTCAGCCAGTACCGTACAATTCGTCCATTTCTGGGCCAATATAGAACGTACCGTTATATCTTAATTTTCGTCGATTTGTTTTCGTCTTTTTCGTTATTTCTAAATACTATCAGCTCAAGACCTTCAATTTAATCCATAAAATTGATATCATTTTCGGGCGTGTCTGCTGCCTTTTAGCAAACAAACGCACAAAAACCAAAAAAAAAAGTCAATTTGACCAAAAACCCGGTGCACAGTTCTTCAATGATATCGAATCTTCTGATACTTTTTAGCTGCTATCTGTTAAACCGACCTTTGTGTAGTTGCGGAATGGTAGGAATATTTCCATATGCAAGGAGGATTTGCTATGGTTGTCGCACGCGACCATCTCCGACAGGGTGGAAAATCGTCAACCATCTTTAGTAGGCCATTTTAAGCACTTGCTGTAACGTTTTGTGCTGATTCCTTAAAGTTCTAATGGAGCTTCTGATTCAAGTGAGCTGGTTTGCTGATTTAGAAGTGGTTTTCAATAGCCTATCGAGTGGTCCGAGGACTTTTTCCGTAACCTGTAGTTCATTGATATGATTTCGTCTTCTTTCGTGAAGACAACTCCTGCGCAGAAAATGTCTGACTATCGTTTACTGCCGATCCTATATATCAGCCAGGGTAAAAACACTGATATAGATAACAAATCAGAAATGTCAGAAGTTGAGCGGTTTTTGCATAAAATTGGAAATATCCAAAGAGCTTCTGCAGACACGTACTTCTCTAAAGGGTGAGCACAACACAATCGAGACTCGAGAAAATGGATCAGGTTTTTCTGACGTGGATGATGCCTTCAGCGTTTGAAATCCGCCAGCTAGACGAAAAAACGTCACTCAGGTCAAGTTGTAAAACGAGACTTCAAATCAGTTTCGCTCCGACTCGCGAATCGTGGAAGGCAGCTGTTTATTGAGGGTCTCGGGGAGCACAAATGAAATCACCCCACCAATGAGCGATATCAGCGACAGCACCAACATCGGCAGAATCGGTGAGATACGACCCTAAAAAAAGACAATAAGAACCGTCTGAATGAGAAAAGAGCAAGCACTTCACAGCTCTAAAGGCGTATTTGAGAGCCAACTAGTGCATAAAAGGAAACCTAGAATTCCCCGAGTTTCGTCTAAGAATAGCGCAAGAGAATATGTACGGCATTCCGAAAAAGCAGACAATCCTTCTTGTATCTAACGATACTCATATCAAAATATTATGGGACTTTAACAAATTTCAGGTGACATACACATCTCCTAAGACAATTTGCCACTCGGTAAGAAATTCGTCACGCCACTACATAGGTGGTGGCCCTTCTATCGTACAAACGTAATTGTTTCCCTCACATCATTATAGGTTTGAAACCGCACTCTGCTCAACTATAAAACATATGAAATTGACCTTGTAACAAAGGAAGGACGACCTACCAAGACTATGACATAGGGCGCAAGAATACCACCGATTCGTGACATCATCTCGCAGAAACCGATAGATAGATTCCTGATGTTAGTTGGAAATATCTCGCTGGCATAGACGTATATACTCATGAAGGAGCACGAAATTGCGAATTTCCCCAACGCCCAAAGGGCTGTTCGAGCCCAAGAGGTTTCTGGAAAAGCTATAGTTGGCCGCAATGTTAAAGGGACATGGTGCGGTTGCGGACTCGCACTAAAACTACGGTAGAATCTGGCACTTTGCCATATTTCGTCATCGATCGGCGCCACAGCTGATAATCTCGTGAGCAGAGAGACGACGGTTGTAGCCGATCGATGACGAAATCTGGCAAAGTGCCAGATTCTACCGTAGTTTTAGTGCGAGTCCGCAACCGCACCATGTCCTTTTAACATTGCGGTCAACTGTATATTGTTGAGTAAATCAAAAATCGATAATGATTCTTTCTAAAATGTCCAGTTCCAAGAAGGCTGAAGCTGAGTGGTATCCAGAAAAGGAGTTCACCTGAGGTCAAAATGAGGCCAAAGAAAATTCCAGCGGCCAGTAAGTGACTAAAAGCAATAACTATTCGCCGTCCTATCCTAAAAAATAGAATGCAGTTAGAACAATGAGAACATCAAGCTTCCAATAATGCACGTTCACCTATTCATTGCTATTGGGGAAAGGATGTATGCAGGCACCTCGACCATTCCCACAAGGAAGTAGTTCAAGTAGATATTACCCGCAAAATGCGTGCTATACAATGATAGTCCAAAATAAATAAATGTATCACAGTTCCTGAAATGAAAAGGGTCATAAAGGAGAAGGCTGGCTACAGCGAGCGTGGCTGGCGAGCACGTTAAAAAGGTAAAGCGTGGAATAAATTAAAGGAGGTTATTCCATTTGGGACCCCGCTAAAAACCCGAAAATGCTCACCCGCGCGCCATCTGACCACATTCTACGAAAGGTGCAGGCTGTAAAAACGCTAAACTCTCGTAATTCTCCCGAGTGCGGGTGAAGGACAGAGACAGCGTGGGACAGAGGACAGAGACAGCGTGGGACAGAGACAGCGGAAAAGCGTTTGGCGGACGGAGAGCAGCATCGCATGCACATACAGCGCATTTCGCAGATCAGAACTTCGATGTTTTAGGCAGCGTCCATACGTCGCGAGAGCGAGCGTTTCCGCTGTTGTGCGCCTCTCGACGCTCCTCAACGCTGACCGCAAATCAACTCTTACACCCCCCCCCCACCTCGTGTTGATTCGATTGAAAACGTTTGATCGGGTGATCAATCGCTAGAGTCGGCGCAACGGCTGTTGATTTCCCACGGTTTTCGGCTTCCGTGGTGGGATTATGAAGAACAAGGGCAGTAGTTTTGCTACAGGTTTAGTGTCACCTGCTTTAGTGATGGAGCAGTAAGCTTGAAACTTGTTGCTTGCTTCGTGGTCCTGGCGTAAGCGCGCGAGAGCGAGCGGGCGAGGGCGCGCGAGAAAGAGCGTCTGTGAGCGGCTAGCGAATCGTGTACCCACGATGACCATCGATTTTGCGTAATCGCACGCTCTCGCCACGTATGGACGGAGCCTTACAGAGGACATTGTGCTTCCATCTGTGACCCCTAAATTCATAGCAGATATATTTGGAGAGTAGGGGAACTGACATGGCTGACGTAGATAAGCGCAGAAACCACTGCGGAGTTTGGGTTGCTACGATGCCGAATGCAGAGCGCGTCCTCTCGACTAATCACAGCGCCAAATCTTTGTATTTTGAACGAAAATTTAGAAAAAAAAACGTTATATTATGTTGGAAAATAAAACAAACCATAGATATATGAGTACGATTGTGTAGAGCAGGAATTTTTTATGTTTCCACAACTCAAGGAACAAATTCGACACTCTGAAAAATGTGGATCACACAAGAAATGAGCGGACGCATAGACACCTTACTTTGGTTCTTCCTCTTCTCGAGTACTGACAACATTACACGGATCGATGTCGGTGATATCCGACTGGCATCGGTCTGCTTTTCTCAGCCAATCCGCTACTACACTCTGGTGGCCACCAAGTGCAAGATAATGTAAGCTTTCCGGTACAAACCTGAATTTTTGCTGTATGCTTCGAATTCTTTGTATTGTGGGATTTCCCCTCGTCGGAACTGGGGGGTATTATCCGGCTTAACACCCATGCAACTATTAAGATGCCTCTTTGCAACTCTATTCATGGATTCACTTATTTGTCTGCAATTAATAACACTTCAATATAGGACCTATTTTCTAACGTCCTTCTTGACATCCATTCCGTTTTCGTCATTACTTCCGCCTACCTTTTCTAGTGGCGCATCGTCATGCACGTCTGGAACATCTCTCACCTTCTTGTTTTTAGTCTCAACGGCTCGGCGAGCGCTCGGTCGTTCCGCGGCTATTCAACTAACCGCCGCCTGAGGGAGCCCTTGATCCAGGAAGTCGTGGAGAAACGGGATCGATGTTCCAACCTCCAACCGATTCAAATTTCGTGCAATTCTAATATAACGCAGGAATCGCTCCAGCCGCGAAGCGGTTGAAGTGGTTTTGTTTTGCTCCAAACTATTTCTGATCACAACGTGTAACGTGCATGTTACATTCGGCGTAACGAAGCGCTCGAAAATTCTTACGACCAGTGCTCGCTGGAAGGCTGGCAAGTAAATGAGTCAGTAGGGAAGCGGATATGCAGGTATTCAAGCAAGTAAGCAGGTAGGTGAGTAGATACTCTGAGAAAATTCGCATTGACCGTGGCGGGACGGCACCGCAACCCGAGACTATGCCGGGCCGATGTAGCTACGGCACAGTGATCCGAGCCCGTGCCGCAACACTGTAGCAACGGCTCCGGAATCTTGGAAGATTCCTTCTTGTCCGCAACAGTACAGCGACGGCACCGCAATCATAAACAGTACCGCGATAGCGAAGCGTGGGCCTCGCAACAGTTTTGGCTGGGGATGGTGCGGTTTTCGCCGCGGTCCGCAGTGAGAGGGTAGTTCCTCTCCGCAGACCTCGGTGAAGATTAAGCCCTTATCCGGACCTAGGCGGGCCCTTCTCTGGGGGGGGGGGAGCAGCCAGATTCAGGCACCGTTGAAATAGGGTTGAGGTAATTCCAGACCGGGTTTGGGAGCCGTCGCGTCCTGGTTGAGACACCGACGCGGGGTTGATGCGATGGCATAGCTGGTGGAGAGACTCTGGATAGACACTACCCTGCAGGCACCGATAAGGAGCCTTCAAGGCAGGGTTGGTCTGCCGCCGGCGCAATATTTCTCAGAGTAAGTAAGTAGACATCCCGGTAAGTAAGCAACTAGTTTGGTAGGTAGATAGGTAAGTAGGCAGGTAGACAACCGATAATATCAGTTTTTAGATCCAGTCGCTGACACACGTCGTTCGCTGGGTTTTTATGGATGGGTTGGGAAAGGGGAACTGACTAGCGAATCGGTCACTTACTGATTATCAAATCCATCAAACCTATCGATTTTTTAATCAAATCGCTAAAACACGTCGTTGGCTGGACTTCTTTGGATGAGTTGGGACAGGGAAACTAGCGAAAGAGTTGGGTACTTAATGTTTGTTCAAAACAATACTGATCGGAAAGTCTTGAAGATTTTTCGTGGATATTACGACGTGATATTAGGAAAAAGTGAACAGTTGTATCAAAAATGGGCGCTCCTGATGAAAAGTGGTCTAGTGCGCAGCGGAAACCTTCGAACAAAAAGGGAACCATGGGAATGTGGAATGGGCTAGTCCACACAAAATTAGTAATATTTCTGGAGAAACGATTTACTGGGCTGACATTTCTAAACAGCGAGAACAAACCTGTGGCGTTTTTTATAGGCAGTGTTCACGATGAAAAAAGTGATTGAAATTTCACTAGGAATGGGTAGTGGAGGGACACACTATAACCTTGACGTGGAAAGAACGCCTGGAAACGAGCCAGGAAGAGCCCCAAAAGAGCCCGAAGTTGCCACTTTGAGCGCAAGGCAAACCCCAGAAGCGCATTGCCCGCTCACCGACGTGAACAATTGAATGCTTGAGATCGTGAGATGAGCAATGGTTTTCGATAAGTGGCCCCGTTCTTCTGCTTATTTCCAACTTCTCTCTTTACTCAGGTCAGCTCGCATACATCGGCTGCAAAAGACGGAAGTTACAAGCCTCGCAAAACTCGTCCACCATGCTTCCATAGCTCAATTTTTGAGGGACCATAACTCCGTTCCTAAAAGGTCTTGTGCGATTCCAAAAACATCATCGGAATCAGCACGTGACCCTCTTCAAGAAGGGCAAAAAAGCAGAAAAACGAAAAGTTCTGTTTAGTTGAAGGAGCTGACTACTGTAACTACTGGTCCTGCTGTTGTTGTTGGCCCAAAGCCTTAATTCTACATATTGAATATCTCCTGTTTTCGTTGCTGCTTTTTTATAGTCAACGGTCGTGTTCCTATTTTTGCTGCCTTACCTGATGCAACTATTATTAGTTTGATAGCATGGCTCGCTATTGCTCCTGGCAATGTTAAAGGCAGTGTTCACGATAAATCCTCGATGTTCAGCCTCCTATAGATTATGATAGGTCAAGAGCCTACTGTGACAGCAGTGTCAGGAAGAACTGCTAAAATCGACGAGAAAGCACTTTTTTCCGCCTAAGCAGGACCTCTTGTGTGACGTCATGTTTTTGAGAATGTGAGGATTGATCGGTGTGAAGGAATGAAGTCTTTCCATGTGATAACGTGATTCATCTTATCCACTGCTTCTTATCGAAGCCATTACATTTGCTGACCGGCTGTTTAGGTGTTCAAGCTTCTTCAGAAAGGATTAGTTTGAGAGTCGGGGTGGCCCAATGGGTTGACTGACCCATGCGATTTTCACTCACTTTCAAATGGTTTTTCGGGATTCTTTCTTCATGGGTTTCATCGGTTGGTCCCAGAGTTCACGTTTCTGTAAAAAAACTAAAGGTTTTTTGATGGTGAACACTGCCTCTAATCTGTTAGGACCACGTTCGCACATCTGCTGCGAACACTTAATCGTACCTATAAGCTCTTGCTTGCTGATGCAAACGACAGTTGTTTTTCGATATTGATCGTCAGTTGTACTCACTTTTCTGAGCTACATTTCTGTTCAAGGAGTTATTATTTCTTTGCTATTTAGTTCCTTAGTGAACTAATATAGCCTGTAAGATTGATAGTCCGTTCAACGACATTCACATGCTCTTACAGTTTGGGGCCCATTCGTACTCCTCACTGCACTATCCGGCAGAGCGATCCGCCTAGAAAGTACGAATGATTCTCCGTTCTCCCCCTTCTCTAGATGGGAATGAGTGATCGAGCAGTGATGTAACGGGAAAGGCGATGTCAATTTTAAAATTGAATAACACTTGCAACAAATGCAGCTGCTGTGGAGACACAGACGGACGGCTTGAATTACTGGTCAGCGCCGCCCTGACGGAGCGGGAGGAGGAACATGCGAGGTCCGCTCTGGCGGTGCCGAGAGTATGAATGATTTCTATAAGTGGGACCATGTGTGTTCAACATGTTTTCTTGTGTATCAAGTGCACTACTACTGGTCGTCAAATTATGCTTCGACGATAAGGTTTACTGAACGGCAGGAGAACGTCAGATGAACAGAAGTAGAATCCTAAGCGAACAGCGGTACAACGCCAAGCTAATATAAGATGAATGTAAGCAAGAATATTTGTGGGCACCTTCAAACAACTGAGAATTCGGAAGAATGCATACGCAGAATAATCAGAATGTAGGTTTTGATTGTGTCCCTAGATCGCAATTTCTCTGACACTGTGACGACTTGTGGAACTTCAAATGGGCCAGTGTATAGCTTGATGTTGTCATTTCTACCAATTGGAGAAAAATGCTCTATTTTTGGTCCCGTTTTTATGTTCAATGAGTTTTTTGTAACTGGAATGGAATGATTTTGAATATGAATTGGAGTAGGGACAATTCATATCTCTAGATTCTCAGTGTTCAAGGGGGGACCCAATAATCTGGGTATCTCCTTGAACAAGCAAAACCGAAAGACGGAGACGCATTAGATAATCGAATAGCGTTGCTTTAATAAGGAGCAGTACAGCGAACACATATTTCTTTACAGAACCTATACCACCATTTTTGCAACGAGTTCGCTCTTAAGCAAAGAAAAGCTTATCCCTTTTCAGTAGGACACCTTGTCGCCACGACCAACGACGATTTTGGGAGAATAAAGCAATGTTTCAAAGTCTCACATATAGCATAGAGCAGCGGTGATGACATGTGGTGCTGAGACGAAGAATATCAACCATCGCCAATTAGGAACTAACATGGCTATAGGCGTCACTAGGCAATATCCTGTCACCCATGCCATTCCAAAATATACTGAAATTTTTCTCTAATGTCAAACCTTTTGAATCACCAGAATGGACATAATTACCCGATGTGAAGAAGCGTAGTTTTACGGGAGTACATTCATAGCCGAGCACCCATCCAACTAGCGCTCCTCCCTGTAGAGTATAATTGTCATTCATTATTAGTCCATCGAATGGAACTGATTGTGAACAATATTGAGTAATAATACCTCACTGTGTAAAATATCCCCTGCATGAATCGTAGCAGCCCGAAAATCAGAACAGATGGAGAGAATGCTGCCAATGTACCAGTGAATGCCATCATGACAAAGCAGAATATAAGAACTGGTCGTCGTCCGTAGCTGTAATATTAGAAGCTCCCGAATTCCATAATGCAGTGCTTGAACTTGAAAGATGTGTCTATCACCGATCTGCCGCTTTTGACACAAAGGTTCCTCCTACTCCATTGCCAACCATGAACGCAGTGGTAGTCGCGTCTGACATGTAGGACCGAGATCCACGTAAATCGTACTGGAAGAAAGGCTTTAGTTCGCCAAGGTACATGTTATGCACGAAAAACTATTAATGCTATTGGGTTGGCAACTAAGTAATCGCGGATTTTTTAAAGAAAACAAAAGACAATTTTTTCATGGAACGAAATAACCTTATTCGGCAATGTATTGCCCATTTTGAGCAATGACCTTTTGCCATCTTTCAGGTAACATCATAATTCCACGCTCATAAAACTTCTGGTTTTCATCAGCAAAAAACTGAATCAAGTACAATTCGACATCATTATCATTATTGAATTTTTTACCTTTAAGGAGTTGTTCAAAGATCGAAATAAAAAGTCATCAGATGTTGCAAGGTCAGGACTATATGGTGGATGTGGCAAAACATCCCGACCAAGCGACGAATTAACAAATCGAAAAATTGTTGTGTTTTATCTTGACTTTTTAAAGGCACAGGACACTCAAGAAAATAATTTTTGGATTTCATGCTTATCTTGGAGAGAGTCACGCGCTGATCACAGTGATATCTCTGAAATCGTCCAAGACCCCCTTTGAACAGAGTTATGGCTCTTCAAAGATGCCTAGATTTTGAGGGTGAAAAATCTGTGGACGAGTTGTCTAGGGCCTGTAGTTTTCTTCATTCACAATCGTTGCGTGAGAGAAAGCCAGGATAAGGAAACAGTCCGGTAATGGACTGAAGAACGACGACTTGTTGGAATTCATCCATTCATCGAGCCGCTATCGAGGTCGAAAATATGTTAGGGGGTCGGGCCTGTGGTGGTGAGCGAAAGGGGTCGGGCCTGTGGTGGTCGCTTATATCTCGCCTGTTTGGAGGAATTGAGATCTGGCATTTAGCACGTGTTATACAGGAGGGGTCTTCTACACAATTACATGAAAATCTCTAAATTTATATCTGAGGGTGTACTGTGCCTTTAAGGCCACACACATTTTTAGTCCCTCTGCAAAAATTATTGGAGCTTGGTTGGGATGTTTTGTCACATCCACCATATAGTCCTGACATTGCACCATCTGATTACTTTTTATTTCGATCTTTGCAGAACTCCTTGAATGGTAAAAATTTCAATAATGATAATGATGTCAAAACGTACCTGGTTCAGTTTTTTGCTGATAAAAATTAGAAGTTTTATGAACGTGGAATTATGATGCTGCCTGAAAGATGGCAAAAGGTCATTGCTCAAAATGGGCAATGCATTACAGAATAAAGTTTATTCGTTCTTGAGAAAATTGTGCTCTATTTTCTAAAAAAAATCCGCAGTTACTTAGTTTCCAACCCAATACAAACCTCATCCACAAGAGACACCATATCAGAACAATTTTCACAACTCTGTGTAACGAATGCTGTGCTCATGCCATTCATCGCTACTACGGTCCATGTCAGTCCAGTGATCAGCACACAGGATAAGAGAAACGGATTTCGAGGACCTGGAATGACAACACCGAAAGGGTTACGCGGTATGCAGTCGCTGACAAACAACTCTGGTTGGGCTACTCTGAATAAATAAGAAGTATGTTTATACTGTTCTCTAGCAAAATCGTGTTGTGCTTTCGCTCTACAGATACATCTCGGTTCTGTTACATTATAAGATCTCACTGCGACGGCCACTGTAGTACCTCATCGCAGTGTCATAAACAGCTGCCCCTGCTTTTCTATATTCTTTCACCCCAATCCCTCGAATCGAGAATGAGGCGACCTGTCTGGCGATCGTTTCCCGGGTCTTTGAACATTCTTCGCATTCGTTCAAATTGCTCACCAGGCATTTTCGCAAATACTCTTTACAATCTTGTTTTAAAAGAACTTTGCCATGTTTTTGCTACATCGCGCTAATGCTGTTAGTGAGTGAGCCAGTTTCCTTGGCAAAGCTAAATTAGACGATGGGAAATGTCCACCAAAAAAACATGGAAGGATAGGAGCAGAATGAAAGGCTCCGGTTGTAGTGGGGGCCACGCCCTCAACAAGGCACGATTGAGTGAACTGGCAATCTTTATGATTCCAATGAGTGAAACATCGACTGGTCGCTGTTTTACCCACAATTTCGTTTTCTCAAAACACTCAAAGCCCACAATTTTAGTTGGATCATCACTCGAACATTTGGTTACAACACAGGGGCAGCATGCTTCATCGCGAATGTTACGAAGGGGTTGGGGCAGGGCTTAGGGCGTAGGCGCATTAGGTGATCGTAGTTCGAGGGCTGAATTCATTGATAGATCGTTCCCTTGTCAACCCTACCTAGGAGGGTGAGGCAGCCCAGACCCCGCTGATACATCGCTTTTTGATGATCTCCAGCACTCGTAGGGCAATCATGAAAGGCGCCGACGCCCTAACCTCTGCTCCAACCCCTTCGTAACAGTCCCAATCGTGCACGACGCCCCACGATCAACTTTTTCTTAATCTCGGCATTAAATTTCATTAGTGGGTGTGTACTGCTTGGAGCCTATTCGGTCTTGTTACTGGGCTGGGATTCATAAACGGCAAACCATGGGCTACTGTTGGTATTGCTGCGCAAACAGCACGCAGACCTTGGAGACAAACCCAACTGTAGCACATGGTTTGCGTTCATGAATCCCAACCCTGATCTTTATTTGGTTAACACGTTTCGGGCAAGATCGCCTTCTTCAGAGCCTGAAAAAGTCGAAATCCATGCACGAAACTAGCCGCTTAAACCCATCAGAATGTCATACCTAATTCGCCTTCCTACTAACTATTGAATAGCGAAGTCCCAACTCGATTTACCCTCGCCTCCCAAAACGGCTATTGCAGCACTAGCAGTAGGCAGCAAAGAAACGGTCAGAATGGGATGGTTCCTATAGGAGCCGAGTGTTAAAGTTGGTTAAAAAACGCCGTGCCCAATCCGGTCGATACGTATGAAAAACATGGACAATGGAGGTTGCAAAAAACACCCGTTGTAGCCAGCTGTGGTTGACGCGGCCAATATGTATAAACTATGTGGAACGAAATCCTGAATATCATCCAATTCTCACCTTATATCATCATATATATATCATCATGTGGACATTGGTCGGCTCAGCCACATCGGGTGTTTTTTTAACCCCACCTCATTCATGCCTCTCACGAAAATCGACCGAGCTGGCTACACCGATCGGCCAACGGGATAGGGGCTCTCTACACACCGAGGTAGGAGTTGTCCCGTTTTTACAGTTCGACAAGCCACTTCACGTCGACTGCGAAATCGTTCAACCGGGCTTTGATATACAATGTGCGCCCAGCGGGAATGATTTGGCGAGCGTGAGACTTCTCATCCATATGCTCCTTTATCCCTACGGGATGAGGCCACCCTGTTTCGCATATATAGACATCCCCTCATTGTTCACAGGCGATCATATAAACCACGCCAGCGCACCTTGTTGTCTAGAAGGACAGATAAGACAATTGTGGGTGGTGAAAGCTGATCGTAGATGCTATTACTCACTAGAAGGCTCTTCAACTTTTTGGGTGGGATGCTGACCAGGCATACTTGCCAGTATAGATTCGACTTCCTCAAACATCGCTGAATTTCATGGCAGAATTCATCTGAGATGAAAGGTAAGCAGGGAGCCACCTTTCAAAATGTGCTCGATCGAAGCGGCAAACAGTGTGATGATGATATCACAGCGTTTACGTGTCTGGGATACCGTAACCGTTAGCTTCAGCTATGCCAGAAGCTGAATTGATGGACCTTCTCTTTTCCTCGATGTTGGTACAAACTCTGATAGCTGTGAGGAACATATTCCTCACCTCAGATTTTTCGCGTGCGAAGGATGGGAGAGTAGAAAGTGGACGATGATATTCTTCGGTTTTCGGTATAGTTCGGGTAATCAGGAAAGGGATAGCTGCGGACACCTCAGCAGACTGCGCTGCGTGTTGTGCGCACACAAGAAATGTGCTGATCGATCGGCGCACGCAACAGGCGCGCGGCGGGTGCGCCCGAAGTGGCACTCTGATATGGGAGGCGCCTGAGAGCGCATGGCAAGCGCATTCTCTTGCAGATGAGTCCCTTTCACATCGCAATGCGTTTTTCATGGATAATTCTAAAATAATTAGATCTTTTTTTGATAATTCGACCCACATTCGATTTTGTTTGTAGCAAATTGTGGTGCGCGCGAAGCGCGCACCAAGATTTGGCTTTGATCTCTTCCCGCGCGGATGCCCTACAATGAGATCACCTATTCATACCGTCACCAGAGTATGAGCTGTACACCATTCGATGCGCTGCAGGAAAGTACACATGTGTGCAACTTTTCATCGTAACTGGTCCCCGCTTTCTAAAGTTATGACCTCTCAAAATACGCAAAAACGTTCTCCGCCTCCGCCTCCGCCTCCACCTCCACCTCCACCTCCGTCCGTCGAATTCCATTTTTTTGAAAGGCGTGGACCAAATCGCTCGAAAATTTGTTACTACAGGTAATCGGCCATCGGAATGCCGAAAATAATTGGCAGAACTCACCATAATGACGTCCGGGCCCCTAACGGGTGGTTCAAACTCGGAAACCGGCCTCACAAGATTGGTTTATGAAAATGATGGGTTTTTTCGTTATCAGTCATTGTTTTCTTAGACTCCATATAAACACCTTGCTGTCTAGGGTGGTGTACTTTGAACGTCCGGCTCGGAAGAGGACGCTGTGCGGGAGGGATGTTCTTGAGCGCGGCGCGTATTCGTTCCATGCGCACCATCGATAAGAAGGCGTCGCAGGGTGTGCTGGTGTCGACTGACTATGCGAGACCGCAGTACGAGTATGCGGGACGTCATGGAACTACAGCGGGACCTCAGTAGGGGTGGGCAGGACGCCGTAGAATGTGTGCAGGACCTCAGTAGGTGTGTGCAAGACATCATGGAGCGTGTGCAGGACCCCATTAGGGGTGTGCAGGACGCCGTAGAAGGTGTGCAGGACCTCACTAGGAGTGTGCTGGACATCATGGGACCTGGGCAGGACCCCAGAAGGGGTGTGAAGGACGTCATAGCTTGTGTGCAGGACCTCAGTAGGAGTGTGCAGGACATCAAGGAACTTGCTCACGACCCCAATAGGGGTGTGCAGGACATCATGGAACGTGCGCAAAACCCCACTAGGGATGAGAAGGACGTCATGGAATGTGTACAGGACCTCAGCAAAAGTGTGCAGGACATCATGAAGCTTGTGCAGGACCCCTGTAAGGATGAGTAGCACGTCATGGAATGTGTGCTGGATCTCAGTAGGGGTGTGCAGGACCTCAGTTCAATGTTCAGGACACCGTATGCAAGCCATGCCTCCGAATCTACAAGAACGATAGTTAAGTACGCCAGAACAGGGCTACCGTAATCTCACTCGAGTTGGCTCTAAAATTTTCTAAGTTCTGACTCCGAATTTGCTACATCTTCACCACCGGTGGTGCTGTTTTCCTGCTTTGTAATCCAGGCGGATTCTCAACAGCTGACCTCTGGAGGAGGACGGTGTGTGAATGAAGACACACCGCTCTTCACTTCTTTTATACTTTACCCTTGATCAATTGGGTATCACCAAATTTGTTTACGAGAGCCGAATAACATCATTCTTAGAATTACGGTAGTCCTCTTCTGGCGCACTTAACTAACGTTGTTGTTCCGAATCAGACATATGGGCCGGCGCAGACGAGCCACATAAGCATGAGCCGGTGACGTTTGGCTAGAGCGGCTGACCTAGGGTCTATCCTAGACGAGGTGGGGCCACCCAAGATTTACTCATAGAAATGATGAAAAACTCAGATAAAAGATGCCTGTTACTGCGCTATCAATCATTGTTTTATGAAGGCTCTATGGGAATACTTCGACTGGTAGCCTTACCAATTGGCGGTTCATTCCATTCCTGTCTTGAATGGTGGGTGCCCCCCCGTCTAGGATAGTGCCTAGACCCTGTACAACTGGGTCATTTTAAAGCTCATTTCTTCATTTTTTCGACTTTTAAATTCGAAAAGTATCCTCCATTTCCCCGCTACTCGCAGGGTTGGGCTTCACTATCATAGGAATGGTGCGGTTTTGAGAATTGTGGTGAGCGCGAAGCGCTCACCAGGATTTGGCTTTGATTCGCCCTCGCGCCACCCCCTGATCTCAGTATCAGGGGCCAGAGTAAACGTAAGAAGACCGTTCTTTTTGCATTTAATATACTTTAGAAAGGTGAATAACTGTTCAAAAAATGGTCCGGAATGGTTTCCTGAGATTCGAGAAAATTGTCAAAACCGCGTCATTTTGGTCGAAAAAATGTTCATCTCCTTTTCAGTTGGCGTTCACGATTTTGTTGGAACACTTATCGTTGAGCTAGAGACTCATTTTCTGGCCAGGAGCTGGTTTTGTTTGCACCTAGCTCCTGCCAAAATTTGAGTTGGTTGCTCAATTTTTGCGGAACCTCAAAATTGAGGGTCGAGAGTCCAAAAACACGTAAACATGTTATTATAAACCATCCGACGTTTACTTATTCGTAAAAATGAACTAGTGAAATAAACACTGTTACTGATAGGCTTTTGCTCAGGTTTTGACGGGGCAACGCTTCAATCAATACGGCGGATCTCGAAGTACTTTTTGGAACGCCGCACGGTGTGACTAAGAAGTGCCCCACAGAACGCCGTAGATAGTGTGCGGACCAGCAGGAGGCAAAGACGCCGTAGAAAGTGTGCGGGACCCCAATGGGTGTGCGCAGAACGCCGTAGAAAGTGTGCGAGACCCAAATGGAGTGCGCCGGACGCCGTAGAAAGTGTGCGTGACCCAAATGGGTGCGCAGAACGCCCTAGAAAGTGTGGACCCAAATGGGTGTGCGCGGAACGTCGCAGCGTGTGGACCCAAGTGGGAGGCGCCGGACGCCGCAGAAAGTGTGCGGGACCCAAGTGGTGTGCGCAGAACGCCGTAAAGTGTGTGGACCCAAATGAGAGTGACGGACGCCGTAGAAAGTGTGCGGGACCCAAATGGGTGTGCGCAGTAAGCCGTAGTAAGTGTGTGGACCCAAATGAGAGTGTGACGGACGCCGTAGAAAGTGTGCGGGACCCAAATGGGTGTGCGAAGAACGCTGCAGAAAGTGTATGGGACCCAAATGGGTGCGCAGAACGCCGTAGAAAGTGTGCGGGACCCATGGGTGTGCGCAGAACGCCGTAGTAAGTGTGTGGGACCCAAATGAGAGTGTGACGGACGCCGTAGAAAGTGTGCGTGACCCAAATGGGTGTGCGCAGTAAGCCGTAGTGCGTGTGGATCCAAAACAGAGTGTGCCGACGCCGTAGAAAGTGTGCGGACCCAAATGGGTGTGCGAAGAACGCCGTAGAAAGTGTATGGGACCCAAATGGTGTGCGCAGAACGCCGCAGAAAGTGTGCGGGACCCAAGTGGGTGCGCAGAACGCCGTAGTGCAAGCGTGTGGGACCCAAATGAGAGGTGTGACGGACGCCGATGAAAGTGTGCGTGACCCAAATGGGTGTGCGCAGTAAGTCGTAGTAAGTGTGTGGACCCAAATGAGTGTGACGGACGCCGCAGAAAGTGTGCGTGACCCAATGAGAGTGCGCCGGACGCCGTAGAAAGTGCGGGGACCCAAATGCGTGCGAAGAACGCCGTAGAAAGTGTATGGGACTCAATGGTGCGCAGAACGCCGTAGAAAGTGTGCGGGACCCAAATGGGTGTGCGCAGAACGCCGTAGTAAGTGTGTGGGACCCAAATGAGAGTGTGACGGACGCCGTAGAAAGTGTGCGTGACCCAAATGGTGCGGACCCAATGAGAGCGCCGGACGCCGTAGTAAGTGTGTGGACCCAAATGAGAGTGTGCCGGACGCCGTAGAAAGTGTGCGGGACCCAAATGACAGTGCGCCGACGCCGTAGTAAGTGTGTGGGACCCAAATGAGAGTGTGCCGGACGCCGTAGAAAGTGTGCGAGACCCACGTTGGAGTGCGCCGGACGCCGTATAAAGTGTGCGGGACCCAAATGGCTGTGCGCAGAACGCCGTAGTAAGTGTGGGACCCAAATGAGAGTGTGCCGGACGCCGTAGAAAGTGTGCGAGACCCACGTGGGAGTGCGGCCTGACGCCGTATAAAGTGTGCGGGACCCAAATGGGTGTGCGCAGAATGCCGTAGTAAGTGTGTGGGACCCAAATGAAAGTGTGCCGGACGCCGTAGAAAGTGTGCGGGACCCAAATGGGTGTGCGCAGTAAGCCGCGGAAGTGTGTGAGACCCAAACGAAAGTACGTTGACGCCGTAGAATCTGTGAGTTAACCATGGGAAGTGCGCAAGACGCCGTAGAACGTGTGGACCCAAGTGGGATGCGCCGGACGCCGTAAAAAGTTTGCAGCGATTCCCAGAAATACAAGCATCGCCGTACGTCAGATCATTTTTTCCGCAGGGCTACCGTAACCATTCTTGAACAAAACATGCGATAACGAAATCGATGCAACACACGCTACATAACATGCGAGGTATAAAAGCGGCGGAAAAGCGGGACGCATTCATCTGTTCACACACCGCTTCGCGAGAAGCCACTGGAAAATGGCAAAGGAGGTCGAAAAGAGTGCAAACATGATTGTTGGCTATTACAGATGATGCTCCTATCCAGGCTGATACTTGGAAAATTTTCGAAGGAGGGTTAAGGTAGCCCTGCGGAAAACGCAGGATCGGCATGAGCGTGTTTAGACCCCTAATGGTGTGTGCAGAACGCCGTAGAAAGTGTAAAATCTGAACGGGGGGGACTTAACTAACGTTGTTGTTCCGAATCCCCTGCGTATCGGACGCCGTAGACACAGTGTGAGGAACCCAAATAAAAGCAGAAATCACGCGTGATATGGACTCAAACACTTGATTTTACTTCACTTAATACGTGAAGATTCATGGCTTTCCAGCTCACAAACGAGCTTTACTGCTTGCCTTATCACGCGTGATTTTGCTTTGATATGTTCTTCTACGGATAAGCTCATAGCAATGCGATCTCTCGTTTCGCACAAATCTTGTAAATAGTTGGTTCAAACTCGACTGCCAAATCATACTTTTCAACTATTTCATTACATTTTTAAAAATCAAATTATTCTACGCCAAATCGTTCTCAGGAATATTTCAAAACTTTTCCCCATTTTTATTCACCTTTCCCTTTTTAATCTGAGTATATTTCTAAAATTTTGAAAAAACGGCCAGGCCACAATCTTTTACTTTGCACAGAACCTAAACTTTCATAGGGATGATTTCTTCATTTTTGATAGTTGCTTTTTTCGAAAACCAACCGCTTCTACATCTACGATTAGTGACAATACGACTGCGAGTAGCTCGGAAAATGAATGCTATCTTATTTGTAAGAAGCTGCGCGTTTGCAAATATTACATATTATCTTGCCACAGTCTTAGCAGATGAGCGGTTGTTTCATCATTTCTACCACTATGTTTCTTTCGAAAAAAAAAACCACTTTTGACTTTCAGAGCTTAAGGAAGGATACTGTAGAAGGAAACCCTTGGAAAAAGTTGTGAAATTTCTGAAAGTTGGGCTCCGCAGAAAAGGCTGTCAAGGGATTTGGCATTGCTCTTAAATGTCGTGAATTTGTTCCATTAGATTTAGCTTAATCAAACTGATTTTCTAAATGCAGTGAAATTGTTTGAATCGATTTGTGCTTGTTGCTGGTATATGCAGACAACATAATTGTGGTGAGCGCAGAAGCGCTCACCAGATTTGGCTTTGATTCGCCATCAGGCAGCAACCCCTGATCTCAGTATCAGGGTCCAGAGTAAACGTAGGAAAGATCCGTTCTTTTTGCATTTTAATACACTTTAGGAGGCTGAATAACTGATTCACAAAATTGGTCCGGAATGGTTACCTGAGATTCGAGAAAAATTGTCAACAAACCACGTCATTTTGGTCGAAAAAGGCGTTCATCTCCTTTTTTTTTCAGTTAGCGTACACAGATCTTGTTGGAACACCTATCGTTGAGCTTAGAAAGTGCTCATTTTTTCGCCACAGGAAGCTGGTTATGTTTGCACCCCAGCTTCTGGTCAAAATTCTGAAGTTGGTAGCTCGAGTTTTTTGGGGTGGAACCTCAAAATTGAGGGTCAGGAAAGTCAAAACACGTAAACATGTTATTATAAACCATCCGACGTTTACTTCATCCGTAAAAAATGAACTAATGAAATAAACACCGTTACTGATATATAGGCTTTTTGCTCAGGATTGAACGCGCCCCTGAAAGGGGCGGCAACGCTTCAATCAATACGGCGGGATCTCGGAAGCACTTTTTGGAACGCCGCCGCACGGTGTGAATCAGAAGTGGGCCACAGAACGCCGTAGAAAGTGTGGAGGGACCCAAATGAGTGAGCGCAGAACGCCGTAGAAAGTGGGTGGGACCCAAATAACAGTGCACCGGGCGCCGTAGAAAGTGTGCGCGGGGACCCAAGTGAGTGTGCAGGAACGCCGGTAGAAAGTGTGCTGGACCCAAATAACAGTGCGCCGGACGCCGTAGAAACTGTGTGGGACCCAGAAGTGAGAGTGCGCAGGACGCCGTAGAAAGTGTGCGGACCCGAATGAGAGTGCGCAGAACGCCGTAGAAAGTGTGTGGATCCAGATAACAGTGCGCCGGACGCCGTAGAAAGTGTGCAACCCCCAAATGAGTGTGGTGCGCAGAACGCCGTAGAAAGTGTGTGGGACCCAAATAACTGTGCGCAGGACGCCGTAGAAAGTGTGTGGGACCCGAATGAGAGTGCGCAGTACGCCGTAGAAAGTGTGTGGGACCCAAATGAGAGTGCGCAGAACGCCGTAGAAAGTGTGTGGAACCCAAATAACAGTGCGCCGGACGCTGTAGAAACCAAAAATCTGCGAGTGTGTGGGACGCCGAGAAAGTGTAAGAATCCAGCGAGTGCAGGACGCCGTAGAAGTGTGTGGGACCCGAATGAGAATGCAGAACGCCGTAGAAGTGCGTGTGGGATCCAGATAACAGCAAGCCGGACGCCGTAGAAAGTGTGCGGGACCCCAAATGAGTGTGCGCAGAACGCCGTAGAGAAAGTGTGTGGGACCCAAATAACCGTGCGCAGGACGCCGTAGAAAGTGTGGCTGGGACCCGAATGAGAGTGCGCAGTACGCCGTAGAGAAAGTGTGTGGGACCCAAATGAGAGGTGCGCAGAACGCCGTAGAAAGTGTGGGGAAAACAATGAACAGTGCGTTGGACGCCGTAGAAAGTGTGCGGGACCCAAATGAGTGTGCGCAGGACGCCGTAGAAAGTGTGCGGGACCCAAATGAGAGTGCGCAGAACGCCGCAGAAAGTGTGTGGGACCCAAATAACAGTGCGTTGGACGCCGTAGAAAGTGTGCCGGGACCCAAATGAGGAGTGCGCAGAACGCCGTAGAAAGTAAATCTGGGACCCAAATGAGCAGTGCGCCGGACGCCGTAGAAAGTGTGCGGGACCCAAATGAGAGCAGATGCGCCGGACGCCGTAGAAGCTGTGTGGGACCCATGTAGAGTGCAGGACGCCGTAAAAAGTGTGTGGGACCCGAATGAGACTGCGCAGAACGCCGTAGAAAGTGTGTGGGACCCAGATAACAGTGCTGCCGGACGCCGTAGAAAGTGTGTGGACCCAAATGAGTGCGTGCGCAGAACGCCAAGAAAGTGTGTGGGACCCAAAATAACAGCAGCGCTGGACGCCGTAGAAAGTGTGCGGGACCAAAATGAGAGGTGCGCAGGACGCCGTAGAAAGTGTGCGGGACCCAAATGAACAGTGCGTTTGATCGCCGTAGAAAGTGGGACCCAAATGAGTGTGCGC